>JAOTQQ010000071.1:17923454-17983370 GCA_026546715.1 Gallinago undulata
GGCTGCCCAGGGAGGTGGTTGAGGCACCATCCCTGGAGGTATTCAAGAGACGAGTTGACATGGTGCTCGGGAATATGCATTAGTGTTGGGTGGTGTTTTGTGTGGTGTGGGTGGTGTTTTTGTTGTTGGTTTTTTTTTTTTATTGGTTGGACTAGATGATCTTAAAAGTCCCTTACAACCTAGGTGATTTCTGTGATCTGTGAGCTGAGAACACACTACCGATCTTGGGAATATACATGATTTCCTATGATTTGTCCTCAGCCTACCTTAAGTAGACAAAGCCATTAGGTGCATGGGGTTGTTACCCTTCTCTACCACTCGAGGTCACCCCTTTACCCTTTCGCAAAGGCAGAGGAGGAAAGCACAGATGTAACAGCAAGGACAAGACAGTTCAAAGTACCAAAAAAGGGTCCAGGACTGAAACAGCTGCCAGTATCCCCTTGGTAAATTTGGAAGAGCCAGGACTTGAGCCTGTGGTGAGCACAGCTGTCCCCTCAGCAAAGGAAAGATGGCAGATAAGAGCCACTGATTCTCCAGGAACTGCCCTGCCCTCCTGCTGCCCAGCTCTTGCTCTCACAGGCCAGAGAGAACTCCCAGGGATCCGTAAATACTTTGTGGGATTGCTCAGGACTCTGCAGTTTGGCCCCATGGAAATCTTTGGGGTTCCACGCAGCGAGGCTGGGGAGGGCTTGTTTCAGCACTGTGATACGGGAACCAGCAGGACAGAAACTTGGTGATACAATCTGCAAAGCTGTGATTGTCTTGGGAGCTAAATGAAGCGTGGCTTGCAGAGAAAAGGTACAGCAATCATTAGTGAATAACAGAACAAAAATGGAAAAGCTTTTTGGGACACAATCCCTTGACCCTGAAACAGAAAATTCCCACTCCGGGGTAAGAGGCACTGAGAAGACTTACTCTGGGTTTAATTTATTTACGTCAAGAGAAAAAGATGGTTAATACCTGTAGAGCAGAAAGAGTTATGCTAAAAGAACAGAGTTGGCAAGTCCTGTGTGTCAGACAGGTAAGTCTCACCTGAGGAACAGTGATGGTTTTATATATTAAGTTTGGATGGAAACGGCAATAAGCCATAAAATCAAGATCCCCATGGTTAGACTGGGAAGGAAACAAAGTTTACTGAGATCTGCTGTTAGCCTGTAGTTGAAAAGAGTGGCTTAGTTTCTGGGATCAGTTTCTCTTAATGAGGATTTTTATTTCCCTAAAGCTTACTTTTTCAGCTTACTCTGCTTCTCTGTAAGAGAATGTCTCTCAAGGAAAGACAATCCCTGAGCAATCACAGATAAAATCCTGCTACTTAAAAGTGCTCCTGCAACAGGGCAGTAAAAAAAAATAAAAAAAAAAATCTGCAGCCTTTAGGGGAAAAAACCCAAACAGCTAGTATGAAAGAGTTAAAAAGAGGAAGGTCAGGAAGCTCTCTGAAGGCATTGTCTTCGAAGGCAGGGTCTGGCAGCCTGCACTCCTTAACCTGATCCAGCCTGAACCCACTGCCGATGGACACCTAGCCGCTGCTGCGGCAGAGCCTCCCTGCACTCTGCAGGGCTGACTCACTGCAGTGCAATCTGCCAACGTACACAGCACAGCTTCTGTGCCAGCACACACCATGCTCTGAGGCTGCCCCTCTTCCAAACCAAATACAAAGCCAGTCCCTGCCCAATGGGGCTGCACTCCCATCCTGCACACTGCTGTCACCAAACAAAGGAAAGGGACCAAAAGGTCCATCATTTTCCTAATGCCCTGAATCACTTCAGAAATTTGCTGATGCAATAGCATCAGTGAAGGACTTATAATGCGAGTTTTCACCTGGGAGTCATCAATGAGAATCTAAAGCAATACTGTCAGAAAACGCTTGACTAAGGCAACATGCTCATACTGTTAATTTCACTCTGGGCCTATTTGCAGTCTGTGGCACAAAGCAATGCTCCTCCTGTGCATGCTAACCCCACCTTTTGTTCTGTGCTCTGTTCTTCTGACTTGCACAGGTCTAGATACAGGCTTGATGGTCCAAAGCACGAACCAAAATGCACTGATGGGATTTTGCCTGTGTTTGGTTATCTAAGTGCCTGTCGCCATCCCAAGCCTAAGAACTGCCTTCTGTAAGGTGTCAACAAGCTAAGGTGGAATCTTAGAGTTCCTACGGATCAGTGCCTTTAAATTACTTACTTTTCTTAGAGACAAGAGCTAGCACCAGCATTTAGTTGCTCTCAAATGCAATTTGCTTATACTCTTGTAAATAGGCTGCAAGGCTGGCAGAAGGTTCCCCTGAAAGAAGGTAAAAGCAGATTATTAAACATATTAGCAGCCCCAGCTAGGACTTTCTCCTGTTCTGCTACACAAGCTAAATACAATTCTCTCACCAGGAACTGCAAGACATATGCTTTCCAGAGAACCTGAATGTGTGATCCATCCCCTCCCAGCTGCAGGCTCTGCAGGAAGCACTCACTGCAATCAGCACTCAGAGAATTATGCTGTAGCTTCCATTAATGTTTATGACCCTGGGTAAAGTTTAACTCAGAAGCTTAGAGTCCACTACTTTTGCTGAAGCAAATAACACAATTCAGACCAGGAAATTTTCTCTTAACCCTGCCCATTAAACAAATGCAGACAGATCAGCTTCATAGTTATTCATTCATTAATAGTAAACCAATTAATTTGTTAGTAGTTACTGACAATCAATAGCTGTTAAAACTACACCTTCACAAAAGTTTATGAAAATCCATACTGGCTCAGAGACCAGCTACCCAGAAGTTCCAGGCGGTACCACCAGGCCTATGCTCCAGTAAAGTCCTCCCGCTCCAGCCATGGCTCTTCATGATGCTTATGCCAGATTGCAGACACTGCAGTATCACAGACAAGTACATGAAGTACACAACACCCACATCACCATTCCCAGCCAGGCTGACAGAAGAGGTTCTGACAGATCACTCCAGATTCTTCAGCTCAGTTTGATCACACAGGCATTACTAATACTAGGTATCTGTGTAATATTAATATTTTGGCTTGGGCAAGGTAAAGCTTGACCTGTTCTCAACCTATGCAACTAGAATGAAGATAACATTCCTCCCAAAGGCCATTTGGAAAAAGCGCTACATTTGTAAGGGTCCAACATCTATCTCTCATGTGAGTTCCAGTGTTGCCTTTGCAAGAATCATAAATCGTCAGGACAAGAGAAGGCTGCTACAGCATTTACTGGCTGTATAAGCAGAACTTCTCAGCTGAAGTTGACAAGCTCCTGATTTACAAGTTAAAAACAGGAGTTCTTGAATGAAACCATTTTTGTTGATGAGACCATTGTTCAGGTACTTTAGAAGCAATTGCTGCTATCATTGCAGCTTTCCAACAGGCCCAGTGTCTGCAGAGCCACAAGGACAGGCTGCCCAAAGGCTCTTCAGGAGCTCCTTATCCCTCACTGCAGCCTGCATCCCCACTCCTGTGCCCACCCAGCCTCCTATTGGCAGTGCCACACGCCCAAGCAAACACATGCTGCAGGATCCAGGCCAGCACAGCACCACAACAGCATGAAATCAGAGACAGAGGACTCATTACAGCAATGTAGTGAGGAAGTTTTATTCGGAAACATGGTATAAGTTTGTAACCCAACACTGGGTGCATGACTCTGATGCCGGAGCATACGCGGTTACTACTGAAACACAGGAGTGTTTCGGACAATTGCTGTAATAAAACACAAAATTCTCATACTCCAATACCAGGACACTACAGCAATCTTTAGAATCATAGTTACATCCAAGGAATTCTCTGCACTTACAATTGACCCCACAGTGTAATCTACCTATATATAAGATTAATATATATAGCATGGGAAATTGAAAATCCTTGCTCCATAGATGTATGAACATGTCAAGTCTTTTATAAATAAACATCCAGTGAAGAGAAAAAAATTACATTTCTAGTTCATATTTATACATAAAGTACTAACAGCAATGGGTGGAAAATTGCACACAGGCCGCCCTAAGCCATGCAGCAGGCTTGGAACAGCCCATCCAATTTAGTATTGAAGTACACACATGACAGACAAGTCACTAACATCGCGCATTTACAAGAGATCAACTACCAAATTGGGACAACTGTACACATTGGAGAGACCATTTTCATTCTGGAGCTTTTTTTTTAAATGTGGATTTGTTACATCTCTTTACATCATACTGCAACGTTTACTTTGTGGAGAGGATAAGGGCAACAATGAGGCCATAGAGACCCAAGACTTCAGCAAAGATCAAGATCAGGATCATGCCCACAAATAGCCTGGGCTGCTGTGCTGTTCCCCGTACACCTGCATCCCCCACGATGCCAATGGCAAAGCCGGCAGCCAGACCACTGAGGCCCACGCTCAGGCCAGCACCCAGCTGAAGGAAGCTCCTGTAGGACAGAAAAAAAAAGCTTCAGTGGGAAGCAACTCAACACCCAACCCTTCAGTTTTTTTTTTTTTTTGCTCTCCTCAAAGGAAATATAAATTTCCATTTAAACATTTAAAGGGAACCTCTCCTTCCTACAGAAAGAGCTTCTATGCTCCACATTAAGCACAGTATGTCTCAAAGCAGATGCGTCCTGATACTTAAAAAAAAGGGGGCAGCTATGCAAGATCTTTAGCTCATATTCAGGTACAGCTCACAGACCTAGCTAAGCTACTTGCCCTGTGAGTTCACATGGCCACCCAGCTTGTCTGTAGCCACTCCAGTCAGCTGCAGGCTCCGCATGCTGCCAGACCTGTGTGTGCTCCAGTCCACTGGGCTAGCACTTGCCATAATGCCTGTCCCACAGTCCCACGTAGCCTGTTAATAGCAGCTTTTGTCTTCCACCTTTAGCAACTTCACTACACAGCCACAGCACTTCCCAGTGACTATTAGATTTCCTGCACTGCAAGGGTTGGACAGAACGGTCCAATTTTCCAGGTAGGGGAACCTGAGGAGTCATCCCTGTCAGTATCCAGCCACCTGGTAACTGCAAAGGAGCATTTGTACCTGCTGTTTCTTAGATCGTGGCTTATTAAGCCAGCCACACTGCTCATCCATTACAGCTTGTACAGTGACACACATTTACTGTCAGACCTCAGAAGCATTGTTTTCCTCTGAGAGGTCTCAAGCCAGTTCCAACTGTTCTCAAAAGCCAAGATTAGATTAAATTTCAGACTGCAGTGGATGTAAAAGCCTGATGTATAGTGTGAGGATTGATTTACCAGAACATAAAGCAGCAAGCAATATTAATTATTTACTTGTGTCTCCCAGGCAACATGAGAACTATTTAGACAGTCTGATTAGACAGTCTTGGAAAGACCTGTGAATTCCAAGTCTAGAATTTGGCACCATGGAACAAGCTGAGCCTCCTGCCCCACTACTGCCTGTACACGGTTTTTCTCAAGCCAAGATGACAGCATTATCTCTGGCAGTGGCACATCTGACCTGTTTGACAGTCCCTTCTGGGATCCTGGGGAAGACCCACCCATTCAGCAGCTCTAAACAGCAACAGGACAAACTGCAACAAAACTGACAGATACAACAACTTACTTGAATAGCGTGATGGAAGGCGAGAGGGCATTGGCAATGAGGACTGCCACTACGAGGCCATAGATAGCTATAATACCCGCCATGACAACAGGGATGATTGACTTCATGATGAGCTCAGGCCTCATGACAGACATGGCTGCAATACCCGTACCACTCTTCGCTGTTCCATATGCAGCTCCCAAAGCTGGAAGAGAAAAAGAAAAAAAGGAGTTAAACATCCCCAAATACCTTCTCATTCACTAGGCTGCACTACTAGACCAGCTGAGGCAGCACAAGGAAAAACTGTGCAAAACTAACATGGTCACTTGACTACTTGGCTTGTCAGCCAGGAATATTCCCCTAAGGGATGAGGAAGTGACCTATCCAGAGTCGTAGACCAAAGCTACATCAATAAAAATGTGCTGTTCAAACGGAACTGATACCAGAATACCCTCTCTAAGCTTTCTTCACAGCAGGGTGTACTCCCCCAGCAGACATTCATCCCCTCTCTAGGAACCAAACCCCAAGGTCCCAAATCTTAACATGTTACTTCAGAGTCTGTGCCCTCACAGAGGCTCCACTCAGCTGAAATGCAGAGGAAACAGCAAAGCATATCATGCTCCTGCAGCAGGATGTAACCCAGCTGAAAGCCAGCTCTTACATTCACTGAGCTTTGAGCCACTTGGGCTGAGTCTTCAGATGCACCCAACATTTAACAAATCACCTTCATGGGGCCTCTTCTTCCACAGAGGCTACCTGTCCATGCTTTGTCCTGGGGTTAAACACACTATTTCAGCTTCATCAGAAACTCATTATTACCGCACTTCATTTCTTGGAGAAAGAACACCCTCTTCATCTATCAATAGCCTCACCCGTGAAGGACTCAGGTCCAAGCACTTGCTAATGCAACCACGGGAACCACAAAGTAGAGCGCAGCTTGTGGGCCACAGAGGACCCCAGACCACCTTACCCCCAAGGTTTACTGATCACCTGTGCCAACACTTGAGCATCATGAGACCAACACAGGAATCCAAAGTCTGGCTTTCAAAGCAGAACATGGAGTTATCATCAACTGATAACTGCTAGAAGAGTCCCAAAGCACTACTCCAAAAAGTAACTTCTGCCTTGAAAACTTTATATTAGTCTCACAAAAAGCTTCCATGAACACTTCATTCTTTGATTCTGAAGTACTTGGAAAGACCCCTTTCCTTCCAATCTTGCTCTGAAGTACTGTAAGGAACTCCTTAACTCTGGACTGCACTCACCATCACCCAACAGAAAATACGCAGGTCAGCAGCTATCCAGGATTAAGTCCTTCAGACAGCACTGCAAGCTATGTGGAAAGGTAGGTGCTCACAGGTGCTCTCCTTCTCAGATATCATCAGGCTGATATTCAAAGCTAACCGTCCTATTTGGCATGAAAGTGCTCTTGCCTGCTGCAAAAAGCTACTGGAGAGTATTAAAACCATGGGGATTTCAAACCTCTGTACTGTTCATAGACTCACTATTTGAGTTTGTTCTACCAACTTAAGAACTAATGTTTCTACAAAGGAGAGCTGCTTCTTCCACAAGGATCTGTAGCTGCATCCAAGAGCTGCTGGGACGTATCCAACGAGTTTAGGATATAAGCTTTCCTGTTTCTCACCCAACATTCCCATGAAGCCTATCTTTGAACAGCCAAGAACTAAGCAGTAATCCTCCTGGCTTTGCACTGAAAAACTTCAGGAGATTAATAAAGGTAGCAACACTGCACTGTCACAGACTCACTATCAGAAGGAAGTTTAGTTTTAGTTACAAAAGCTTAAAAAGGGGAAGCCTGATTATCAACTACAAATTGGTTCTGCAGTAGCACAGCTCTTGAACTGTCACTGTACCAGGCACAAAGGGCTGCTCAGCACAATTCAGAACTAGAATCCAGCTTAGAATAAGGCCTGGGCCAAGAAAAGACAACAGGTTTTACCTGCAAATGTAAGCTGAGCCTGGAAACTAGTGCACAGACTGAGCTGGCAGTATCACTGCTGGTGCTGTTTAAGGGTCTAGGCCCCAGAAGTCTAAAAAGAGGAACCTCTTCTGTTGGATGAGGCATCTTCTAAGAACTAGTAAGTGGAATCAAGATTAAGCCTGTCTAGACTTCTAGACTGGCTACAGCATTTAGCAGAAACCACTTCTCTCATCTGGAATCCTTCCTAAACCTCTCTAGAAACAGAGACTCCTAAGGGAAATTCACAATTTAAAATTAGATCAGTCATTACTTCCTCCAACTCTGAAGTTAAAGGTGTTGCAATTAATGCAGTGATAGTTTACAGAAGCTGATTTTGTAATCCCATTTACAGAAAGCCAGCCCGCTTAAGCTTTTGGAGAGGGGGTGATCAGCATGTAGTTGTTAAATCCCAATTTTAGGTAATAGGCAAGAGTTTATGCCTTGAACTTGATCTAGACACACTAACAAACAAAGTCTCCATGCACTGTTTCACACAACAGTTTCAGATGGCACTGAAGATCTATTACACTCCCATTAGGTGGACAGTCACAGGTGCTACAAATACAGCTTCAGAGCTTGGCACATCCACATCCTGATCAACAGACCACTGGAGTCCCTGCAGCTGCACCTCTCATATCCAACAAGGCAGCTGCTCTTACTGCTCTTCACTAGCCTGAGGCATTCTCCTTGCATCTTTTGTCATACACCATTATTACAGCCCAGGGGGCAAAAATGATATCCCCTTCCCACGATAACAGAGCCATTTGATAACTCAGCCATTCTCTTCTGGGCTATTTGGCACTTAGGTCATCTTGATTTGTACCTCTTGGCAGCTGGGAATGTCTGAAGCACATGTGCTTCATATGCTACATTTAAATACCCCTGTGAGTTGGAAGGACATGTTTTCCAAAATCTTCTCAGTGCCTTGGGTTTGAAGAGATCTATGTGGAAAACAGTGAAAACTGGAACAAGAGCTGTATCATTGTTACACACCAAGATTCCATGTATTTGCTTCATATCACCTCTAATATGCAGACCAATTAAGCTGCAACACTACCTTTAAAGCATACAAACACAGGGCTATTAAAACATTTACCTGGCAGCCAGAGAAACAGCAATTTGCCATCCAGCTTCAGCATAGGAGGAAGCCATTCTGTGCTATCACCAAGAACTGTGCCATTTATAAGTTCAATGGCATTACAATACAGAGAAATTGCTTCACACATCATTTAAGACCACCTACTCCCAGTAAGCCTGTTTCACAGGTTAAGTTGATTTTGAAATACTTCTGAAGAGTAAATCCTTGAACTCCCAGGCCAGAGCTGATTTCCTACTGCTCCTGGGGTCAAAATGCACCCCTGCAGGGCTGTGGATACACTGCCAGCACCTTGCCAGGGCCGTTATTGCCCGTTAGTCACAAGCAGTAGTGAGTTGTGCAGCTCCAAGATAGTGCATGAACTAGAAAGTAACTTGCCATCAGGCAATAGTGTCAATAAAGCCTGAAGACTAGCTGTAGTCATGCCACTGCCCAGACCTGCAGCAGAGCTTTGCCTCTGTTATTCACCATGAGTGCTCCAGCAACCCAAGGTGCAGATCCAGCGCTAGTCCAAGCATTAGGACCAATCTTCTGTAGCTATAGTTACCACAGTAAGCAAGGTCACACACCTAGAGCATTAATCTTGCAGCAAAATTAGCAGCAAGTCACCTCACACAACACTCCCTCAATGCAGAAGGAGGCTATTTACCAAAGGCCTTGCTGTGGTTCTGCAAAGCTCTGCAGACAGACACACACCTACAGGCAGTGAGAGCGTTATCAGGGGCCTTCCAGCCAGGGAGCCATTTGCAGAGATGCAGTTTCAGCAGTTGCGATACAGTCAGACATGCTCAGCCCAACACCACAGAGGTTCAGAACCAGCCGCGCACCCTCCAGCAGTGTTTCGTCCATTCACAGCCAGTGATTCCTCTCGTGTCCCACCATGGAGAAGCAGGTTTTTGCACTGCAATGTGTGAAAGATTTCCAGAGCCCCAATAGGTAGGATTTCTCTGCACTAGGAAAGGAGCTAGAAACACAAGTCAAACTTTCAATTAAGCTACTATGGGTTACCATCATCAAAAGTCTGAAAGACCATTCTGGAAAAGTACTTTTATCTGGAGCCTCTTTTGATTAACCCATTATCAAACAGGTTGCCCTCTGCAGTAAGTAGGGAGGCTTCTCTTGAACCAGTCAGTAGGCTTCAATTCACCTCAACACCTGTTTATCCTTGAGCAGCTTGTTCTTAAACAGCTGGAGAACTGTCAGAGGCAATAGCCTTGCTTCGCCATGCCAGAAACCCCAGCATTCTCAAAGAAACACACTTCTTCCCACTGGTATTCTCAGGCTCCTCCTACACCACCACATTTAACATAGACACACTCCACCTCGGGTTACAGTAATGGATACTTCACAGTTGCCCTGGAAAAACCCTGTTGCTACACCCAGTTTTATCCCCACAGAAGAGACAGCCCCCTTAGTGGAACTGTATCTGGAGCACATGCAAATTCAGATCTCACTGACCAAAGACTGTCCCCAACCAGCCCCCAGTGATAACTGGAGGGGTAAACAGATAAGCTGCCCTACAGGAAGCTCCAGACTTTGAAAATCCTTAGTGAGTCACCCGTTACAGGGCTAGGGACAGCATGGGTTTTGTTCTTGCCTAATGTTATGAGAGAGTGTGGGGATTTCAAACAAGCCCAGCACCATCAGTTTACAGCATTATCAGAACCAACCAGCAGGCCCCTTGCTCTTGTTCAGTAAGCCTAAGAACTTAAAAAGGACTTACTGGTCAGCTGTCCAAGCAGCTGGGGCTGTTGCAATTAGTAATTTGGATTGTCTGACATGCACACAACCCATTATTTTTTCTTTTGAGTATGATAAGGCTGACACATTACACCGAGCAGTACAGGATTGCTCTTCTGCAAGCAGCAAGGTCCAATCCCTTGTTATTCATCTTTATCATACATGCTCTACCACAACTTTAAAGATAACCCATTTCACAGCCTGGATGGACCACTGTACTCCAAGTATTGACTGGCAGAGCAGCATGTTACACCAGTTAGCAGAAGTCCTCTTCATCTAGTCAAACAGCCACCCAGCCCTAGCTGAGCTGCCTCACTCAAGTTGTGAGAAAGCCAAGGCCACCTGCCTGCACCTCCTTGGCCAGGCCAGCCTAACCTGAAGACTCATGCTCACAAGATCCCCAATCTGAAGGAAGCAGGTTCAGCAAGTTATGCCTTAACTGTTTGGACAGGACAGCAAGCAGGTGGAAGCATGCACTTTTGAGAAACCATTGTTCTCAGCATCATCCAACAGCCTGACCAGGCTAGAGTTCTTCAGCTCACAACTACTGCTTGAAACCAGTCAGGTTCTGGACCAATGGAAGAGGCTGGTTTTAGGAAAGGAAAAAAAGGAAGTGGACTAAGATGTCTCAATGCAGCATTCATTCATCTCCACTGCTGCTCTGGATGTTCCCATCACACAGGAAGTACGTGCAGACCTTGTAGTCCACAGTGACTTCAGGGTGTCACAGGAATCCCATCAGGTAATGAAGCCATGGTACATGCAGCTGCACATCTGCTTGAGCCAAGTTTTGTGGAGTCACTGGTAAATCCTGATGCCGTCTGATTTTCAGACAATCCTGAGTGGAAATGATGCCCCTTCTTGAGGTTTCTTCTCTTAACTGAATTGTAGAAATATTGCCCATCTGGTTCACTTTTCTTACAACACTTCGTAGTCCACTGATTTGCCTGCTGTTAGGATGAATGCTTTCACTGCTCTCTCTGCTGGTAGACAGTTTGGTAGCTCAGACACCTGACCCACTGAGTTTTTCTGCCCATACCACGATGCCTTTGAAGTACTCTGAGAGCTCCTCTTAGGATGAGGGCTGCAGCTCCTTACTGAGAACAGAAGCAAGCAACTCTCCTCTCTACCACCTCCCCAGAGACAGTATTTCAGGAAGCACAAATGTAATTTGCCTTCAAGGCTTCAAGCTGTTTATAGTCACCGAGTCATCTAGAATCAGACCGTGCAGGGCTACCAGCTTCATCAAGCTAGATGTCCTGAGTCAGCATGGAGACCCCTTAACAGCTAACCAACTGCTACAATATCCACAGCCTTAGTTTAAAACAAAAAGTATTTCATTAGCCTTGCAGCAACAATGAGCAGACACAGAACCTTAATGCTGCTGGCCAGAGCTCTCCATTAGCAGTCCTCCAGAAGCTTGGGAGTGCAGCAGTATTGAAGGCACTGAAGAGTTTGCATCCACAGGTCTAAGATCTTTGCAGGTCAAGGTACAACTCCTCACCACATTATGGAGGCTGAAGTAGGGTGCACCTGGGACATCACATTTTTCTACACAGAGCATCAACAAGCACAAAATAGCTAGCTTTGCCCAATACCATGCTTTTCCATTTTGGCATGCTGAAGTCACATGAAAAAAACCCAAGAATATGATCACTCAACAGCACCTGACACTGAGCCAACCACATGTTTTACACATCAGAAATAAAGGAACTCCAGCAACCAGAACAAGTTGTAATCAGCCAAAGAACAGACCAGCTCAAAGACAGCAAAGGTCACAGCAGGCAGCATGAGTCTTCCCAGCCGCTTCAGTACAAGCTGACCAGAACGAGTTCTGCCATCTATTTACCATCAGCAGTTAATGTTCAAACACTAAACAGTACTGCATAAAGTCGCTTGTTTTCACATCAAACTAGCCTGGACAGTACAGAACTTGAACATGTTTACTAGAAACATGTCTCAGAACTACAAGCTCCAGAAGAATGTGATCTTCAGATACTGTGAGTCAGACATGATCACTGCGCTAATTAACACTAGACAGTTTTACATAGTTTTACATGTTTTTCCAAAAAGCTTTAGTTCCCAGGGTGGGATTTTTAACAACTAAAGTTCAATTAACTGAGTTGACAATTAACAACCATTGTTGTTCAGAACATGCTGTAGTGTCACATCCCTGTTAGGAAAGCTACATGACACTGCAAGTTTTAGTTTATCCTATATTGACGCCTCTGCCATATTGCCTTAAAAATCCAAGTTGCTTCGCTACACAAGCGGTTCAGTGATATTCACTAGATTTTCACATAAATTTTGCTTCAGCAGTATCAATAACCTGTTGCTCCAGCGACTGAACCCATCGCATGTGCTTAGGCCCCAGCAGGAGACAATTTCATGGGTCAGACCTGCCGGTATTTCAACCATCTGACAGACACTGCACCAAGGACCCATCGTGTATCAGCGGCCATGTGACAGTCACCAAACCTTCATCAATACAGCCTCAGCACTCACTCTGAGCGAGCCTTCCCCTTTAACTTACAATCTGACAGTACCACACTATCAAACCCACAGCTTCTAGGAAACACTTCAAGTTTAGACATGGCAAGCAACACTCTGAATTCTATTAAACTATTAAAATGCTGACTCAAGTTTGCATCTCTCACTGATGTTTCCACTGTAGGAAGCTTGTGAATCACAAAACCTGTCTAAAAGGCTATACAGCTATGGTCTTTTGCTTCCAAGTTTGGTTTTGCAAGAGGAATCCAGTGACTCCTCAGGAGCAAAGCTCAGCATTTAGGACCTTAATCACCACTGTTTTGCAAAAGGTAGTGATCTGCTGACTTTTCCAACAAGACCTAGTTGTTAGTCTGTTCCTCCATCATCTTCATTGGCCAAGAGGCTGGTGTGTCAGCAGAGCCAAGGCTAGCTGCTACAGCATTCCAGCCATGCTGCTTCCAGAGAAGTCCTCATCTGTCAAGTGCAAGTAACAACACTAACTCGGAGGTGGCAGGCCACTAACTGCCCTCAGCACAGAACACCTATGTCCCACCACTGGATACAAACTGAGCAAGACTAAACTCAGCCACTCAGGTTTTGTTTTGGTTTTTTTTCCCCCAAAGATTAAAGCCATGGACATGGCTGATGTGAAAACAGGCAATGGTACCAACACCCACATGGCCAGACAGCTTCCTCTTCAACACTGGATTTAATCCACTGCCTATTTACACAGTTTAATCTACCACACTAATCAATTAAAAGCAGCTTCCACAAGTTTGCCTTACAGATCTAGCTACCATCTCAGAGGCTACTTTAATAAATGAGATCCAGGCCCATAACAGCTATACACAAGTGGAGCTACAGCCAATTCTATGCTTGATTGGTTTTACTCCAACTGGAAGGCAAATCAGGTGGCAGATGAAGACTCATCAGTGTGCTCATGCATGTGGAGACATTGGTTATCTCCAAAAGAGAAAACCAGACCAATTCCTGGTTCCTATATTCCTAGTTACTGTAACACTTGCATTTGGAAAAAAAAACAGCTGGAGCCTTCCCCATGTCACACCCAAAGAGACCAGTGGGTCTGCATCTATTGGGAAACAGCAATCTACAGCCAAGGATAGCAGTCCTGTTTCTGCAGAAGGTGCTCTCCAGCCCCAAGAGAGACATGGCACCACACGAAGTCCTTCTAGTGAAAAACAGCCCTTACAGGTCTCTACACAGGTGTCTGTCAGCTGGGAGAGAGACAAGGCAGAATAACCCAGTTTAGGCCACCTTGAGCCCCAGTGCCTCCCGATGCAGGCGGCTGGAGCTTCCCTTTTCCAGTGTTTCCTTCGCCTCCCGTTTGAAGGGGAGGCCGGGAGCCCGCAGGTTCCCGCTAACGCCATTACTGCCCTGCCGGCCCCCTCCGCAATTCCCGCATGTTCGGGTTTCAATCCCATTAAAAACCGGGCTTGCGTTGTCCGAAGAACGTTTTAAGCACCGACTCTGCCCGTACTCTGCGGGAGAAGCGCTGCCCGCAGCCTCGGGAAGGCCGGGGCAGAGGTGCCACCGGCATCGCCGAGCCCTGAGGCACGGGCCGGCGGAGCTGAGTCTGCCGCCCTCCCCGGGGCGCTGAGACTCGCCCCCGGGCCTGGCAGACCCAGACGCGCCTGACTAGGGTCCGCCCCCGAGGAAGGGAGGGGGGAACCGGGCGGCGGCGCCGCCGCAGTCACGTGGCAGCGGGGGCTCCGCCGGCAGCGGCATGCGCCGCGGTGACGTCACCCGCGCAGACCCCCCCCCCTCCGCTGCGCCCCGGTAGCCCGGATGGAGCTGGGGGAGGGGGCCCAGGGGGAGAAAGGGGCCCAGGGGGAGAAAAGGGCCCGGGGCGGTCGGGGGTGTGTGTGTGTGGTGCTGGTATCCCCGTGGCCGCCCCCGTAACCCGCGCCAGACGATGCCCCGTCCCGCCGGGCCCACCACCGGGGAAGGCGCTCTGCCAGGGGAGGGGGAGGACGGGGAGGGGGGTACACCCCACCCCCCGCGCTGCAGCAGCGAACCGGACCGCGCTCCCCTCTCCCGCCTCCGGGCCCCAACACGCCCGGCTGCTCACCGCTGAAGACCATGGCGGCCGAGGCGCCCATCACGGCGAAGAAGGAAGCGTACTCGGGGCTAGCGCTGGAGGACATGGCTGCGCGGGCCGGGCCGGGGCACCGCTGGGAGCGGGAGCGCGAGAGGGCGGGGGGGGGGAGGCGGGAGTCTCCGCCGCGACGCCGGTCCTTGGCAGGCAGTGTTCGGCCACAAAATGGCGGAGTCGAGGAGGGCGGGGAGGGAAGAGGGAAGCAGGGCGGAGGCCGGCTGCGGGAGAGAGGGAGGGAAGGGGCCAGGCGGAAGCGAGAAGGCAGCAGCGCAGAACTCCGTCCCGGCGGGAGTGCACGGTGGCCCGGGCACTGCGCCCTAAATACTGCCTCCGCAGGACAAAATGGCGGCGGCCCGCCCGTCACGTGACCACCGCCCCTGGCCGCCATGCCCCGCCCCCGGCCGCCACCACGCACCCGCAGCTGAGGGGCGCCCGGCCGTCGCCTGCTTTCCTCCGCTCCCGGTTCCTCGCTCCCAGGTGGGTCCTGTCCCCGACGACGAGCAAATCCCGGTTCTCTCTCCGCGCCCCGTGTCGTGAGTGGGACGCTCGGATGCGGGGGCCACTTCCCCCTGCTCCGCTCCTGTCTGCGCGTCCCCCCCTCCCCTCCGCCCGGGTGGTTCAGTCCGGCCCGGAGGCCGCGTCCCGCTGAGCGTGATTCAGCGTTCATTACCATAGGGGGCGTGGCCATGGTTTGGCGGCGGGTGTGGGCCGGAGCTGTTCCGGTGCCGTCACCCCCTGCCGTGTCCCCTGCCCCCAGATACACCACCACCCGACCCTCCCCCCCCGCCGCGTATCCTCTTGCCCAGCCGCTGTGTCCCCGCTGGCACGTGCCCCGCGGCGTGTTCTCTCTCCCAAGTGCCGTGTCCCCTATGGCACAGCCCCTGTCTCATGTGCCATGTCCACAGTGCCATATCCCCTGTGGAGCATCCCATGTACTATGTCCCTGGTGCCAGGTCCACCATGGTGTGTGCCATGTGCCACATACCCTGTGCCCTGTCCTATTGTGCCTGTGTACCCTGTCCCCGTGCAGGGCCCTATCCCCTGTGCTGGGCTGACCTGCTGTGGGATCCCCACGGGGCACATACCTTGCTTTGCCAGGGTCCCACTCCACTCCCTCCCTGGCTTTGGTCCCAGCCGCGTCCCGCTGCCACCCCCCACCTCCCCAGCTCCTCTCCCTGTGTCCCCTGCTCCTGGGTGAGATGGCCCCCTGTGTCTGGAGGAGATGGCTGGGCAGGGTTTGAACCGCGATATTACCCCTCCATGGGTGCTGCCACCCACCACCTGCTGCAGGCAGGGTGCAGGCAACCCCCCCCCCGCGCTAATGCCCTCCCAAAAAATCCTGGAGAGATGCTCCTACAGCCCATCCCAACAAGGTGACAGCCGTTTCTGTTGCTCAGGGCACTCTAGAAAAAACCCACACTGGGTTTGGGGTGTTCATTAATAGTTGCCTGCACCCTCTCCTGCTACTGCCACAAATCCTGCTGATCTTCTGATGTCCTGAAATATCAGATCTTCTAATTAATTGAGGGCCACCTGCCTTTTCCCATTGTTACCACTTTTCTGGATCCCTCAGCCTTGTCAAAGCTCACAGGGAAGGTGAGAACAGGATTCAAAACCTGCTCAGCAAATTCCCTGCCTATTGGTTGGACAACAACAGCCCTGTCCTGCAGGAGCCACCGGAGAGACCACGGTGGGGTCTGGCTCCAGGGCATGTCGGCTTGCTGGAAGAGGTGGGCTTGTGACAGGCTCTTTTACCAGGTCTTTGCAGGGCCTATGGCCAGGACTGGCTGGAAAGCACAGAACCAGGAGGAAGGGGCTGTGGGGCACTGCCAGGGGTATGAGCCCCAGAGGGGCACCCCACCCCGAGCCCTGGCAGAGGTGGGAATGGGGGCTGTGGGTCCCACATGTGCTCCACCACCACCAGCACCAGCACTGCTGCCATCCCTGTCACCACCACTACCACCATCGCCACCACCACTGCCCTGCTTTTCCTGCAGCGTTGCAGCCTGGGATGTGTAGCTGTCAGCACAGTCCAGCGTTGCTATTAGCTGGTGGTTGTTATTACTAACAGCAGCCCCAATTAATATCAGGAAGCCTTTCACTGGGGTGAGAACAATCCCTGCCCCAGCCATCTGGAGCAGTTGGTTGTTGGGAGAATTTCTCATCCCTCTGGCACTGGTGGCCTTGGCAGTTTGTTCACCAAGTTTGGGCTGCTGAGGGACCCAGGCAGCAGGCAGATTTTAGGTGTCCTCAGATGATGGTTTTCCCCTTGTTCCACCGAGGTCTCCCTCCTAGGTCCTGCTGGGCAGCCTCTGGCCGCCTGGTGCAGTGGCTCCTGGTACCCCAGGTGCCATAATGCTGTCTTCTCCTCCTGGTGTCCAGCTCCATGCTAGCAGCTCCCCTGGCCCCACTGCCCCTCGCCAGTGGGTGCTGCCTACAGACCCTCCAGCACCATCCCCGTGCCGTTGCTCCCGTCCACCCGGCCAACGGCCATCACCGCTGAACAAAGAGCCTCCTTGTAGCAGCGAGCTCACGAGTTGCAGCAGTGGCGGCACTCTGGGGACACTATGTCTCCAGAAGGTCTGAGCCCCAGCTCAGTGGGACCACCCAGGGCCCAGCTTCTCTCCTTCCACCCTTTGCAGCAGTGAGATGCCAGGAGCCTCATTGTCCTGTGCTGTGGTCGCAGCCAAAATCCTGGGGCACAAGATCCTTGAGTCAAGACCTCTTGTCGTTCCCCCTTCCTCCTTCCCCTCCTCCTCATCCTCCCATGCTTCTCATTTGGGACACACTCAATGTCTCTGGGTTTCCATTCTCTAGCACTAAAGGTCCCATAAATTGATTTGGTTTCGCGAGAAAATGCTGATTCATAGAAAGGAATTTTAAAAATGCTTTTGATAATGCTTTCTTTCAGAATATTTCATTTTACATTTTTTTCCCATATTTATTTAGCCTCCCTACCCTTGGCTTATCTTCCCGCTGCTGGAACCAGCCAGGCAGAGGCAAGGAGAGGCTGTGGTGGGGCTGGCGTGGTTCTTGCCACACATCTCAGTACAAACACTCTCCTCTCTCTGGGGTGTGTGTGTGGGGAAGGTCTGGGTGTTGGAGATGGGAGCATCCATCTCCTTCCATCCTGCTCCGCTCGCCCTACACGGCCCTGGACTGACCACAGCTTACAGAGGGTCACCAACGGATGCTTATCCTCCCAGGATGTCTGTGGAGCCCCGCTGGTTGCCCCAAGTGTGGCTATGATGGGTGACGTGGGTGGACATGAGGATGCACGAAGCCCATGTGGGCCAGAGGAGCGGAAGGACCATGTGGATGCTGGTGACAGCACGTGCAACCTTGTCGAGCTCCCTGTCATGTGAGGGTGCCAGGCAAGCAGGAGGGGGTACCCAAGAGTAATTTATTGCTATTAAATCTTTTCTTCACTTGCTATTTAAAAACATGTTATTTCGACCATCGCTGCTGCAGCTGGGTCTCCCAGCCCATGTAGAGCCCAGACCATGGGACAGGGTCTCCTTGGAGCAGGGCCAGCTCTGTCCCCAAGGATGCTGCACCCCATTCAGCCCCCCTGGGGTGCCACTAGCTCCACTGAGGAGGGTCTCCCCAAGGCTCTCCTGCTGACTTTGGTTTTGGTTCACGGAGGGGCAGGGATGCTTTTGTCCCTAGGGAAAGGACGGTGAAAGGAGGGAAGAAAATTCGACCCAAAACTGGGAGGAGAACGCAATATGGAAGGCAAAGAGCCAGAAACCCTGAGGCAGAGCAACCCAAATTACTGTTCCCACAGCAACTCGCAGCGCCAGGCAGACACTCCCTCGCTGCCACCGACCGCACACACCTTCGCTGTGGGGGCCAGGAGCTTCTCATCCCCAGCTCTGCCTGCTAATTTTGGGCTGGGTCAGCCCTGATTCGTGGTCCCACATGGCACTGCGCCAAATGCGACCAAAGGGTGATGCCAGGTTGTGCGTTACCTCATGACAGATGCCTTTTCAATGCAGAGACCTCCATCTTTGCATGGACAAAACGTGCCGGAGAACGATTTAACTCAGGGCTTCAGGTTTGATGGTCTGCTTTTAGCCATCAGGAGCCAGGCTGTGGGGGCTGCTGTCGGGGACAACGGGAGCTGCCGCCCTGCCCTGACCCCGGCTGGTTTTGGGAAGGCAGATCAGCCGTTCGCCAGGGGATGGGAACCCGCTCCAACCTCCTGCTTCTACAGGCTGCAGCGATGCCGGTGGCTTGGCCCATGGGCTGGAAGGGGTCTGGAGAGCTGGCTGGGAGCACCCTGTCCCTCCAGAGCCCCAGGAGCCTGCAGCTGGGTGCAGGACAAGCCCAGGCAGGCTCCGGCCAGGGCTGGGGAAGGGGGTCTGACGGGGTCAGTGGAGCCGAGTGGGTGCTGGGAGTGGGGATGGGGAAAGGAGGGCTTGCAGCAGACCCGTCCCCCTTGGCCTCAGCAGTGAGCTCTTGCCAGCGACGGAGGAAACCTGGCCAGAGCATTTCCTCATCCAGCATCTCCGGAGGTATCTCGCCAGAATCACATGCCAGAGTCACAGGGCTTGAGGGGGACCATGCCCTGGCTCACCCCCATGTCCCTGGGGTGACACCACCTCCCAGGAGGTCAGGACCTTTTATGATTTGCAAATGAGGTTTCTGTTGCTCTACTTGGGTCTAAGTTAACTGATTTCCATTCTGAGCTGTTAACTCCTTCTTATCTGGTGGATTCTAGACTTCCTGATGAGGCAAATTAAGGGATTCTATTCTATTCTATTCTATTCTATTCTATTCTATTCTATTCTATTCTATTCTATTCTGACCTGACCTGACCTGACCTGATCTAACCTAGTACCATTCCCTCCTCACTCTTTATGCAGGACTTTCCTGCCCTATACAAAACTTCCCATCTCCCTCTTTTCCATGCTGTGCTTGTGGGTGAACACAGCTGGGAAATCATTCTTGCTTCTACAGTTTCTTCAGCTCCTGGGGACAGTGCAGGGAAAAACTGTTTGCTTTTTTTTTCCATCCTCCTTTTCCTGACATCCCCCATCAGGAGGCAAGCAGAAGGAGCTCCAGGTCCTCTCCAGGACCACACACAGTGCATTGGCTAGTCTTCTCCATCCCTCCCTTTGCAGGGCATCCATGCCTGGACCCCACCACTCAGCTGGCAGCTGGGATCAGCCAGGGCTTCCCACAAGGAGGTTCTGCCCGTGGTTTGAAAATAGCATTTATTGGCTCTGGGTTACCATAGTTACTTGTGGAAGTCTCACAGTGCTGCTTCTGCTGCCTGGTTGGGTGATTCTCTCTGATGTGGTATGACCAGCTAATTTTACCATCAAACGGGCCCATCAAAACGGCAGGAATTTCTTGGGTGTTGGGCGAGCTCCGTGTGGGATGCCTGAGCTGCCCGTCTCCCCTCTCAGCAACCCTCTCTTTAAGGTGCTGGATGCCCCTGCAGTGCTGCAGCACAGCTCAGGGCCTCAATCGCTGGCTTTGCATTGCTCGAAGGAGACGACGTGGTTTCCCCAGTGCCGAGCCTCTATTTGTGCTGCATCTTGAAGCTCTTGAAGAGAGACACTAAGGGCCAGCATGGCAAACCCCCCCACTGCAACCCCATGCTTGGGTTTTGGGAAGTCGGTCTGCAAATGGGGCACTGAGGCTGTTGACGTGTCCTGGAGGGACACTTTTGGAGAGACGATGCTTGGTGAGATGGGGGTGCAGGCTGGGAGCTGGCGCTGACAGCTCTTACTCAGCGGTGACCAGTAGCTCAGCGTGTAAAGCACCACACGTGTTTGTGGTCCGTTGCAGAAATGATAGAACTCATCCTTGATGCTGGACCTGGCAGAAGGAGCTCTGGCAAAGCCAGTGGGAGGGATGCTTGGCGGCTGGAGCCGTGTGTGAGGCTGTGCTCCCATGCAGAGACACCCAGAGCAGCACAGCTTGGTCTGGCACTGGAGCCTCCAAACCATGGGATTTTTCTGCCGGACGCTGTCTGGAGCAGGTTTGTTATATCCCTGCAGCAATGACAGACATGACCCCAGGCGTGAGAGACAGGAGCCAGCCTGAGAAGCAGCTGGGACTCACTTGCCCATGGACATTTCCCTGCCAGCCCTAGGTGACCCAGGGGACAGTCAGTGCTGGGGTGAGGGATGAGTTGGGGACAGGACATGGCAGGGCAAGGCAAAGCCCAGGGTGCTGTGCTCTGGCTGCACAGCCACCTCTTTTTGGCGATGGAGCTGCTGGTGGGTTCAGAGAACGAGCAGCCACCAAGGAAGAGCAGCCACCAAGGAAGAGCAGCCTGATTTTGGGCCATTGCTTAGTGCCACACAGTTCTGGGGAGAAAGTGGGTTGGTGGGTTGGTTTCTACCAGGAAAGCTGAGGGCAAAGGCTTTCTGCAGCCTCCACAGGGGCTGCTGCAGAGCCGTGTGCCAGGCTCCCCCCGGTCTGTCCTTTGTCGCTGGGCTGGAACGGTGCCATGGCTCTGCCCCCGCCCCACAAACCCGCTCCTCCTCTGTGCTGCAGCTTTCCCTTGGCCTGCGGAGCTGGGAGGCAGAGAGGGAAATAAAGCCATGGCCGGCTGGCAGGACATGCTGCCTTTCTGCAGACCTGCCATGTGGTGAGAAAATTGCCATCTTTCTACTCCAAGCTGTGCCAGGGCAGGAACCCCCCGCTCTGCCTCCCGCCCTGGCTCAAGCTCTCACCAGAGTATCCTGCTACCAACCAGCAAATTAAATCCATTTTCTGGCACTTCCTGAGTATTCCTGCACAGCTCCTCCAGCCTCAGGTCCTGCACTCTGATGAAGCATCACCTCCCCTGCACGCTGCCTCTGGCCAGCTGCCATGCCGTGCCATGCCGTGCCACACCATGCCATGCCAACCTCTCCTCCGGGTTTCTCATGATACGGACTCCTCAACAACCAGAGATGAGATTGTGCTGATGTCGCTGCCAGGCGTTTTGGAGTGCCCAAAGCTCCTCTCCTCCAGGGCTCATGGGACGAGGCCAGCCCTGCCTCCCACCCTCCTCCCATGCACATCTCTGCCGCGCTTGACTAATACACATAGAAAAGGGTATTTTTGACTGGGTGAAGAAACTTGCCAAAACAGGGTTAGACTTCCCACAGGGGCTCTGTGCATGATTTAGAGTGACCAGTTTTCCTGCAGAGGTGTTTCAGGCTGTGGGTCCTGGAAGCACCCTGATCTCGCTCTGGCCCCCAGCAGCCTCCATGCTCTCACCATGGGGCATGGCATCTCTGGCGTCCCCGTAGTGACACCTCCCTGCTCAGGCAGGCAAAGGATGCGGTTGCCAGCTCCGTGTTCCCAGCCGTGTCCTTGCTGCCCAAACCAAAGCGCTGCGGGGGAGCCAAGTTCAACAGCACCCGGTTATCGCTTTGTTTTAGCAAAGACAAACGGAAAGGGAGAAGGAATGTGTTTTCCTTTGCTTTTGTTAGTTCCTTCTTGGGCTGTTATTTCCTTGCTAGGTTCGCTGGGGAATGGGAGCTGCCTGCAGAGCTGGGCTAGCTCTGGAGCTGCTGCCGGGCAAGGCACGAGGCCCTGTTGTTTTAAGAGTCATTTTTCTGTTTCCTGGGTTTCACATCTCTCTTGCAAGCAGTTCCTCTCCTGCAACACCCAGTGCGAAACACCACACTGGCAGCGAGAGGACGGTTGGCTAATCATGAGGACCTAGCCCAGATCTGCTTATCGGAGCTGCCCGGAGCCCCGCGCTGGGGCGGCCGCCTCGAACCCGCTGGGCTGAGCCAGCAATGCTGGCCATTTGGCCAGCGCCTTTCCCAAAAGCATGGGGAATGCTTTCTTCATTGGGAATGAACATCCCATCGGGAACGAGAAAGACCATGACAATGCAGGAGAGGCCCCGTCAGTGTGAGGGAAGAGTTTCTGTTCCTCTCGGGATGTGGGAAATGATCACAAACCCCTCCTGTGCAAAAATCATGTCCCAAGACGGGGTGGGCTGAGCTTTCAGGGTGTCATGCCTTCCCTTCTCCTCTACACCTCAGGAGAGAAAGTGCTAGTGCTTGCACCCAGGCTTGTGCCCAGCCCTTGGAGACTGTATTGTAGAGGTGCCTTGCAGGAGACAGAATGAAAAACCCTGAGGTTTGCCGGATGGGGTGGCTGGCCCAGCTCCGTGCCTGAGAAAGGCAACCAGCAGGAATCATCGCTGGCTGCTGCAGCCAGGGAAAGTGGAGGCAGGTCCAGGTGGGACCACGGTCTGTGGTAGCCTGGGACTGCTACAGCCTTTCCCACCAGAGCAGGGCTGGTGATGGCGCTGGGGTCTCCTCTGCTCATGCCCATCCTCCACTGTGCTGGGCATGGCATCACACACCTCTTCTGGGGGAAGCGCCATCATGTCTAGTCAAAGATAGTCTTAATCAGACTGCTTTGCCATCCTAGCTAAAAGACCACAAAGAAATCCAGAGACCTCCAAAAGGTCCACTGCAGGTTTTTTAGCAGAGCAGGGAGCGGGTTGGTTACCTGTGGGTTTCTACTGTCCTTTTATATTTGTATTACAGGAGCTTCCCAAGCCTTAGCCAAAGTCAGGGTCCAGCCGTGCCCAGCACTGTTGGCAGGAGACCTGCTGCCCTCAAGGGCCAAATGCCCAAGAGAGATGATACTTGGTAGGAGAAATTACTGCGTACCATGTTCCTGCAGCACGGACCTGCTCACCTCAATGGCACCGAAGCAGCAGATCTGGACCAGTTCTCTGCTTTTTAGTGCTTTTTAGGCTGGCTACGCACTATGGGCTCAGCAGGCATCACTTACTGCAGGGAGACCTGGAGTTTGGGGTCCTCTGCTGGGGAGACCTCTGCTGGGGGCAGAGCCATGACTACGTTAACCACTGGGTTTTGAAGAAGACACAGCAGAGATGGCAAGGTACAGTGGCTGAAGATGAAAAGGGCAGACCGTTTGTGGATGACAGAAGATCACACAGGGATACTGGCTCAGAAAAGGGGAAGAGGCAGAGGAGACTCAGTGGAAATATGTGGGGGATACATGAAAACAAACAGTTCCTCTTTCTGCTGTATCCCATAAGTCCAGTGCAGAAATTAAAGGGCAGCATATGTGGATTAAAAGAAGCTGATTTCATATATTTTATTACTGTCATGTTTTGAAATACGCTGGCGCGGTTCAGAAAGTCGGAGGTGAGGAGAGCTGCAGCACAAAGCCCAAATGACAACACAGGTAATGAAGCTTCACACTTTCCAGCACTGCTTTAGAGGTTTATTAAACCAACGGGGGTTTACAGTGGGAATAAACTCCACTTTCTGAGTCCTCTGTCTTTTGAGAGGGAAGGAAACACTGTCACCGTTAGTCCCTGATGGAAACCAGGGACAGCCAGGGAGGAGTGCAGGGGGGACTTTTTCCCAGAAAGGGAAAGTGGCCAGATACCCCCTGGTGTGTGCCACACAGGGATTCCAGCCCCTTAATTAAGGTCAGGGTGGCAAATCTCCACTGACCCAAACATCCTGAGCCAAAACTTGAGTTTGGTCCCACCTCCATCCCCTCTCCAGGAATCAATGTTGCTCTGTCCTCACCCTGTCTCTCGCCTGCAGCTGGCTGCGAGCACAGAGGAGAGCGGGGACGCGCACGGTCCTGGGCCTCTACCAGGAACATGCCATTTCTTCCATAAAGAGATTTTTTTTCCCATCAGCTGCTGCGGTCAGGATCACATGGGGCAGCCTGAGCTCAGGAATAGCTCATTATTCAAGAATGCCTGTACAGCTACGTATGTATTAGTAATATTTGCTGATGAACAGGCACCACGCTCCCCCACGTTCCCCAAAAAGTTGCCGTGAGCTGGAGCAACCCTGGCAGAGCCTGTGGCACCCGGCTCCTCGCGCTCACTCACTGGGACAGGCGGGCAAGGAGCTGGACAGGGTCAGCAGCCTGGTGTTCTGGACCTCGCTGGGGAGCCCCTGGGGACCACAGAGTCACAGCACACCCCCCTGTGGGAAAGGCAGCAGGAAACACTTGTGATTGGGACAGAGAGAGTTTTGGTCCCCAGAGGCTTTCAGGACAGATCACCTCCACGGGCATTTCATCGACTGCAAGCGACCAGCAGTGGGGAAGATTGGTCTGAGACAAGGTCCTTCATAAAAGCACCAGGGGTTGCTCAAGGCCAGGGCAGAGCCGTTGCTCAGAGGACACCGGCTGGCTCAGGGCTTCAAGTAGGACCTGCTGGACAAGCCCCAGTCAGGTAGCACTGGGAACAGGGAGACCCTGTGACTGGGGACAGGAGGGACAGAGCTGGTTCCATGTCCTTGGTGTAACAGGGAAAGGTGTTGCTGTGGCAGTGTCCGGGCTGCGGAGGGGGGGGCTTGCTGTCCCACACATCTGCTGCCGCGCTGCTGAGAGCCGTGTGTTTCTGCAAAATCACTGTCCAGAAATTCAAATTGTTCTAAGTCTCCCTCTTTCCTGTGCTGGCAGCACAGCTCCTTCAGCCCGGGGTGGTTGTTCACCATGTGCCTTTCACCAGCCCCAACAAGAGGCTGGATTTGACATCCCTGCGCTTCTGAGAACCTCCCAGGCTGGTGCCACACTGATTCGGGGAAGGGAGAGGACCTTGTGTAGCCATCTCTCTGTCTCCTTTAACCTCTGCAAGTTCCTCTCGTTAGTAGGGTACAGATTAAACATTAAACCCTTAAAAATGTCCTGTGCCTCAAAAAGCCAGCGCAAAGGCAGGGCAGGAACCGCCTTGTATGGATGGTCATGAGCGTACCCTTGTCGTGTGTACAAGGAAACACAGATCCAGCCCCTGCAAGTAGGTTCTGGCTGTGCAAGAGAAGGATCACAGCAGAGGTCATGAGACACAATTCAGGCCAAAGGCTTCTGCTTAGAGTTTGCTTATGCTGATTTATGGGCTAAGAGCCTGCTCTTCCTTTTTTTTTTGGGAAGCCTTGGGCCCTCTTCTTTGCAAAGAGACCTTCAGGGCAGCCCAGGATTAAGGGCAGGCACCAGCTGGAGGTCGCTCTGACCCAGGGAATGGGCTCAAGCCAACATCTGCTCTCACCAGCCAAAAGAGCGGCACATCTCCCCTCCCAACTACAGGCTTGAAATTCTCTCCGAGATGACAGTCCAAGCTAGAGGCAGCTCCAAACCTGTCAGAGGGTTGAGCACAAGGCAGGCAACCATCCTGGAGAGAGAGAGCTTGACTCTTCCTTGGAAACCTCTCCACTTGCCTCCACTCCTAAGGCTGTGTCGAACACATTAATCAAATTTCCTCTGCTAGTCAGTTATTCCCCCTGTGGTTTTCACTTCTGCAATTTCCAAAAATCTGTACATGATTATCTTATTGCTCATTAGGGAAGGAAGCTGTCCCAAGACCCATACCCTCAGAAACACTGAGAATTACAACTGAGTAGAGCCCTGCAGACCTTGAAGCTAAACTGCTCCCTCCAGAGTCAACAGGTGATGAGTGGGGAACAAACCCCGTGTACAACACACGGCACGGCTGCCAGTGAAGCTGTGACCTTGAGAAATGCTTTGCCTTTATCTGTCCCAAAAGAGTGGAAGATCACACTGCTATGTGGTAGCTGCGGGAGATGTTCCTGTAGTGTAAGAGAGAGCATACTGAACATATAGGGTATGATAATTGGTAAAAATTAGGCAGCTCCCTAGAGGAAGAGAATATCAACATATACTTGTGTGGAACTGCTGAAATCACTTTTCCTCTGACTGTCTGGTGGGTGGGTAAGGGGGGGACTCTCTGTTACCCAACAAGGGTGACACCCACGCAGCAGCCCTTCCCTCTGGGAAGAAGCATCCTGGTCTGTGAAACAGGCACCCAAACCTGGTGGAACTCAGTATCTCTGAGACTTTGCTGCCTCTTCCCCCCATTACATTTGTGTGAGTGTGGCCATGAGGAAGGTCCTGCAGCACTTTAGCTGTGGAGGCAGCGAGGAAGCCCGGAGTCCCCTGTTCCACTGTGGTTCTTTCTACTCGCACATTGTCCTCTGAGGGGGAGCAGGTGGCTGCAGTGCTGCATCCCTTGCAGAGACACATCTAGCATGTTGCAGAGCTGCTGTTGGAGCTGAGATGACAGAATCTACTGATGCAGATGTACTTGTTCTGCCAGCTCTACCAGCTGCCATCACACTGGCTGCAGGGAACTGCAGCTCGGCGAGACCCTCGTAGCCACTGGCCTTGTGCTGCTCCAGCAGGCAGTTGTCGTCCTCTTGCTGCTAAGGGCCATCCCCATCGAGCATAAACAATTCAGCATGCAAGAGGTGGGGGGACAGAAGACCAGCCTGGCTGTACACCTTGACCCTCCCTGCAAACAGTGATAACTCTTGAAATTTCAGTCCTAAACCTCCCTTGAACAAAACTGGACAAGTTGTTGCTCTGCAGATTTCACCAACCCCATTCTTGTTGCGGTCTTTGGTGGGCTTGAATTCAGATCACCAAGAGGAGCTTCCCAAAGAACAGCAGACTGCAGAAGGTAAGTGATGCAGACACTGGTGTGTAATGGTTCTCGAGAGGGATGGACAATCCCTGCAGTACAGCAGAGCTGCTCAGTGCGAGGGGACAAAAGTGGGTCTTCACATTAACCCAGAGGGCTTTAAGGAAGCAGGATTTCACCACACAGGGAGGAATATTTGAGGAAGAGAAACAGACTGTGCCCCAGCTGCTGCCAGCAGGAGAGTGCTGGTTGCAGCTAGCTGGCCCTGCTGAGCTGGTGGAACCAAGGCTGGTGCTGCCCCGTCAGGAACGTGGACTCCTAGTGGTTTATGGCATGGAGGATCCAGCACAACGTGGGCTGGGAGGATGAGGCACCGATCACTGGCTCTCTGGACTTGTGCTCTTCCCTAGGGGTTTCCAAAGCTGCCTCCTGCCCCTTGCAGCTGCGAGAGATTGGGAAGAGAACAAGGGCGGTCAGGAATCCTGCCGATCAATGGCAGATGGAGGGCACAGCCCTGAACTCTGGAGGGCAGCTTAGCCACAAGGGAGGTGACTCGCCAGGGAACTGAAGCCTTATCAGCAACAGGAAGGTGTGGATCCAGGTTCAGTGTAGACAGTCCTGGCGCCTTATCTACATTTGCATAAAAGAAGCCAGCACCAGGTTTGCAAAACAGAAGCTGAACGTGCTCAGATACCGCCCAGCTGAAGTCTGGGTCCAGTTCCACTAAGCAGCTGGTTGTGTGATGTGAAAACAGAATCAGAAGCAGCTGAAGACACCACCGTACATCCAAGGAGTCAAGCCCCAACCTCCCAGCCACTTGTGCAGCAGAGTGGTGCTTGGGAGAGCAACAGCAAGGCAGGGCTGGAAATACCCAACAGCAGGCTTTCAAAGCCAAATCATTCAAGCCCTAGAAAAGCTGTAAGCCTGCTGCCAGAAGCAGTCTTGTGCCATCAGCTGGTTACAGGACATCTCACAAGGAAGCGAGTATCCATGTCAAATTTACAGAAAAGGGTGTGCACAGAAAACCCAGAGGAGGTGGCACACTGCAGCGGCAAGACTCAGGAGAGCCTTCTTTTTCCAGGAGCTAAGGTGCCTCCCATGCTGTGAGACATCACCTGTAACTTTCCCTCCCGTAACATCGAGCCCTCCAGGCACGATAAAGAGCTCCCACTATCTGATGCAATCAAACACACCACTCTCCTTGGTCAGTGTTAAGTTTAAAGCAGCTGGAAGGTTCCGAACCAGTGACCAGCATCCCTCCGCTCCTCAAGATCCCTCAGTTCGGATTTCCTGCTACTGAGCACCTTTGTTATTAAGATCTTTAAGGGAGCTGTAAAATTGTAATTTATGGTACTTAACATCAAGCTCATATTTGGAAACCACGAGCAGAAAGCCTATTCATAACCCTTTTCCCTACTCCCGTCTCTTTTTAAAAGGAAGTACTCGGCCTGATAATGGTTACTAAGTTCTGGGACTTCGGGCCTAAAAGAATGGATTATTTGTAGCGCAGACAGAAAGTGAAGCCTGGCAAAGGGGAACATCTAGTGGCCACAGGCTTCCTTTGCAGCAAACCTTCCCCAGGGCAGGGAGTTGGCATAACCCCAGAATTGCTCCTGCAGGCTCAGCAACCCCCCTTCTCCCAAGCCCCTTCTCCCCACCGGCACTGCCCCACAGCTCTCCTAGGGAACACCCCTCTGCAGCAGCACAGAGGCCCCTGGGCTGTACAGGAGGCGTAGAAATTCCAGTTTTGCTCCCCCTACCCCCCTCCTGCCTGCCAGGGAGTTTCACTGAAACCCCAAGAATTTAGTGGAATTTCCCTGGAAACTCAAAACAGCTTTTTTAACTCCATTGGTCATTGCTTGGGGGGAATTCCCAAAGGCATTCTGTGCAGAGGATCCTGATACCCTCCAACTATCCCAGCAAGTTCCTGTAGTTCACACAAGTCTTACACTCAACGACAGAATAGTTTGGGTTGGAAGAGACCTTTAAAGATCATCTAGTCCAAGCCCCTGCCATGAGCAGGGACATTTTCAACCAGACCAGGTTGCCTAAAGCTCCATCCAACCTGGCCTTGAAAATATACGAGGGGGCATCCACAGCTTCTCTGTTAAGTTTCAGGCATTGGCAAAGATTCCGTTTAAGGAACAGGAATATTCATTTACACCAGTGCTTCTGACCAGAAACAGTCCTTTCAACCACGGCAGCAAGTGCCTGTGCTGTTATTGGGGACAGGGGCGGGAGCAGGCTCAGGTTAAAGCCAAGCCATCACGAGGAACAAAACTCCCAGTTTAAGAGAAGCAGTTCCTGATGGTGCTGCTGGTCCCCTCCATGCTGGTGTGAGGACGGGGCAGCCCTGAGCGAGAGCACGGCTCCAGCTGAGCTGAGCATGGCCATTACACACTGGGCACCACTGATCTGATCCACAAGTGATGGTGGCCAGAAGACACCTCTAAGCCCCATTTTAAACCCAGGCAGGGCTGGGGTAACACACTTTCTGGCCCCATCAAAGGGAAGATGGCTCATTTCAGAATTTGCCAATCTAAGGTTTTTTACACTCAGTTTGGCACCTGATCTCAGTGGAAGCCTTGTGAGATCTCCTGCAAGAGTCAGGGACTGTGTAACTGCTTCACTGTAGGGAAGGGTTGATGTGAGAGAACACACACTCCAGGGCTCATTTCTCAGTTCCAGCATGTCATCTGCTGGAAGAGTTACAGGAAGGAAAATAACTAAACGAAGGACAAAGTCAGTTGCCTCCACAATCAAACACCTTTTAATACAATTCAAGACTCTGCACAGTGACAAAAATACCATCAATGTAGGGGAGCGATGCCAACGGTAGGGTAGGAAAACCAATTTAGCAGCACACCACCAGTCATCTGAAGACAAGCATCACCCCAAATAATACGCACACTCATCTCAACTCTGAGTAGTCTGAAACACAGGACAGACAGCTGACAGCAGGGCATCACAGAGCTCCCAGCTGGGTGCCCACACCGCCCAGCCAACAACCGGGCTGAGCTCCTCCAGTGCCACTGGAAGAGCTCCAGATCCTCACCAGCGGCCGCTCGGAGTCTCTGTGGGCAGAGATCACTCCCCACCGAAACCAAGGAGGGGTTTCCAAGACAGAGCACACAATTTCAACACACACACACAAATAGCAGTTGATGGATCTGCAGGTGCCACCCCTCCATGGCTCCACACAGATCTCTACTGGCATAGAGTTTAACCCTTTACAGAACAGTACTGCCAGCCCCTCCCATCTGTCTTCAGTTCTCAGCACAGAGGAAACGGGAGGGCCCTTCCCTTTGATAACTGGTCTCTGTGAATAGGAGACCAATTAATGTGCTTCATCAGAAAAGGGAGCGTGTTGAAGTGCATGATCTGTAGAACAACAGCATTCAGGTGTCTGTCCAGCCTGCCTGATGGCTGGGAACAGCTTAGATGTCATTTACAATAAATAAAGTTTCTGATGTTCAGAGTTTCCAGTCTTTTCTGCTTTGAAGAGAATATCACAAAGCAAAAGTGTCTTCTCAGGAAAGCAAATACACTCTTGAAGAACCGTGGTAGCTGATGCCCAGCCTTCAGCTCCCCAGCTCCAGGCCACAGCTGATCCTGTGACACCAGCATGCTCACTGTCACAGTGGGACGGCAAACAAGGACCACAAACTACATCAACGGCTGTTCGGTTACAACGTGACCAAAGCACTTCAACAGCCAGGGTATGGCAGATGATTCAAACCTTCTGATAAAGTGCGCATTGTAGTCATTGTCTCAAAACCCAGCCTTGTGGTCCAAGTGTTTTACATGTAACAAACTGTTGGCTTAATTATCTGAACTTTGATATACACTTGGTCAGCAACAACCATTAACTACACAGACAAAAAATTCCTCTTTGCTGCTGGAAAGAAATCCAAGACGCAATGCTATTCTGCCAAGGTGTCTCACAACCATAATGAGAATTACATGTGAGGATTTGCACATGGCAAGGAGCATTCGTATTTACTGGGTTGTGCGAAGATGACACAGCACTGTACAATTCCTCCGGCTAGATTATTGCAGCGTCTTTCTTATTCAGGCCACTCAAATTTAACACACACAGACACACACACACACCCCCAGCCTGGCAGGATGTCTGCAGCAGGGTAGTGCTGTATCAGACTAAAACCATCCCTGCAATGTGTGCCTTAAGAGTGATATGAACAGTCAGCAGGGGGATCACCTCTTAACCCTGTTACCCCTGCTGTGATTTGCAAACTTATGCAGGATGTGGCTCAAATAAGCTACCAAAAAAGGTTTTTTTGTGGATCTTCACTGCTGGGGTGTCAGAAGTTACACTCACCAGACCCAAGGGAAGCTGAGCTGAGGTCTGTGATTGACTTTTGAAAGATGCTGGAGACTCAGATGCCTAAACCACACCGATGCTGCTCCTTGAAGTCTCACACTAATTTCCTGTGATGAATTTCTGAGCAACTAGGAGTTATTTCTGATTTCAAACACCCTGCATGCTAAGAATAGAGCAGGGAAAGGAACAGTGTTTCTCAGATATGGCTTAAGATACAGTATAGTACTGGGGTTTCGCTGACATAGTTGCATCTAGCAGGGATGGGAAAAAAAAAATAAAAAAAATCACATCACTGCTGCCAGCTGCAGGAAAGATTTTCCAGATAAAAAAATATTCATTTTGAGTATAATACTAAAGTCCCACAAATCCTGCCAACACACAGCTCAAGGAAATTTCTGACAAGTTAACAAGCTGAAAATCAATGCTATCGTGTTTTGGTTTGCCTTTTTTTTTTTTCCTAAGGTCACCTCAAACAAATTCAAGAGAAGAGACAGGGACAAAAATGAAACCCCACTTAAAAGAACCAACTAAATGGGATACATTTTTTGAGTGATTTGTTTTGTGTGAGGAAGCTTGGGAGATATCAGCAAGTGCAAAGTGATAAAGCTAGCTTTGAAAAAATAATTAAAGGCAGCATCAGCTGGTATTTGTAAAAAGTCAGCTACAACTGTTCAAGTTCTTCCCCATCAAATTATATAAAGTATAACTGAATTACACCTGCCCTTCCAGTTCAATTGTGCCTACGGCAAATGCACAAAAAGAAGCTGGACAGAACTCACTGGAGTGGGATGTGGGAAAGAGAGGCCCAGGGCTGACTCTCAAACAGGGTGAAATAATCCAACTGCAAAAATAAATGGTGCAAAATACATCTTGAACTGTATATGCAGTCTAATGTTTCAAAGAGTTATTCTGACAAAAATGATAAATGGCACCTTAAGAAGAAAAATCACATTTTTTCCAGTTTTGTTCATGTACTTTGCAAAGTGTACTTTACACTTTACCCAGACTCACAATATTTTCACTGATGGCAAGCTAAACAAGCCAACATTGCCAGCAAGACTGTGACCTCTGAATTGTTAACAAGACCCTGTCCAGCCTAGCAGGAGATTTTATCACTATAAATTTTTAATTTTTCCTTTTAATAAACTTCAAGTTTAAGTAACACTTTCCCACCCTAAAGCATTTTTTTAAGATTGAACTGCTGAAAAAAACAGCAATTCCTCTTTCCCCTCGTTTTACTTGTGGCAGGTCTTCTTACTAGCAAATTATCCACTGAAGCTTTGAGAGCAGCCTGTTGTATGTTCTAGACTACCCGCTGATGTTTACATACTTGTGCTTCACATGGGAGAAGCTCTACAGCAGATATCACAAGTTTTAGATAAAGACACTGGGTAACTGTCTCCAGGCATCGCATGCCACAAGATGTGCTTGTGTGTATTTCTCAGGAATGAGCAAAAGCCTCTTTGCATCAGCCACACCCTACCAGAACACTGCTGGCAAGAAAGCCTTTTTCAGGATCTCATCCCTGGGAAGACTCATGATATGGAGAAACAGCGTCACTTAGAGCTCTCCTGGGAAACTCATCCCCTCCCAGAATAATTACTACACAGCGGATTTCCCTCCCACTTCCCTTCTTTTTCTTGTGGGGAGACCATTAAGCTTCTGTATCACCATGTCTAACTCCCCAAACATGTAGAAATATCAGTACAGTTATTCTCAGATTTAAAGCTCCATTTCAACTTCCCAGAAAGACAAAGAAAGGGAAGTTTCTGAGCACTGCGTGTATGCTCTGGCTTTCAGTTGTCTGAAACACGAGTCAGTTTGAAGTCATTATACTGATATGGAATAGGAACGTAAACAAAATCAAGCCTTTGAGATCTCATTGTCCTGTCTGGATGCCTTCCTCAGAGACAGACTCCTCAAACAGATGCGACTGGAATGTGTCAAGGGTTCAGGTACAAGGAGAAGGATAACCAGCCATCACAGCTCTTGTGGGAATGGAAGGCTTTTATAATTTACAAAATGGTACTGATTTGTCTGCACAATGTCTTAGAGTAGGGCAATGATTTTATGAACTACTCTTCTACGTCAGATCTGAGGTCATCTAAGTTCCCTGTGAGCTGACATTTGTATTCTGGCTCAAGGCTGACCCTGGTGCCAGTTGCACAGAGCTCTGCTGAACACCTCAGCCAGATCTGCCTCCAAGGGACTGCAGAAAACTGCAAACCCATCCTGCGGTATGGACTTGTATCCATTTAGGATGGTTTGAAATCATTGCATTTTTATCTAATAACAGAACCTGAATCCAGATCTCTAAAGGTAAAGGGCTGAGTTAATCACATACATTACTTCACCTTGATTTGTCTTAAATAAAATAATAGTAACAACTAAGCACTGCATTCAAGTGCATCACTTAGTAATGACTGAAAAACACTGAGCCCAGCAGAAATTATATTCTGACTTGGCTCCTGCATTAGAATTTGCCTTGGGAATTCTAGGACAATTGAAAAACTTCTTGATTAATGATAGTCATGTCAACCATTCATGGTGTCTCTGAAGCCCCACACCTCCAAGACAGAGATCTGGAAGCTTTCAGAACACAAGGGCTGGTTATTGAAAGTATTGCAGTGGCTGGTTCTTCCGTGGTTCAGGTCTGCGTCGAGGTAGAGAGCTTGGCCATCACCCCCTCCTGTGAGGAGACAAACAAGTGTAAGGGTGCCTCTGCATTTCTCAACAGGGAAACTGCTATACAACAAGAACAAACAAACAAACAAAATAATAAAAAAAAAAAGGACTTAGGTGCTTTTCTCATGGGAACAACTGGAACCCCTAAGTGATGTTTGCTTGCCATCTTCAGGTGTAACAGTATGATCAAATGCATAGCTATCAGAACAGGATGATTATTTTTTTAATTTAAAAAGAAATAATGCAAGTCAGTAAGAACAAGAAATCCAACTCAAATGCCTACATTCAGGATTTGTTTTTCAGTGCTGGAGGCAACTGCATATTTTCTTTCCAGTAAAGAAAAACCAAAGAAATTTGTTAGCAAATCCATTAGCAGTCAAAAATCAAAGCTGGGAGAAGAACAAGTTCCTCTTCAAGAACTATTTCTCACCATGAATTAGGTGATAGAAAGGTATGGCTGTGCTTAAAGCTATGAACTACTATCTAACTCTAAAAATGCTTGACATGCAAGGTTTCCCATAGAAGACGTTTGTTGGGTAACGATATCAGGTTTTGGCCATTTTTATCTGAAAATACAGAAACGGTAACTATAGATGACCCTCTTGTCTAAGGTGGACAGGACGAGCTGGTAGGACATATGGATGGAGTGTGAAGAGATGTCCCTAAAGAATAGCCAAGAGGAAGTGGAAAGCTTATGGGTAGGAATGAGAGACCGAGGCAGCAAGGGAACCGCCTGATCAAGGGGAGCCTACTGATGAAGCCTTCTTACTCCAGCTACAGGATGCATCACACTCAAATGTTCTCGTCCTGCTGAGGGATTTCAACTACCCCAACATCTGCTGGAAAAGCAACATAGTGAGCTGTAGACAATCCAGGAGGTTCCTGGAGTGCCTCGATGATAACTTTCTAAGGCAGGAAATAGACAGCTCTACCTGAGGGGATGTGACACTGGACCTGATAGTCACCAATGCAAGAGAACTCATCAGGAATGTCGACTGGAAGCAGCCTGGGCTGCAGCAATCATGCCCTGGTGGAATTCACAGTCCTAAGAGCTATGTGTCAGAAAAGGAGCATAGTCAGGGTCCAGAATTTTAGGAAAGCAAACCTCCAGCTCTTCAAGGATTTGGTCAAAAGGATCCCCTGGTCAAAAGGATGCCCTGTCCCTGCCCTCAGGGACAATGGGGCAGAACAGAGCTGGCAGATCTTTAAGGACGCTTTCCATAGAGCACAAGAACTCTCAATCCCCTAATGTAAGAAAACAAGCCAAGGGAAAAGACCAGCATGGCTGAGTCAGGACCTGCTGGTCAAACTACAAGGCAAAGAGGAACTGCACGGGCAGTTCAGGCAGGATCAGGTACCCTGGGAAGAGTACAGGGACGCTGCCTGGTAGGGGTGCCAGGAAGGCCAAGGCACGGTTGGAGCTGAACCTGGCAAGGGATGGTAAGAACAAGAAGGGCTTCTACAGTTATCTCAACCAGAAAAGGAAGGTTAAAGAAAGCACACCCCCTATGATGAGCAAGAATGGCAAACGGGTAATAGATGAGAAGGTTGAGGTTCTCAACCTTTTTGCCTCAGTCTTCACTGCCAACCCCTCTCCTCACACCTCCCGAGTTGAAGGAGCAGGCAAAAATAGGACCTAGGAGAGTGAAGAACCACCCACTGTAGAAGACCAGTTTCAAGAGCTTCTAAGGAACCTGAAGGTACAGAAGTCCATGCGACCTGATGAAATGCATCCACGGGTCCCAAGGCTGTGGGTGGATGAAGCTGCCATGCCACTTTCCATTATATTTGAGAAGTCATGGCAGTCTGATGAATTTCCTGTTGACTGGAAAAGCAGAAATTTAACCTGCATTTTCAAAAAGGGAAAAAAGTAAGACCCAGGGAACTACAGGACAGTCAGTCTCACCTCTGTTCCCAGCAAGATCATGGAGCAGATCCTCCTGGAATCTCTGCTAAGGCACGTGGAAAACAAGGAGGTGATTGGTGACAGCCAACATGGCTTCACCAAGGGCAAGTCACGCCTCACAAGTTTGGAGGCCTCCTACATTGGCGCTACAGCATTAGTAGATAAGGGGAGAGCAACAGATGTCATCTACCTGGACTTCTGCAAAGCATTTGACACTTCCACAAAACATCCTGTTCTCTAAACTGGAGAGACACAGGTTTGATGGATGGACCACTTGTTGGATCAGGAACTGGCTGGATGGCTGTGCTCAAAGGGTTGTGGTCAACGGCTCAATGTCAAAGTGGAAGCCAGTGCTGACTGGTGTTCCTCAGGGGTCAGTACTGGAACTGATGCTGTTTAACTTCTTTGTTGGACACATGGATAGTGGGATTGAGTGCACCCTCAGCAAATTTGCTGATGACACCAAGCTCTGTGGCCCAGTCGACACGCTGGAGGGAAGGGATGCCATCCAGAGGTTCCTGGACAGGCTTGAGAGGTGGGCCTGTGTGAACCTCATGAAGTTCAACCAAGTCAAGTGCAAGGTCCTGTACCTGGGTCATGGCAATCCCAGGCACAAATACAGGTTGGGTGGAGAATGGATTGAGAGCAGCCCTGAGGAGAAGGACTTGGGGGTGCTGGTGGACGAGAAGTTCAACATTCACCAGCAATGTGTGGTGGCAGCCCAGAAAGCTAACTGTATTCTGCGCTGCATCAAAAGTGTGGCCAGGAGGGTGAGGGAGGGGGATTCTGCCCCTCTGCTCCGCTCTGGTGAGACCCCACCTGGAGTACTGCCTCCAGCTCTGGAGTCCTCAGCACAGGAAGGACATAGACCTGTTAGAATAGCCCCAGCAGAGGGCCACAGAGATGCTGCAAGCGCTGGAGCACCTCTCCTATGAGGACAGGCTGAGAAAGTTAGGGTTGTTCAGTCTGGAGAAGAGAAGGCTCTGAGGAGACTGTAGAGCAGCCTTCTAGTACCTAAAGGCGGCTACAGAGAGTTGGAGCAGAGAGGAACCGTAGAGCAAGCATTGAGTGCTGCACCTGGGGAGGAATAACCCCATGCACCAGTACAGGTTGGGGATGACCTGCTGGAGAGCAGCTCAGAGGAAAAAGACCTGGGACTCCTAGTGGATAGCAGGATGACCATGAGCCAGCAACGTGACCCTGTGGCCAAGGCTAATGGCATCCTGGGGTGCAATAGGAAGAGTGTGACTAGCAGGTTGAGGGAGGTTACCCTGCCACTCTGCCCTGGTGAGGCTCTATCTGGAGTAATGCGTCCAGTTCTGGACTCCCCCGTTCATGAAGGTCAGGGAACTGCTGGAGAGGGTATAGCAAAGGACTATAAAGATGATGAGGGGCCTGGAGTATCTCTCTTATGAGAAAAGGCTGAGGGACTTGGGTCTGTTTAGTCTGGTGAAGAGAAAGCTGAGGGGGGGATCTGATCAACATCTATAAATACTTAAAGAATGGATGTCAGGAGGAAGGGGCCAGTTTTTTTTCATTGGTGTCCAGTGATAAGACAAGAGGAAATGGGCACAAACTTGAACAAAAGAAGTTCCATCTCAACATGAGGAGGAACTTCTTGAGGGTGGCAGAGCCCTGGAACAGGCTGCCCAGAGAAGTGGTGGAGTCTCCATCTCTGGAGATGCTCAAAACCTGCTTGGACAAGTTCCTGTGCAACCTGCTCTAGAGGGACCTGCTTTGGCTGGGGGTGGGACTAGACGATCTCCAGAGATCCCTTCCAACCCCATATCGTTCTGTGATACAGGAGAGATGGGGAGGGACTCTTGATCAGGGAGGGGAATAGTTTTACACTGGAAGAGGGGAGATTTAGATAGGATCTCAGGAAGAAATTCTTTCCTGTGAGGGCGGTGAGGCACTGGAACAGGCTGCCCAGAGAAGCTGTGGCTGCCCCATCCCTGGAGGGGTTCAAGGCCAGGCTGGATGGGGCTTTGAGCAACCTGGTCTGGTGGGAGATGTCCCTTCCCAGGGCAGGGGGGTTGGAACTTGATGATCTTTAAGGATCCTTCCAACTCTAACCATTCTATGATTCATAGAATCACATCTATGATTCTATGATATGCGCAAATTCTCACCCTGACTTACCTATAATGATGCATTCACTGCTGCCAGCCATGAACATGGAGGCTGTTTTGGAAGGCAAGTTGAAGTGCCGAGCCGATAAGAAGGGAGAGAGGCGATCTGAAGGGTCTGGTGGGACACTGCCAGAGGAGAGGGTGCTGGAAGCTGATGGGGAGTGATTTTCTGGCTCTGAACCAGTTGTGGCCAGCTCTGGGTGTTTTATGATCACCCACTCGTAGCGTTCCACTTCTGGCTGCAACTGCAGAGAGGCAGAGAAGAGCAAAGCTGTATTAGTGTACGTGTACCACGCAGAGAGCTCTGCGCAGCAAAGGACACTCAGGCCACTCAAAGAACATTCACACAATTAGTGATGAAGATTGGATCAAACTATCTTTTACTCCAGATGTTATGTTCTTTCTCTATAACTTTGTTTTTTAGGTGATTGAAGAAACGATCCAGCATTTTCTGAGTTACCTTACTACATAATTTAAGAAAACATTCTGGGCAAGGGGAGAAAAAGAGTTAGCACAGAACTGAAAACTATAATTTTCTTCTCCACAAGTTCAGAAGACTTTATAAACAAGGAAGGCATATAATACAACCTCGTCAAGTAAAAGGGAAGCAAGAGTTACTCACACCAGTCAGCAACAGCAGTTCTGCCTTGCTACTGGGTACCGACAATAAAATTTTACTCACCCTAAATACAAAGCACTCCCCGGTTCCAAAGAAACTCAGCTTGTTCCCCCCTCGCCTGCGCTCACTCCAGTCCGTTGACAGAAAAGCGCCACAGACCTGGGACAGACAGCACAGTCAGGGGCTTCCCGTTGAGGAAGGAAGTACATTAAACCAACTGACACCAACATTTCAGAGTTCAGAACTGAAGCTTTTATTTCAGTTTGACTTTCAAAATCTCTGTATCAGTGGATTAAGGCAGCACAAGTATTTAAAGATAGATTTAAACTGCTTTAATCCTTAACCCTTAAATCCTAAGAGTTTCATAAATTATTTCACATCTCTATAGCCTTAAAGGGGGAATGTTCCAACATAACCTCAGGTACAAAAACACTAATTAGTCCAAACTTGTAAAGCCTGACTTCCACTTCCTCATTTTGACATCCAAAGCAATGTTATTGTCACAAGTTACAGTATGAGCAGCCCTGCCTCAACATTTTCTGGTCAAAACCAGTAGCCTTGGTGCCTTTCTCCATTTCAAACTGTAGGGTAAAATCAGTTCAGCCAAGGCAATGCTGAACTAGCTTAGATATTTAACGCGGGCTACTCAAACAGCACGGGGCCCATTAGTTTCCAGCAAAGACAAACACGGCCTTAGAGGGCTGAGCTCTTCTGAGGAGTCTTCTGTTTACATGAGAAGAATTTCTCGCTACCAGCAATAAGCATTGCTGCCAAGTGGACACAGACCAAACAATGAAGCTCTAAGAATGGGATAAAAGCAACTCTGCTTTTTTTTTTTTTCCCCCAGAAACTATGGTTAAACAGAACTGTTCTAAGATACATTTGCTGTTTAGCCTTCACCAGCAACAACCTCTATTACAAACAGAGCTCCTAGGATAAAACTACTGAGGAATCAGCTTTCTATATAGATAAAACATAATATATATAGATTTATATAAACAAAAAGATGGCCCAGAAATCTGATTGATCTGATATGCCTGAAGTGCATGAGAGCCAGAAAATCAGAAGGCAAATTTTCTTCGTTCAAAAATATAACAATAGACATATGAATAAAGGATGAACATAATCCTTTGGAAAAAACCCAAACAAACACAAAGCAACACCAAAAACACCAAACAAAAAAACCCCATGCTTTTCTCCTATTTTTTTTGTACTATTTTTGTTTTTGAGGGGTAGGCAATGAACCATACTGTAAAAACCAGCATCACTTACAAAGCTAGACTTCTGACATACTCCAGAACAAGAAGCAAAATAATAAATATTTTCTCTCATCCCTTTAGATACCATGGGCATTCTATAAGGCAATGGCATGTCGTTGCAGGCCTGGGGCAGCCAGAAACCACACACAGAACTATGAAACAGCCTGGGGCATTAGCATTAGGTAGACACAAATAAGAGCAGAAAAGGGCTTGTTTCATGGGCTGTCATCCAGCAGGAACATAAGCAGAAATATAAGCCTATAGGAAGCAATAAGAACTTAATGCTATATAGAGAATATTCAGGAGTTGTGCAGTGGCACAGAGAACCAGCACTCCTTACAGGAACTACCTGTGTGCCCTCCTGTGGAGATTCTGGGAAGCTTGCTTGTTTTATTCATTATTTTTTTTAAACAAGCATGAGATGAAGCTAATGTTTCTGTGTTCAGATTATGCTGTCCAATAGTGTCATACACAGTAGAGCAGATGAATCAATGCTCATTAGACAAGGCACCTACATGCACTCCTCAGGTTCTCAGAGCTTTCTTTTTTTTTTTTTTTTTTGTTTTGTTTTTTTTCCCCCAAACAAGAATGAAATGAACATAAAGCTTTTCTTTCCATATTATACAGTCCAGTATTATTCGCACCATTTAAATTCTGCTACGTTCTCTCCTCATATCCCAGAGAAAATGAATATATCTTCTATGAATGAGTTTCTTAACACAATTCCCCAGCCTCTCCCTCCGATTCTGCAATTAAGACAGTCTGTCCAAGAGCTCAATGAGTTCCTCCGGTCCATCACCCCACATTACTTACAAGAGAAAGAATAGCTGAGCAAGACCTAGTTTACAAGATTTACCCAAGAACACATAGTCCCATAATTGACAAATGGAATCATTTAAAGCATGCATTGTTAAAAAAACAAAACCCCAAGCAATTTCAGGTCCCTCGTTCTTCATTTTATTATAAACAGTTGTGTGGTGCAATATGGCATTGCATAACTGTCTGAAAGCTAACTTCATCAGTTGCTTTGCTTTTCACCTCACTCACCTCTTTTGCTGTGGTCTTGATGAGGAGAAGAGTTGGTTCGTGTCCCTCACTGTGAGAATAGAACCTAAAGTGCAGAGTACACAAAAATGAGGACTTAACTACCACCAACTGCAGGACTTCTCCTCCTTAATGTCAGGCACCATCTCCTCCTCCAGCTGATGGCATGGCAAAAGAGACATCTGAAGACTAAAAGCATATTGCTGCAAACGCTTTACAGTCCCTTGTAAATAAGAGTGCAAACAAGTATTACCCAGCAGTTCTTTTCTACACGGCTCTGGATACAGCTGTTTAAGCCTCTCACAACAGTGGCGTTGTAAGGCATTTTGAATTAAGGCAACATAAAGGAAGTTGTGTCCTGCAGACTGATGGCTGTGTCTGAAGAGCTTTCTGCATTCACAGAAAATAATTATGATGCATTCTCAGTGCTTGCTTTTGCTTTTCCTTGTAGGCCCGTGAGGCTGGGACAGCAGACCCCTCACCACCTCAGTCCCTCAACTGCAGATGTCAAAGCCACTATTAGGAGCTATAGGATTACAGTCTTCTGTGTCAAGTGCAAGGAGAACTCCTGTCTAGTTTATCCCACTTTAAAAACGACAACAATCAGATTCATAGGTAGAAGAATCTCCAGTTTCCAGTTCCCTCATTATTTGGATTGGTTTGAATGCAGTTATCTATCTAAGAGCCCGCAGAGCAGCCACTGAGTTGAGTTAAACCATTCATATCCTGTGGGGAATGAACCAGTCTCAGACCAGCATATTCTGTGACCTGGTGCAAGTTTGACTTTTCCAGTTGGTCTTGGACTATTTAAAATGGCTTGCCATGTTCTGGCAGATGAAGCATTTGGTCAAACACTGCAGTCAATAGGAATCTGTCACATTTACATCCCATCACTAATAATATTCTTCAGATTGCAAGTTCTGACTAGACATGGGCTTTCTGTCAATCCAGCCAACAGTTCACCAGTTGCTCTTTTTCGCCCCACAGCAGAGAAGAGGAGGGAAGGTTCTTCTCACCTGCTCAGACTACAGCCGTGCTCCAAGGTGGTGAAAAGCAAGAGGGGCTGGCAAAGCGCAAATCGCTCTGGGATCCATGACCAGATATCTCGCATCTCTTTCACACTGACAATTTCAGACTTGAAGTTCTCAGCATGAACTGCCAAGTGCACATTCTGCCTGAGAAATACAATACAAAACATTAAGAAACAATAATTTATCAACAAATTTCAGATTATTGGACAGAAATATACAAAGACAACTGAACACAAAGGACCCCGGTAGATATGCTATTGTTCAAAGCTCCAGCCCATGGGACTAGAAGCCCATGACTTAGTGAAGGTAATAAAACTACTACAGTTTAACATAATCCTTGAAAAGCCATATCCAGCCTCACTGAGATACCTGGAGCAATTCCCCTGTGTGGCAGCTGTGGCCTGCACTTTTACAGAGGACACAACAGTGATGACCATGATCTTAAACAGATCAAATTATATTTCTGTTTGAGACAGCCTCACTGGCACTAGTATGGAAGCACAGAGACCCACACACCTGAAGAAACAGCCAGGATCTGGAAGGAACAGGTAGCACTTTTTCCCCTGCTCTGAGGTCCTGCCTGTGTGATGGAATTAGAGAATTCCTAAAACCCTCAGAAATCTCAGAGCAAGCAGTATTACCAGGCTAAACAATTTTAATCCAAGGCAAGTATTTGAAGCTTTTGGAAAGTTCCTCTTGGAAACATGTCATTACCAATGACTTCCACATCATTAAGAACCAAAGAAGTTCCTAGGTTCATGGTTACAGACAAGAGCCTGAAAACATGAAGAAATACTAGACACAGTGGAGAGCAAACCCCCACACTCCCAGAGGGGTCTGATAAGACCTGATTTATGGCTTTTAAACACTTGAAGGTAATAATAATAACAACCATCACCATCATCTTAACCAGCCTCCATTTCTCAGATTAAGTAAGCACACAACCTCAGAGCCTGGGGATTAAACAAGTGTTATTACATCCATGGCCAATGTTAAAGACTTAAAATGCAGGGGTGACAGCCAAGTACATGGAAGTGACATACAAACTTACACAAGATACTAAATTACTGGGTAGCCATAAATTAATTGAAGCTTCACGTGGTTTGCTCTGCATGCAAGGGTTAAGCTGCAAGTATATGTTTTGGGTATTTTTGACAAATACATATTTCTTTCCTCTCAGTTTCATGGAACATTAAGAGTACCTCAATCTTGCATATCTGCATGTACCTGAATAGCTTAGCTCACTCCCGAAAAAACAGAAACTATACATTTTTTATTATTTTGCTTGCTTGTAGTACCAAGAAATTAGCAGCATTTGCACTGCGCTCCAGAGTAGTGCTTGCTTGGAGACATCGGGAAATGCTTCCTGAAGTTTATTGTAGCTGCCTTACTATCAGCATTTCTAAACAAGCAATTCCTTAGGACATTTAAAAAAAAAAAAAAATTACTTCTTCCTCTAGCAAAATGAACCTAATCACTACATGCATTGCTCCCCTGCATTGTTTAATTAGGAAGGAACTTACATGGACACCTCTTGAAGGAAGCTGCAACTACTAATGGGCTTTAAAACTCACAGTGCCACTGACTAGGGCATTATTTGTGCCTTTAAACACAGCAGGCTGACACACAGAGAACTCAACTGAAGCCAAGATGAGCCAAGACTTGAACCCACATCTCAGGAATCTTTAGGCCTCAGTCCTCCCAGCCCTGTCTGGGCTGCAGACAAGAGCCCAGGAACAAAGCCTTGGCTTCAGTTCATCAGAAGCTAGATTGTTCTCACATTCAAGGAATTAAAAACAGTTAGGGCACTCAACTAGTCTATTACAGCGAATTTCTGGGGGAAAAGTAATGATGATAAATAAGTTAAGAGTTAGTAGCAAATACTGAAACAGTTTTAAACTTACCAAACCTCAAACAAGCAAGTCTCATAATTATTGGTGTGCTTGGTTTGTACATTTTTCAGACTTATGTGATCTGTTTGGGCAACTATACTTAAATACTTGTTCCTAAAAGGCTCCTAACCTTTAGGTACATTTTCTTTTGCCTCTGTTCCTTTTCTTAGCGATTAACTTTTTAAGGATTTAAAGACTTTCCTACCCAGACCCCACCGAAAGCCCGTTTCCAGTAGAATTCACAGTAACACAGCACTTCCAATACCCTGCATCTCCCTATGATTTTTCCACAGGTAGAATGTCACCTTTACAAACAGATCTTTTGGTTTACTAGAAAGTATTTACCATTGTATTGGTTATTTAAAACTATTCCAGGCGTGCCACACCTGCCCCTGGAATATTATGGCAAATCATTTTCTGTTTAATGTCTCCATTCAGTTAGTAAAACCCAGACTGTAGCTTGACTGAAGGATCTGAAATAAAATGAGCTGCTATTTCCCAGTTTTAAATCACAGCTGCAGGTGCTTAAGAAGGGAACCTGATCTGTGTTGAAAGCAGTGGCGATATACAGCCTGCACCAACCTCAGACCAAGCTCTGTGCTGCTTAACAAAAATACAAGTTTTTTTGGAGGGGTGTCAGAAAATCGCAACTAGAGTTACAAGTTACTAACCTGTATTCATCTTCTCATTTTTCACAGTGTTTCTCTAATGATGCTGGAAATCCCCTACTTCAGTTGGATAGTTGCTTTTCAAAGTAGTGAAAATGAACAGCACACAAGTTGGCTAAGAAAAAACATATGTTTCAGTCTATACTAGTTGATGAAAATTAAGTTTAGCCTTCACCACATCAGAGATCCTTCAGAGTTATCTGGTAGCAGTTTGAGAGAAGACTAAATTTGGACTGGCACTGCATTAAAGTACCACTAGAACTGAACAAATTCATCAAGATTTTACCCTATATTATTGTTTTCCTCAATTCTTCATGTGGGCTCATTGGGATTGGTGGGACAACTTTCTATTGATTGCTGATGTTGCAAAGACAAGTTCAATTTTTATTTATGCCAAAGGAAATTAGAATTAGGGAAGTAGCACAATTTAAATGTTTAATAAAGAGGCTTATTACTTGCTATTTTTGTAGGAATGCTGTTTTTACAGCTATATCATTAACACAATGTGCTCCAGAGACCTCAGAATTCCTGAAGATAAAGCCAACGTTGATGACCTGCAGTAGAGCTGTCAAAGTAGATATGCCCTGTACGTATTCTGAGACAACAAATACCACACTTCAAACACCACCCACTCGCTGAATTACATCTTCCTGCTCTATTTTGTTTTTAGTCAAGTCTTATAAGGGTCTGCATTATCTTTAAAATCCATTCTAATTTCAGTTAGGGCATAAACATATGGTAGAAGTGATATGTTGTTTCTCAGTCATAAATAGCAATATAAGCTGAAGTGGTCTATAAACCTGAAACCTAATCCTGTGTTGATATCAGTGTCAGCTGACACCCTGCATCTACTCAAGTCCTCCCAATACTAAATTCTGTGCTTCCCAGCAGAAACCAAGTCTTGCTGCTCCTTTCAGAGCATTTTTACTACAGTAAAATAATAAATGGATGTTGAAGATTGCTTGGCCGAATGAACAGCCTGCTGATCTATTGGAGGTAAAATCCTCAACACACAGGATATGACTCTTGAGGTGTTCTTTTAGACATGAAAACATGAGGAAATTGATTCCAATTTTGATTTTATAAATTAGTACCAATGTTAGTGAGCATCACTCACTGAAGTTAACTCAGGGCACCTGCAACAAGACCAGAAGATTCTCAAAGGCATTAATTTAAACCCACACTCTTGTGGTACTTAACACTCACAGGGAAGTCTCTCTCCTTTCCAAGCTCTCTGCTTATCAGGTATCACAATCCACTGTGTTTTGTTCTTTAAGATTTGCTTTCCAGGCCAGGACTTGATGCATGACTTCATTAACTGTTAATGCTACATGGCTGAGTAACTCTGACCTCCTTGACATAGGAAATCACTCTGTCTTCTTGCCTCTAAAAAAAACCCCTATCTGCTTAAAAATAAATATGATCTAGTATGAACAGAGACAAGTCACTTCTAAGAGCATGCCAAGTGGGATTCAGTCCAACATTTTTCCAATTAACTGTGGAAAGCTTACAAAGAAGAAAAAAAGTTGAGTATGTCTCACACCTATTGCAAGAGCATCCACCAGGTTAGGATGTAGGATGATATCTCACAAAAATACCTTTCTTCCAACGTAGAAAGGACTTCTGTCCCACCATTAACACTATGCTTTTTTTCCATTCTGGAAAGTGCAGGCTTGTAGGGCTGTATGGAAGTGCTACATGGATGAGGTGGGCCCACATTCCCTTTTCCTACAAGTTTGCAGGTGCTTTGAACTAACTTTGTGAGACCATATTCAGGAGATGTTACACAGTGTCAGGAGATGTTACGCAGCAAGGGGATGCTCTAATCACTGTCCTGCTTCTGCCCCAGCATTAGCTATAACAGCAGCCTCAAAAAATCACCAGCCAAAGACAGAAGAAACGAGCAAAGTACAAAGACTCAAGTGCTTTAACCTACCTTTTGCGAGATGTAACACTGCAAGCCGGAGGGTGCAGTGGGTATGGAATTGACAGAAGGAGAACGTATAAGGAGAAAGACAAAAAAGATAGAAAAGATCAGTGAGTTCCTACATCCATGAGAAAGTAAATGAAAGGAGCCTGGAGAGAAACAAAGCAAGGTTTGATTCAAATCACCAAGCATGAGAAAAACAATCAAATACAAAGGTTAAAATATTTCCTATTTTGATTTTTTTTTCCTTTTTGCTACCTGCTTGTAGTTACCTGATTGGAAAGATGATTCATCATCTCCTTGCACACACCAAACACATCTGGAGAAGGGAACTCACATCCTATTGAGCACTGGAGAAAAGCTCATTTCTCCAGCACCCACATCTGCCTACACCTGGATCCAAACCAAACCCAGTTCACAGCAGCACCGGGCCAGGGGACACTGAGAAGATTCAGTGTGTTTACAAAAGTAGCTAAGAGAGGAAAAAAGTTGCCTGGTAAGGCAGTAACAGCTGGCATTATTGGGGTACAATTTTACCATATTTTGCTTTGAAGGCACCACTGCTGTTCGGAGCAATAATACCTCAACAGCATTTGTCACAGCAGGACCTTCTGGGGTTTTTGTATTTTTTGTTTGGGTTTGGTTTTTTTTTTTTTTAGATTATTTTTCATTTAAAGCACTATTCCTGAAGAATATATTCAGAAAGGATATTACGACTCCACAATATGAACTCCAGCACAGGAAGAAAAGCGACACACCAGAAGAGTTAATACTTGTAGTTATGAGTCCCAAATACAATGGCCTGAACTCTACCTGATGTGACATTCTGGTGGCTAAAGGCCCTGTTTGAGATTGGTTTACAGCGAGCTTGTGCTTTATCTTGCTCATATCTTGGAAGAGATAGCTTTGTCAAACCGTGAGTCTAAAAATAAACCACTGGAAAAGACTGGAGGGAACTTCATGTGTATTTGGGCATAGGAAAGAGGTTCAGCTAACATTTACATTATTTCATGGGCTGAAATCTGGTAAGTATATATTTCAATACTACAGAATATTTGTTTGCAACTGCTGTGACTAATTCAGCAACACAACTGGCTGCAAGATCCTAATACATCAGTAACTGGTACCTTTTGATTTTTAAAGATTTAGAGAAAATGAGAGACTATACCTCTAGAATACCATGTTGAGATGGAACTTTCTACGTTCAAGTTTGTGCCAGTTCCCTCTTGTCTTGTCACTGGGCACCACTGAAAAAAAGACTGGCACCACCCTCCTGACACCCACCCTTTAAGTATTTATAGGCATATAAATATTTTATTATCAGATCCCCCTTTAGCCTTTTCTTCTCCAGACTAAAAAGACCCAAGTGCCTCAGCCTTTCCTCAAAAGAGAGATGCTCCAAGTCCCTAATCATCTTTGTAGACCTAAATAGGCCAACTCCTACCTATGATTACTGTACTCTGACTTTCAGGAGGCTTGCAGTCACACTAATTTTAAAAGTAACCTTAAGTAAGACTTATTTCTTCCTTGTTCCGTTAAAATAACTCCCCAGTTAAGCAAAACATTCCCAGTTGGGACAGTCTACGCCTACTTACACTAAAGAACTATTGTTTTTTTAGTGTAAGTAGCATGAAATGAAATGATATGAATAATCTCACATTTAAGAACTAATTTTCACATTTATTTAGGTACTTTTCCTTCCAAGTAATTTATCAGTGTTTTTTTCCAGCTTTACTAAAACACCTTTTAAATTAGAAACAGCTTGTGAAAGGCACTTTTGAGATACAGTACTTGCAATGAATATGTACCTGTGAAAAGTAATTATAAATTCATCACTGAGTAAGCTTTGCTTCTCTTGTATCGTAACACTTCAGTTACACTCCTCATTACAATCCCAGCAATGCTTAATTTTGGGGATGTTGCCCTTTTCTACAGAGGGAAAAAAAAAAATAAAAATCAGCAGAGCTACTAGTATGTACCAGTAGAGCTCTTCTCCTTCCTCAGCAGTCACCTGGACTGACCACTCACCAGGAGATCCCTCAGGCTGCCAGGAGCCAGAGCCCTACCTTTTTTGTTTGACTGTGATGCCCTTCTGCTGCAAAGCCTTCTCGTTGGCCATCTGCAGGAGCTGGATCTCCTTCCGTGAGAAGAGGCGGATCGCAAAGGCTTTTTCCAAAAGCCTCTCTGGTGACACCGACTTGGCAATGTCTCTCACAAAAGCCCGGATGTCCTGCTGTATGCTCTCCGATTCCATGGGCTGCCCAGCTCGGACTTTGTGAAAAAACTTCAGAAGTGCAAGCGCAACGCGATAGAGAACTTTGTAGCCCTCCACCAGAAACACGTCAAAGACCCGAGCGATGTACACCATAGGCAGCTCTCCGAAGAGCCAGCGCTGCCAGTCGGAGTACACCTCCAACACGTCCTCCGACACTGCCACCATCAGCTTATGTGCTGCCTGGCAGTACTTGTTCACCAAGTCACCAAAGGTCATGCAGGAGGACTCAAAAGCTAAGAACGTCTGGTCAATGAGCCGCTTGGATGGGTCATTGCAAGCAAGAATGCGACAAACCTGCTCAAAACATTCTGCCTCATCCTTGCTGTAGTGCAGGAGCAAAGCTATCACAGAAGGCAGTGCTGGGCAAAACGATATGTCTGGGAACTGGTTTGCAATGCACAGTATGATCTTCCTGACAGCCCCGATGCCTTCTGCGTTCAGGCAGTAGGTGGGGACCAGGCTGTTATCCACAAACTCTGGCAGGGGAAGGGAGCTACTGTTACGTTTTCCAATGATCTTCACGACAATGTCCCGGTACACGTTTGCATCTGGGGTCACTGTGCGGCAAGGGATATTGCTAATTAGTTTCTGGTACACTTTGGCTCTCAGAGAGTGGTTCTTGGCCCAGTAGCCCTGCCGGGCCAGCTGCTTGAGCTCCTGGAACTCCGTGCAGGTCAGCTCCTTCGCATCCTGGCTCTGGGCAGTAACATCCATTTTGTCCCAATCCACAAAGCGGCTGTATTCATCCATGGCTCCAGGAGAAGCATATCAGATAAATCATGAGAAAGGAGACCTTATTTGGTCATTAAATGACTTGCAGCTTTTCCTGAAAAAGGAAAAGTAAAATAATAGAGGTTTGAGTAACAGGTAATCTCCCATTTTCTTTAGAACACATTCAACTTGTTATCCATTCAACTTGTTCCTGCAATGGCAAAACTGTTTTCTAAAGCAAGCAAAGTTAAAGATACGTGCCTTTTAATTTTTAAGACAAACTTTACTTCCAGTCCATCAATAACTCATACTGAAGTAATTTATCAACGGCCAGCCAAGAGGCTGAATCTGAGGACATGTCCACAGGAAATTAATGTCCCTAACTGGAGGACCAAGCTGAGGCACAGACCTTCACGTTAACCTCTCAATTCAAGAACAGAAACCTCCCACTTCAAAAATATCCACTGCAAGTCTGTTCAATTTGCCATCTCTCTTCCTAATTCTCTGGGGAAATAGCTGTTATTTATACTACAAGGATGCAGTCTCACAAGCAGCTTCCGCTATTCTGAGACTGTGTGGTCAGTGACAAAGGATGCTGGCCTCCTGCTACATGGCCACAGCCATTCATTCTTAGTAATTTCTTTGTGCTGGTGCTAGCACTTGTGTGGCCACACAGTCACTGCGATTAGTTTGTTAATCTGGTGCTTTTTTTCTTTTCCACTGGACTAGCAGACGTGCTAGTATGGTCAGAGCCAGATTAGCACCAGAACAAAAGTAAGTGCAGACAGAACTGCCCCTTCTAACTGCGGTACAGGCTCATGTCAGCTTCAAACAGCTTCATGGAACTGCTTCTTCATTCTCTGCAGCACTGCCCTGGACTTCTGGCCCTGACCTCGCTCACGCTTCTATCATCAAATCACCCTCTAGAGGGCCTGCTGTTGCCAGCATTAGGGGATTTTAAGAACTCGCACCACTGCAATAGCACCAGGAGCTGGAAGCCCAGGTTCTGGCCTCTACTTCCTCAAATCACACATTTACATGATCTATCAGTTGACTTCAGCTTTAAAGTACACCTATGTCCCAGCAGACAGCATGACTGCAACCACTAATGCCCATCCCTGAATCAGCTTTACTCACACCAGTGCAAAACTAGAGAGGAAGATACAATAAAATGCACTAATAAGAGCAGGCAACAGGTTTGCCTGGTGCTGGAACATCTCTGCAACCTGTGCTCAGTGCCAGAGTAAAGCTGGGAAGCACACAGCCATAGGTGCTGCACACTCTGCCAAGGCAGATAAACCCTATAAAACACAACAGGCCTATAAAACTGTTTTGTACAATTAAGACATTATGTAGGAAGGTTAAATCAACAAAAACAGTGCACTGAAATGCTTCCAAAGAGCCTTTAATCATTCCTGTGTCAACAGACTGGAGAACACATGGAACTTGACATTTATCAGCACAGTCTTTCATATAACAGGTGCATTAAAATTATGTGAAACTCATAAGGTGAATACACCATCGAGACAGACAACTCATCCTCTCTATTCCACTACAGGGAAGTAAAACAGATGTTTTGCCTCAAGTAGACAGAAGCTGGTAAACATACAATTAGCAGTAGCTTGGATGGCCATACATTTAATTCAGAAAGTTTTAATATTTAGTCAGAATCTAATCTGGGTATTCTAGAATTACATGCTTAAACTCCAAAATTTAACTCCTCTTTTAAGAGGTTGGCAGCAATGCACAGGAGCCTTTCAGAGAAGGCTTTTGGATGGTTTTTCTCTACCAAATAGTTACTTCAGGTCTTTTTTTTTGTTTCATTTTTGGTTTTGTTTTATTTATTTAAAAAGAAAATTTTTTTGAGTCCTCTTTGTACAACATAAAAGCAATAGAGAAATGCTCACCATTTATTTTTGTTGTCTTCTTCCACATCTGAAATTAATACTTAGACTGTAATTAAAAGTAGGCAACACATTGTCCTGGCTTCAGTTCTGAAAGTCAGTTATCTTACGATGTTCAGAAACGATGCCTCTCTGTGAGCTAAGCGTGTCTTCAGGATACACAGAGACAGTAACAGTGGGACACCAGTCCATCACAGAGTCGTCTGCTCGTGGAAGTCATGCTCCATCTGGGAATCACAGGGAAACTCATGATCTTTAATTAAAATCCTACAGTAAGATCCCTGTGGAGAAGAGAAATTGAATCCTATTAAACCATGACCAAAGCACAGATAAATGAACCATTCTGTTCATGGTGATTTCAATAGAGAAACTGTTACTATCCTGTGCTTGCTGGAGTCTCCACTATGCAACAGCTTCCCTCTTCTGCAATCATCCCTTATATTAGGGAGGTTTAAGGAAAATGTCTATCATACAACAATTTCTAAGATACTCAGAGTTCTATCTCTGCTGTCCTTTTTCTTGTAAACTTTCTTCTCCCTCCTTCTTACTCTTTCCTGTCTTATTTTCTATCATTCAGAGACATAAGCGCATTTAGAGGTTGCAGCAAACAGCCACCTTTCCCTCTGGAAGTTACTGCTTATTCCAGAAACCAACTAATTTGATGGGTATCTGCTTCTCAGCAGCTCACTGAAGTCCATAGCTGGAGGATAGAAATCAGACTACCAAACTTTTGCTGTGATCTTAGAGTCTTCTACATACTTTGGCTGGGATAAATCTGCTGGGTCTGCCAGTAGGTCTGGCTGCTTATCCCTTTCAAAGCTCTAAATGCTGCAAGAAAAAATGACAGCAAAGCAAATGGGCATTGTCAAGGCTGCCAGAGCATGACCATCTCTTAACTGTGCTTGCAAACCCAACAGAATTAGCGTGCTCCAATGTTACGGTGTGTGTCTCCTGACACTGTGCCAAGAGCTACTATAAGCCAGCAAGGCTCAAAAAGGGAGTATTTACTTGCCAAAGGAGAATAGCACAAGAAATCTCATAAAATTCTAGACAGCCTTCACCTTCTCCTCCTACTCCTTCCAAAACTTCTTCCGTCCCTCCAGACAAGTTCCCTCTCTTCTGGCAGCCACACAAAGAGCAACGTTAAACTTTGAGCTAGTGGAATGAGGAGCCAAAAGTTGTCTCCTGTTCAGTGGCAAAGGGCTGTGTTCTACCCACCTCTCCCACCACAGGGGAGCAGGCAGGCAGTGCAGACTGTCCTGTGCTGGGGGACTGAGGGCTGGGGTGACAGTTAAGGAGTAGTGTATTTCTGTGTCAAAGTCCTATCTTCACCTAAACTACCTGGCTTTCATGTATAAAGAAAGGGTAAGACACAGGCAGAAGAGAAAAAACATTTCAGAATGTAATATTTGTATGAAGATATGGTTAAAGGTAGTAAAGAGATGCACTTATATCACCTTACTGCAACAAACCTCTTTCCCTCTTGCTAAAGTAACTTCAGAGAAATTAGCGTCATGTTGTGGTGTCCCCTGACGGACACAGGGACAACAGGATAGACCACCACCTGCACTGCACAGAACTGAAATGCTTTCAAGCCCCTGTTAGAACTGAACTTTAAAGGGACTGTAAAAAATAGCAAGAAAGTTACATTACTCATAACACAGCTTGAAAGTTACTTATATCTTATTTAATCAGATTGACTTTCACAAACAACAGGAATTAACATATAAGAACAGAACAAGGAGAAAGAGCTTTCTTCTTAGGAACTGCCACAGGATTTTGAGACTGTTAGATCTATTAGTCTATAATAGAGATCTTCATTTAAGTGCAATAACTAGAAAAAACAAACCACACAAGTGAGAAGAACTAGAAAGGCATATTGAAGGTATGCCAAAAATGGCTGCAGAACAGGCAAAAGATTTTTCATGGTTAAATTTAAACTATGAAGCAAGCAAATAATCATTACCATTCAAACCCAAGCAATGGCCGTGGTAACAGCATGATTGCTGGCACGATTTCAAGTCAGTGATTAAAATTTAGGAAATATGTAGCTTGCCAGTCCAGCCACATTTCCCATCCCATTCCTTAGTTCTTCCCATTGTCACTGGGGCTATTCGCAGAAGACAGCTGAAAACTGGGGTGAATTTGTATAAACTATACAGCAGTGAAGCCTAGTATGACCGTCAAAAGTCCGACACTGCTGTGAAGAAAAATTCTATAGAAGTGCCTAAAAAATACATCATTAAGAAAAGATAAGATTTGAGCAATGAGTTACCTTCATTAAGGGTAATACAGGGCTACAATTTTACTAAAGATAATACGGCTAGGCCCAGCTTTAATAATTTTTCTTCTTTCTAAAATGCAGGAATTAGCAAACTGAAATATCTGAAGTACAACTAATTTAGAGGATAATTATTTCTTTCAAATCTGGAGTACGCAAAGCACTCCACAGTATTGAAATATCTACATTCTAAACTTAAAAAAAATTAAATCCAACTTTGGTTAAAACCAAATTATGTGATTTGATATGGCTTTTAATAAACACAGGAACGTTTCTTAAAAACCCCAAACTAAAATTAATCAGGAAACTTTGTCCCCTATTCTATTTAGGTATTCTTGCGACTTTGTTCTGAAAGTTTGAATAGAGATTACTAGTTTATTAAGACACTTTACTCAAATCTAATGCAGCTGCTCTGTAGCAAGAAACTCAAAGTCTGAAATTAACATTTTTCTTATTAATGATGGATGGTCACGCCACCTTTGGTTCTGTTATTTGCTGTGTACTGTACAGATACAGCTAGATACTTACAAGCAAAATCTCAGCGTGCATTTTTGTAATGTGCTAACAGAAAGCAAATACTCTCTTTTGCTGCTCTACAAATCAAGACTAACACTACGCTCCCGGGCCTGCAGCATGTCGTTTGCTGTTTGTACTGCTGAGCAGTGATGTAGCCAGGGAAAAGGCTTAAGCCTACTCTCTTTCATAACCTCATTAAACTAATCTGTGCAGGAGGTACATGAACAGATAAAGAGAACTGCTTCTTAAAGAGCACTAGCTGTTAGTCCTCAGCCTAGTAAGAGAAAATTAAACACCAAACTCCAAGTAGGCGATTTCCTATCCTTGAGGGATGCTCAATCATGTCCGATATGTTTGCTTCATACACCAAAGGATCTGATAGGACAAAGCAATGCAGCAAGACAGTAATAACTGCAGAACAGAAGACAACTAGCAGCAAGTTACTCTCTCCTCCCCCACCACTGCAGTGCATCCTGGTCTTCTCCAAGCCCAGACTTCCAGCAGCATACCGTGACATCTCTGGAAACAAGACCAGACACCACAGTGCGTCCCCCTTTGCCCCAAACACCTCCTGATCAGAAACACGTATTCTCAAGTTTACAGCTTGAGTTATTCCCGCTGCCACGCACCAGTGAGAAGATGTAGATATCAGAGCCAAAATTAAGCACTCCATTTAGCAGTGGAACAAGCTGAACACAACCCGTTCATCTTGTTTAGAACAGCAATTTGGATCACACTGATGCATTCTGGAGCAATGATCCTTTCGGTAGAATACACAGAGTTCAATGGATTGCTTTAATGAGGTTAAATGCAGTTCGATCTCTTTAGGACTTGCCCTGGGCACTGTGTACAGCACAAGCTGGGCTTCAGGAATACAATTCTGGATAATGTTCTAATACTTGTTTACCAATAACAATAGTGGATTAATTAGCTGCTCCCCAATGGTTTGTTTTGTGTTTTTTTTAATATTATTTTGGTACAAAGTCTAGAAATCTCTCACTTTCCTGAGTAACTGATAAAGACCTGACATGAGTACACTGCAGGGCAAATCATTTTAGGCATATGGATGATTTCTCTGGGATGTCATTGTTGCATAGGAAGCACAGTCACAGAAAGTTTATCCTAGAATCACACGCTTTCATTCTTAGGACAGTACTATTGCCTTCTTAAACACAGTCTTTAAATTATTTGTGATTAACCTATCATATACTTTACTCCAGTCAGAAGTTCAGACACACAACAAGCCCTTCACTGCTGGCCAGATAAATGACAGTAGCTTATATGTAAGAGAATGTGTATGCCTCATATCTGCAAGCACTTCAACAGAAGCAGGACTCTTCCTTCCCGTTCCCTGCTTTGGACAACACGAGCACTTCCAGCATTCTACCACTGGTGATACTGTGAGCTGTACTGATATATACCATAGAGAAACAAAATAAACACGCAAAACCCAAATGAGATATAAGTCTGGAAAAAAAACCCAAATGCTCTTGTTGAAAAAAAAAATGGAAAAGAAATGACTAATGGTTCCACAAAGGGTGAAAAAGGCTAAAGAACAAAGCACTGTAAGAGGATACTGGATGGTAAATGTTATCAAAGACATAAATCATAAGATTTCTGTCCTGTCTACGTCATTAAAAAAAAGGAACAACTAATAAAATTAAAGAGAGAATTCCTATCCTTTTTTTCTCCCGAAACCAAAAGAAAAATGCATTTAAGCAGGAAAATTATTTTATGTGATGTATTAAAAATGATCCATTAAAATTTTTCTACTATATTGACTGTGCCTTCCTTCTTGTTTCTTCCATATTTGAAGAATGAAAAAATCCCTCACATTGCGCTAATTATTCTTCTTCCCTTTGTTTCAAACACTGAAGTAACTAGAAATAGGTCTCCCTTCAACAGCAAACTCCAGCTCTGATAAAAATTCTACACTGAACAGGTAATTTTCAGTCGTCTTTTTTTTTTCCTAAACACCTCAAGTTTATATCTTTCTCCATTTGGAAGTACAGTCTACTACATACAACTAAGGATGCAGAGTAAGTGCCACTGAAAAGCTCTGACACAGTAACAAATCCATACACAATAAACCAATCCATTTTCCTGCTCTCTTGCATTGAATGCTCTCTGCCACTTTGATGTCTGTCACCTCTAGATCTCTCTCCACTACTCTCTCCAAAAAAAAAATAAAAAATCTTTAAACAACTGTGCTTCTCCTTTTAGACACAATGTCTGCATTTGTTTATGTTGAACACAGATTTATTTCTTTTCCTCCTATCTAAACTTTCTCTACAGGAGTACATGTAACCATGTTCTTTTTCTTATGCGTCTAGAGTTTCTTTAGGCCCAGAACAGCAGCCGCCAACATGAATGGAAACATACAGATTTTTACAAAGAGAAGACAATCTTACAGTGTGACCTCTGCTGATATCTGAGAGAGATGTTTGCCAGGAAGCATTTCACAGACAATGGCAATGTTTATGGGTTTATTAGTATGAGAAAACCATTCAGAGGTTAAAGAGCACGTACATCCTAGACCTGTACCTCCCACTGTCTGACCAGTTTCAACACTATGTGATTACACATTTCAACTGCTTTTGTGACCAAGTATCACGACAGCATGTCCCAGAGTCTTCTCTACGAAGCGTTTGGTTTCTCCTCTGTCTTTATGTGACAGGTTTGCATTGCATTGCACAGGTGCAATGACTAAGCTGCTTGAACACTTTGCATGTCAAACTGCAGTGGGTGCAGGTCCCACAACCAACGCAGCCCACCTACTACACAGTCAGCCCCCAGCTCACAGGAGTCCCCGGTGAGTTCTCAGGCTGCCACAGTACCGCCCTGAGAAAGAGAATGCAAGCTGCTTTGTGGAGCTGAACACACCTTTTCCAAAGTCCCATAGGCTTCCCTACAAACACCCTCAGCACTCCTCAAGTCATCATCTCTCCCATGCTGTAACTGTCTTTTTTTTTTTCTTTTCTTTTTATCCCTTTCATCCATAAAATAGTAGCCTTTTCCCTGTAGGATTTAACAACATGTTTACTAGGCTGGGCCAGGGAGAGGCAGGAGCCTTGTCTGCAGGCCACAGGCTACTTTGTTGTTCAAGCAACATACGAGCAGAACTAGCTCATCACAGTGTCAGCCTGTATCTTTTCAATACAAATATACTTTCCATTCAGATATACATACATATACACACAAAACATACATTGCACATATGCTTGCATGTACGTATACATACTCTATATACACACTATATAGACAAATATCTAATCCATTTTTGAAATCAGTGATCAAATTTAGATTTTTCTCAATATTCACATTTATCAAACACACATCCACACAGATGAACACTCTACATTCTCTTGCAAAATGTTCAAAATATGAACTATGCCATTAAAGTCTGTTAAGGAAACAGGCCAACACCCCTATTCTGCACATTACCTTTAAAATGAAACAAAAAGACAATTTAATCAAAGCAGTACAAATATCAGTGTGGATACTTCTGAAGATTTAATTCTTCTGTTAAATTAAGTGATAGGACCTGTTTATATCAATTTAAGACCTCCCAGTGCAATTTATGAATATGCAAATCCTTAATCAGGCAGTGCTGGAGAGCTTAAGGAATACCTAAATTAGACAATGAGCGGATGAACCAGTAACCCTGGGTAATCAGGCAAATGGAAATCACTGCATGCACTCCTTGCCTCTGTAGTGAGCACATGGGGAAGGACACTCTATTCACACCAGCTGTTATCATTAGATCTTGTTTATTCCAGGGTAAGTTTTGTGCTCCCATAATTTCAGCCAGCATCTAAAAATGGGGCAGGAAAACCTTACAATTTCAGACATTATTCTCTGTTGGGGTGTAGAAGTTTTCTCTTGAAAAACAAAAGGGGATCTCCAGTAAGAAAAGCATATAAAAACTACAAAGTTAAAGCTGCCATTTTATACAGAATTTATTTTCTTCCAGCTCTGCAAAACCCTACAGATTTTCCCCCCTTCCCTCAAGATTGCTCAGAAGAAAAGCTTCAATAATCTGGTATCCCTGATAACCCCTTTCCCTAAATAAAAGGTAGATTATCCTACATTCGAGAGATAGTTCAGACACCAACATCAAGCCAGTTCCAAATAGACTTTACAATTAAAAGGAGGACCTAATCTCAGGCAAAATAACAACAGCTGCATTTCAAGGAACTTGAACATATATTGCTTCATCTTGATACTTATTTCTGTAGCCTTTCCAAAGTTACGCTCTATTAAAAGTGAAAGAGTAGAAACAAACACCTCTGAAGCAGGAAAGGTATAGAAACAGCATTTCATAATGAAAAACTAATCAATGTAGAATGCCAAACTACTCCTGCATTATTTTTATTATGATTTTAAAATCAAAGGGGATTTATAACAATGGATTGGCTGCTGAGTTTATAAACTCTTAGTGTATATTGCAAATCTCTAGTCTTACTAGTGGGACAAAACTTCGGGAAAACTAGCCCTGTTAGAGGGCCATTAGGATAGTTAAGGGGCCAGAGGACAGAATCTAAAAGAAGCTGCCATACTGGTTTTGGTGTTCTTTAGCCATGGGTTTGTTCTGAGTACACCTAAAGGGATTAAAATACCTGACATGCCTACTCCTCTGCTGAGTGTCGCTGGCCAATGGACTCAAAGTCTCTTAGCTGGAGGAGAGGTCTTACACGCACATTGAAAGGTAAAGCAGGAGCAAGAATCTTGTCTCAACATGGAACGTTACAGGGCAAACATTTTCTGTATAGAATGACAATCCTACCAAAAAAAACACCCAAACAAAACAAAGAACCTCAACACTCCTCCATCCCCGAGACTGAAGTGCTTTTATTAATCCCTACCTTAGAACTTGACCTTGTATAGATCTTCTTAAGAATTACTCCCTTCTGCTGGGCCTGCTGGTGGGGGTGGGAAATAAAAAAGTTAGACTGTTTTTTAAACAAACCATTGGGCAACATCCCTGAGCGTGAGGTGCACCACTGACCTCCACACCTTAAAAATATTAATAAAAAAAACCCCCACAGGTATCTGCCTGCACTCCTGTATGGCTTCCAACCTTCATACCTGCAATTACAGTATAGAAAACATGGGGCAAATATTCTCATAATAGAGAAGAGTAGTTTATTAACCCCATTATTCAAGTGCTTACAGCATATAAACAACTCATTTCAGTCTCTAAAACCACAAGCAGGATTACTACTTGTGGAATCTTCGTCATAAACACTTTTAGCTAATATTCCCATGGTAGCTGACTGCTGTGTTGTGTCATGTGTATGTGTGTCTGTGTCGTGTCGTGTGTTGTCGTGTCCCCCCGTCCGTGCCCCCACCCCGCCCCCCACCCCTTCCCTACAGGAAGTA
>JAOTQQ010000071.1:17983470-18014439 GCA_026546715.1 Gallinago undulata
CCCCGCCCCCCACCCCTTCCCTACAGGAAGTACAAAATTCTGCATTGAACAAGTGATCTCCAAAGAACATCTCCCTCCTTAGGACTAACAGAGGTATTTGCTGCACAGGTAGGGGATTTTAGAATACCAGCTCTGCAGCTCACAGTACTTAGATCCCCAGTTCCAAAATAAAAACATCTATATTCTGAAGATATGTGACGGAGTATGGGTTTAGATCAGCTGACCTGCTGATCGTTGATGTACCAGGCCCTTGTACTATCAGGGACAAAAGTTTGAACTAATCTGATGAACTATTTTTCTTTCAAATGGATGAAATTCAGACTAGCAGATTTTGCAACAACTCAATTCTAGTTTCCTGCAAATTAGTCATTACAACAATTCTGTGTATGAGTTATTTTAAGTTTTTTTCCCCTGAAAAACATAACAAAATATTCCAACGTTAGTATAGCTACAGCAAGGTTACATATACTTGCTAACATAATGTAGCTGCATAAACTTCAAGCACAATTAAGCATGTTCATTAATACAGACATAGGCATTAACTCAAACATTAGATCTCTCTCTTTCTTGAGACAGTGGGAATCAACAAGACATCATCTTTTGCAACATGTCTGAAAGCTCAGGTAATTGTCCTCCAACTTCAGAAGTTTAAGAGGAGAACAACTGATATACAGTAAAGCCTAAGAGTGTGAACACCACAGATATGAGCACTTCCATACATTGATATTAGAGAACTTAAACAGTTGATGCCTTCTCCAGCATGTAGTCCCACCAATAGACATGGACTCCAAGCAAGTCAATCATTAATATAGTGCAATTAGGTCTGTCTTTTTATATCAGAAAGGTCACATGACTGGCTGGTCAAGTACAAGAGGAGTAAATGACTAAAGATTAGCATTACTTAGACAATCTGCATTGCAACCCCCGCCTTCCTCCCCAACCACACCGCATGCAAATGTGTCATAATATTGCAATTAAACCTGACAATAAAAGCATCCTCTATTAGGCAGACATTTAAAAGAAATTTTAGCTCTTTAGTTCTCAGTCACAATTCAAGGTTAGGTGTAGATGGATTATAAATGGTTATTTTTCTTTCAGACCATTAACACACAGTTTATCTGTCTTGAAGTATTAACATACATCTGTCTGCTTCTAAAACATACATCCATGCACCCTAACCCAAGCAGGTTTAACAGCCTCTCCAAGCTGACGTGCAGGGCAGGGAGTATTCTGAAGAGCTAGAAAAATAGCAAGGACTAAATCCACAGTCTGTTGCCAATAATTTGCTTGTCACTAACTCTATCCGTCTTCGACACTGAAGCAAAGGCACTTATGATCTAAACAAATGCCAGGGTAGTATTATCAGGTTGCAATAACCTTGGTGTTGGAGACAGTGAGAGATATGTGCAGTGTGGACTGGTTTGCTTTGCTTGCTTGCTTGCCTGCCTGCCTAAAATTTATGGACAGGCTAATTTTAGTGCAGGAATAGCCTTTTTTCAGTATTCTTTACAGACCAAATAACAAGGCTGACCAGGGGAAGGAGGCTCTTTCAACATTTCAAATTAACAGACTGAAGAAGCAAAGACAACCAAGGGGAGAAAACAAAGGTTGCAAGATAAGGAGACAGCTGGGAAAAGCAGAGGTACTTAAATATGTGACGGGTCCACAGATAGCCTGTTAGAAACATTTACTTGGCAGCATTTAATTATTAACAGCAAAGAAAAGAGCAGCAGGAAGCTGCTTTCCCTTGCCTTCAAATTCTAGCTGCAGGAACACCTGCAAACTTTCAAATATTAATGACAGAAAAGACATTCAGAACAAAGATCCCCAACAGCTAATGATTGTGCAACACTATCCGTGGCCACTTTGCAAACTACAAAGAACATAAGTATCACATATTGCTTGGAAGCAATAAGGAGCTAACATAAAATGTTGCTAGAGTCTTTGGATTTGGCTTATCAGTGCTGCTACTGCAAAGTAACTGTCAGAGAGTAGTCTTTTGCAACACAGACTAACTGCTTGCGATTGCACAAAGAAGGAAATTCTAAAAACAGGGAATTTCCTTTTCTGGCAATAGAGAGTCCTAAATGGGATCCATAGCAGTTCTGTGCTCTGGATACTCCTGGATAATCCTACAAGGGTTTCTTGTAAGCTGGAAAACCTTTCAGATGCTACAGCTTCCTGTAGGAATTGGACACAAAATACAAGGTTTTAAGATAATACAGTTTAATATAGAACCACCCACTTCCCTCGCACCACAGCTACACAGCACCTGCATCATCCCTACTGCTGCCCTCAGACACCACCTGGGGCTGGAGGCCACTAAGCAGCCACTGGGTTATTTGCTCTCTTGTCCATCGGCCCTGAGAGGCTGAGGAACATACTGGCAAATTCTAGCAGGCACCCTAAATCCAGCACTCAGTTGGGCAACCTTCTGGCTGCTCCAATATCCCAACAGCAATCACCCACTTAAGGATGAGTTGTATAGATACAGGTATATATGGGTACCAGAGAGCAGAAAAGGGCCAACACAAAAATAAACCGGTAACAAAAATTTACTTCAGAGAAATTTTAAAATATTCAAGGAAGAAGCCGCAGAACATCAGCTTTGAGTTTAAAGAGCTCTTCATGTGAATATAAACTGCCCCTTTAACTGGGACCAGCCCGCAGAATAAGCATAAACTGGGAGTATTTGGGTGAGCATTACCAGCGATGAGAGGGGCTGTTCTCGCCTCATCCCCAGATCTCGCCCCACTCTGCAGATAAACCAAAGGTAACAGCGGAGAGCACCGACCCTCGCCTTCGCGCCCAGAGGCGCCCATGGGCCGTTTCACCGCCTTCCGGCCTCTCCAGACACCGGCACAAGCTCAGAGGCTAAAGCCGAGCCCTCCCGGGCCCTATCGCAGCGGAGTGGAGGGTGCCGCTCCTTCGGGCACCCACAGCTCCCGCCGGGGCCACTGCGGGGTCCAGAGCCCACAGATACAGCGGATCGGGGGCGCGCCCTCCCCCTTCCCTTCAGATACTTCCCCCCCCCCGCCAGCCGCCGACCCGCGGCCCGGTACTGGGGGCGAGTCCCAGCACGGCGCCAGCGGAGGGGGCCCGGCGAAGGCCGGACTCGGGGCAGGCCCCCTCCCGGTCCCGCCCGGCCGCGAAGGCACTGCCGAGGTTCTGCCGCCCGCTACTGAGTCCCACCCCCCTGGCCGGCTCCCGGTACCGGCGGAGGCGCCCCCAACCGCATCCCGGCCGCGCCAGAGCCACCCTTACCGCCGCCGCGCCCGTCGGGCCGCCTCAGCGGGACCCGGGCAGACAGCGCCCGCCAAGCGCATGCGCAAAAGGCGCTGCGGCAGCGGCGGGATGCGCGCGCGCATGCGCTGGGCCGGGAGGCGCGGGCACGTGCCGGGCGGCTGCGGCGTTGAGGGCGATCGTCGAGCGGGGGCGGAGAGGGGCGACGGGCGGCGGTGAGGGGTCGGGGGGCAGTGAGGGGTGCCGGGGGACCATGAGGGGTTGGGGGGAGTGGGTACGGGGCTGTGAGGGGTGACGGGGGGCTTTGAAGGGTCGGGGGTGGTGAGGGGTGATGGGTGCTGTGAGGGGTTAGAGGGGAGTTGTGAGGGGCTATGAGGAGTGATGAGGGGGGTTGAAGGGTTCGGGAGTTGTGAGGGGTCAGGGAACGAGTGGCAACGATGAGGGGCTGTGAAGGATGATGGGGGGGCTTTGAATTGCCCGGGGGCATTGAGGGGCTGTGAGGGGTCAGGGGGATGGTGAGGGCCTGTGAGGGGTGATGGGGTGTTGAAGGATTAGAGAGGTAGTAAGGGGCTGTGAAATGTTACGGGGGGCTGTGAGGGATGATGGAGGTTGTGATGCGTCAAGAGGGTAAGGGACAACGAGTGGTGGTGAGGTGTGATGGGGGTGACAGGGGGCTGTGAGGGGTGATGGGGACTGTGGGGGGTGACAGGGTGGTGCTAAGGGGTGGTGGAGATATGGAGGGTAACGGGAGGCGGTGAGGGGTGATGAGGGCTCTGAGGGGTGACAAGTGGTGGTAAGGGGTGCCTGTGCGGGCAGGCAGGACTGTTGGGCCCGGCAGTGTGGGGTGAGGAGGCCCTAGGCTTGTAGGTCTGTGCTGGGGACTGCACTATTTACCAGCCCTGCAGAGGCTTCAGGTAGAAAGCTCAGTGCAAGCATTAGATGTAGCTGTTGCTTTAAGAACAGCCTAAGATCGGAATAGTTTTGTGACTGTTTCTTGCAATGCCCCAGACATAAATTGGTTCATTTTAAAGATGAAGGACTTCCATAGTGTTTATTTGACTTGACTTGGCAGCAGTGTTCTGTTTATGACTGGATAAATAACTGCCACATTAAAGATTATTAACTAGGAATGCTTAAGTGACCAATAAAGTACTAATCTTTTATATAGCGTTGTAAACGTACACAGCTTGGTAATGCAGGCTCTTGCCAAACAGATAACAAATCCCTTACCCGGAAGGTTTACAATCTAAAAGAAACCACAAAGGACTACAAGAAAAGCACGAGACATGATAATGAAACATCGAACACAAAAAGGAGTTGTAGCCATTGCAGTTGGATTTTAAATGGGGTCTTAAAATGGGTTTTTCATGTTTATCTTAAAGCTACTGGGCAGAAGCAAGAGACACAGCATCCATCATGCCAGGGACATGATGAATGGATGGAAGTTAGTTGGGTCTCAGGCACTGTGGAGACAGGCAGTGCTGGGTACCCTGCCTCTGGTGGTGGCTAGTGCTCCAAAAGGCAGGGCAGTCCCACTGTTTCAAAGAATGGCTTAGCTCATAACTGGCTGAAAGCACTAAGCAGACCTGTTAATATGTGCTTCCTTCAGGGCTTCCTTGTGACTGGCTGATACTGCTGTGCAGACCAATAAACTCGTGTCATGGAAGCACATGACAGCCATTTGCAGAAGCTGTGCTGAGAAATCATTTGCTTATCCAAATGTAAGTTGGAAATATAGTGCATTGTTTTACATTCACTTGTATTTGGTTCTGTAGGGTCCTAGAGAGCACTTACACACATGGAAAGGATTGCATTCCCTTTGCTAAATGAAGTTAAGCTAGGAAGGAAAGCAGGTTTAGAAGAGGTTGAAAGTAGATGGAGAGGTGTGAGAACTGGGATAAGTGGGGGCAGTACGACACCAGACTAGGTGGGAGTATTGATCTGCTTGAGGGTAGAAAGGCTCTACAAGAGGGACCTGGACAGTTTGGTTTGATGGGCCAAGGCCAATGGGATGAGGTTCAACAAGGCCAAGTGCTGGGTCCTGCATTTCGGTCACAACAACCCCAGGCAACACTACAGGCTTGGGGAAGAGTGGCTGGAGCTGCCCAGAAAAGGAGCTGGAGATGTTGAACAGCCGGCTGAACATGAGCCAGCAGTGTGCCCAGGTGGCCAAAAAGGCCAACAGCATCCTGGCCTGTGTCAGGACCAGCGTGACCAGCAGGAGCAGGGCATGATGGTGCCTGTGTACGCTGGTGAGGCCTCACCTCGAGTGCTGTGTTCAGTTCTGGGCCCCTCACTACAAGGACATTGAGGTGCTGGAGCACGTCCAGAGGAGAGCCACCAAGCTGGTGAGGTGTCTAGAGAACAAATCATAGGAGGAGAGGCTGAGGGGAGACCTCATTGTCCTCTACAACTACCTGAAAGGAGGTTGTAGAGAGGTGGGTGTTGGCCTTTTCTCCCAAAAGAATAATGACAGGAGCAGAGGAAATGGTCTGAAGTTGGGGCAGGGGAGGTTTAGATTAGATCTTGGGAAGAATTACTTTACTGAGAGGGTGGTCAGGCACTGGAACAGCCTGCCCAGGGAGGTGGTGGAGTCGCCATCCCTGGAGGTATTTAAGAAGCATGTAGATGCTCTAGTGGCTGAGATTGTAGGGGTTTTTGTGTGTGTATGATTGGATTTGATGATGTCATGGTTTTGACTGAATTGACCAGCCAGAATGACAGATGGCTCCTCCCTCCCCCCCTAAGGAAAAGAGAGGAGAGGAAGAGGGAAAGGAAAAAAAACCTTATGAGTTTAGAAAAAACTAAACTACTTTAATGGAAATATAAATAAATAATGAAATAATAATAAGGAAAAGAAAAAAGAGGAAAAAATAAAATTAAAAAATGTGTACAGTATATACAAAACTGTATTGAGCTTCCAGGATGATGATCACATCACCAGCAGGCACAGGGGAAAGTCCCAGGCTGGACTTGGGGATGGGTAGGAGCTGGATTCTGGATCTGGAGTCAGGAACACTCGGTTTGGGTTTAAAGGCAAATGAACAGACAGGGTCCTCCTTGGATATTTGCCATTGAAGGAAAAGAGTTGACCCTTTGATCCCTCAGCTTTTGTACTGAGCGTGATGTGGATGGGATGGAATCCCCTGTTGGTCAGTTTTGGGTCACCTGTCCTGTCCGCTCCTCCCTACAGGTGGGACCCCTCTACGCTTTTCCACTTCCCACCCTCCAATGGGGCAAATAACAAATTTACCTGACCTTGGTTGTTACAGCAATAAGTGTAAGCAAGGGCCTCTCTGCACACCATTCCTTGGTATAATCAGTCTATCACTGTGAGAGTGAACAGTTTCTGAACAGTATGGTGTTAATTTCAGAGTTCAGTTAGTTACAAGAGGCCCAGCTGAAAAAGTAAAATTACTGAACAGAACATTAGTTCTATTTTACCTCAAACCAGGACAGATGATCTCGGAGGTCCTTTCCAACCATGATGATTCTGTGATTCTATTTGATAAGCTTTTTTAGGAGGATGAAAAGCTTCCATCTGTCTTCAGTATTTATAGCACCCTTTCAATGTAGTACATGGGTCCTACGTAGTCTGTATATTTGGGCTCATGGTACCCCTCTGAGGTAGAGCAGTGCTGGTATTCCTGTGTTTCTGCAGGGAAACTGCAGCAGAGAGGTGTTCACATGGTATGAACAAAGCTGGGGATTGACAGGCTTCAGAAGAGCAAAACCAGGCAAAGGGAATTACGGAATCACATAATTGTCAGAGTTGGAAGGGACCTCAAGAGATCATCTTGTCCAAGGAGATGGACTGGACTTCAGGAATTTCTCTGCTGAAATGCAAACTGATTTGAACTGCATGTACCCTTTAGCCAAAGAGCTCTTCTCAGCGTTCAGAAAGTAGAAGTAATGGAATGCTCTCTCCAAAATTCTGTACTGATGCTCAGTGGTACATTATCAAGAGATGTTTTAGGAGTATAATGGTGACACTTCTGTCACCAAAGTCTCTCAATTGCCTGATGGTTTTACCATCCCAGTAACCCAGGTACCATAGGGGATAGTGTTCAAGGAGGCAGAGCCCCGCACAGAGATAGTTTCAATGTGGGGAAATCTTTAAGAAGTAGGGCCTCTGTGACGACAAGATAAAAGGAGACAGCAGCCTGTGGACTAGTAAAAGTTGAAAAAATATCAGATGACGTGGACAGAGTGGATGCTGTGTGCTGTCTTATAACTTTGGAGACTGCATGGCCATATGAATAACCCTCATAATGGTGTACTCAGGCTATTGGACTCTCTGTGACTATGTGAGAATGAAAGGCATGCTTGACTAGCTGATTGATGGCTGATGGAAAACATGTTTGAATGCATCTACTTTTTTTTCCCAGAGAAAGGTGCTCATTGCTGGCAGCTTTACAGAAGGCAAGGAATGCAAAGGCTCTAAGTGCTAAACCCTGCAGTGGCTTAAATAGAGAGCAAGACCCGGTGACCCCCTGAGATATTAGTTTATAGGGCTGCCGATCAAAAACTTTCCTGAGTTTTAAAGAACCTTCATGTCACATGGCATGAAATAAATAGTTCCACAAGTGCAGTGTTCAGTGAAGCCTGTTTTCCTATGGTCTTGAGGTGGTTTCTCTCTATATTCTCTGAAGACTCTGAAGACAGGTGAGCTCATACTGAACCATTTCTTTGTGGGGTGATGCTATTCCACCTGAGCATTCATTTCCCTGAAGTGTTTTGGAATAGGAATTTCTTCATGCATGGAGTTGTATATCTGTCATATTTTTATGAAAATGGAGTCTTTTTGAGCAGGGGCAATGGAGGGATTGGGAGGACGTGAAAAAAAGAAAAGAAAAAAAGGAAAGGAAAGGAAAGGAAAAAGGAAAGGAAAGGAAAAAGGAAAGGAAAGGGAAGGAAAAAGGGAAGGGAAGGGAAGGAAAAAGGGAAGGGAAGGGAAGGGAAGGAAAAAGGGAAGGAAAGGGGAGGGGAGGGGAATGGCTGAGCGGGTGGAACAGGCCATCACACAGGAAGGCTGTCCATATGGGTGTCCAGTGGCCCTGGAGAAGAGGCTGGCACTCATAGGGCAGGCAGGAGAGTGGCTGGGGCATCGGCAGAGAATACAAGGATGCACAGGAGGGACTTAGACTGAAACTTGAGGTGGGCTAGTAAAACTGTGGCTTTGCTGGTCCCACAGCAGTATTGTTTGCACAGGGCTGCTTTCATAGAAAAAGGATAAGCCTGGCAAAGTGTGACCTCCTGTGGGTAAAACTGGGAATTACCATGAGATATGACGTGCCAGCATCTTAATGGGAAGTTTGCCCAGTGGTATGGATCACCTTCTCTTCTGCCTGCAGCAGCCAGACCCAGTTCTGCCTCTCTGGATGAGCTGCTGATATTCCTCCTGGAATAAGGGTGAAGCTAAAGCCAAAGGGGCCAAAACTGGGAGAGTGCTGGTGGATGTTTTAATGACACTAAAAGGGACACTTGAGAAGGCAGGACTCTCAAGAAGCGCTCTGCAGATGATACACTTTTTGTTTGGTTGGATGAGTTGCAGCCAGCTTTTCCTGTTTCTTTGCCCTGTCTCTCTCCTCGGTTATGGTACCTCCTGCCTTCTAGGCATGGGCGGTCATCTTGTTGTACCAAGAATGCCATCAGAAGGATTGGCTTTTGGTACTGGGTGATCCTTTTGGCATGGACAGGGAATTTGTTAGGAGGGAATTAGCAGTCTTCCTTCTGGATGACTTTAATCCATCTCCTTCATGAGGGGACCAGGATGTAGCCGTTTGGTGACATGTAGTACGCTCTCGACATGCTGCATTAGGTATTCCAATGTGTGATGATTGCTGGTTTGCTGAATGCAACTTCTGCTGTTGCATTAGATACCTGGGACAGTCAGGTCCACAGAGGTCCCTCTGGATGTTGGACACCTTTGGGACACTTGTGTGAGCTTGTGACTGGCTGGAGGAAGAGAGTTCATTGCAGAGTGATCTTGCACGTGGCAGTTTGCCTCCATCCATGGAGTGCCTGCCTGATGACCTGCAGGGTCTTAAGGAATGGGTTATTACCCATGGCCTTTCCTGAGAGGGTGATTTTGGAGGAATTTGGTTTATTCCCTGTTGGTGCAGTCGTGCACTTGGGGAGTCACATGCTACAGATATGGCTGGATAACTAAATGTTGCTTGATTCTCTTCCCTGTCGTTGATGGTGTCATGGTCCCTTCTTTCCCTCTGTACTCCTCTGCACCAGTGGAAATGCAGCACTGCCTCTTTGCCTTCACCAGAGAAAGCAGGATCTGTTTTTTTCAGGCACTGATGTCCCTCATAGCTTTGTATCTCTACCTGAGCAGCTGGCTCTGGGTCTTGGGTGCGTTTACCACATGGAGTGATGGAGTGGGAGCAGTGAGGGGCCTGTGAAGTTCATAGCAGAGGTGGCTGGACATGCTAGTGCAAAACCATGCTGTGATCCCCTGGCTTTGCTTTCTGGAGACCTGAGAATAGGCTGAACCCGCCTGGGTGAAGGATGAGAAGAGAGCGCGGTGCCCAGAGGGCCTCTGGCTGGAGTGGATACCTCTCTGTCCCGGCCAAATGGCCAGGGCAGGTCCATAGCTCAGCCTGTCAAGTGGGTTTTTCACCAAAATCTGTGGCACTGGGTGCTCTCAGACCTGTCTGTGTTCTCCCCTAGGGCAAAGCAGAACCTGCAATTAGTGTTTCCAAAAGGTGTGAAATGGAGCCAGAGCAAAAGCAGGCTTGGTGGGTGCTCTGACCTTGGCCTGGTCCTCGCAGCCCTCGCACCTGCGCCGGAGCGTGAATTGCTACTCTGTGCCGGTGCCCCTCACCCCCTCTGCACACTCTGTTTTCATTAGTGCGTGCTCTTGGGTTAACAACCATTCTCACTTCCAGCTGAACAAACACTTTCCATCGCGTGTAAAATCCAGCCTAGTGCTAATAGGCGTCTCCCCCCACCTTCCTCCCTCCCTTCTGCCACCTTTTGTGCAGTTGGCAGGATAAAAAAGTGGTGCTATTACCTGACTTATTATCGGCACGGGACTGTAATTTATGGCATATGCTTGGTAAAGTGCCATGCTGAAAACATTTATGGCCCACTTAGAGTCCTGTGGGGTGGTGGGGAGGGCGATGGTTGTGGAGGGGAAGCCAGTTGTTCCACCCTTGCAACATACTACAGAGCCTGAAAGCTTCCTTTGCCTTCTGACAGCAACACTGTGGGCGGGCATGCTCAGCACCCTACAGATGTCAGACCTGGTTAAGACACCAGTGTCCAGGACAGGCGGAAGGCCTTGCGGTCCTTAGGAAGCACCCAGTTTTGTCTTTTTTTTGGGCATTTATTGAATTCCCCATCTTTACTGCTTCTGGTTCTGTACAGTCTCACCCCTCAGGCCAGGACCTCAGACTCTGCCTTCCTCATCTTCCTCATACATGTGGCACCTCTTCCTCCCTCCCCAGGCTCTAACGTCCTGGTCTTTTATGGAGGAACAAATGGCAGCCTGCTGTGGCTGTCCCATGTGCAGCAGATCAAGCACAGGAGCCATGAATAACTCCTCTTAAAGGAAGGCATTACAGCAGGTCAGTTGCTCTCTAGCAACTAGATTCATGCTCTGTCTGAAGCAAACAACCTGACTATATAGTTCTTTGTGTCTGGTAATTAGTGACAGAATGAGAGGGAATGGCTTCAAGCTACAACAGGGTAGGTTTAGACTGAACATTAGGAAAGAATTTTTCACAGAAAGAGTGGTCGGGCATGGGAATAGGCTGCCCAGGGAGGTGGTTGAGTCACCATCCCTGGACATGTTTAAGAGTCGTTTAGATGTGGTGTTGGGAGATATGGTGTAGGGGAGAACTTTGTAGAGTAGGGTAGATGGTTGGACTTGATGATCCCAAGGGTCTTTTCTAACCGAAATGATTCTATGATTCTATCGAAACGTGTTGTGGAGAGGAGGGGACAAATTAATTGTCATTGCTTTAGGTGGGCTGGATTTGAATAGCAGTCGAGAGGTTAAGGGAAAGTCATTCCTAGAAGCAGTGACTTTTCCAGTGATTGAAGGGAGATTTGTGAGAAGTGGGACTTTATTGTGATGTGTGGTATGGAGATTCAGCATGGAAAAGCATTTTTTACTATTGGGCTATTTGCTAATTACTGTAAAGTTAATTAGGGCTGTTGAGCTTTTCTCAAAAAAGAAAACATCATCATTCATCTTTTAAAGGTATTTGGAGTTTGGCTGACTGCCCTGTCCAGTTGTCCTGATTCAAAGGATGGAGGAGCAGCCCATTGTCCAAACCATTTCATCAGCTTCAGGAGCACACACTTTCCCTGACGCTGCTTGCTTAGAAAAAGTGTTTGCTTGGCCTGTCATGAGCCACGTTCTCTGTACACCATAGGGAAGGATTGCATGGCAGTTTGTCCTCTTTCTTTGGGTTCAGTCTTTGCCAGCAGCTGGGTGAAAAGCAGGTCTTAAGAGCCTTCTGCTTCAGTGTGCCGTTTGTGCATCCATGTGCTGGTGCTAAAGGAGATGTTCTGTCTGTGATTGTGTTGGTGTGTAAGTCTCAGGTGCTCTCTGCTAGTTGCTGTGTAAAGGTTTGCAAGATAAAACCTTGGGAGTTGGATGACACAAGGAGTTGTGTGATGCCCACAGCACCAAGCTAATGCCACTTACAGAGTCATCACCTCTAGCTGCTGTTATTTCTGGACATTCTGTCCGAAGGGTCCCAAGGCTGAAGTTTTGATCTGGGAGAATGCCTCGTTCTGGAGTTGCTTCACTCATGCTCTGGTTGGGCAGAGCACATGTTTTGGATGGCATTCATTTCCTCAAACAGCAGCTCTCTAGAAGTTTGCCATCTGGTGTAATTTTGTCCTTTAAGCTCCATCTGTGCTGTGCAATGGGGAGAGACCAAAGCCCCCTGTGAGTGAATCAGCTCATTTGTCTTAAGCACTATGGATGTAGCAGGTTGCTCTGGGCTGCTTCTCTTTCTTCTCACTGGAGCTTAGATACTCAGGTGCCAAACTGGGTGCTAAAGTCCAAGGAGGTAAAAGCCACTATTTGCACTTTTTGTGTGAGTGAGGGATGGCGGGATGCTCACGTTATCTGTGGGGTCTGAGCCACCTTTTGGCCTTGTTCTGTTGATCGAGTTCCAGATAGCCTGTGCCCAGGTCAAATCTCCAGCCAGATCCTAGAAGTAGGCCCCCTTTTTCAGACAGTGTGAAGTGGATGGGTGGCAATGCTGGGGCTGGATCCTGCTGATAGCAGAGAAGAACCACAGAGAAGAACCGCAATCTTGAAATGTGTGTCCCACAGAGTGAAAGCAGTTTGGCTGATAATAAAACCTCTGCTGAGTGTGAGACTATTCAGTGGGAAAAGGGGGGTGTGTGTGAATGGCAAAAATACCTGTCTTAAGAGGGTTCACTGTATGTGCACCTGATAAAAATCGTAACATGGGATCAGCTTTCTTCTCTGCCTGCTTGGCTTTTGGCATGCATAACCAAATTCTGGCAGGCAGGGCAAATTTCCTTCTCCCTGTGGCCGTTAAAAAAAGACCATTTCCCCATTTAAAGAGTGGGAGGGAGGTGGGGATGGAAAGGGAAGCTGAGCCAGGCAGTGGGCTAGCCCTGCCCGTGCTGCTAGCAGAGCCTTGGCTCTCACACCCCCACCACTCTCTGCAGTGTTAGGCATGCGGGATTGAGGGGGGCTGGATGGGTATGAAAGCAAACACACATCTGGAAGTTCCTCCAGTTAATTGGGCAATTATTCATACCACTCTTGCTGGAAGCAGCCTGCTACTGCTGAGCCAAAACCAACAACAACAGACTGTGGGGCGTACTCCATCCCTGCTTGGAGAGGGGAGGCATGTGTGGTGAGGTGGGGCTGCAGAGGGCAGGTTGAGTGGTGAGGACATGGACCCATTCTCGCACTGCTCTGTCTGGCTGTGGAGGTGGGTGGGAAAGTCCTGGAGGCCCTGGATGCAGTGAAATGCTGGGGACATGCTTGCTTCACAGGGCATTTGGGCCCCAGGTGGGGCGGGGGAAGCTGGTGCTCTGAAGCACCATGAGAACCCAAGTCAACCTGTGTTGGGTTTTATTAGGAGCTTGGCAGGCTGTGGTGTTGGTGAAGGTAGTCCAGACCCAGCTGTGCTCTGTAGCACTTTACTCCTCGTAAATAGTGGATTCACTGCCATTTCTGCCCAGCTCCCACCTGAGCAAATCTCTGCCAGCCCACGTTCACCTTTTCCATCCCTCCTCCTTCCTCTTCCTCATGTCCCTGGTTCCTCCTTAGTCGGACAGTGATGTCACTGCATGTGCCCAACCTCGGCCCATCTCTGGTACCAGTGCTGTGCAGGTGAAGAACTGAGGGAGTGTGATGCTGGCTGGCCTTGGCTTTGGCAGTTCATTCCCCATGATTTGCCTGTGAGATGGGAGCCGGGTGCTAGCACTTTAGTCAGAGCGTCTTTCCCTGTGGCAGAGTTAGCAGGCCTCAGCAGATCCTCAGGGAAACCCTGGACACCATTCGCTTTGAAATATTGTCTCTTATTCTTCTCATTTCTAAATCCAGTGGGATATAGGGTTGCTCCCAAGGCTGAATTCTCTGTGATTGTGTATCAGTGGGACAGACCATATCTTGAAAGCGTTCCCCTGGAACTGAGACTGACTGCTGTTTGAGTGCTTTGCCGTTCTCTCCTTGCTGCTGAAGCTCACAGGGAGTCTATCCCCTTGAAGCAAAATATGTTATTGATAAAAACGATCCTCTTCTCTCAAATTGTGCCTGCCACAAGGAGGTGGGGATGCTGTGTTTAGCCCATCTGCTTCCTGCCTTGCCTGAGAGTGCGTCTCTGGCACTGGGAGATATTGTGGCAGCCTCAGAAATGTATGCAGCGCTGAGCTCCACCAGCATAATTGGAGCCAGCTCCAGCCACGCCCAGCTGGGATGTGGAAGGAGAAGAGTTCCCGTTGGTCCCTCTTTCCTTGTCTTTTTCCCTATTCCATGAGATGGGTGTTCTTTGAAGAATTTTAGTGCTGTTAACTCAAGATCTTCCTTAGGATAACATAAATCAGACAGACAGTTTGGCTCCAGGAGAAATGTGCAAGGCTGCACTGGGTCACACCATGGAGCTGTCTAGTGTAGGATCCTCTCCCCGGTGTCAATGGAGTGAGCGCTCTAGGAAAGGGCTTTAAAACAATTCATCCATGGCGTATGTTGTCCTGCTTCTCCTCTGGCAGCCCATGGAAGTGATGAAAGGTTTATCTAATGGCTGATCAGCTAATATTTTGCATCTTTGTTTGTCCATTTTTGAAGTGTTTTAGAAGCAGTGATGGTGCTAACTCAGAAGGGCTTGGGGATGTAAAGCTCTCTGCATGAGATTTAGTAGTGGTCTCAGAAGTACTATGAGGACATCTCACCATTAAGAAACACTGGAGAGAGAGGAGCACAATTCCTGGTTTTACAGGAGGGAGCAAAGAATTTAAAGGGCTTATCCAAAACCTCAGTGGGAATCCTTGACAGAGTGTGGTGTTGAAACCAGATTCTCAGACTCCTGTGACTGTCCAGCCTTCCTCTTTGATAATAACCCCTACAGAGATCTAAGTCAGGATGGGAACAGATTGTTGAGGAGCTAATGCAGAAATAAAACTAACTGAAGTGAACGCCTTCCTTGACAGTTCAAGGTGGATGACTGTGCTGTAGGAGGAGGATATCACCCAGATGGAAAGGCCAACCAACAAAACTTCCTTTATCTGTGTTTAAGAAATGGAAATGTTGCTGAGGGTCCAGCTGAGGAAAGAGGATGCTGAATGTGCTTTGTGGTGAACAACGAATGAGAGCAGTACAGTGTGAGGGAATGACGAGTGAGTTCAGGATGGGATCTGCTAGTCGGCCAGAAGCGATGGGATCTTGCCACCAGCCATGTCGGGGAAAGGTAGGAGGGTGTTCAGAGCTGGGCATTGAGATTAAACAGCCAAGATACAAGCACCAAGGGACAGCTCTTGCTCTCACTGAAGGGAATGGACTGACTCCCATTGACGTCAATGAGGGCTGAACTGGGACCCTTGCGAGAAATATATTGAACACAGACAAATCCAGCAAAGTCAAACCAGATGATGCAGGCTGCTTAATACAGTCACAGGGAGCTTGTTGCGAAACCTCCTAACGAGGCAGTTCTGTCAAGCAGCCATCTCCAAGCCCAGTAGGCTCCAGCCTTGGAGAGGAGCATGGGAGGCTGGGGTCCTGGAGAAGGCATGCCCAAGATGGAAGGCGGGAATGGCATGGGATGGGTCCTCATTGTGCTTGAACATAACTCCACTGGCGACCTGGTTTGTGTGACCTCCTGAGCTACCTTACCATACCCCAGGTGCTTTCTCTTGAGGCTTCCCTGTCCCACTGATGAAGCTTTGTTGAAGTTCGAGGTGCAGACAGACTGGACAAGTTATCACAAAGGAATATGCTGTTGTACATCAGCTAACGGTGGGGGGCTTCTGTGCGCAAACCCTTAATCCATGGCACATGCAAGTCAATTTGAGTTAGCCAACGTGACAGAACTGCACTAAGCTGGCTGAAATGACCTTATTTGCATGGACTAAGCGAATGCACATGGACTGTAATGCTGACACGCAGTAACTGTTTACCGCGTGATAGCCTGTTCCTGTGTTTGCGTTCCGTCTGTGACTCATCGCTCCAAACTCTTCTCTTGCTGTGCTTCTCAGTCCTTGTTCCAGGTTCGCAATACCCGGTTTCCTCTGTGCCAGGGATGTCTGTGATCCTACCCCAGTCCCTTGTCTCTCCAGAGAGTAGTTTTGGCAGCTCTTCTGTCCTGCTCTGTGGAGTCACAACAATCTCTGGGGACAGGCTTTTCTAGCCCTCTTCAAGGCCAAGGGTACTCTGGCATCCATGAGGACCCAGATCATGGCTCAGAATGTATCATCTCACTCCACAAACGCCTGTCCCTTTCCAGCCCAACAGGCCTCCTTTGGCACCATGACATGCCTCTCCTCCATCTTTGCTTGTTCTCTCCACTTGGAGAAAGAAGTGACTCAGGAAAAGGTGCTGCTCTTAGAGAGGAAGAAGATGCTCCTGAGGATGTGGGCCTCTGCAAGTGACCTGAGTTGTCCATGACCAAGCCCTGGTTCAGGGTGAACAGCGGAGACTTCAGTGAAGCCGCCCTTACTCTACACCATGTTGAAGCAAAATCCTGAAAGTCCCATCCCCCGTAAAACTGGAGTTGCATGTTCCAGCTGTGGTATGAGAGAGGGGACAGATCTAAATCAACTGATTTGTAGCAGGAAAATTCAAAGGCATGGGAAGAGAGTGCTGGGATGGAGACAGGCAGGGGGCATTGTTGCTCTTAAAATGGTTCTGTACTGTATGTGCAGCTTAGATGTTTTGGGAAGGGTGGAATTTCCCCCTTGATTCCCCCTGGATAGACTGGGCTGCAACTTTACCTTCCTTTTCATCCTGGATCCACTGAAATAGCAGCCTCTTGGACAGGGACCAAGGGAGGAGGAGCTGAAGAGGGAACTCCTGACCAGGTGGCAGAAGCAGGGACAGGCTACCTGGAGTGGACGTCAAGGCACTGCCCGAGCTTTCAGGAGTGGAGGGAGGAAGGCCAAAGCTCAGCACTGCTGGAGCCAGTAGATGTGACAGACACCAGGAAGGGCCTCTTTTAAGTATGCCAGCAGCGAAATGAAGGCTTAGGAGAGTGTAGGCTCACTGCTTACTGGGGCAGAGGAACTAGAAACAAAGGATATGGAAAAGGCAGAGTTAGTCCATGCTTTTTTGACACTAGGACCAGTAATATTTACTGTCTTTATTAATGGCGTAGAGTGCACTCTCAGTGCGCTTTTGGATCAGGCCAGATTGGGGGCAAACAGTTGGTACACTGGAGGGCACAGCTGCTATTCCGAGGGACCTTCACAAGCTGTTGACTGTTTTATGCTGTGATGTGCATTTCAGGGCTGATGGCCTGGCTTTTCTCTGCTGCCTGAGCTGCTCGTTTGCTCCTTGGTTCTATTTCAAGCAGCCCTCTTTCTCTGAAGATGTTGGAAACAAGCTTCCCTTCCTCAAAGTAAGCAGCTGAAAGGGTTGTGCTAGACCAGTCACATCTTAGTGCATGAAATTTGCACTGTGAGCCATAGTTTCGTGCTTGTGGGTTTCCTGCAGTAGCAGCATCGCCAGGAGCCACGTGTAAGCTACTGTGTCAGCCTAACGTCTGAGACACAGAGCTGTGTCCCTCTCTGTGCAAACTGGCACACGGGGACCATGTTCTGGGAGAGGAGTAGCCAGAGGAGCCCACACTGTGGAGAGATGAAGGTGTTTATGGAAGCACGCAGGAAAGCAGCAGTGAGGATGGTGGGAGCGCATCATCAGCACCGCCGCCTCAGCTGCACAGCAGTGTAAGCAATACTGTCTTCTCAGCAGTGTCTGTGACAGCCCTCCCCCATCAGCGCTCCTACTTTTCCTTATTCATGACCATATCATAGAGTGGAGTGTTATTATTTATAAGACTGATTTTTCTCTCTCCCTTGTCTTTTTATAGCAAACACTGTTCCTTTGCACATCCCACGACCATTCACTTCCTTCAGATAACTGTATGGGGATGTTTATTAACATGACAGCATGCAGCAGTCAGTGCTGCCAAAGTCAATGCATCCTGTGTCCGTTCAGGGCAGGCTAGGGCTGTCAGCCTTGTGTCTCCTGAGAGAGGAGAGGCTCCTCCAGAGAGGCTGTTTGTTGACTCTGCCTTTGGCCAGTGTTAGATAAACAGTGAACTTGTATTATTTTTGTGCTTCTTCCTATGAACAGCTCAAGCACCGTAGTGGGCATATCAGTCACTGACATCAGTTATTTCCCCTAGATTTTGTTCTGAGTGTTTAGTGAAGCCTGGAGAAAAGACACCCTTATCTTTAAAACCTGCCTGGAAGGTGAGAAAATCATGACCCTTCCTGCTGTTCTAGGGCTTGATCATGGTTGATGCTGCCTGGCATTTTTGGGTGCTTTTTCCACTGGGTACTGGCCTTCTTGGTGATTCTGTTTCTCAGCATTAACCTCTATGTTTTACGGTGGTGGCAGCCTCCGTGCAAAACCAGAGGCAGCAAGTCTGAGCAGCCAGCTTGAGGAAACCTCCTCTCCCAGGGCTCTGTCTTCTCTGGTAGGTCTCTGGTAGCCTGGAAAGTGTGAGTCCCGCCTAAAGCTTCTGCATGAGGAGGGCATTTGAGGAAGCGCTGTATACTGTTTTCCGGTGTCTGGTAGAAGTTGAGCTCTCAAAGCAACTTTCTCTGTGGGTTCCTGCCATGCAATTGGTAGGAGAGAGGGACCGCATGTCACAAACCCAGTCGGACCATTAGCTTCTTGACCCCTCTCTCAGATTTGGGTGAAACTTGCCAATGGGTTCCCGAGCTGTTGGGGATGGATGAACAAACAAATAGTGTGATTGCTTAATTTTTGTTTCTATTGGAAACCAGGCTGGAACAGCCAACTCCACTATTCCCTCTGGGATAGCTTGCGACCAAAAGCATTGTGGAGGTAATGAGAACAATGCTTCCCAGTTCCTGGACAGGATCTTTTGTTGGTGTAAACTAGTTCTGTGCCATTGGAACCAGCTGACAGATGCTGATTGGCAGCAGCTAGCCTGAAACTGCAGATGCCGCTGAGCTGGGGTTTCAGGGAGCTTTTCTAAGGCCTGCACAGGTAGCCAGGGGAAAAAAATGGGTTAAAAATCCTCTTGATTTTGGTTTTGGGCTTCTGCCAACAGAGAGCAAGCCCCAGTGAACACAGCAGGGACACAGAAGTGGGACCAGTCCTTTTCCCAGGTTCTGGAATCTTTCAAAGCAAGTTACAGCAGAACAGAGCAGCCTGAGGTATTCTGGCCCTGCTGGGGTGGGCTTGATCAAGACAGGTTCTTCCCACTGGACTCAGCCAGCAGGATGAAGATGCTAGGAGAAGTGATCCAAGCAGATTTTGGTCTGCTTGGCTTTCCGGGTTACCTGGGATTTTTGTTTGTGGCAGTAAAGTAGAAGTCGGAGGGCAGCCTCGCCCTGCAGTGCAGAGCTATGCTCTGGTTCTTCACCCTGTATTAATACATCATGCCTAAACTGCAGGATTAGAGCATGTCACAGTTCCCTTCCAGGCTGTGTGTCCAGCTTTCCTTCCCACAAAACTCAGCAAGGCAGAGGGCAGGTCAAACAGTGTGAGTGATGGTTGGCACAAGTGATATATTATGAACCACAGAAAACGTTGAGCAGAGTAGCTGCTCTGGTGTGATTCAAGGCTCTTTAAGAAGAACAGAAGAGATAAGGAAAACCAGGCAAAGTGTACTTGGAAAGATAAACAGAACAAAACAAAACAAGTTACAGGAAGAACAACTGCTGAAAGCAGCAAAGGTGTTTCTAGACAAAGAACTGCAAAAATTTTAAAAGGGAGCCAGAAATAAAGAAACCTTGAGGAACTGGGCAGTCTGTGACCCCCGCTGAGCCTGAAGGAGGTGACTTGGCACTGCTCCCCAGCACATCATCTCCACCTTCCTGGTGCTCTGCAAATGTCTTCCCAGCACCTTGAGGTAGTCTTCCCAGCACCTTGAGGTCTTGCTAAAGGCAGTCTGTATCGCTGCTTAGGGCTGTATGCAAGTCGAGGGCAGCATGCTGACTGCTTAGCTCCTGCTGCCTTGACATATTTTGGCATCAAGAGTGGGAGGAAGTGTTACCCTTCTGCTGTTGAGCTGTGATGTGACTCGATTCCTGCCAGTGCTGAAAGATGTTCCCGGGTCCTGTGTTTTGGGCACAGTTACTGTCTCTCTGGACTATCTCATACTTCTCAGTCCTCAGCACTGAAACCCTTGGAGGTGGCAAAGATGAAGAACTGAAAGGCCTTCTTTTTAGATTTTTAAAAATAAAATCTATTCTTTAGAATGTGTATCTTTAGAATTCTCTTCCAGGCTCCTTGTTTTCTGTTGTGGCTGGTCACACTGCCTGTCTCCCTTTCCCAGTTCCTCTCCCACCCTCTGTACACATCCATTACCCTTCTGTCCTATCCTTCATATCCCTCCTGTAGCCTCGCTGGTGCTGTGATGCCAAGAGGGCAGATATGCTGCCGGGATGGAGGTGGTTCCTGCTATGCTGATGCTGTCTGTGAGCCGGCTGGTTCCTTGTGCAGTTCTTGGTACAAGTCCTTGTACGGCAGTTCCATGCAGTTGTCTCTGGAGCCAACTCACGGCCACAGCTCTCCATGCGGCTGCCACTGCTTGCAGCACCCACACAGTCACAGCTGGCAGCTGGCAGTAACGTGCTAAGCAGCAGTAGTGCAGTTGCTTGTGAGCGTCTTGTGGTAGTTGCTTGTGGACATGTCAGAATAGCCCTAGAGCCACGTGCTTTCCTGTGTGGGTGTCTTCCCTCCCAAGTGCCCATTCCAAGGGGGCTGGACAAGGTGACCTCCAAAGGTCCCTTCTAGCCTCAACCATTCTGTGATTCTGTGAAGTAAGAATTGTCCCTCTGCAGGGGCACATGGGATCTGTATCTGTGAGGGGGTGTTCACCTGGTGTGGCTGGCGGTCTTGAGAGTCAAAGAGAAGCAGTGAAGCGAGTCTTTCACCAGGAACTGGGCTCAGGGTACTCAAGTGATAAACTGTTAGAGTGTGTAGTGGTGTGTCTTGTGCCCCTGTGCAGGAGCTGGCTTGGAGATGAGGAGCGCTTCAGAAACAAACAAGACAGCAAAGATGTGCCTAGGTGCTGTGGAGCACAATCATCTCGAGCATCCAAGTGTTTGTAATGCGGCTCTTGGGAGCCTTGGACTGCTTAAGAATATAGTCTGTGCCTGTTACCTCAACTGGGCAGGCTGAAACACCCAGACAATAAGATTTTTCTGTAGTATCAACCTGAAAATCTTTCTTGGAGGCTGTGTGTACATGAGCCTCCCACAGCTGAGAACTATCTGTTTATAAAACCAATTTGCAGGACAGTGGGAAACAGAGATGTTGCTGGAGGAAACACGTTCTCCCTCTGAAGGCACTGCCCTGGCGGTGGGCTGCAGGCTGTGCTGGACCACAGAGGTTCACGGTACTCATCAGGATCCTTGGTTTTCAGTGGCTCCACCCAAGGCCATCATATTGACTTGTCCTCAGCCTTAGCATGCCTTTTGCTCCCTCCTGTCTGAGGACAATCCCTGCTCATTGCAGGGGTTTGGACCAGATGACCTTTAAAGGTCCCTTCCAACCCCAAGTATTCTATGATTCTATCACATGCACTACCTGACTTCCTACATCACCTGCAATTGTTCTGTAAGAGGTAGAGGAAGGAGACTGTAATTAATGGGAACTGAAGGTCACTGAGATGCTCCTTCCTACCCTCCAGATAAAGCCACTGAGGCTGGTTGGGATGTTTTGGTGTTTGCACAAATTTCTGCAGCGAGTGGTGAGGGGAGGTGAGTGATGCCTGAGGCCTCCTATGCAATTTCAGGCCCTTGCACACACAGAGACACCCTCTCTGCATGTGCACACCTGCAGGGGCATCCTACCGAAGGGAAGGGCGATATCCTTCTGCCCTGCAAACCCTTTCTGCTTGGGACGATGGGGGCTGCAACAGAGGGACAGCACAGTTCTGCCGTGTGGCACCCTGAGTTGATACTACATCAGGACCTGACCCTGCCTTCCTGGCTGAGCTCTCTGCCTGCATACGGCTGCTCCCCTGGTCACAGCGACTCTGCTCTGTCTCAGACACAACCTCCTGTGAGCAGGCCCCCCCACAGGCCTGCAGCTCCATCAACACCTGCTGCACGGGGAGTGCGTCTGCCTGGAGCTGGGCTTGCCCGGGGGAGATGCCATGGGACAAGCACACACGACCACTGGTTGTCTGCAGCCCCTGTTCACTGCTGTCCCTGACATGGTGCTCTTGCTTTGCTACTGGCAGCACTGGCCTCCACCCCCACATCTCTGTGTCCTGAAACACTGACTGACTTACACTGATGAGACCAGCTCATCAGCGAGAGTCATCAAAGGTTTTTTTTGTCATTCACGCAGGGCATGGGTTCCTACTGTGCTCACACATGGCATTATGAGCAGGGCAGGGGCACAGTGTCAAGAAGACAAGGATTGCTGGTGGGGGGGCAAATGCTGGAAAGTTCCAGAGCAGAGAGAAGTGAATAAAAGTTGCAGAAAAGACAGCGAGGAGCTGCTTCAGAGGGGCTTCCTGCTGAGCAGCAAAGGCCTGTCTGATGCTTTATAGGCTAAGTTCTCAGCCAGTGCACAGATGCGGTCACCAAACTGCTTGGGGACAGCGGTGAGGGAGGCTGTCAGGGACCTGCGCTCACAGGGGGCACCTGTGACCTCTGAAAAAGGCTGCTGCTGAGCTGCGTGTGACCCCCTTGGCACACCTGGCCAGGGCTGGTCGGAGCAGCCACAGAGATCCACTCTGACAGAGATCCACTCTGGTGTAGGAACGGAGCCCCAGGAGGGAGAAGCATCCCAGCTACAGTGCTGTTGGCAGCGCAGCCTGCCAGGGAATTATGGATTAATGTGGAACTGCTCTGAGATGAAACACTTTGGATCAGGACTACAACCAAAAATATTTTGAGTCAGATCAAACTGAACCAAACAAATCTGTTTGTTTCCTGCTTTCCCAGCAGACAGTCAATCTTAAAGGTCACAGAACTGAGAAGCGTGGCTGGGCACAAGTGGATTTTCCTTTAGGAAAATGACAATGACAGAAAATTCCTGACCAGCTTTGCCCTAGGGGCGAGGAAAGGGGTGATTCACCTCTCCTAATTTTAGGCCCCTTTGTGAGGAGCTGTGATTGGGACCCCTAGGATGGAGAGAGTTGGGCACCTCCAGAGGGGACCTGGCACAGAGGTCCTGTCTTCCCAGGAAACATGGCCAGCCAGAGTGACAGCTGGTCCCCATGCATCCTCCTGCATGCTGAGTGGAGGCTGGGACTCCTTGAAGCGACTCACTGAACTGCTGACTTTTGGGAAGTGAAAGCCTTTCCAAGCCTTGGGGACTGTGTCAACATGGCAGGAAGGTATGCAGACAGGTTTAGGCAGACAGGGACAAGAACAATCAGACTTACCCCTTTTGACAACTGCTTTTTTGATAACTCCCTGTATTGTCAGCCAGCATCAGCCAGTGACTCAGAGGCTTTGTAACTGTCCCAGCTGCTGGTCTCCCATTCTCTCCCAAAAGCAGGGCTGCCATACTCTGACCAACAACCCTGTAGGCGGTCTGAACCCTGGTCCAAGCGGCTGGTGAAGGCCAGAGCAGGGCAGGGTCCGCTCTCATTCTCTTGTGTCTTGCTGCAGGCAGCCACGCTGGGAGAGATGCTACAGCACCAGAGAGCTGCTGGCTCCCACCCCAGTGCAGGTCCCCTCGGGTTCAGACCTGGGAGGTCTCAGTGCTGTGCTATGAACTCATCTCAGTGGCCAGCTGATCCCTGAGGTGATCTCACCTGCCAGGTTTTCCTGGTGAAGGCCGTGAGAGAGCAGCGGTGAGGCGCTGGTTCCTGGTGAGGCTCTGGCACTGCTCTCTGCTGGGCCAGCTGCAGCCCGTCCTGGCTGCGGGCAGCCCGCCATGCTGCCCTGGCTTCCTCTGGCACTGTTTTCCCCACTCAGGTGAGAGCCCGGGTCTCCCAGGCAGGTGTGCACGCAGGCCCAGCACATCCCCCCTGCGCCCAGGGATGCTACTGCTGAAGAAGCAAAGCAGAGGCCAGACATGTATATATGCGAACAGCTGTGTGCACATATAGATGTGTGTAGGAACATACAGAGTGAACTCAGTCTGCGTCCTTCATCTCTGCTGGTATACTCATGTCTAATTGATGCAGTCTAGTTTCTAAACTAAGAACGTGCACTTTAAATCTGGCAATGTCTCTTTAATTTAAAGAGTACTTTTAAGATGCTCAGATGTGTTTGGCAACTGTGGTCTGTTTTTATTAGTAAACTGATAGCATATGATATCAAAGTCTGCTTTCATTGCCCTTGTTGAAGGAGATGCCAAATGCAAATCCATTTAGAGAAGCGAACCAGATTTATAAACTTCTTTTTGCTGTGCCTATTAGATCAGTGACAATCCGGGGCCTTGGAGTTTTTTTCATTTTCCAGGCTGGGAGTTGGGCGCTGGTTTTGCAGCAGTGCCTGCTGGAGCAGCGGCAGAGGGTGCTCTCTGCCTGCCCAGAGCCTGCTGCAGGCAGATGGGCAGCACTGCCTGCCCAGGACACATGCAGAACCCCTTCCCCTGCCTCGCCTGAGCCAGCTGGGAAGTGGAGGGGAACAAACTGTTCAGGCTTCAGGACCTGATCTGCTGGAGGTGGTGAGGAATGCCCCTGGAGCCCCAGGGAGTGCCTTCACCTGGCTCTGCTGGGACCCGGCCGTACTGGGAGCTGCCCCCAGACAGCAGGGAGCTCAGCTGCCATGGACTGTGAGAGAATCCCTGGAGGCTCCTTGGGGAGTGCCCTTGTGGGGACTTGGGCTGATGTGCCCAGGGCCGCATCACAGTCAGTGGCAGAGGAGAGCTGATCTCTCCCTGGTGAGAACTGCTGCATGTTCCCTTTGGCAGGTCTCTCCCCATGCTCTCTGTTTCTCCCCTGTGACCCCAGAAGCTGCATTTTCTGTGGAAGATACCCATGTTTTGATGCATGTATTTTCCTGCTCTCTGTCTCTGTGGCTGTTCATCCTGTCCCATGGAGGGGCTGGCACCTGACTGCATGCCTGGGTCTCCCATGTGCCTTGCGGAGGGGACCAGTGATCTCATGGGAAGGCTATAGGTGGTGGAGGTGCTGGGCAGGGTGCTCCGAGCTTGCTCTTCCAGTTCACACCATTGCTGACCTCTGTAGCTGACTTGCTTCTCACTCCCACAATTTTCTCTTCAGTAAAATGCAGAGAACGTAATGTCCCAGGGTAATGCCATGTGGAAGGAAACTGTGAGCCAGTATCATCAGGGGGATTCATGGTCATGGACTGACCCTTGTTCTCTTCCAAACAATCACAATGCTGCCTACTGCACCTTCTGACCTCCCCCCGACATGTGGCCTGGGAAATCCATCCACAGTGCCTACCATTTTCTGCATTTCTTACCTTCACTTCATCACCTTTTAATGGCCCAGAGGCCATTCCTCTGGAAGTTCTTCCAGGAACCTGGTGATCCCTACACCAGATGCCTGATGGCTGCAATTGCCCAGCTCAGTGCCACAACGGAGCAAGACCCCATAGGGCTGTGGGTGCAACCCCTTGACTGGTGTTTGCAGCTGTACTAGTGCAAGCCCAGAAGATGCAGAGCTTGCACAGCTTTAACAGCACTGAGTCCTCATGGTGGTCCAGAACATTTAAAGCTTTATTTCTAGCAACAAGTCTCTTTTTCCCAAATCATCTGAAATCCTGGGGTTATCACTGCTGGGTCTGACCTGGATCTTTCCAACCAGGCACATGGCGCTGGGGAGAGCTGAAAGAGCCCCATATACCCTGGACTGATGGAGAATGTGAGGCTCTCCGAGGCAAAGATGGACTCCAAGGATGTTGGGATGGCAGAGGGTGGCACAGGGGAGAGAGGAAGGAAACCGCTTTGGTGGCAGAGGCAGTGTTGTCTCCGCTCTACCTGCAGCAGGCTGGGTACAGCTTGGAGTGTCAGCCTGCTTTACCTTCTGCCTGGTGACGGGATTGAGCTGGCCCTCAGGGCAGAGGCTGCTCCTGACGGGGCTGGGAGCTGCCCTTCTCCACCACATTGTGCCCTTGCTGCCCATCCTGCAGCCGGCCAGGTACATCTGCCTGGTACCTGGGGAGCAGCAGCTGCCCCAGCCGGCGCTTCCCAGCTGAAAACACACACGGAGAGAAGTGATTCACTCAAAGCCACCCAATGAGTCAGTGGCAGAGCTGGGAATAAAGCACAAGTCTTCTGCTGAAACCACTAACTCAGCCAGCTCCTCCAGGGAGGTCGGGTGCGTTTGAGGGGACGATTCTCTTGCCTGCTTCAGCAGTTTCCAGAGAATCAGGGCTGCGAAAATAACTTAGTCCCAGGTTCACTGTGCTCCAAACTGCACTTGCAAGATTGGTTGTTTAGAAAAATATAATGAGCCTGAGGAGCGAGGCAGCTGCTCCTGCCAGGGCAGAGCACAAGGGTCTTTGCACAGTGGAGAGGGTGGGAGACGGGTGCGAGGATCCTGACTCCAGCCCTTGTGCGGCCACGGGCAAGTCGAGGTGCCTGGGTGCTTCCAGCATGGGGTCACAGCAGCTTAATGATTTATTGCCCTTCGTTTCGCCACTGTCACCACGTGCGCTCGGTGATGTGGCTCCTGGCAGGGCTGGCCATGGTGTAAGGGGACAGGACTGTGCTCTTCAGCCCAGTCCCCCCTCCCTCTGTCCCACAGCCAGAGCTGGGTACTGTACAGCAGAGCCAACAGTTCTTGCTTGCATCTCAGGATGGCACCCAGAGGTGGGAGCTGGCATCCGTTCCCCGGCCAGTGCATGGTGGCTCTGCTGCCCCCTCCTTCCTGCTCCACCGCCTTGCTGGGATTCGGCTTTCTGAGCAGCTTATCTCTGTTTCCAGTGTGCAGGCCTGGACAAGCCGTGCATGTTTCTTGTTTGTTTGTTGTTTCAGTCCCGCTCTCTGCCAGCCCTGGTGGCAGGCAGCGCCGTCAGCCCAGCCCGCAGCAACCACAGGGCTGGACCTTGCTGAACCTCTGCGCCGCGCTGCCAGCACAGCCAGCCCAGCAGAAGGCGGCTGCAGTGGCAAGAGGCAACAGCCCCGGAGGAAAGGCTGTTTGTTTACCCTGGGCCACAGGCGTGCTCACACCGAATCCACGGGGCACAGGCCAAGCCACAGCATCTGGCGAGCGACCTCAAGAGGATGGAGCGTGTGAGGCGTGGGAGCTGTGGTTTCGGCAGGCAGAGGAGCTGGTGCAGGGCTTTGGCGGTGGCTCACAGAAGTGGCCCCTGGGTTTGGAAAGGAGGGATGGGGAGAGCCCCAGCGCTCTGTGGTGCGGCTGGATTGCTCTGTTTGGGTTTCCAGCAGCTGCTCTGGATGTTGATCTCATGTCTGCTCTCCCTTCTGCTCCACACTGGTGGAGCAGTGGTGGGAACCCAGTGGCTCCTGCTGCTCTGGAGAACGGACTGGGAGGGTCCCCAGGGGCACTGTCCTCCCAGCTCGTTCCCAACCCAGTAGACCCAAGCAGCTGCAGCCATGTGGATGCTCTGCCTGCTCTCTGATCCTGCTCTGCCATCCCAAGGCCCACGTGTGATGGAATGGCTGGCTGGAGATGCCAGTGGCACAGGGACAGCCATCACCCCCCTATGACCATATGCAAAAAGTCATATGGCTCGTTTCTACCTTTTCCAGGAGAAGCCAAAGGGCAGCCCATTGCCTGAAGCTGTAGAGGTTGTGGCGGTGCTGGGATGGAGACCCTGGGGAGATGCTTACACCAGAGCTGTTCATCTCCCAGCTTCCTGGTTTGTCCTTCCTCCTGGCCAGGAGGTTGGGCTGTTGCCTGGACTATGCCGAGGTGGAGCAGTGAGAGGAGCCATGGGGTTTCTGGCAGAGGACAGGAATCCGATCTGATGCTGTCACTGTGTTGTAGTGGTGGGGATGGACTCCTCCACCCTGCAGCAACCAGACCCCAGTGCTAGCAGTGTAAGACTTGTTGCCTGTGGCCCAGCACCCTGACCTGTGGCCTGTGTCCCCTCTGGCAGGCACGGACATGCTCAGCGCTCAGATGGGGAGATGTGGGGAGCACTGGGGTCAGCCTCCTGCTGCTCCAGTACCCAGAGAAAGCTGCCAGGGCAGCTATGGAGCCAGCACCCTTGGGGAGGCGAGGGGGCGGATGTCTGCATCCTCTTCTGCACCTCATTAACAACAAGGCGTCCCCTGTCACCAGCTCGCCACAGAGCCCTGTGTGGGATCCCGCTCCCCCTGGGCTGCACCGCTTCATTCTCCCTGGCTGCTGAAAGCACCAGGGGATTTGCTTACGACTTTGCCAGGCGGGCAGTGAGCTGGGAGGGCTCCAGCTGGCGTGCTGCGGTTAGCCCCAGGCTCGGCAGCCCTCTGACACAGGAACCCCAGCGGGAAGATTATTCCCACCCGGGCAAGTGGTCAGAAATCAGGGCCAGGCTCTGTTCGCTCGCCTTGTGTCCTCTTGATGTCAGGATATTGTTACTGTCACTGCTTGAATCTCCCTGCCTTTGAGAGCCAGGGAAGGGGGAAGCCTGGAGACATCCCTGTCCTGTAGCACACTCTGGGGTGAGATAAGGGGACCCTGACCTGCCAGCACGGCCCCCAGCTCCATGTCCAAGCCCTGTCCATGCTGGTGAGCCACACTGCAGAACTGGAGTGGAGCAACCACAGAGCCCAGCTGGGTTGGCACACCCTGGGACACCTCCCAGTGTTGGATATGGCACCTCCTGCCAGAGGTGCTGCTGCAGTGGGGTGGGATGTAGCAGTTTGCCGGGATGAATTATCACCCCACAGCTGCTGATGGCTGCAAGGCAGCACCGTTATGCTTCCCTGACAATCTTTATAGCAATTTCATGCCTTGGATCTGCTCAAGATCTGCCCTTTTTCTATAGGGAGAATAGCACGCGAGGGGCTCCTCCACCCCCAGACCCTGGCCCGTCGCCACTGCCTTCGGAGGCCATGGCACAGTCATGCCACACTTTAATTACATCAATTAATTCCTGAATACCAGCCTTACTATGGCATGGGGCAGGGCCAGGGGGGCCAGGAGTTGGGAGTACAAATGGGCCGTTGTATTGTCCTCCCATCTCATCGCCTGCCAGGTCCCGCTGGCCTGCCCCCGCACTCCGAAATGCTCCAGCGTCCTCGTGGCCTGCCCCAGGCACTTGGCTGTAGCTCCCCTCCAAATGGGGAGGATGCCCTGGACCTTTTCTGAGGAGTCCTTGTGCTGGGAGAACATGAGCTGGGAGCTGTTGAAGTTGGGGAGGGTGTGAGTCCAAGGGGAGTGGACAGTGTTGTGCCCATCCCTGGGGCTGCCCCATGGATTCTGTGGTCCACGCAAGGGGGACACTTCCCAGGGTGTGAGGGTGACTGTGGCTACTCTCAGTGGTGTCCCCATGAGGCTGCCCAGGACAGCTGGAGGTTTCATTGACCCCACAGCTCCATGGGGTGTTGCTTTGTTCCAGGTGATGTCAGGTCCTCTCCTGGCAGCTGGAGAGCTGTCGGCGTGCTGCAGGAGAGTATGGCCAGCCTTGGTGCTCCCACGGGACTCTCCCCCTGTGCAGTGGCTTGGGGGTCCAGGAAGTTCATTTGTGAACTGGCTCCCACGACCCTGCTCTCCACTCCTATGGGACTCCCGGGTCCTGTCCTGTGCTGGGTCTTGGTTTCCCCAGGAGAAGCAAAGCTCTTTGGTGCCTGCAGGCCTTGCAAGGCCTTCAGGGGCATGGAGGGTAGCCAAGGAGTTCACGCTCATGCCTGTCTTCAGCCTGTTGTGAGTAGCTCAGGGAGCTCAGGGCATTTTGGCCCACCGAGTCCTGTTTCTGGTTGTGGGATGATGGCATTGTCCCATCCCAGGACCCCCTGCTAAGGAGGGGTGTGCTAAGAGGGGCAGGGTTGGGGCCAGGCAAGGACCAGGGACTCGATGAAGAACAGGAGAGAGGCATCTGAATGCTTGTTTGAGCTCCTGGGGGTAAACCCTGCAGCCACTGGAACCAGTTTGCCATAGGGTTTGGGATTTACTCTGTGCAGCCATCCAGGTGCCACACTTCCCTCCTCTATCCTGAACCCCAGGAACCCTGCCCAGAAACACTCTAGAAAATACTGCTTGACCCTTACTGCGCTCCTCTCTTGGTCAGGATTTGCTGTCAGAAATTGATCCTCTGGCATACTCCAGTGGCCGGCCGTCCCCGGGGCCTCCCGCCTGCTCTGGGATAAGCTGGGGCAGGGAGGACCCTCCGCCTTATGTCACTTTGCACCCAGGAGCCCAGTTTATCTTCCAGCCCTGGAGCTGAGGCCACCCCTCACCTGGGTTAATCCCATTTTTCTCTGAGGGCGTTTTACCCACAGAGCTTTGAAGATTTCCAGCAGTGATCCAGGGCCATGCCGGGCTGGGGAGCTGCCGCGGGCAGAGGCAGGGTGGGCAGGGCTGCCTGTTGGGTGCTGGGGGGCAGCGCTGCCAAGGCGGTGGCTGCTGGTGGCCCTGCTCCCAGCAGAGAGTGTTTTGAGGAGGCGGTTTAATTCAGCCCATTGTAATGCTATCTGCGGGAGGATTTTTGCAGAGGGTTTTTGCTCATTACAGCAGGGGCATCCGCCGGCGTTTCCCAGCCACAGGTCCCCCCACCCCTCTGCCTCCAGTGCTGTGAGGCACTGTGGGCTCAGGCTGTTGACCCCCCCTCCTCCAGGTCCTATGATGTTACTGCGCTCATGTGCCATGGCCTGCTCGCAATCCGAGCTGAAAAATGATTAACGGGTGTGTGAAAGTCAAATGCTTTTGCGTGGATTGCATGCAGCTGGAGCAGAGAGGAGAGAAAGAATGGAAAGAAAAAAGGGAGGAAAAAGAAAATTAAAAAGGAAAAGGAAAAGGAAAAGGAAAAGGAAAAGGAAAAGGAAAAGGAAAGGAAAAGGAAAGGAAAAGGAAAGGAAAAGTTTAAAAAACAAAAAAGAAAATAAATAAGAAAAGAAAAGAAAAAAGCAAAAAAAAGTTAAGGAAAATAAAAAAATAATGATTTAAAAAGAAAAGAAAAAAGGGGAAGGGAAGGGAAGGGAAGGGAAGGGAAGGGAAGGGAAGGGAAGGGAAGGGAAGGGAAGGGAAGGGAAGG
>JAOTQQ010000071.1:18014539-18055786 GCA_026546715.1 Gallinago undulata
AAGGGAAGGGAAGGGAAGGGAAGGGAAGGGAAGGGAAGGGAAGGGAAGGGAAGGGGGAGAAAAGAATGACAAAAGGCAAGGGAAAAAGCAGCTGAGATCAAAGTATCGTATGGAAACAGCACAGGCGTGTGTGGCACCATCAACTGGTAGTGCTTCCTGATGGGATGGCATGTCTGCAGGGCTGTCTGGAGCAGAAAGCCAGGCTTTACTCCTGCCATTACATTCAGGTTTCCTACAGGATGAAGACTTTGGCATCAAAAATGATCAAAGGGATGTCCTATGATCAGGCTGAGAGAGCTTTGGGTTGCTCAGCCTGGAGAAGGCTCCAGGGAGATGTTATTGCAGCCTTTCTATACTCAAAAGAAAGACAGGGACAGACTTTTCAGCAGGGCCTATTGTGATAGGACAAGGGGTGGTGGCTTTAAACTAAAAGAGGGGAGATTCAAGCTAGATATAAGGAAGAAATTGTTTACACTGTGGGTGGTGAGACGCTGGCCCAGGTTGAGCAGGGAGGTGGTGGATGCCCCATCCCTGGAAACATTCCAGATCAGGCTGGATGGAGCTTTGAGCAACCTGGTCTAGTGGAAGATGTCCCCGCTCATGGCAGGGGGGTTGGACGAAGATGGCCTTTAAAGGGCCTTTCCAACCCAAACCATTCTATGAGTCTATGATACTCTTTCTCCTGCGGGCTGTTTCTTGGGGAGGTGGTGGGGTGCTGCTGCTCAGATGAGGGTGGTGGGTGCTGTCCTCTCTGTGCCTGGGATGGAGAGAAGCTTCAGCATCTCCCCAGGGATGCTCAGCCCCACTGCCTGTGGTTGGGGCAGTGCTGGGCACCGCTCTGCCATGAAGCCCCTGCAGAGTCAGTCCTGCCTGGCGTCCCACTGAGGCCCCCCGTCAGGCTGAGAGGGGGACTGGGGTGCAGCCAGCTCTTCTCCAGCTCCCCTGGGCTCCTTCATGCACCAAGGCAGGGCTTTGGAGGAGCGGAGAAGGGTCCCCAGGCTGCTGTCCCAGGGCCGTGGTACTTGCCTGCAAAACTGCAGTGTGGGAGCTTGCACACGTGTGTGCAAAGGGACAGGGGTGAGCTTGCACGTGTGTGTGTGGAGGGCAGGGAGTGAGCTGGCATGCTCATGCAGAAGGGCAGTGTGTGGGCTTTAACAGGTGTGTGCCAGGTGCAGTGTTTGAGCCCACACATATGTCCGGACATGCACTGTGCGGGACAGTGTGTAAACAGGGAGTCTGTGATCCTACTCACATACTGCAAATGGGCTGGGTGTGAGCTCACACGTGTGTGTGTACAGGTGGGCTACCCCTGGGGAGACGGGGCCAAACGGAGCCCCAGGGCCTGAAACAAGAAGGAAGGGTAATTTTCACAGTGAAAATGTTCCCTTCACAGCAGAAGGTTAGAAACCAAACAGCTCTTCCAAAACAAATGGGGCTCATCAGCCCCAGTGATGGAGAGAGCTGCCAAGAGGCTGCTGAGTGGGAAAGGCCACACAAACATTGGCTTAATCCCTCTGCCCTCCCACCATCTGCAGGGATGCTCTAACAGCATCCCTGCTTCTTGAACCTTGAGGTGCTGCAAGGCAACATGGAGCCTGCCGTGCCGAGCAGCTGAGGTCCCTGCAAGATTTCCATCCTCCATCGAGGACTCATGCTCCCTTTGCTGTAGGGCACGGGGCATTTGATCATCATTTGGTCATCCAAGACCAAATGGGAGGGTGCAGGAAAAATGGAGCTGGGGCTTCTCGATGGTGCTCAGAGAGATGGCGAGAGGCAGCAGCAGGAGCTGAAACAAGGGAAATTCCCTGTAAATGCAAGGGCAAATCATGAGGCCTCCATGAAGGTCCTCAAATACTGGAATAGGGGCCTGGAGAGGGATGGGAATCTCTGTCCTTGGAAACACTCAGACCTTGACTGGAGCGGCCTGGGAGCAGCCTGGTTGGAGCTGGCCTGGGTGGGAGCAGAGACCTTCATGAGGCTCCACCACCTGGCACTTGCACCCTGGTCTGGGGAGAGGGTCCCTCCTGGAGTGGAGGGTTGCAGGGGGGAACCCCATGCGCACAACCCAGGCGGGGCAAGTGAGATTGGGTACAGTGACTCTTGCTACCCCTTCCCTCCCCTACTGCAGGAGGGTGCTGCGGTCTGGGTGCTGCATCCTTGTGTGTCCTGCTGCTGCAAGCGAGTCTGCATCATGGCCTGGATCTGTGCTTGGCTCCCATGCCCCGGAGACTACCTTGCCTCCTCCTCATCATCTTCATCCTCCTCTTCCTCCAGCATCTTGCTTAGTGAAGGCCCTGTGTCACAGCTGGTCCACTAGTGCACTGTGTTGTCTCTTTCAACCTGAACCAGTGTCTTGCTCACCAGAACCACCGAAAGAACTTGGGACGAAGCTCAGCAGTGTCTGGCAAATGTAGGATCTGCTTGAAAAATATTTATGGAAGAGGAAAAAAATAGCAAAAGGTTGAGGAAAGAGAGAATAAGACAGACAGCAACCCCGCGAGACCCTCCCCTCAGGAGCAGGAAGCGGGAAACATAAGGAGCCATTTATTTTAAGTAAACTATAAATATCAGACTACAAAAAACGCATGTAAGAAAAGAAAAGTTGGTCTGAATCCAAAGATTTCTGAGAGGTTGTGAGCTAACATGTGTGATTGAGTCTGGCAATGTGGGTGTCTGTGTGCCGGTGCAAGTGCTAATCGGGGGCTGTGGTGCTAGGTACGACATCATCCCCCCAAATTAAAACCAGAGCAAATTCAAAATCAAGACAAAAATGTGTCCGAGTCTCAAGGCTGGTGATAAGATCAGTGTGTGTGGGATGAGAGCAGGGAGTGCCCCACTGTGCCCTCCTGCCGGGGCACATCCCTCCCTCCGAAAACGGCTGCTCCAGTTGGGAGCAGCGCTGTGCCGCTGTGCTGCACCGCCCATTCCCAGCATTGCCGGTATGGAGCATCTCGAACCTGTGGAGATGTGAGACTAGTGGACCTGGGGCTCCTCCTCTGGACAGGGTGCTATGGGGGCTGCAGATGCCACTAGTGCCTGTGTCCTTCAGTGGTGCTTCCTGCCAGGTCTGTGGTGTGGGCTGCCAAGTCATCCCTGGGCTCATAACACCGCTGCTGGCCTCCTTTCCAAGTCCCTCACTGTCAGCGCTCTCCTCTGAGCTCTTACCACCTGGGCTGGAGCCATCTCCTCGTGGGGGTACCAGAGACTCCCAGCTCTGTTAGCCGCATCCCCCAGATCATCTTGGAGAACCAAGTGCTGTGGACAGTGTCTGGTGGATGCAGCCTCATTGAGGCAGCGTGGGCAGGAGGAGTTTGGGCAGAGCTAGCTCACCACTATATGTCAGATGGACCCCAAGTAAAGGTGCTGGGTGCTGGAAGGCATGGCGTGGTGCGAACAGAGCTCCCATCCTGCTCCTGATGGGCAGGAGAGCCCATCCTGGGGAGATGCCACAAAACCAGCCTTTCTAACCCCAAACTGGCAGGCTCAGTGAGCAGTTCTTGGGTTGAGAGCTTTAGCCTTTATCAGTAGTGTTCGAGAATGCTTGCACCCTACCAATGCTTGTAACTCTGTGGTCTTACTTGGGTGGCTTTTGGCTGATGTGCACCAGCTTCGTTTGGACCAGAGCCCTGCTTTAACCTCAGGCAGAGAATAAATCTGATGGGTATGAGGTGCTGGCCCTTGTCATGCTGCCAGGCTCGATGACAGTTAACATATTGCTCTGTGAATAGCGCCTGCTTTGTGTGACTGCTCTTATTGTGGCCAGCTGACGTGTTTTGCTCATTTCACCCATGTGAAGTATTGCCCCGCTCCCTGAGGACCAGCCTAGCTTTCATGTGCTTTCTGCCCCAGCTCTGGGGGTGCTTCTGCTGCCTGGGGCATCTTTGTCCCTCCTCCCTGACAGTGCCTGACACATAAAGGCAGAATGGAAGGGGACACAGATGCCATCATTGTGCCTGGAGCTGGGCTAGGCTACAAGTGGCCAAGGAGCACACAGTGCACTCATTGCCCTGTGGGCTGGCCACCCTGGCACCCTGGCTGCACTGTATCATTGCTCTTGGTCAGCTACGTCAGCCTATGGCTTGTGGAGTTGAGTACTACTCACATGGAGCTGTGGCTGCTGCAAGGGACCAGCCGGCACAGGGGCTGTGCCAGGGCAGGTGCCAGTCATGGGCAGCCAGTTGCTGGACCTCAGGGGGATGTTGGTCTCCTTGTCCTGCTGTGACAGGGGGCTCCGACACCTCCTGCCCAGCCCTGCTGGCTCTGCCCTCCTCTTGCTGAGCTGGGAGGGCACTGGTGGAACCAGCCTGGAGCACACCGAGATATTACAGAATCATAGAATCATAGAATCGCCTGGGTTGGAAGGGACCTTTCAGATCATCTATTCCAACCGTCAACCTAGCGCTGACAAAAACCATCACTAAACCGTATCTCTAAGCACTATGTCTACCCATTTTTAAATACTGCTGTTGATGTGCCACATCAGACAGTGCCACCGCTCACTTGCATCCCACTCTGCCTGCAGGAGGCTGCGGAGAGAGGTTTTGCCTCCAGTGCTGCCTTGTAGTCCATCCGGAGAAGCACAGGACCGTGGCGTGCTCGGAGCCAGATGTGTCTGCAGGATTACAAATAAACCGAGTAACAGATTACTGTGTCACCACTTGTTTGCTCTGTCTGCCAACCAGAATTGTCTTACATCACTGTGGTCACTGTGGCCTCCTCCAGCTGCCATCACTTGTCACCATCAGTCACACGCACTACCCTCAGACTTGGCCATTAGGCAGATTAGCCTTAATTGGTGCTGCCCGTCATCACTAATCACTATCTTCATTGTCAGCTTCAACACCACCCAACGCCTACAATTTCCACTTATTAGGAGCGTGGTGGATTCTCCTGCGGTGGTATCTTGGATCCAAGATCAGATATCTTCTCTGAAAGGGGCTGCCGGCCTCCAACATGGCCTGGGGACCCATCTCCATGAGCAGGCTCTTCCAGCGCTCCCAAGGTGCCAAGCAGGTTTGTCCCTTCTTGGCTTAAAAGCCATGTGGTGCTGGTCACTGCTGCTGGTGATGTGACACTGCTGTGGTGAAATGAGACCCAGGTTGTGTTGGGTCCCAGGGCGCCCGGCTGAGCCAAGGGGCTGCTCGGCCACCTGGGCTGCTCCCGTGGGTCTCAGGGGGAAATCGTGTGGGCTGAAGGTAGGACACGGCTGCGGAGCAGTCCCTCTTCATAGTGCCATCACCCCCCAGTACCGGAGGACTTCCGGGCAGAAGCAGACACCTGGCAGTTGGAGGCCATGAGCTGGGCTCTTGGGCAGGGTGGGCACCCAGGGTTGGTGTCCTGTTCTGAGACAGGCTGAGTAGGTGCTCAAAACAGGGTGGGTGCATTGCAGGATGTTTTCCACCCCACTGGACTTTACTCTGTGTTTGTGGCACTGCCCCGAGCTGTGCCCTGCTCTGTGTCCCTCGATGCCATGTCCTAGGCACCCGCAGCTGCCGTGGTGCCTGCAGCGATGCCTGTGGTGCTCTCCTGACATGGCCAGTCCGGGCAAGGGGGGGGGGCAGCTGCTGTGTGTTTAGGAGAGACCCAGAAAATATTGGGGTGGGCTATGGAGAAGGTCAAACAAACCATTTATTTCCAGGCAGAGTGGTCAGATGTGAGCGTCTCTGTTTAGGAATCACATCCAGATGCTGAAGTTAAACATCTGGGCTTCACCTCTGTGTTTTGTCTAAGCCCCCCAAGCGCGGCTCAGCCTTTGGAGCCATCTGCTGAGGTGTTATCACCTCGTTCATCAGCCGCCCCTCACCTCCGGCTGGGGCTCCCACATTCCCTCCAGTATGCTGGGAAGGACTGGGAAGAGCTGGGATTTCGGAGCTCTGCTGCTGGCCACACTCTGTTTGGCCCCTGCATCCACCTCACAGGCTGCTCTGCAGCTGCCACTGCTGCAATGAGTCCAGGGGGCCTCAGCTGCACCGGCTCCTTGGGCAGCAACGTGGGAACATGTTCGGTACAACTTTGAATAGGTCCTTTCACATCCTGGGGAAGATGAGGGCTCTTCACAAGCCAAGAAGATTTGGAGGGCTGGTGGAGGGTTTGCAGAGCCCCAGGGGAGGGGGACTGGCAGCTACATGCTGCCAGCCCCATGCCTGCAGGGCGTCAGTCCTTCGGTGGAGGTTTGTGTGCTGGGCATCTGCCACCCAGGCAGCTAATATCCTGTTGAGCAATTCAGCTGGCACAAACAAATCCCTCTGTGGGAAGAGGTCCTGAAACCCTACGTGCAGCCAGAGCTGGAGCGAAGCTGGCAGCAGGGCCATGGTGCAGGGTGGCATGGGGCACATGACCAGGTAACGCTCCAGCCTAGAGGGGTTGATGCTGGTGGGTACAGCCCACTGCTGAAGTGTGTCTCAGCAGGGCTATGCTATGGGCAAGAGGAGAAACCAGAGGCTGTGTGTGATGGCTCCAGCAAGTGTTTGCCCTGGTGCTGCAGCTGCTGAGTCCTCTCCATTTGGCAGAGCCCCCCTCTCCATGTGGGATGGTTTCTCGAGAGGCTCTGGGGCTTGCAGTCCCCCTGTCATATGATTTGCCAAGGTGCAGGATCTTTGGGCATGTCTGCTACATGAAGACCTGGCTGGCTGGACTGGAGCCCTTGCTTACTTTGGGTGGTCTAACGTAACCTCTGGGAGCTGAATAAGAAGGTACATTTTGCTCAGGGGACTACAGCCCTGTGGCTTCAGTCACGAGGTGCGGTGGGAATCACCACTGTCCTAACAAAACCATATCCAGGCTCTCAGGAGTTGGCCAACCCAGCCAGCTCAGGCCTGCTTGTGTTGCTCTGGATGTTACTTTGGCCCTGGCTTGCCGCTGCCTCTGCTCTTCCAGAAAGACCCCCATGTCCCCAGCGTGCCCAGGGCAGGGGCACCGTGAGTCCCACTCAAGTCTACTTACCCCTCCATTTGTATGGTAGCACTGCAGGCCTGAGACACCTGCAACAGGAGATCTGAGACCCTAAAGAGGGACCTGAATTCCTACCATGGTGACCGTCCTGCCTCTGCACGGTCCTTTCACTTGCAGAAACCCAAGAGATGGTACATTTTACAGCCTTGTACTGAGGAGACTCCCCATGTCTGGAACAGGCCATCAGGCTGGATATTGCAGCCTTTTCCTTTCTGGAGGTTGGCCACTACTGACCGTTGGGGGAGATGAGGTTTTGAAGGAGAGTTGGATGAATGCACTACCAAAATCCTCCTTGGTACTATGAACTCTTCAAAATGCAGATTTCAATTTGAATTTCTCAAGTGACCCTTCTGATTCAGAAGGCACTAAATGGCAAACAAGCCTGTTGTTCAGTCGTTATCCTCCATCTGCCGAGCTCTGTGGTGGTGGGGCAGCCTGTGCTGTCTGTGACAGATGTACTGTACACATGGGGAACCACACACCCAAATGTGCTTCCACCCTGAGATCTGGAAGGGGCTTAGCAGGAGATGTCCTTTCTCTCTCATGAAAACAAAGCACTGAGACACGTTTCCTTACCCTAGGTGAGCAGCACAGTTGAGGTCAGAGCTTTGGTCCCCAGCACCCCTCTGTGGTTAGTCCTGCTGCAATGGGACCTCTCTGAGGTAGGGAAGATGCTTCAGTGCTGCCGTCTGAGGCCATGGCCTGGAGGAACGATCACAAACCTGGACGGGAAGCGCAGCTTCATGCTCGCCACTATGTTGGCTCAAAGCGTCAGGCCCATAAAGATCAAAGAGCTTCCCCTTGTTTTGCTTCATTCTTCTGCTGGGAAACTTTGTGCATGTCCTGGCACAGGCAGCCTTGGAGCACCTTCTCTGTGTGAGTCAGATCCAAGATAATAAAAGAAAAATGTGGTTCCTTCCAGCTTTTCCAAGGGGAAGGGTGTCTGACCAGGAGCTGAAGCAGCAGAGCCCGGCCGTGCTGGCGGCGACTCCAGTCCCAGCTCCTCCGCTCGGGGCTGGGGCAGCCTCCGGCTCCCCTGGGCACGAGTCCCTGTATGTGTTTCCCCACTGCTGGCTCTGTGCGCAGGCAGCTCTGCCAAGGATATGTCAGCTGTGGTTAAGTCCAGCTGACCTTGGTGTGGCCTGCTCTGCAGAGTGCTTCATCCACCCTTTGCTTTTCTTTTATCTTGTGAACCCATTTTTTTTACCCCGAGACTTCAGCCTCAGCTCAGCTGGAGGTGAGTTGCAGTCGTACATGACGATGGGGCCAATGCTTGCCTCCTTCAGTGGGAGTGAGTACAATGGGCTGAGCAGCATCAATATACTCCATCCACCATCCGCCGCCAAAAAGGGAGCACTGCCTGTGCCCTGGACCCACAGCAATGCAGGATCTGGCTACGTGGAGCAGCATGGTGGCCACAGGGGTGGCCACGCAGGATCATCCCAGCCCTGCTGCTGGCACTCCCGGCACCTCACCTGTGGCATGAGGGGGTCTGGGCATGTGTGTCCTGACATCGTGTTTCTGGCCTCATGTTCAGGAAGGCCACGTGAAGAGACATTTGGAGCTGATTAATTAGTAGAGAGGAAACAGGTCTAGAAATAAGGAACAGCTGGCCATCTGAAATGGGAGAGCGGCAGTAAGTTTATTGCAAGGGCCAGAGGCAGTGAGCAGCAGCTTTGGAGGCTTTGGGGGATTCCTTGCAACTAATAGCCATATGACAAACTCATCTCGTCTTTGCAAGCAGACCCCACGGGACAGGGACCAGCTTGTGACAGTTCCTCAGCTGCAGCTTTTGTGCAGAGCCAGCCAACACACAGGCTTGTTTTACACCACCAGCTGACTGTGTTTGATTCAGAAAGGGGTCAGAGAAATTTTGGTGTGTTGGTGGCTGTTGGAGTGATTTGGATGTCCCAGAGTAGCTCCTGGGAAGGTCTCTCTTGAGTTCTTCTAAACATCCACTATCAACCAGTGCTGGACACACAACCCCAGTCAGATGGGCCTTGGGCCTTTTGGTGTTTCCCATGGGTCTCCCTCCTCTGTGGCTCAGCAAAAGCTGGTGGGGATGGCATCAGTGTTTGGTTCCAATGCTGTGGCCAGGCTGGGAGAGGGGACCATGTGATGGCCCTGCTATGGGCTCATACTTTATCAAACACCTAAGAGCCCCTCTTGGGGAAGTGGCTACAAATCTGACATACATACCTGTCAGTATCTTCTGTGTGGGTGGCTGGGGCCTCCTGGCAGTGCTGCTGGGGTAAGGTCTTAGGAGAAAGTGGCTGAAAATGACAAGTTTTGCCCTTGTGGAAATCGTGATATTTCAGAATTTGCTTTTGTCCTCAAGAGGGTGGAAAAATCAACTAGTTAAAATCTTCCGTGGGATGGAAAGTTCCAAAAATTAAAAAAAACAAATGAGGGCCAAACCGCTCAGTTCAGCAAACTTCATTTTCTGCATGCCTGCCCGTGTCCTCCCAAGCTGGCAGAGCATTACCAGTCCCTGCTCTTCTCCGTGGACCGAGCTTCACAGTGGCCTGAGCTCTCGGGGTGCATGACAGCAAATTGTGATATGTCATGGGAGGTTTCATGGCAAGCTGACCTCAAACCGTTCCAGTTCGGCTAAACGAGCACGAGGCTTGGCCTTTGGGAGAAAACCAGAACTTTCTTGCAGGGAAAACATTACTTTTACAGAAGCTGTGTTTTCCACTAGAAAACTGCTGACCAGCAACGCAGTGGGCAAACCAGGCTTGGGTGAATGACAAGAGTGTGATGTCCTGAAAATGGGGAGAGGCTGTGCCAGCCATGGGCACCTCTGCCCAGCCAAAGGGTCTCTGCTCTGCTCATGGCCAGAGCAGCTTGGAATTGGAGTTGAATGGGAAGGACCACCCGAAGACTGCTAATGGAGGTAACCAGAGTCCGTGATGGTCACATGGAGTATTTTTCTCCAGCCCAGTTCCCCAGTGCAGAAAAGATGCTTAAAAGTGGATGTCTGTGGTTAAGTTGGTATTTTACTGAGAAGAGGGGAGCTCCCAGCTTTTCATATCATGCGTGGTGTCTTACCAGGGACCACTGCTGAGGCCTTCCATCCCCAGGAGGCAGTGGGATGCTGAGCCGGGAGGGCCCGCAGAGGCGCAGGTGGGGCGGTGGGAACGATCTGCACCCCAGCCAGGTCCAGCTTTTCTTCACTGGCAGAAACACTAGCAACAGAATGCCTTGGTCCATTATTCCCCCAGAACCTGCTGTCGCTGCGGGCAGCTGCCCCTGCTTTGGCTGTTGATAGGGCCAGTTTGTGGAGCAGATTCACTCCTCCACAAGGTTGGAAAAAAGTTTCCATTTTCTGTGAAAGCACATTAATTAATAACACAGGAGATGTTATGATTTTCTCCATCTGTGGCGAGGCGAGACCCAACACCACCTAACGCAAAACAGCTGCTCCCTGGATTGGAGCTGCCCACGGGCAACCACCAGCAACCCTGCTTATGGCCCATTGTGACTCCCTTTTTTGGGGAATTTTGGCCAGTGAAGCTGTTGGTGTGGGAGGGGATGATCTCAATGTTTTGGGGAACGTGGATCCTAGGGGTTCAGGCACCCACGAGGGTGTGCATGGTGATAAGATGCTTGGGTGTTGGTCCCCGTGGGGTGCCTGCGCTGGCTGCATGTGGGCAACAAAAGTGATGCCTGCTTGGGGCTGGGATGGTGGGATAGGGTCCAAGTGAAGCAGGGACACTGGTGCCCTGGAGTAGTGGGTGCTGTGCACAAACCGGCATGGGGGAAGGTGTGATGCTCAGGGGCAGGAGAGATGGAGGTAGCCCCATAACAGAACTGGGGCCAGAGGATGCCCTCCTCATCCCCACAGCCATGGGCCACTGCTCCCTACGTTGCCCTCTGGCCAGGAGGAGGACTTGGAGGCCCTGCCCAGGCGAGCCAGGTCCCCTGCCCAGCATGGGAGCCAGCGAACAGCCAGACCTGCAGGGCAAAGCTCTGCTTAATTGGACTAATTAGAGTGTAACACCACAGAGAGCTTTCAATGGGCAGCATATTTGGAATGTCATGGGAGCATCCTGGGTGTTTTCCCTGCTTTATTCATCCCTGCTGCCAGTGGAGCCCAGGAGAGTTCTGAAGCTTGTTGCCAAAGAGGCCACCCCAAGGCCCACCCTCGCTGGTCTCCATTGCCTCAGCCTCTGGGCTGCTTGTGCCTGTGGCTCCTGCTGGTCTTCCCATGGCTGCTTTTTGGATGCTCTCCTGAGAAATTCAGCACTGGGCACCCACTGCCTGGGCTTGGACCCTCACCCAGCGTGGTGCAGCAGGGGGGAGTGGATGGGCCCCCACAGTGCCCTGTTTCAGGGCATACCTGGGGCAAGGCGATGGGCTGCTGGCCCTAGCACTGCTGAAATCCTGAAAGGTTAACAAGGGCTGCTAATTAGGAGCCAGACTGGGCCTGAGACAGGACCCTGCTGTGACCTGCACCTTCCAGCCCCAGTCTGACCTGGTGGGCAATGCTGTGCAAGAGTCTCATGCTGCCAGAGAGTGCCACTTATGGCCGTGGGGCTTGGATCCGTCCCTGGGTGCTGCCTGCTGGATCTGGCCCCATCACACCACCTCTGGCTTGCTGTGCCTTCATAGAATCATAGAATCATTCAGGTTGGAAAAGACCCTTGGGATCATCGAGTCCAACCCTCAACCCCACTCTACAATGTTCTCCCCTACACCATATCCCCATACACCACATCCAAACGACTCTTAAACACATTCAGGGATGTGTTTGACCACCTCCCTGGGCAGCCTCTTTCATCCTCCTGCCTTTCTTCATCTCGGGGCAGTGGAGGGATGAAGTATGGCTGCATTGCAACTCCAGTTGCTGAAGTTTCCAGCCACTGAAAACCCAACCCCCTGAGTCAGAGGGCTGGGAAACCAGAAGGTGAAGAAACAGATGGGCGTTTATTAAAAGTTTTTGCAATCTGACAGTTTTGAAGCCTACCACGCCATTCCGACAGAGTTGTGGTGGAAAGGCGTGGGCATGGCATGTCCGGGAGTGTCCATGGGGACTTGGGAATGGCTTGGCAGGTTTTAGACCAACCTTCAGTCCTACAGGTTTCATGGCAAGAAGCCACCACCTGGCTGGCCCAGACCCTAGATCAGAACAGGCCCTCTTTGGGTGATGGTAGAAGCTCGCTCGCTTCAGTCTGATTCCTTTTCGGAAAGCCATGAATCCAGGCAGGAGGTAAATTCCTGGAGAAGTGGCTGAGCTGCTCCTCATAGCATGTGGCAGCACCTTACTAAGCCCAGGGCTTTACTCCTCTCCTGCCCGGAGTGCTGGTGTGAGCTGTGCAAGGATGCTCTGGACACAGAGCTGTGAATCGTGTGGATGCTGTGATTCATGGAGACGTTTCCCTGCGTGAGCAGATGTTCAGCGTGGGGTGAAATGTCTTGGGGTACTCCCACACCCAGAGATCTCTTGCTTCCATCAGAGCAGGAATCAACCACCACCATCCCAGCTGCACTGGGGATGGAGTTGGCCTCAAACCCACCGCAGTGGTGGCAGAGGTGGTGACAAGGAGGGGGTCTTTTCTCTCAGCAGACTGCCACTTCTAAGCCCATCTTCCTAGCACGGGCTGGCTTTGAAGGAAAGCTTCCAAATATGCGTTTCATTAAGATTTAATAAAGCAGCTGCCTATTCCTGAAGCACAAAATGATTATTAGACCCTTTATTGAGGATTAATAGCTATGTAATCAGCACGTATCTGGTTCCTACAGGCATCTATTACATAGCTTCTAAACCTCAGTGAATATGTTTCTAATTGGCCTTTAAGAACATGCTGTTGCTTTATTAAACCCTAATTAAATGCATATTGGGTGAAGTCCATTCAGAAGTGGTTATTGCGAACTACTTGTCATTACCTAATATGTGCGACCTAATGGGTGTTCAGCTTATTTGCTCTGTTAATTATTAGATTTTATGGCCTTTGTTTGGGCTTTGTTTTTCTAATTTGGATTGCGTATGTTGTTTTCTTCCCTCTTCAAAGTCTGAACTGGGTGCTACTGTACAGGGAGGGACTGGCACTGGGTTTGCTGGGCAGAGCAGGCTGGGAGAGGCTCTTTCTAGTCTACAGGTCTTTTTAGGGATGCTCCTGCATCCCCTGTTTGCATCAGGTTCCAGCTGCGGCATCTTGGTGCTGGTGGAAACCATGGCTTCAGGCTGGGCCTCAGGCTGGAACCATCCTGGAGGTTCTGGGGCCATATTGAGGCGTGGGGGCAAGTCCTTTACCAGGCTCAGCTGCAGCTTCCACTGGGGACCTGAGAAACCCTCCAGTCTTGTTTCGAGCTATTTCCAGCAAGGCGTGATTGTGGTGCTGGGGCAGCCACACCAACCACCCTTGGCTTGGCTTGTGTGCGAAACAGGGACACCAGGTCTGCCTTTGCAGTGGCTCTGAGCTCTGTCAAGCATCTGTTATGAGTATGCAAGGCTCTTTCTTAAAGCCTTGTGAGTACAAAGTGAGGACACCCAATATAATAACTAGGGGATGTGGGGGAGGTCAGAGGATGGCTTCTACCTGAACAGCAGAGGAGGGCATGCTGATGTGGTGGTTCAGTAGAAAAGAAGCGCTGCCAGCGCAGCCAGTCAGCAGAATGTTGATGGGAGGACGCGGTGTTGAGCAGGGTGGTGTGGCTGAGCTCTGGGAAGCTGCATAGATTTTGGTTTGGGACCTATTTTCCTTTTTTTTTTTTTTTCCTCCCTAGCACTGGCAGCACACCTCCATTCAGCAGATTCAGGACAGGCCATTCCCAGTGCAGGTTCGGGAAAAAATTATGCTTCATTTTAATTTGCTGTTACATCATGTTGTCCAAGGCCAAATGGAAGAGTCAAAATCAAGGAAAGCTGGAAGTGCAGCAAAAATGCTTCAGTTTGCCCAAAGCAAATTTTTGGTTGCTTTGGGTTTTTATGTTTGGTTTTTTTTTTTTTGTTGTTGTTGTTGAGGGAAAGAGGAAGGAATTTTCCATTGTTGTAGAATTTCAAACTCCCCAGAGCTGCTTAGAGGGGGACCGTGCCAGCTGTGAGTGCAACACCTGGTTCCCCATCCTTTACCCTGCTCTGCTGCCCTGCTCTCTGGTGAGTCTGAGCACCACGCGCAGGGGTCAGGTGCCTCCACCAGCTTGACCAGCCAACACTGTGGGGTTGTGCAGGAGCATCAGCCACCTGATGCCACATCTCAGTGGACGTGTCCAGCTCCACAGTGGGTGGAGGCAAGTTGTTAGGGGTTCAGAGGGAAACCGAGTAGTCCTGGGACCTTCTCCGGGTCATACTAGGACCATATCCAGGTCATCCTGGAGCCATCTCCGGCTGCTGACCCAGAGAAGCAGCGCTCTCATGGAAGTGCCTGACCTCCTTGCCCACATCTGGGTGTTTGGCACATGCTGCCTGGGCTGTCACCCTCCATCTGTGCACCGACGTCTCGCATGGGGCTGAGCTCAGCTCCCAGCCTTGGGCTGCCCCAGCTGGAGCGAGTGTGCAGCCCCAGCCTGGGGGGCTGGCTCTGGTGTGAGTCCCTGACCCTCTACAGCTGGCTCTTGATCCTCAGCTTCCTGCAGCTCCATCCTGTGATCATTAGAATAAAAATGGATGCTCTGATTCATGGAGAATGAGCACCTCGCCAAACTTTCACCTCCAACTTGAACTACCCTCAAGTCAAACTTGCTAACGCTTGAAAACGTTGTTAAACCCCCCCCCCGCCCCCCCCCATTTTTCTTTAAGGTTTTGCAGCCTTTGTACTTTCTGCATCCCTGTTGGAAGCAAAGGTGCCAAAATACTTCATGAAAGGCTGCTCTTGCAGTGTTTCCCAGACCTTCCAGCACTAGGAAATGCCGGAAACCGTGGGAGCAAACCTGCTCGCTGGAGAGCCTCAGCACAGGTTTTGCAGACCCTGGAGATCTGGAGAAGCTTGAACTTCCCCAGGCGTGGACCTCTCTCCAAAGCCAACAGGAACTCGGAAACTTTGGGGCCTCTTTGGTTTTGCTTCTCTCTAGACCCTGACTCTTTAATCTCAACCTTTGTTTTATATTTACATGTTGTATGAATGTTGCCTTATTTTTCTAATTAGGGTCGCAAATTCCTTGTTAAAGCTGTCTGCGGGCCAGGGTTTGTCTTGCTTGACTTAAGGCCAAATCACAGAGGTATCTAGGCTTGGAGCCATATCTCCTCACCCTCCTTCAGAGCCAGTGGGGAAATAAAATGATCCCGACCTCAGGGCACCTCTCCCAGGAAAAGGGTTCCCCTTCTCCACTGTGAAGGGTGGAGACCAGGCAGCTGTGCGAGGGGGCCGTGATTGGCTTTAAGCGTCACCAAGACAAACTGAAGAGGACATCCTCTTCTTCTGCCTGGACTTCAGTGGGGATAGAGATCCCCAACCTCTGCAGAGCCGGTTTGTTTTGAAATTTAAGTAGAGCAGCAAACTATTGCTGGTTCATTTAGCATTTCCCAATTACTTTGCTGTGGGCTGATATATTTCAAGGGGCTTCCCCTTCCTCTAGCTTTATCTTGAGTTTCTTCTCCTTCCTGGAAAATGCAAGGGAAAGAGAATAGAAGGAGATTTTCTTTCCTGTGGAAACGCAGTTGGCTGCTTACCTGCCCTGGGTGGGGAGAGAGGGAAGAACTCACAGGAAAGATGAAAATGAGGAATTTGCATTTTGAAATTACCCCTAAAATTAAAAAGTAACACTTTTGGCAAACCCTTCTGGCCACAATTTCCTTTCGTCCCTTTGTCCCTTTTCCAGCCAAGGAGAGAAGTCTTGGGGGTGGGATTCCTGCTCTGGTGGCTGTGTGGGGCCAAGCCCTGACCCAGGGCATCTCCAGCCTCTGGTGGGGCTGGTGAGCCCTGAGCACCCTGCTGCCACCCCGAGACTCCCCACCATGGAGCTCTGGCAAGGGATGGACACAATCCATGGCATGTTGGGACTCCTGGGCCCTGGCAGGACGGGTGCCCGGACACCTCAGCTGCCCCAGTGAGGTCTGCCCGAGCCATCGCCGGGGCAGAGGAGTGAGGCACCTGCCTGAGTCTCCCCATCGCCTCCCTTCTGATGGTGGCTCAGAGCCTGCTCTCTGATGGCTGGATCCTGCCCATGTCTGTACATCCATGAGGGCTTGAGCGATGCTCTTCCTGTACCTTCTCTAGAGCTCTCCTCCAGTGGCGGTGGTGTCAGCTGGCAGCTGTGTGTGGTTACACTGTGCATCACGATGGTGCTGGTAGCATGGCCGGGTGTTGTCACTGGAGATAGGAAGGGGAAAGCTGGTGGAATTGCTCTCTGAGCAGAGGTCTGGGCTGAGGGCAGCAGCAGGAGTAGATGTGTGGCCATGAGGACCTGGCGTGAGAGGAGCCCAGGGCCTGGTTGTGCTGGGGGGAGCGGAGTGGTGGCACGCTGGAGACATGGCTTCTGGCTCACCAGCTTTCCTTCTCCTGCAGCCTCTCCTGGGCAGTGCACATGGCTGGTGGTGCCCGTGCCATGTCCCTCGAAAGCCTGCATCCCTCTGGTGACCCTGCAGGTCATCTGGTTGAGGGCAGACATGGCTGTGGAGGTCCCACCTTGGAGGAGAGCTGGGTCCCTTTGTTTTCCCCCCTCCCTTGGTGTTCCCCTTGGCCATGGCTCAGCTGGCAGGACCCAGAAACTCTTGCAGTAAAGATGAGTGAAAAAAAATCTCTTCATGCCTGTAAAAGGAAGAAGGAGAGTGCGGCAGAGACAGGCCGGCTGATACAGCTCCACTTTCTGCTGCGGAGGCGGGAAGCCTTTCGGACAGGATTTATTTTGTATAGTCTTCCACACAAACTGGATCCCCCTCCCCTCCCGGCCCTGCCTGGCCTTAAATCATATCCTTTGTAATGACATTTCGTGCTTGTGTGGCGCCTCGCTTCTGAGCATCCCCAAGTGCTCTATAAATAACGGATGTCTCTGAGCCTGCCAGAAGGATGCAGTACCACCCCTTCCGCGCCCCTGCCACTCCGGCAGGGTGATAAACCCTTCCCGCAGTCTCACCTGGATGCCCATCCATGCCGGGATTAGCGTGGCAGCCTCCCCTGCATGCCCCTTGGCTCTCTTCCCACCTGAGATGCCCCGGGGGGACATCTCTGTCCCTGCAGGGTGCTGGGGACGAGGCGCTCAGGGATGGGCGGCACCAATCTGTAACCTGTCCCTGGCCTGTGGGGACAGTGATAAAGCCACCCTCCATTTTCCCAGACCCCTTTTTTTATTTCAGTCAGGAATGGATTTGTCTGGCACAATAGGTCCTGGCGCTGGAGCAGGGCGGGTGTTAACCACATGGAAGTCTTGCTTGCTAATGAGTCCAAATAATACAGCATCTCGAATTCCCTCTTCCCTGTCCAAGCCCTTTGCTGTCATCAGGTCCTTCTTAGTCCTGTCCAGAGGTTTGTTCACAGCTGCAGTGTCCCAGGAGATGCAGTGGTTTTCATTGGACACTGCTCTGGCTTGGCCCGGCAGCGGGAACAGTCTGCCTTTCCGGACCCACGCCGCATCCGTCGGCTTCCTCAGCCGGACACGCCGGGCTGCAGGCAGGGGGGAGCCCCTCGGCCACAGGGACTGTCGCCTGGCCGCTGATGAAATACCTGCATCCAGGCAGGATTTTCGGCTCTGCCAGCTGATTTTAGAGGCTGTCTCCAGCTGCCTACTGGATTATTTTTTTTTCTGAAAATTGGCCCCCTGGGAAGAGGTCTTTTAGCTTTTCTCACAGCTGCAAAGGCACAGCCCAAGGTCTGACCGGAGGCAGTGACGCCTTCTGCCTGGGAGGTGGTGGTGTTGCCAGCTCTGCCCAGCGTCCTGGGAAACCCTCACAGTCCACACAATGGTGGCTATGAAGTGTCTTCACCGGCGAGTGGAGGAACGTGCTTGCCTATGGCCTGATCTGTAGCAGACCAGCAGGATGGGGATGGGAAAAGGGAAGACTAATCCTGGCTGTAGGTGATGCCCTCTTCCAGCTCCACCTGGTCACCACTGGAAGTGCTAATGTACAAACCTTCATGGGCACATGGGTTGGCTCCAGGCGCTGATGGTGCAGCCACCTCATGGGGCTCAAGTCTGCTGGGCCACTGCAGCTCCTTCCATGTGGAGCAGATCTGGTGGCCCACCCCAACCCTTCAGGGACTTTGTGGGACTCCAGTGAGCCCTGCAAGTACCAGGCCGCTCTGGGCTTCTCTTACTTGCACAGAAAGACAGTTTCCTTTTTCTAAGGCACTTTGAGGAAAAAGACTGAAATCTGAGGGAAGGTTTGTGGTGAAATGGGGAAAAGCAAGTGCTCTTGTCTTGTCCCATCTCATCTTGTCTCATCTCATCTCATAATTTAATCCCATCCTACCCTATCCTATCCCACCCATTCCAGTCATCCCATCCCACCCTATATCCCATATTCTCTGGGCATCTGTGCCAGACACCTCCAGACAGACTCCTCTTGCCAGTGGAGCAGGCCTGGTGGTGGTGGAGGCCGCTTGGAGCATTTTCTTATCCAGGATGTATGTCAGTGAAAACAGAAACCCAATAAGCAAGATAAGGAGACCATTTGTAATGGAGTTTGTGAACTTTAGAAAAGAGCTTTACAGCCAGATTTTGCAGACCACACAGGGAGAGGTTACACTCTCCAAAACCTTGGAGATTTTTTAAAAAATATTTTTATATTTAAAAAAAAGAGTTTCCAAGAATTAAATAACACAAAAGTGTATGAAATATGATGTAGGGAATGTTCCCATTGCTCTCACATCTGAAGTTAATTTGGGAGACGCTCTGAATAGCTTTTTAAAGAGTGGATAAACATTGGCATCAAAAGTGTAAATAAAGTTACCAGACAAAGTGGCCGTTCAAAGAGAATCGTCTCTGGATGTTGGCTGGGCAGTTTTAATGGCTGCATGCAGGAACATTTGAAGATAAAACAAGGGCCTGGCTGATTAGCAGGGGGTGAGGTTCTCTGCTTCATCTGCCTCTCACGATGTCCGAGGCGAGCGGTGCTGGCAGCCACTCTCAGATGGTTTCCCACCCGGAGGCGGCGCCTGCAAGGGGTCTGTGCCTCCTGCGCTGCCACTTGCACAGAACTCTGGTCACACAACTCCAAGCAGGAGCCACTGAAGATCCAGCCTCTAATCTGATGGGTGCTGGGCCCTTGGGAGGTCTGGCTTTGTCAGAGGTGATGGACTGGTGAGAACCTGGCCAAAAGCACCTCTGAGAAATCACTCATGCTATCACACCTTACCTCGCATCCACCACTTCACCGGGGACAGCCCTCCCTGTCCCCACAAATGTTTTGGTTGCCAGGTGCCTTAGTGATCACAAATATTCTGAAATACAGCAGACTCTTCAGGATTTAAAATTACAGCTGGTTGGATGAACATGGAGGGGTCGGTTGTCTTCCAGAGCGCAGCTTTCCACCGGTGTCGGGGTTCTCCATGCCAGTCCCCCGTGGTCTGTAGAGGGAAAGCAGAAACAGTGAAAGGAAATTTGACATCTCTCTTTAATCCTTCCAAGAGGAAGAAAAATGAACGCTTTTGAACTGATGTTTTCATCTGCATCTTCTGGTGTGAATTTGAAGGGCAACCTTTAGGAATTGTCTTTGTTGGAGCAGTTTGTGAGGGAAAGGTGGTCGTGGGTTGGGGTGAATCTCAGCTCTGGCAGATGGATGCTCATTGTGGAAGCTTCTCCTTGCCCTATGGCAGAAGGGATTTTCCTGGGAGCTGTTGGACAAGTAGGAATGGGAGTAGATACCACTTGCTCTCCTGTGTCCAGAAGCTCTTACCTCCACAGCACTCAACATTGAGAGCTGCTATTGCACTTGAATATAGGGAGCAGTGTCAGTTCCTTCTTCATCTGAGACCTTGGTCACGGCTCTGAATCACTTGATTGGTGAAGACAGGATGGTAATAACAGTGGTGAAAAAAAAAGACATGGTATAAATCCCCCTGTGGGCTGTCCAAGAGCAGATCACTTATTTCATGGTTAACTATACTGCAGTAAGAGTATAATAAGTATAATAAGTATACTTCATGGCTGAAAGGCTCTTGGGCTGCTCTTGGTGCTGGCACAGCCCTGGTGACCCAAGAGTGCTGTGTCTTGACCGACCCAGTCTGGGGAGTCTGGTGGATTCACCTGGTACCTGCTAATGTGTCAGCTGGGCTTTCTGTCCCACTGCAACGGCTCCTGTGTTGACTGGGCACTGTTGTCCTGGGCAAGGTATCAGCTCCTGAGGCTGAGGAACAAGCACGCAGGGCTTGTTGCAGAGCTCTGGAAGTCCCCATGGCCCTGGGACTTTCCCCAGCGGCAGGAAGTCCTGGTGTCTCCTGTCTTGCCCTGGGGACTTTCTCTTCATTCCTCCTGGTGCCTCGCTGCCAGAGCAAACCTCTCTTGTGTCCAACCCCAGAGCCTGGGCACCACAGGCAACAAGCAGGAAACAAGTTGATTTGAAGCATGACCCATATTGGGTAGGAGTTACAAAGTTCTTCTTTTTTAATTTTTCACCTACTCGGGTGTTTTTATGATGGATAAACCTGGGAAGACTCATTTACTCTGTCTTTTGCCTGGCAATAGTAGGGGTTAACATGGCCATAACTCTTCTCATCTTTTCTTTTTTTTTTTCAATCTTGACTCCACAGTTTCTTTCCTGAGCGATAAAGAACAAACTTCCCATCAGCACAACTGGGAAGACACTGGTCCCACACTCTTGGTGTTAACCAGAAGCAGCAGTAGCTCCTCTCTCCTACCCTGGGGATGCATCTGCCCAGGCACCAGCTGGAAGGATGGCGCTCACCCTGGAGACCATTACAAATAACTCAATAATTACATATGAACTCTTTCTTTGCTGGGGACTGGCCCGCAAAGAGCGGCTGATTCCTGTGCAAGGGCTTGTGAGATGAAACGCCCGTCAGAGAGCTCGTGAGCCCCTTTGGGATGGAGGAGATTGGCACTGAGGAGGGCACCCTCTCTCTGAGGATGCCCAGTGCGATCACAGCAGGTTCGGGCTTGCGCAGATCGCCCCCGTGTATCGGGAGACGTCGGCCTTCGTGCCACTTGTGTAAACTATTACAGCAAAGGGCAGAGGTTAAATGCAGCACATGTGTGGCATCAATTAACAGGATTTCAAGGTCTCTAGTGGAGTTTCTGCTCAAATCTCTTGTGGCAGGTCCAGTTTTCTTAACCCTTCAGATGCCGTGCAGTTTTGGTAGCCTTGGCTCTGCCATGCTCTTGGGGGAGAACAGGCTGGTGCTGGCTGGGGGGCTCCCCAAGGGCTCTGCTGGGAGGGGCCTCTGCCAGTTTGGGCATGGGGGGGTCAGGGACACCACGCATCCCATGCAAGAAATCTACGGGGCAAGTGGGAGACGCTGCACTGCTCCCCATGGGAAGAGTCCCCGGAGGGGTGTCAAGCCCTGGTGAGGCAACTTGTCAGCAGGTTGGCACTCAAACAGCCCCCTTGTCACATCCTCCTCTGCTTCAGACCCCTCCACCTCCATCTTGGAGCCCTCCTGGAGGTGGCTGCTCCTGCATTCGGTCCTCAGCTGGACCCCACTCCACTGAGGCACCTGCAGTCCCACCACACTGTCCCACCATATCCTGCCGGTGAGCAGGCAAAGGTCCCTGCCAGGCTCAGTCCCACCAACAGCACATCTCCTCCTGGATTTATCAATGATTCTGAGGATACTGGGGGAGGGAGTAATTTAAAGGATGGTGATGTGACTCAGATAGCCCTTGGTGCATCCCATGTCTTCTCCAATGGATCCATCAGAGAGCGGAATGCCATGACTTTGTACTGCAGCCCTGCCTAATTGTCTTCCCCGAGTTGTGTGCGATGGGATGTTTCTCCTAAGGGCCAAGCTCTTCGAGTCAGAGTGCTTGGGGGACTTCCACTTTGCTTGGTTGGGGAGGAGGGTTGGTGAGGAAAAGGAAGGCTTGGGCTGTCACCACCATGGAGAAGACATGATAGCATGGCCTGAAGACTCAGAAACTTTAAGATAAATTAAAAGACAGGCTGGGGACCAGCATAATGGATGGGTCAGGGCTTGGAACTCGGTGAGGAACATCCATTCCAACAACGCAGATGCAGACCCTGTCCCAGGGGACTGTCCAGCGCTGCGACCTGCCTGGCTGGAGGAACAGGACACGCACATGTCCTTCTGTACCTGCATGCCCCTAACATCATGTTGCCTATGCAATTCTCGGGTTTTTTTTGAAAAAGAGTTCAATCCCCTGAGTTAAAAAACCCACCAAACCAATCTTGTTCTAAAGCACTAGAAAGAACATACATTTTGGCTAGCTTTTGATGAGAGATTTTGATGGTTTTTCAGTCCTGCATCCTGTTTAGATGAACAAAAGGCATGCCTGAAAAAAGAAGATGCTCAGCTCCCCCAGCTCCCTGTGTCAGAGCTGTGGGGAAACTTCTGGATGAAAGATGGATTTGGCCCAGACAACTCCACACAAATACCCCACTGTTTGTTAGCAAACCTGTAAAAATCTTGGTAATCCCCTTGATCTGAAACAAATGGGCTCTGCTGTCTGGTGCTGATTTTATTATCAGACACTGCTTAGTATCATCACATGGCTTGGAGCTGTGCCTAAGACCCCGTGTCGAGTCAATCCTGTACTGGCAGGCAAAGAGCTGCTCTCTGCTCTGGCTGTGAACTGGTGCTGCACACGCATGCGGTGCCCTAGACCCTGTGTTGACCCAAGCATGGAGCACCGTGATTCCCCTGGGACCTCCAGAACCCCAGGAGGACTGCTCCAAAGCCGTCCTCAGCCAGGATGGTAGCGTGGCTGGCAGGGTGAGAGCTCCCCAGAGAGGGACAGCTTGGGTTTTGTTGAGTTGTTCCTGGTCTCTGTTCCTGCTGGGGTGGTCAGCTGTGCTTGGTGGCTGCGTTTCCAGGGCCTGGAGGTTTGTGTGCACACAGGGTGGGGGAACAGGAGTGTTTCTGGGGTGTCACAGCAATCCTAACCTGATTCCCAGGGTATCTGTCAGACTGAGCTCCCGCCCAACCATCCCTTGAAGATGGGACCTAAGACGAACCTTGAGTGTCCGCAGGCTCACCGGTACTATTGGGTGTCCTGATGTGTTTGAGGCCTGGCTGCCTGCAAGGTGGGAGAGTCAACCATGGCCCAAACAGCAACACCCCAAGCCCTGCTCTCTCCCCGTGCCCTTTGCGGCAGCTGAACATAAAATTCAAGCCCCCTAGAGACCCACCATCAACCACGCAAGCCCCAGCTGGTTTTGTTTTGATTATACATTTGTTTCCTCCCTCCTGGGAGTGTCTGACACAGCTTTTACCTCTCGGCTCGTCAACGCTTGACTCCCCCTGCCACCTCCCTCCCCTCCTGTCGGCTCTGCTTGGATTAGCCCTGACCCCTGCTGAACTCTGCTGCCAGCAAAAGTGTCAAGCCCTTTTACTTTTCCGAGAGCTATCCAGCCCCAAACACGGAGCAGGGAAGGAGTGTCCTCCAACGGAAGACCTCCCACGTCACTTTTTCCAACTCCGTGCTCTTTCTGTGCGGCTGGGGAGAGCGGGTGCTGGTCCCTGTCCTTGGCCATGCTCCAGCTGGGCCAGCCTGGGTGACCTGCAGTGGCACATTCCCTGAGCCAGCACAGGGGGCAAGAGGGCAAAAGGTGTTTTTAAGGAGAACTTGCCTAGTGGAAGAAAAGTGGTGAGAGAGGAGAGAGTGGGGGGGTTAGTGGGATATGGCATGGCATGATGTGTGGGGCCAAGGAAAGGTGCTTTCGTGCAGGTATGGCAGGGTCAGCAACTGTATTTCTGCAGGGGGATGTCCACCTCCTGGGTGGGTGGGCCTCAGCAAGATGGGAGGGAGAGGAAGAGCTGGTTGCTGCCATCAGGAGCACAGAAGGCAGGGAGAAGGTCCTCTGACCCCTTCCACCAGTTTTTGAAGGAGGTTGTGCTTCTGAGCAGCAGCAGCTTAAACAGTCGAGGTGCTGGGTGGTGGATGCGAGGCCATAGCCAGGGAGCGGGAAGGTTAACTCCAGCAACACCAATGAAATAAAGAAAGGGAATGCTGCATACTAAGGTGTTGCGGATGTTTGGAGGTTGTCAGGGATTTTGGTGGAGCTCCTGATAGACGACGTGATTTGCAATATGCTGAAGGGTGGGAAGTGCTGGGGAAAGCCTGCCCCTTCTGTAACACCCATCAGTACTGGCTGCTGGAGGGAGACCTCCCCAGGGCAGATGTCTCGGATGTGTGCTTGGCTGGGAGTGTCTCCTCCTGAAGCTCAGAGATGCCATGGAAAAGGGATAGTGGGGCCCTTCAAAATAGATCAACCTCTGCTGGGTCTTACTGCTGCTGTGGCCCTCTGTTGGAGCCCCAGAAGCAGCCATCTGGGCAGGTCTAGGACAACTGAGCCATGGAGACAACTGCTTGGTGAAGTGATGGCCTGGCTAGTTGATGCCAGGAGGGGTCACACGCGTGTTTTGGTCTCTCTGGTCAGAGGAACAGCTGGTTCCGCTGTCTCAGAGCTGAAATAGCAGTGCATGCTGTGCCAAAATGAGGAGCAGCATCTCTGTAGTGAAGAAGGCATCTTCAGAGTGCCATGTTGTCAGACTTGGGTCCAGGCACTCCCCAGGAGTCACCTGCTTTCCTCCATGTGGAGGAATTAAAGGTAAGCAGGATAAATCCAGGCTGAAGTGCACATTTGGGCCTGCGGTGACCTCACCATTTAATGATTTTGCCTTATCCCCGGCACAGGGATGAGCATGGACCTGACCATGCTGCTGGAGCTTCCCTGTGCTGGGTGCAGCGAGGTCCAAGCCCTTTGTTGCTGTGCCTAAGGGAGGTGTTGTGCTGGTGGGGACATGGGAGGTGTGAGGTCTCTGTGAACTTGGAGCCCATCAGCTTCAGCTCTGGCATATGAGTACGGGCAGGTCTTGCTCCTTCCTGGGGTGCCAGCTCTTCAGGGTAGGCATGAGTCTCCTTGCTGGCTGGCAGATGGAGACCCACCTCAGAGGAGATCTTCAGGACCTCCTTTGTGCAGGTCTTGGTGAAAGCCTGAGCCCCTAGAGCTCTTTGCACCTGCAGCCCTGGGTTCTCAGGAGCATCCCCTCCATCCAAAGACCCCCTGATGCCCCCCTGGTCACCACGGCTCTGCGGCTGTGCTGGCTTGCTGCAGTTCTCTTGGTCTTTGTCAATGGCACGTTCGGTAGCTCTGTGGCCATCGTGCTTTCTGACATGTTTTCTTTTCCCCCATGATTTTGAGAAATGTATTCATTTCTTTGTTGAGGAGGGAGAGGAAAAGGTCATCCCTCGCTAGCAACTCATTAAAGTGAAACAATGGAAAGAACAGCAATCGGGCTCTGGGACTGGCTTCTTCTGGCATGTGTGATGCTGCCTTTTGTCAACGCAGGAGAGGGGCGGCCATTGAGATGGTGGCATTGTAGGGAGGGTCTCCCACAAACCAGTTCAAGGCATCGCTGGAGGACCTCAGTGTGTGTTAGGACTTTTGTTTGTTTGTTTTGTGTGTGTGTGTGCGTGTGTGCAATGCGTATTTAGCCCCATTGTCATTAAAAAAGAGTATTTTATGAAAATTTTCTCCTTCTCCCCTCCTGAGCTTCCCGGCTTTGACCAGTTCTGTTTCCTTCATGTGGGAGGCAGCTGCATTTGTCTCAATAATTGTGTTTCCCTGTTGCTATGTACCACTGAGGACTTGGTGACACAATGAAGATGTGAAGCGTTCCTCTTTCCCAGGCCTGGCTCTGGGGGTTTGGTTTAGGGGGACATTGTGGCCTCCCCTCTCTCCAGGATGCCCATACAGGGTTTGAAGTCCATCTGGCATTTGAAGGGAGAAACATTGCTTAGAGCTGATGGTCACACTCAGAAGTGATGTGGAGAAGAAACCACTGCTTTGTGCCTGCAGTACATCTGAGGATCACTTGCTCAAGTCCATTGCCTGTCCCAACAGGAAGGGGGGGACAGTTACCCATGTACGCGAAGGATGACTTGGCCTCTGTCCATGTTCACCTATGCTTCAATGTTCTACTGGGCCTGTTGGCCTCCAGACCCCAACCAACCACTTAATGCCCTGTCCCAAATCTGGCTGCTGACTAGGCTGCTCTCAGACAGTCGTGGTGGCCCACGCTGGAGTGTGGAGAGCTGCGTTGTGGGCAGAGGCTTTGGTGCATCGCCCATGCCTGACCTTCCCTGCCCTGTCCTCCGTGGGGACCCGCCGCTCCCTGCAGGACCCCTCAGCCCTTGGAGGTGGAAGCATGGCACAGTGAGTCCATCCTCTCCGAGGTGGCTGGGCGTCAGGTGGTGCAGAAGTTTTCCCAATTTGAGGTGGGCCACTACATCGCGCCAGGAAGAAGATCCAAACACGGGGTTCTTGGGCATATTGCCGGAGCAGGGCTTGGAGTGGGACAAGGAGTGCTGCTGGCATGGGGCAAGAGGGACACATAGGGATTGGGAGCAGGAGAGGGACAAGCAAGGCTGCGGGTGGCACCAAGCTGGAGCCCACAAGGCTAGGTCACTGATACGGAGCAGTCTGGAAGTGAGGGAGAGGAGAGGAGAGACCTTGGAAAGCAGGAGGATTTGGAAAGCATTTAGTTACTGATGGGCAACTTGCCACCCAAGCAGCAAGCTCGGAGTGGGAGAAGCCAAGAGCCCTGATCACTGCTCCATCCCAGGCATCTCCTAGGAGCAACAACAACGTAGAATATTTGTTATTTCTTGACACGATGCGTTTATAACAAATGGCAAAATACCTCGAGCCGGCAGCAGAGGCTGTACCCTGCCGGTGCCCGGCTCCCGCAGGGGGAGGGAGCACCGGCTGGCCTGCAGCAGCCCTCCCCGGCCCCGGGACACCCCCGCGGGGCTGCGGGAGCCGGGGCCGCTGCCCCCCGGGACAGGGGCCGGGGCCGGGGCCGGGGCACGGGCTGTGCTTCCCCGCGGCGCGGAGAGGTGGCAGCAAAGGCCCTGGGACGGACGGGCCGGTGGCAGCCGGGAGATGCCGGGTCCCGGCCCGGGAGGGGATGCACGTCCCCCTACCCCGGCTCCCGGTCCCGCGGGGGTCCCGTGAGTGGAACCCTCGGGCTGAAGCCAAACCCATCCCGAAATCCTGAAATCAGAGAATGGCTTAGGTCGGAAGAGCCCTCTCAAGGTCATCTAGCCCATCCTCCCTGGACCCTTCACTAGATGAGGTTGCTCAAAGCCCTGTCCAACCCGACCTTGAACACTTCCAGTGATGGAGCATCCACAGGGACAACCACAACGGGTTCAGGGGATTTAAACCTGCTTTGAGGACTGGATGAGCTTTAGCATTTTTGTCCCCTGCCCCTCTGTGCCCACTTGACGGTCCAGCGTGACAGGAATCCCACGAAAACAGCTCGTGAGACTTCAGGACTTGTCAAAGCTGAAGTTGAACCCTGATCCCAGCCTGGCTGGGTGCCCACAGCCCAGCCAGACCTAATCTGGGACTGTACACTGCCCATGTTTAATGAGGTATTGTGTACGGATGTGTCTGACTGTGTGTATGCACATGTCGCGGGCTCCGGGTGTCTTGCTCAATGTTTGTATCTGTCTGTTAGCGAGTTTGGGCATCTGGGGCCATTCCCCTTGCCTGATTTAATATCTCCCCGGGAGCATGTTTGTGTAGCTGTGGATCTTATCGCATGTATCTGCGTCTGCACACAGAGGTGTTCACAGCTTTGCATGCATATGGTATTTGCACAGCACCAGTGGGTCACTCCGGGCTGTTGAAGATGCTTCTTCCATTGTCAGGATGTGCTGAGTGATGGAGGACAGGTGGGTGGCCGGCCTGAGGCCAAGGGCTGGGTGAAACTGCAGGTCGGGGTGGGTTTACCCATGGGTGGTGGGTGAGAGTGAGGACTGGTGCTGCTCTAGGGCCGGTCCCTGTTCCCCAGGGCAAGTGGAGCCCAGCCTGGGTACTGTCCTGCAATCCGTGGCCACAGATGGGGGTACAAGAGCATCCCTGAGGCTTGGATGCAGTATCCAAGATGACCCCCCAGTTGCAGTGAGGTGCCCCTGCGAGGAGCAGGTAGGAGCTGCTGTGGCCCTGGGCAAGCAGTGCTCTGAACTCCTTAATCCCAAGTGGATCTGGGGTTAAACAGGCCCCCTCCTTGCCCAAACAGCCCATCACAGATAAGCCAACACCCGTGTGGCAGTCTCTGTTCCCACATCTCTTCCCTCCCCCCCTCCCTGCCTCCACCCAGCTCGTTTCCCATCCTGAGGAGCATGCCTCCTGGCTGGGGCATTGCCCTTCCTCACCACACCATCCTCCCCCTAGACCTCACGGGGCACGGGCTGGCAGGCAGGGAGGGCCGGCAACAACAGGCAGCAGAAGGATCACAGCCTTCTGCACATGTGCTGTCCACCCTGTCGTCACCTCCGTGAAGCAAAGCTGATGCTGGCTGGAGATGTGCCCCCCAGCTCTCTCCCTTTGTCATGAAGAGCCAAGCGTGCATGCCGGAAAAATCACCCCATGGTAGAAACCAACCCCGCTGGAGCACGGCACTCCCTCCTCCGTGCTGTGGCCGCAGGGGTGTTTGGCTCCAGATATTTACCAAGCAATTTGCATTCAATTACAGAAGCCGGAAGGACTGGGAGGATTTTCCTTCTGGTTTTCTCTCAACCAAAGCCAACTTGTCCGAATTACAACCTAGGAAGCATCTCATTAGTGGGAAATGAGGTCTCCAAAACACAGAGGGCACGGAAAGCATTCTGCCAGTGGTGTAGGGCTGCGGGCTGGCCAGCATGCAAGAGTGTGAGGAACTTATCTGGTCACCAACGTCTCTTGCCCATGGTGATCTTCCCCATGCACACCCTCTCCCATGGCACCTGAGCAGAGAGGAGATAGGATTTTGGAGGCTGCTAGCTCCTCACATCACTTCCCCATTCCCTCTTTGGCTCAGGAGGTATTTGATTTTGCTTGGCTGAAATGTAGACTGGTTTTCTCACCAACTTCTTTCCCCACCACCTCCTCCTACCCTTTCTCCCAGGGTGTGTGGTGTCATCCAGACCAGGAGAAGGTGAAGGTCTAGTGGCAGGGTCCTAAGGGCAGCAGTTATAAGTGTTTAATAACTTTGCTGAAAGCAGGATCCTCAGCAGCGCTGCTGGGCTGGTCCATCTCAACTCTGTTGTCCCAAGAGGCTGATGGCCTCTTGAGGGGACATCCCTCACTTGCCCTCCTGGAGACGTGGCTCTCCCAGAGGGACTCATCCCAGAGGGACCTGTGTGGAACCCCCATGGTCACAAAACTTGCTGGAGATGATGTCTCAGGCGGGACACAAACTGGCAACCGGGGCCAGGATGTGGGAGGGGCCGAGGCAGGAACCATCCCATGCAGGGGTAGAGGGAGAAGAGACCTGGGGACCACCAGCTGTGACTGCAGAGGGGTTTTCTGCTGAGGTTTTGGAATAGTAGAGGTCAGGGAAGTGCAGCTGGCAGCTGTGTTTGGGCTTACATGGCTATGAGGTGACTTTTATGCCAATAACCTAATGCCCTTCCAAAAATACTTTCCTGTGTAGAGCTCGCAAGCAAACTGCTGAGCCAGCTTCTGCCAGCGACTGAGGCGGAGACGTGGCTCCGGCATCTTCCTACCGCCGCTGCACTCAGGGTGGAGACGCTGCCCGTTGCTGGAGCAAGGACGCTGTGTTTTGAAGGGGGGAGATGGGGTGTGGGGAGCCTGCTGGCCTGGCTGCTCCCCAGCACGGCAGAGCCCATGGGTGCCGGCAGGAAGCCGCGCCATCGCCCTGGCTCCTGGCCCATGTGGGGGAGGTGTCTGCGCTCCCCTGCCACCTGCACCATCTGTTCCCTGAGCTGCTGGCCAGGATGGCTCTTCCCAGCTGCTCGCCCTGTCCAGCACCTCCAAACTCTCCTCAAATGCCCAGTGCTTGGGCAGGACCATCCGTCTAGGTTCAGCGGCCATGGTGGTGGTGGCCCCTAGGCAGCCCTGCTCCCTTACCTGCATCATGCCACCTCTGCCAGGTGACAGCGTGCACTTGGGGAAGTGGCTCTTGTGGCTGTGCCATTGAGAGCCACCTCCTTTCTTTGCTCTTCTTCTTGGCAGCTGCAAGGCTGTAGCTTCTGTTTCAAGGTTGAATCTGATGAGTTCCAGCTTCCAGCTGGGTGATCTTGTAATGACTCTGTCTGCAAATGAGCATCGCTCCTGCGTCCTGCAGGTGTTCCCTGGGCAAGGGTTGGGCTGGACACCAGCTGTCTTGAGCACAAGTTGAAGGAAAGGCTGGGATGGAGAAAGTCGAGCTGCCTGCACCAGCTGAGCCACTCTTTCCCCACACCTCCAGCAGCCCCACTGGCAGGAGAGCTGCTGGATTTCTCTGGTGCAATGTGCTTCCCACAGAGCCAGGTTGGCCAGCATCTGCTGTGCCCTGTGGGTCCCCACGTCCCCACGTCCCCTCAGTGTCTTGCTTCTGGGCTGTGAAGAGCCTGAGTCCCTTCACATGACCAAGCTTTGATGTGAGCTCCCCTTGCTCCTCATGAGGGCCATGTCCCACCAAGGGAGGATGAGGAAGAGTTTCCACCTGAGGAAGCTGCTCCTCTCCAGCAGGAGAGGCAGGAGAGCAGTGGGAAAGTTCTACCCACTGCAGGCTGCCCAACCTGTTTCTGATGAGTCTCCTGCCCTTCTGTGTGGATGAATTGGGTCCTCATTTTCCTGAAGCAGCCCTTCTTGTGCCTTGGGGGCCGCTTGCCCTTCCTTGCTGCCCATGGAAGGGCTGGTTGCTGCTCCCGGACAGGGAAAGCAAGCCCCATCCCATGACACCGCTCTTGGTGGCTCGCCATGCTCTGCACCCTCTCCTGGCTTTGCTGCTGCTGGCACCCTGGGGACACCCACCCTTCATTCTCCTGCCCTCCAGCAGCCCACAGCCTCTGCTCTACCCAACTTTGCCCCTTCAGACCTGTCCCCGCTCCCCTCGCCTTGCCACCCCTGGGCTGCCATGGGTCTGTGGGGAGCCCTGCCTGCGGTCCCTTGGGGCTGGGGGCAGCATGGTGGGCAGAAGCACCCCCCGGGCAGAATGGGGCGGAGAGGAGGAATGGGAAGGGGGTCGGGAGACAGGGAAGCCCATTACCCAGCTTGACTGCGCTGTCTCCCCTCCCTGGCCCCACCATCCCATTTATTACCCCTCTGCCATTCATCGGGCCAGACAGATGCCCCCAAATAAATACCCCCAGACAATAGGGTGGGAGGGGCCAGCATGGCTCCTTATGAATAAACATGAGGGTCTTTGGACACAGCTTCCTCTCTTCGCAAAATGGGACCGATTGTGTGGCAGGCGTTTAAAATTCAGCCGTGGTCGGGCTGTCTTCCAGTGCCCTCCGAACCGCTGAGGTGCTTCATTTATTTCATAATTTCCCCTCCTCCCCTCTCGGCGACGGACCTGGCTCTTTTCACGCCTTGTCCTCCCTCTTTCTTTCCTTCTTGCTCCCTTTCTCTTTTTTTTTTTTTTTTTATCTTCCTTCCTTTTCCTACTCCTTGTTTCTTTCTCTCCCTGGCTTTTGTGCTGGGGGCCGTGACGAATGGCTCAGAAAAGAGGGTGCTGTGAGAAATTGGAGCTGCTGCTGGCGGAGTGGGTGGTGAGGACTTGGCTCTCGGGGGGGTCGGGGGGTTCTGCCTGTGAGTGCCCAGCTGGGGGGCTCCTGTGTGGTGCTGGGACGGGGAGGCAGTGGGCTAGTATGAGTCCCCAAGGGCCTCACTGCCCGGGTGCTTGGAAAGCCACGGATGGGGCCCCCTGCCTGTCCCCCTGTCTGCAGGGAGCCAGCGCTGCTGGTACCCATCCCAACGCTCCTCCATTTGGGAAAGGCCTACCCCACCCTATGACTCACTGTGGTGAAACGCAGTCCTGGGTGGGGATGTCAGAGCACCTGAAAACTGGGAGATGCTGAAGGAATATGGAGATGCCCAACCATGCCAAGGCAGCCCCTGTTTTGGTGGAGGGTCCCTTGGCGGTGGTTTGCTAGATTCCTGACCGGCTCCCTCCCCAGGATGGCCCCAGCAATGCTGGTCTTTATGTCCTGGTCTTTACCCCTGCTTTTTGGGATCTTGGACCACAGCATCCCCAAGGGGCTCCCAAAGCCCCTACACCCACACACGCCACTTTGTCCCAGGGGGTGGAGGAAGGGGTGAAGGCAGAGGCAGAGCAGCAGTAGGGAGGGGAGGGAGCCCCGGGGCACCGGTGGCAGTGTGGCTCAGCATCCCAGGGGACACATCAGCACCCAGGCGTTTAATCAGCTATGGTCTGAGACACTGATGCCTGCACACAACCATGCCATGCATGGGATGGCTCCACAGGTTGTGCACCCTGGGTCCCGCTCGCTGTGCTGCTCGGGGGGTCAGCAGGAGGGTTCATGGAGAGGCAGAGCCTCCGATGCTCATCCTGCCCTCAGGGCTCTGCCTGGTGGGACAAGCAGCACCCACGTCCCCGGGGAGCTGCAGAAAGTCCCCGGGCAGCTTTGGCACTGTGCTATGAGAAAACATATCTACCCCTTCCCCACTTCTGTGATCCTCTGCCTAGAGGACACACAAGGAAAAAGGAAGTTTATTCCCAAGGGCTGGCAAGAAGGATGCTGCGAGTGAGGTGTTCCTTGCCAGACCATCTTCCCTTGGGGACCAGCTGGCAAGGGAGGTGAGGGCCATGCTGGCAGCAGCAGGGACAAGGGGACATCACCAGCTGCAGACTAGGGGTGGACAGGGACTCCATTCAAACCCTTGGGGGCTCTCAGCACCTGCGAACTTGGGGGATGGCTTCCTTAGCCCACAGGAGGATGGAGGGGTCTCACCCAGGGCTTGAGGCTGATGCTGTGGGATGTGGGTGCTCATGTGAAGAGCTGCCGTGCATCGCCCACTGCCACTTCCCGGCCAGGGGCCGCTGCCCGGCTGTCCCGCTGCCCGCTGCGGGGCACGGCCGGCCGGCAGCCTGTGGGAGAAGGAGTCTGGCAGGCTCCAGCAGCGGGAGGGCTCGCGCATTACAATCCAGTACAATCTGTCCCCCTTCCCGCTGCCCAGCAGTAGGGGAGATGCTTACTGTTTAATCCCATTTGACAGCTCTTTCATCATCTGCCTGCCTCCCTCCAGCTTCCCCATGGTTCCTCCAAGGCTCCTTTGTGGCTGTAATCAAAGCCTGGTGAGTGATGGCTGATTCGGGGGAGAGAGAGGGAAGGGACAGCTGAGTGAGGGTGGCTCGCCTGCTGGGGGGGCGAGGGAGCACAGCCCTGGAGAGCTGCTCAGATGGGGATGGTGGGATCACAGGCTGTGGGTGCCTTTGCTGTGCAGCTCCTGCAGGTGTGGCGGAGGGTGATATGGGACTGGATGGAGCATCTCTAGTGCTAGGAGCCAGGTGGGACAGAGCAACCCCCGTGTGGCTTTCTCACGGTTAGGATGGGGGGTCCTGGTGGGAAAGCAGGGCTGGTGTCTGATCAGGGAACAGGCAGGAGGGCAAGGTCACAGCAAAGGTGGTCTCCCTGCAGGGCAGATAAGCAGATCTCCTCCTTCAGCCCTCTCCTGCCCATCCTCTGAGCTTCCTCACCGAGGCTGGAGACACACTGGCTCAGAGCACTCTGATGTCCCAGCTCTGCCTGCCTATTACTCCTGGCATGCCAGCGCGGCTGTGGAGGGGCACGGCTGCTCTCACCTCATGCCAGGGAAGAGTGGGGACACTGCATAGGAGGGGTTTTGGTGCAAACCCCTTGGGCAGCGCGCACTCCTGCCAGCACAACATGGCTTGCACGCCGGGGGTGAGCCTTGCCGTGCGGCAACCCCACCAGCAGAGAATCGAGGACCTGACTGCTCCCAGACAGGCTGGTTGCAGTCAGGGCAGGCTGCAGTAGGTGAAATGGCTTTCACATTTCTGTGCAATTTGGGAAACCTGGTCCCAGCTGTGGTCTGGAGGCTATGTGTGGGCGATGGGCCCTCTCCAGAAACTTTTGGCTGGATGAGAGAAACCCATTAGTAACCCATCTGCGGGGTCACCCACAGCTTTCCGCTCTATGGCTCAGCCCCCAGTACCTTGGCTTCCCCCAGCGCAGACCAGTGCTCAGTTGTTGCCACACCACTGATGGAGACAGATACGTCCGCAGGGACTGGAGGGAAGTACCATCCTGCCTGTATTCGTGTTTTCCTTCCGGTGCTGCTGGAGAATCCTCCTCATCACCACCAGCCTGGCCCAATCCATCCTAAACTCACTACAGTTTTTTTTTTGTGAGTTTCAATAAGCATTAAACTTTTTGCTGAATTGCAAAGCATCTGAAGAGCTGAGTCTCTCTCCGGGAGGACCCGGTGGTGCTCTGCACCACAACATTTCCTTGCTCAGCAGCAATGGAGCAGGGAAGTAGGGGAACACACCCCCCCCCAAAAAAAAACATGCTACTGCAGCCTAAGATAGCTGAGTCCCTGATAGCTGTCCCCCTGAGGCCGAGGGACACCCCAGTTCCCCAGGGAGGGAGCCTGCACCGTCCTTGGACTATCACACACATCGTGGCTGGGTGACGGCATTTCCCAAGAACACATGTTCCCTCGTAAACCCAGGCTCTGCTTATCTCAAAGGGCACATCCGACAATTAGCTTATCTGCTGTGAAAGTGAGGAACGGCTTTGGTTATCTGGCTGGCTTCCACAGACTTGGGAAAAAAAAAAAGGGGGGGGCAGAAAGAGCTCCTGGAAGACCGAGTAACATCCTCGGCATCCTATAAATAAAGTGACTGCACTCCGAGCGTGCCACAGACCGACTCCATGTGCTCGGGGTGGGGAGCCAGAGGTACCCCCTACTTTTAAGGATGCTTGGTGCTTCCTTCTGAAATCCTGCCTGCAGTCGCTGCCAGCTTTGCCAGACCATCCCAGGCTTGGTGGCAATTTTTTGCAGGGTGGGCTGCAGCCTCCAGTTAAATTCTGGGGGGGGGAAATTCCAGCTAAAAAGCATGGTTCTTGCCAGGAATGGGAATAAGGGAAAATAAAGCATTTGTCCTTATTTTGTTTTAAAATTCTGCCTTTGAAGCAATTTGGCAAGTAGGGAAAGAAGAGAGAGGCTGAGATTTGTCTTCTGTCCCTGGAAAATGCTCAAATTTGACCAAGCTAGAACACTTTATTTGGAAAAAAAATGTGGTTAGCACAAGCTCAGTGCAAACCTCTTCCATGGGAACAGCTCCTGTCCCAGGGCACAGTTTCACCACATCCCAGCTCCTGCCTGAGTGCCCGCTGAAGCAAAGGGCCACCTGTGTCCCAGGGGTACCGAACACCCCCGCATGGGGGTCAGAGGAGTGATACGAGGGAACCTGCAGCCAGGTGAGCTCCATCCTCTGCTAGCCCTGCCAGGGCCATGCTATGCTTTGCTATATTTTGGGTCATTTGCACTGTTTTTCTCCTGCCCCATAGCAATCCTATGTGAAGCACATGAATAACAAAGAATGCACGCTTAGCAAGCCCTTGGCAGCATGGTTATGTTTTACTCTATGCAGTGTCCTTCAACCCCAAGGATATTTCTCCTCCCTGCCTGGCCCAGGACATGGCATCCCTCACTTGGAGAGAAAATTAAGAATTCGTTGAGTTAATTATTATTTGAGGAGCCAATAACCAAAAAAACTGGTGGAGAGCCCAACTTTTCTGCCTCCTGGAGGTTCCTGGAGCCTTTTTGGAGCTAGTTCCTCCTAGAGGCTTTCAGGAGAGTGGCTCATCTCCCATACTCTGCTCCAAGGAAGGTATGGGCTGTCTTTGGAGGGGAGCTTCAATTGTCTCCCCCCATTCCTCCTCCTGCCTCCTGCTCTCCCCCAAATCCATATGAAGAAACAAGTATCTTGTTTGCAAGCTAAAAACTAGAAATGATTTATATGTTTATAAGCCCAGCTCTGGCTCCATTTATTTTGGCAAAGGAATTGTTTGCATCTTTGCAGAATTCCTTCACCCAAACCACTCATTAGATATGAATTTCAAAACAGCCAGAGGGAGCGGGTGACTCAGGGGAATTAGCAAATGGCTTCCCGAAGCCTTTTACGTCAAGGCCAGCAGCTCAATTCCAGATCTTGATGCCAGTGGCCTAGAAGACTTTGTCATCTAATGTTGGGTCAGTGACCATGGGTGCATTTGAGGATCTTCATCTTTGACTTCAAGCTGGCAGGTGCCTTCACCATAAGAAACCTCAGGCGAGAGAGAAACCAGAAAAGATGGGAAGAGAACGCTTCAATCAATGAGCTTTCACTGGACACCATGACATCAGCTGCAGGAGCTGAGAAGCAGAGGTATTCCACCACGGCCCTTTCACAGGCCCCGGCATGAAGATCTGGGGACTTCTGGAAAGGACATTTGAGGAGGGTCAGCCTTGAAGTCTGGAGATGGGAAGAGTCTGTGACAGCTGGTGCCTCTGCTGTGGGTTTAAATGTCATCTTGATTTTCACCTGGAAGCTATTAAGGAAGTTGTGCATGGAGAACAGCTTTTGCTGTTCTTTGGTGGACAAGAACCGAGAAAGCAGCCATCAGGTGTGACGCTGTCCTATCACCTTGTCCTGGCAGAACTTCTTGACTTGGGCCAGCACTGGGAATGGGAGAAACATCCTTTGGCTGAGGAGATGCTGCGTGGAGGACATTGCATACCACCATGTGGGCTCTGGACTCTTTCAGTGCCCTCAGAAATCTGTGCTTGGTGTGGGAGAAGGACCAGTCATGTCTTTTGTTAGAGAACATCTGTGAGGAGTGGGATCAACTGAGAGCCCCCTTGTAGGACAGCACTCTCTCCACCCTGGACCAGGCACTCCAGACAACCAAAGGCATACCATCCTCTGAACCTCCATGGTTACCTGTTGATGGTGTCCCCAACCTCCACATCATCACTTTTTCCTGGAGGCATAGCCAGAGGTCCACCAGGCAGCATGCCCTGCAGCAGTGGTGTGAGGAGCCTGCATCCACACTGCTGGTCCATGCCCATGTGTGTCCGGGAGCTCATGGTGCCACCAATCTCCATCCCCCTCTACCCCCTCTACCCCAACCTGCCCTGTACCCCCGCCCCAGCGCACTGCCTCGCTCCAAGCCAACCTTGGCTCCTTGTCTCACAAGTAGAGATAAAAATAAACTCAAGTGAAGGGTCCTTTAACTTTCTCTACTCGAGTGAAAATAAATGTAATTTCCCTGCCACCCAGCCCTGTAAATTCCCCGCACTGAAATATCTTCCAGATATAGTAAAGAGACGGCTTTTGGCTATTTTTTTTAAACATCTTTAACTGCTGTATATATTTCCAGGGAGACGTAATAAGCGCTACAGCTAATTTATCTGCGTGTACTGTAAATATTTTCAGGAGATAGCAGAAAGGATTTCAAACACATGGCTGGGAGGATTGGCACACAGCGTTTGCTGGGTGGGAAGGACACCTTTAACTCTTAGTATGCCACGTCCCTTCCCCTCACCTCCTCTCTATGGAACTTCGTCCTGCGGCATCTCCCCTGGGGCCCATGGCTGTCCCTCTGGCCTGATGTCTGGCCAGAAGGAATGCTCTTTCACTTTACTTCCACAGAGCAAGGTCCTTGCTCTGGGGGTACCAGGAGCAGAGCTCTGCTGGGACCTCCCCGTCCTGACTCGCTGCCTGCAGCCATGCCCGGACCCCTCCATCCCTGCTGCTACAAGCACAAGACAAACTTTGGGAAGAAAACCACCTGCTTGGGCAACTGAGTGTCTCGCAGCCCCAGCAGCCTCTGGGTTTCAGCAGAGGTTGCAGCCCCACGGGGGGAAACCAGGGCACCCAGTTATTTCTGGGGCCAGGCCAAGAGGCTGAGCAAGACAGCGCCAGAGATACTTGCCACAGGCTTTTGTCCCCTGTGTCTCAGGGGGATGGTTGGCCCCTTGGTGGGCCCTGGCACCCAGAATTGGAGTCCTGCAGAAGAAGGAGCTTTGTTCCCCAGACAGCCCATCCCCAGGGCTCTCGGCTAGGACGGGAGAGATCCTGGGCGATGTAGCGCTGGGGGAGCAGAGGGTGGCAGGATGCAGGTGCAGGTGGCTCTTCAGGGAGCAGCCTTCTGCAGATGCAGAGATCCCTGCCTCAGGGGATGCAGGAGCAGGAAGCTGCTGGGACAGAACTCATGGTGTGCCCATGGCCCCGCTCCTGGCACAGTGACCCCCTGCCACACAGCCCATTCATGACCCCAACCACAGTGCCATGACCCTCTGGGGATCATGACCCCATTTTTGGGAGAACTCTTGCAGAGATGGATGAGATGGGGGTCCACAAACCACCTTTGCTCTGCCTGTGTCCTGAGTCCCCTCAGGAGCTTCTGTGGGGGGGACAGGAATCTTTCCAGAGGAAGGTCTGCAGGGCTGGGGGGAGCAGAGGTCTTTCATCACACAGCTGATGTCTGGTGTCAGCAGGGAACTGCACAAAAAGCACATTCAATTCAATGCCTGCTATTAAGCAAATCCAGCTTTGTGGCACGAACAGCCTGTCCTGAAACTGCGGGTCACCACAGCCGGGCCAGTCACTCTGCCGAGGGGTCTGCCTGTGGGGTCGGGGTCGGGGAGGTTGTGCACCCTCTCCATCGCCGTCCTCGCCTCTGCTGTGAGCTCTCTGCAAGCTCACCACAAGCTCCTGCCTCCTGCCCACCTTGTGGAGGTGATCTGCCCCTGCAAAAAAAACCCCTCTTCCTCTTCAGCCACGTCTTCATGGAAGCATCCCTCCGCCTGAACACCCTCATGGGTCGGGGTCCTGGGATGGCTGGGGCTCCCATGGTCTCCAGCTGGGTGCTTCTGGCTGTCTGCAGCCAGGCGCTGCCTGGGGGAGGGCAGCTCTGGGGCCTCTGCTGGCACCTGGGAGCTGGGAGGATGCACTAAGGATCTATTAAGAAGGAGGATGTGACTTCCACAGTAGTTTGCACAAGCCCTTGAATTTTTGGGACTCCTCTCCATCATCTGAGAGCTGGGATCCAGGCTTTTAGTGCAGGCATGGCTCTGGTCCAGACCAAAAACCAGAGGGGTTGTGGTCCCTTTGGCTTGTTGCAAAGCAGCACCTAAGACCTACATAGAGACAGTTCCTCCCACCAGCTGGGCAGCAGGGTGAGGGCTTCACAGCAGGAAATCTGCCCTCCAGTCACAGGGAGGGCAGCCCTGGCAGAGGTGAGTTCCCTGGGGTAGCGGGTAAGGATACAGTGGCTGCATCCTCCTTGCGATCGGCTCCCCAGCCTCCTGTCTTCCTGATGTAATTTATCTCAGAGCAAGGACACAAGGTACCTATTGGCTTGGAGCCCACCCAAAAAGCCATAAAAAGAAGATAAAAGCTTTTAAATGCTAAGCCTGTCCAAAGAGACAATAAAAGGCAAATTTCTTCCCAGCTTTATGTCTATGCCTTTTTATTTGATTTATGGGGTTTTTGCTATATTCCATCATGGTTTGTGGCTCGTCAAGATGTTCAACTGTCATAAAAGGCCCATGGAAGCAAATTGCACTGGCCATGGGCTTGTCTAGTCTACATATCCAGCCCTCAGGACTGGTCCTGCTGCAGGGTCCAGCTTGGGGTCTGCGATGGGCGTTGCCTGATGTCCCGCAAGGCAGAGGATCTTGGAGTGAGCCCCAATTCCAGGGGCAGTACCCGTGTCACTGCAGAAGGCACAGGGAGGGTGTCACGGCTGCGAAGAGGAAGAAGCAAGCAAGGAGAGAGGGCCCAAATGTTTCCATTCAGCCTCTGGGTGAGTGGCAAAAAGTTTGGGCACTGGCAAAGAGAATCCAGATGGAGGGAACCGCAGCTGCTCCCTGTGAGCGGAGCCTGGATGTCTTCAGGGAAGTGGGGTGGAAGGTCAGCGGGGGGCAGCCCTAGGGCTGGGGGGGCTGTGGGAGTTGGGAGTGGGAGGCAGCCATCCCCACCCAGCCAGCGTGTGCAGATCTGGAGCTAATCAGCCCTGAGACAGGATGCGTGAGTGTCTATTGGGGCAGGGCTATGAAACAAATTGCTCTCAGTAAAACAATGCTTCCCTCCTCCGTTTCATTCGGAAGTGAAGCTGTGAGCCTGAACGTCCTCAGCTGACTCGCCTGGTCCTCCTGCCTCCTCTGAGAGGGAGGAATTGATGAAGATGTGGGGATCAGTGCAGCTGGGCGGGAGCCCGCCTGCTTTCGCATCACCCAGTGCCCCCAGGCCAAGCTCCAGGGCTCTGCCTCCTGTGCCAGGTGCTGGCTGTGGAACTGGGAAGCTGAGCGGGTCTAACGCTGGGGACATTTGGATTGGAAATTGGCCATCCCTGTCTTTCTGCATCCCTTCAGTCTTCCCAGACCAGCTCTCATTGCAGGAGAAGCAGCAATAGGGCTTGCATGGCAGTGAGGGTGGAGGGGAGGCTCTGAGCTGGTGTGGATGCAGGGACGGGATGGTACCAGCATCTGATGGGCAGCGCCTCCAGGCTGGGGTACAACAGTGGTGGGGCACAGCCCCTCTGAGTGCCTGCTCTGCTCCTGGAGGTGGGAATTGTCCAAGATGGACTGGGAAGGGCCTGGGTGCCAGGTAGGGTGTCCTGGGGGCATCCGGGGGTGTTGCTGCGCCCTTACTGCAGCCCATGGCCCCCCAGTCCGCTGCCCTGACTTCTGATGGGCGGCAGCAGCCCCACGAGCAGCGTGTGACTCCTGTGCAGGGACAGCCCAGCCTTGCCCTGCAGCACCCCAGGAAGTACCTGTGTGACCTGGCAGGTGCCCCTGCCCCACAGACTGGACCCCTGCCAGCGATGCCCACAGCAGCATCCACTCCCCAGTGCCACCGTGTGCTGTCACACCCCCAGCCACATTTCATTTTCTTTTCTGCAGCAAGAGGCACATGCAGCAGCACTTTTTTTGGTATCTGTTCCTGAAACCTTCAGGCTCCAGATCCAGCTTCTGCAGCTTCACTGGTGACTTCAGGTGTCCTGTCCCTGCTCCAGCTCCATGGCTGGGCTTCCCTGGGACCCCAGCTTGCTGAGCCCCCCCATCATCTCTTATGCTTAGAGTCAGCCTGCAACAATCTCGATGAGGGGGGAGATTTGGGCGTTCGGGGGAGGGGGGGGGGGGCAGCAATGTGGGGGAGCAGAATTTGGCCTGTCCTTAAAGGTCTTTAAAAATATATATATTCTTGCTTGTAAAAAAATTAGTAATTTTAAACCACAGGCAAATGCTTTGCATTCCTGAGCAATGCTGCCCTCTGTTTACTGCCCTTATTGTTCTCAATGAGCTGGAACCGTGGAAATGAATATTCACTCTGACCCCATCCTTTGCCCTGAGAAAAGACAGACAGACAGACAGACAGACAGAAAGAAAAGAAAGAAAGAAAGAAAGAAAGAAAGAAAGAAAGAAAGAAAGAAAGAAAGAAAGAAAGAAAGAAAGAAAGAAAG
>JAOTQQ010000071.1:18056987-18069515 GCA_026546715.1 Gallinago undulata
AGAGGCTGCCCAGAGAGGTGGTGGAGTCTCCTTCTCTGGAGACATTCAAACCCCCCTGGACATGTTCCTGTGGGACCTGCTCTGGGTGGACCTGCTCTGGCAGGGTGTTGGACTGGATGATCTCCAGAGGTCCTTTCCAACCCTATGTCATTCTATGATTCTGTGATGGAGCAGAGACCGTGCTCACAAGGGGACTCCAAAGCCTGTCTCCTGTTTTTCTCTCCCCATGTCACCAACCCATTGCCTGAGGGCTGGAAGGAGTGGAGAAACCAGCTTTGGGCTTTGCAGAAAACAGCCCTATGCCCCACAGCACCCAGTTTCTGAGATGGGTATGGGAATGCCAGGGACGGGACATTCATGCTGCAACCCAGGTCTCCCAACAACCACCTGCAGCCCTGGCTTTGGGGATTGCTGCAGAGGCAGCACTGGGTGCTGGGCTGCCCAGCATGGGGGGGACCCAGCTGCCCCACATCGAGGGTCAAGGCAGTTGCTGCTGACAGGGCAAAGTCCCTGTCCTTCCTGCACTCCCTCAATTAATCATCACGTTGGGTAATTGCACAAGTGGCCATGCGGGCAGCCTGCGAGGACTTGCCTGCAGGTGTGGGGCGAGCCGGAGGCCCGACGGGCTGTGGACGGGTGCAGAAAGCTTTTAACTGGAATAGGGTTACAGCCAGGCAGCCCAGCAATGCCAGGGATGTGAGGAATCCCCTACCTGCTTCAAAAGGACGCTTTCTTTATCAGCTAATTAAAAAAAGGGCAGTGGCAGGGGGGGACCAGTGTGCACCTGCGCTGGCAAACACCCAGCCAAGAATGGGGGAAGCGAGGGACTGAGCTAGGAGCAGGAGTGGGGAGGGGGTGAAGGGACCATGATGGAGGGCAGTGGCAGAAGAACAAGGACTGGGACAGGCCAGCACCTCTGGGACCCTGTGGCACCTCTGCCACCAACCCATTGTGGCAGGTAGCCCCTGCCTGATGGGTGCAGGGGAGAGGCTGTGGTAAGGTCATCTTCATCCCCGTGTAATGGCATCCCTCTGTCTGCCAGGCCCCAAGGGAGAGGCACAGGCTAGAAACCACCTCCACAGTTGATTTATTAGCAGTGTTTCATATTAATCCATAGGGATGCATCCTAGCTGGGTAGGCTAGCGTGAGCTGTATGCGCCATCGCAGCCCCTCAGCAGTGCCCTGGCCAAGTTTTGCACGGCTCTACTCTTGCTCTTTCTTTCTTCTTCCTCAGTTATTGTTATTAAAAGGGAAGAGTGTTTTAAAATTGGGAAATGTCTCCTGCAGTGAGTGAACCTCAGCAGCATCAATGCCGGCAAAATTTCCACTAGGAAAGAGCAAATCATTCTTGGGACTGGTGGGGGTGAGCTGTTTTCCCACCTGGGGTCCTGTGAAAGCAGGGCATCTCCCACCCTTCCACAAGATATGGGGGGATGGGGCATCTCTGAACTCTCCATCCCTCCATTGACTCTGAAATTGGCTGGTGGCTTTGAAAGTCACAGAGCTGGACAGACAGACATACCCGCACTTACCATGACTGCAGAAACCTCGTTTGCTTTAGAAACCAAGCCAAAAAAAGAAAGGAAAGAAAAAAAAAAAAAGATGAAACATAGTGGAAACGAGCCATTCATATGCTGTAGGAGCAGTCTGGACAAAGAGCCCAGCACTGATTTAAGGAGATCATTTCACACCTTTAATTAAATAGGTGCAATTCTGTGCAGGGAGGAGGCTGTGGGCAATGGGAGACCCTGGGGGTTTGCAGGAGCCTGGGGATGGGGGAGCAAGGCTGGTTGCTGCAGCCATGCTGGCTGGCTCCAGCTCTGGGGAAAGGGATGGAGCCATCACCAAGCATGTGGAAGAGACCCTAGAGGGGGACCATCACATCCCAGCTCCCCACTGGCATGCCACAGAGATGGAATGGACATCTGCCCATGAAGACAGGGGATCCCCAGATTCCAGGGGAATGCTTGTGGCACCTCTCAGAGGCCAGGCTGGGGTGTGATCCCACCTGCTGAACCTCAGTTTCTCCAGCTGTTTAGCACAGGTTGGGACCCCCAAGGAGGCCTGGGGAGGTGGCAGAAGGAGAATTCAGGTGGACAATATGAGTGACAGCTGAAATTCAGCTGGATGGTGTTTTGGGTCCTCTTAAAAACCTCCCCCCACATCCCCCAAAATGGAGTTTGGGTTTTCTGGGAGGTTCCTAATGGTTCTGCTACCCTGCACCCCACAAAGATGTTGGCCATGGGGCTGGGTGCTGTCCCGCTGATGCCTACAGCCATGACAGATGTGTTCTGCCAGTCACAGCACCCAGCACAGTGTCCAGGATGAATATCTGGGGGGGGGGGCCTCATCCCCGTGGGTCACATCCTGCACCGTGGTACAGCCCCAGCCTTTGCCCACAGGGCAGGGCCTGGGCTGGGTGATGGGGACATGGGCTGGATGCTGAAGCAGTAGATTGTGTTAGGGAGTGTCTGGATTTGGAAAGCATCCTGGGGCTCCCAGCAGCACCCCCTTTCTCCCCAGAGCAGTGGGGCCTTGGCACAGCCCCCCAAGCCCAAGAATGCTGCAGCCGGGTGCATCCGCTGCTCCTCTCTGGCTCTGCTCCTGGCCAGCCTGGCGCTGCCAGCACACGGGAAAGGCACAGTCCTCTGGGGTGGGGGTGGGAGGAGAAGGACAGGGATGAGGACAGCAATACCTTCAACTTCACACGCCTTTCTTGGCTTAGCATCTTGTCCCCTCCCTGCCTGGCAGCCGGACTCCGTGTGGATTCATGCCAGCGGAAAACAAATGCCCTTCCAGCCCCTCATGGTGGGAAGACAGGACGGGAGCGCAAAGGAGCAGGGGCTGGGGGGCTATGCAGGAGAGGAGGCCCCCACCATGGGGCAGGAGAGGACTCCACCTCTGCTGCAGCAGGTCCCTGGTCAGGGTGGAAGCACAACCCTGGCCACGGGGGTGCTAAAGATCCCCCCTCCAGCCCTGCTGCACCCTGAAGATGTACATGTGGGGGCCCCTCTCCTTCCATCCCCCTTTTGCAGGAGCGGAGAGGCGGGAAGTGATCCTCAGCCTTGGCACCAGCTCCATGGCGGCATCACAGGGACATATGGTCCTGGCCACGCCGCAGCCCAGCAGGGAGCTGCAGCATGGCTGGGGATGGAGCCGTGCAGCGAGGAGGGGCCAGCACAGAGCCCCAGCTTTGGTGGGCCAGGACCATGGTGGTGATGGGCCTCTGCAGGATTGAACCCTGCACCCTGGTCTGGTTCACAGAGCTGTCAGGCTGCTCCTAGCCCAGGTCCCCAAGGCCAGTGAGGCATCACTCTGAGGGGCGTTCCCAGTTTTTCTAGCACTGCTTGGGTTGGTACCACCTCCCTGTGCTCTTCATATGTCCAGGGAAGAGCTTGCAAGCACTGTCCCCATGGTGTGATGGACGAGTGCTGGTGATAGCTGCAGGGAGCCGAGCATCTGCCCACACTGCCTCCCACCGGGCAAGATCTGGGATGTGTTTCCAACGTGGAAGATGGAAGTTATTTTAATACCCAAGTTTCTTGCTGAGACACTGTAGCTCACAGCTCTCTAGCACATCTCCCCTGGCCAGTGGCATTTGCATGCCCCTGTCCCCTGACTCTTGTCCCAATGGCAAGAGGAGACTCAGTTTCCTGTCCCCTGCCAGCTCTCCTGTGGGACAACATACTGCTGCTGTCCTGTGCCAGGAACAACATGGTCCCATCGTGAGTCCTAGCCTTGCACGGGCAAACACATGCAAATCTGTCCCAAAAGTTGGCGTGCCAGGTCCATCCTAAAAACACCTGCTCTGATCCTACAAACATGGCATATGTGTGAGCTGGCCCCTGGCACTGTCTGGGACCCAACTGGTGGATCCCGGCAAGCAGAGTCACTTGCTTTGCCAGTACTGCCCTTCCTAAAGCTGTCCCTTTCTGTCCCTTTGCCTCAGGTGATAAATTTTATAGGAAAATTTCAGGGAAAGTTGTGGAGCCTGGCAGCTGCTGGAGCAGTTCGAAGCTGAGTACAGAATTTGGCCAGGTTTTCCGATGTACAATGGTCTGCTCAGCCACTCGCGTCTCCCTGCTTGGCAGCTCAGGGTGATGGAGCTTGCGGTGAAAATACCAGGTTTGGTTAAAACATCTGTCCTCTGAAACCTCAGCATTGGTAGCAGCTTGGCACATCCAGCTTGTGATGCCACCGGCTACTCCGCACAGCTCCTGCTTGGGTCCCGTGTGATGAATTGTATCACTACTCAGCACGGTGGGACTTTCCCCAGGTCACAACCCCAGGGTGCTGCACCTATCCCTGCTCTGCTGTTCAGTGGTGGCCACCATGGGCTTCCTCACCACCATCCTGCTCCTGCTGTACAAGCTGGCTCCACTGCCTTCATCCCACCTGTGATGGAGCCAGGCACGCACAGCCCTGCTGCCTGTAACAGCACGGGGGAGTGCTCTCGGGCCTGAGATGCAGCTCCATGACGTCTTCAGCTTTTCCAGAAGAGCTGTGAGAAGCTGAGCTGCCCCAGAGGAGAACCTGGGGGCAGAGGGGGTGGTGGTGGTAGAAGGGAGGAGGGGGAGTTTCCCCTCCTAATTTCAATAAACTAAATGAAAGGGGTGGAAAATTGGTATTTCATGCAAAACTTGGCGAAGGTTAAACCACTTCCAGATGCTGTCTCAGAAGGTTTTGCTCCAACCTGATCTATTGCAGATAAAGTCATAGACGCCCCTGCCAGATATTGTATTGCATGCCAGAGGAGTTTCCAAACAGCACTGTGATCCAGGCAGCATTTCATGCCGTGCTGTCCCACAGAGGGACCAGAAAGGACCCAGAAATGTCCCTGTGGCTGCAATCGGATCCTAGGACTGCACCGGGCATCCCTTGGTGTGGACAAGGTGACACGGTGGCAATCCTGTGGGGGACCATGCAGTGGGCAGCCAGCATGAGACATGCCTTGCCTCTGGCCACCACTGTGACCGTAGCCCTGAACACCAGCCCTTTCCATCAGGACCATCCCTGGCTGCTCCCTCTGCTCCTGGTCTGACCCCTCCCATCCCTGCTCTGCACCCCATCACCCCTATGGTACCCGGCGTGCAGCTGGAGAAGACCTGGAAGAATGACTGGCGTTGATTCAGGGGTTGCTTTCTTCATAACTGTGGACATGGGAGACCAGAAACTCTGTTAGTCATGGCTCTGAGTAAGTGATCCCGGGCTGTGCACAGCTCTTAGCCCCGCTGACAGCTCATGCCTGCCTCGGCACCCCCAGGCTGGGAAAACTGCGGCAGAGCTAGACGGGGACCTGCCTGCACCTTTCGAGCTGCTGCTCAGCTCCATGCCTGCATGTGTGGAGGAAACAGGGCTCCCACGGTTGAGCGGCAGCTTTGGCATGGGCCAGCAGCGGGACCAGCAGCGGGACCAGCAGCGAGTCTGGCACACCTGCCCGGAGTGGGGACATAGCTGGCATTCCTGCCCCCGGATCCCCCTTCCTCCCTGCCCCCCGCCAGGCGCTGTGCCCCTGCTGCCTTTTGGCCTCTGCTTGTTTTCTTAGCAGGCGGGTCCCGCACTTGCTGAGCCCAACCATTTCCTGCCTGGGTGAACACATTCCTCTCCTCCATCACAGGTCCCTCCAGCCACCATTCCATCTTGGTGCTGGATGCTGCCGCCCATGCTGTATCCCTCCTTTTCCCTATGCCCCCCACACCCCCACCTCCAACCCCACCCCCCCACCATCGCTTTCCCCAGATGGGAAATATAGCAAAGCCTTGGGATGTGGGATGTTGAGTGACTCTCCCATGGTTTTGGGGTGCTAAAGAAGGTGATGTCTGTCCCCCTTTGAGTGTTGGGGGGCTGGCTGAGGACCCGTGGGGAGGTGGTGATTGATCTGGAGTGGGAGTTGGGGGATCTGTCCAGCCCCAGGATAGGCATCAGCTGGCAGTGCTGATGGCACTGGGGATGTCCTCAGGCTCATTGATGAGAGCCAATCCTGGGGTTCCCCTGCCACCCAGAAGAATGAGCCTGCGAGCAGGATGGGCAGAGTGGGACGATGTTGACCGCTCTCCTGCCCCTGCTTGGGGGCACCGCTCAGGTGGGCTTTCCCTCTCTACAAGCTGGGAAAACCAAAAGGGCAGCAGAGCAGTGGTGGGGTGGTGACACAGGATGGCTGTGGACAGCCAGGGTGGCACTGGGGGAACAGCAATGCTGAGCCCAGCACTGATGGGGAGAGGGCAGGAAGGGATGTGGTGGGGAGAGTCCATCAGGTCCACCTTGGAGACCACCTTCCCGGCCGGCTGGGGACCACAGCGCAGGACCAGCTGCAGAGGACTGAGGCCAGAGTAATGTGATGGGGCATGGGCTCTGAGCCAGAGGGACCCCCATTTCTGGGGCTGGTGCTCTTGGCAGAGGGGGCCTGGAGGTGGGTGGGCAGGAGCGGCAAGCCCAGCATGGGCAAGGCTGCTGGACATGCCCCTGCCTACCACCCCCCAAGTGCTGCCAGCACTCCTACCCACCCGTGGTCCGAAAAGGAAGAAAAAAACCCCGGCCCGCCCGTCGGGAAACCTCAAATCAAGGCCAATGTTTTTGAAAGGTTTTTTCCTTCTCGCTCCTTTAACACATCTGCCAATATAATCTGACCTTTCCCAAATAAATAAAGCCTGCGCGCTCCAGCTTTGATCCCGTGCTCCAAATTTTCTATTTACTTAATTGGCCCATCCAAGGTCTGAGCAAGCCACGGGCCAGCAGCTGCTGCTGCCGCATTCCTGGGGGCTTATCGCCGCCCGCTCACCTGGTTGTCATTACTGCAGACGTCCCTGGCCCCACGCCCCTGTCGTGGCCACCCGAGCCTCACCACCCCTGCCCGTGCTCTGGCCCCCCACTCCCACTGGGTATTCTGCTCCACTGCATTGGGGTGGGGGCGCACGAGGGGGGACGCCCCATGGGGGTCTCATGGAGCAACCAGTGCCCACACTTGGCACTTTCATCCTGCACCACCCCACATCCATCTCTGGAGAGCAGCTTGCTCTGAGGGAGAGGGACCCCACACAATGTGGGATTGGGCCCTGCTAATCCCACCTCTGTGAAGGCTTCCCCAGCCAGCGTGGGGAAGGATGCTCCTCCGGAAAGGGGACCAGAGCTTGATTCGCTGCTCAGAGATGCTTCTGTCTCTGTAGGGACTGTGTCCTGGTGACCCTCCCCTGGATTAGGGACTGTAGAATTCCCCCCTCATAGCAGGAGGGAGCACACAGCTTTGATGCCACATGGGGATGAAGGCTCTGGGCAGCCAGAGAAGGTCATGCCCTGAGCAGTGGTAGTCCCTTGTCCCCCAGACTTTCCCTGCCAGTGCAATGGGTCACAGTAGCGACCAAGCTCTCCTGCTACAGACAGCTGCTGAGCACAGCTGACACCTCTTCATGTCCTCATGTCCTGGGACATGCAGGGCTGGGATCAGCAGAGATGGGAGGACCCTGTGTCCTTCTGCAGCGCTGCCTATGCCAGGGGAGAGGAGGCTATTGGACCATGGGGAGATGGAAAGGTTGGGTTGCTCTTGTGCTCTTGGCAGGTGCCTTTCAGATATTATTTTTTTGGTCCAGGAAAAGGAAAGAAGTGCAGGGAAGGCTGCAGGCAGCCCCAGACTCATGCCTTGGTCCCGCGTCTTTCCTCCACACACTGGCTAAGAGGATCTCTGTCTCTGCTCTGAAGAGGCAGAAGATGCTCTTTCTGGCTGTTGTTCCTCAGCTTCTTCAGGCAACAACCAAAGGGTATGTGGGCTTTGGGACCCTTCAGCTAGCAGAGAGGAGGGGAAAGCAGCACCCAAAGGGACCCCTCTCTGAGCAGGAGGGTTAGCCTAAACATGGGCACTGCTGGTTTGACTTGGAGCCTCTTGTGGGCCATCGCAGCCCTGTGACACCACACATGCATGCAGGTTTGGTGATGAAAGGGATGGCTCTGCTGTCCTTTACTTCTCCACCCTTCATATCCCACCATCACTGGGGAGGGAGGTCTCTGCTTAACCTGGTCTAGTTCAGTGACATGGAAAGACATTACTGGTACTTTGTGTGCCCAGAGGGTGGGAGGCCCTGGGTGAGCCTTGAGGAGCTTGTCCTGATACTTGGACACTGCTGAGGCATGAGGATAGATTCCAACTCCTGAAAAAACATATGGTTGGCCATAAACCCTGGGTATCTGGCACCCACCATAATGAGATGTGGGACATGAAAGCCGCCTACAAGGCCCTAGACAGTGCTTGGGTTTGACTGGCAGCAGTACTGGTCCTTTTCCTTATTGATCCTCAGGATGGTGTGAATGAAGACAGGTGGATGGTCCTGGCCATGGTCTCTCCCCTGGACCAGCCAAATGCACACCTTTGGTTGTAGGAAGCTGAAGAGCAGCAGGTTAGAGGAAGCCATGTCTTCGCCCTGGAGTAACCACACTGGGAGCTGAGGCCAGATGTGTAGAAGAGGTGGTCAGGCTCAAATGGATGGACTTCAGCCTCTGCAGGGCATCCAGCATGGGGAAGGAGTTGGCCCGGCAGGGCAGGTGCCACCTGGCAGTGGTGCCAGTCCTCCTCCCGAGCAGCCTGTTGGAATTTTCCTCTGATTAACTCCCAATTCTGCTTTTTCATGTTATGGCTCATAATTTATAAACTACAGTGGGAAGAAGGTATATTTCACTCCTGAGCAACCCTGTGTGGCTCTGCTGGATGTACTGGCTCAATGATGGACGTGCACTATGGGGCAGGGGGTGATGGACTGCATCCAGGGCACTGCAGAGGGGCACCCCCCAAGAGCAGAGGGCTCCGTGGTGCCATCCTGGGCAGCTGACTGATGTGCCATGTCAAGCCCATGAGGAATGACACCTCCAGTGGCTTCCTCTGGCTGCTGCAGCAGTGGGTCGCAGTACATGGAGCATGTCCAGCTCAGGATGGCTGTCACCCCCTCAGCTACACCAGCTTTCACTGATGTGCTTTCCCTGCTCACCTGGACATGCTCTGGAGCTGGTATAAATCCTCATAGTCCATTTGCACTGACAACAATGATTCAGTATGAGTGGTCTGTCCAAGAGCTCCTTTCTTTGGGGAAGTAGCCCCAGGCCCACCAGCGTCCCCGTGCCCTTCCTGCCTTGCTGGCAGCTAGTTGCTCAGATGAGTTCACCCAGGCATTGAGAAAGGTCTTTACTTTGCCTTGCTGGAAAATGTTGCTGCCAGAGATCTCAGATATCTTCACCACCCAGATTGTCCTGCTGCAGCCCTATTCCCGGCTCTTTGAAACCACTTGCAGATGCCTCCTCAGTTGCCTGGCTTTGCCTCATCCGTCACAGACAGCACTGTCATGATCTCACCCAGCCTCTCCATATCCCTCTGCTTGGTGAACCCGCTGGTTTCAAGTGACAAGCTCAGCCCGTTGATGCTTTCCAGTGACATCCAGAAAGGTCCCAGACAAACTGCCCCTTCCTCTTGGTGCCACCTGAGGGAGATACTGTGGGCAGCACAACTAAAGCAGGGCAAGGAGGCAGCAAAGAAGGGAAAGCAAGGTGGTGTTGGGTGGGATTTCAACCTCTGACACATTGACATTTCCCAAGTAGAAGCTAGTCACTCAACATCTGGCTGAGAATATTGCATCTTGCTTAAGAGCAACTCCAGATGTTCCCAAGACCTTTTTTTCATTATTTTCTTTCTTTCTTTCATTCTTTTCTTCTCTCCCCTCCCTCCCAGCCACTCTTGACTCACTAAATCAAGGGAGACAGGCTTTTAACTCTCTGGAAAGAAATAAACGGCTCAATGGCAAGATGAAACGAATTCTCTGGAACTGTGTGAGCAGATGTGTGTTGGGGGAGGAAAAGGTGGGGCAAGGTATGGGAGATCAAGAGAAAGACAGGAGCACGTGTACATGGCCATATCTTTAGCATGAGGTGCCCCAGCTGGATGCACAGCAGGATGGTGGGAGGGATGTGCAGTCTCCAGTGAACATGCAGGACTGGTGAGCACAGGACTTGTGACTGGATTTAAAAGGGGGAACAGACTAGTTCCTGTTTCCCCAGGTCAACTGGTGATCTCCTCTCCAGCGTAATTTGGTCCAGTTCTTACCTCCTGGAAGTGGCTCAGAGCTGAGGAGGTCAAAAGAAGGATGAGTCTGTTATGTTGATGACGCTCATCCGAAGAGGTGATTCATCATCCCTGACAGGAAAGGGAAAATGAGCAGCCAAACAGCAAGAAACTTGGGAAAAGAGAAAGTTTGGTGGAAAGAGGGGAGAGGTCAAAGGCGAGAGAGGTGAATAAGAGAAAGATGGAGGAGGTGGTGAGAAAGTGAAAGGAAGAACAAGAGATACAGAAATGTGGTTTCTTGGTCATGTTTCTTGACTCCTGCTGAAGATCTGTTTTGTGCCGGTCAGCCCTGCAGTATCGGTCCCTGCTGTGTGCCATGTAGACAAAGGCCTTGCGTGTCTCTGATGTCCTAGAGGTGCTCCATCTGCAATCTCTTCAGGCAGAGAATCACTAGCTCGGTGCCTGTCTCCCATTATCTACGCTATCCCCTTCAGCTGCATCCATTTGTTAGAGCTGCTTTGCCTTGGTTTGAATGCTCCTAGCCTCTGGCAATCTCATCCCTTCCCTGTGGGGTTTGGTAGACTCCTTAGATAAAGCCACGGGGCTTAAACCATCTGCTTTCTTCTCTTCTTAGATCTGTAAAGGTACCCTGATAAGTAGTGCCATGGGGGAAGTGCAAGAAAAGCTCATTTTGTTGCCTTCCCCTTAGAATTAATGAGCTAAAATATTGGATGACCACTGCAGTCAGCCTAGAGAAGCAACCTGATGACATCCTGTGGATGACTATCAGCAAGTCTGGAGAGCTCATATCAGAGAAACATGCCATTAAGAGGCAGTGAGGATGACAGAATGCAGCTCTACATCATTTAACCCACATCAGATACCTGTCACTGGTCCCAGAGCAACCGAGGAGCCAAGCACCTCCACCAGCTCTTCTAATGTAGTGCTCAGTGTGTTGTGCCAACCTGATCATGCCAACACCTCTGCAGGACACATCCCATGAGAGTTAGCTGAATGCCAGAAATTCAGCATTAGGTGAGGCTGATCCTTTGGCATGATGAAGGCCAAACTCTCAAGCATGGGAAGTGATTCCAGATGCCTGCCTATTTAACCTCCCTTGTGGCAATGATGGAGAGGTTCCTGGCTTTCAAAGAGCTGATGCTCAACATCGTCTGATAGCCAGGTCTCCAAGAGGTATGAGGGCTGGAAGTGCACACACACACCACCTTGTTGAGGAGTTTTCTCTGTGCTGTACATACTTGGACCTCACGAGAAACCCTCAGAGACCTTCTGTCTGGCAGTAAGAGCCCTTCAGAAAATGATAGAGGTCTCTTGAGGTCTAGAGAAACAACAAGTACTATCCAGCTAACAGATGGTTGCTAACAAAATTCTGCTGAGCAGTTCAGCTCATTCATGAGTAGGAATTAAGTCTGGAGTTGTGGAGCAGGAAAATGTCCTGCAGGATGGCACCTCGGGGTCTGCTACTGGCATGGCATGTGCAGGGGCTGCCAAGGGCAAATAACCCAGTTTCTGCACCAGCAGGTAGCATCCACCAGCCCCCGTGTCTCATCCAGCTGTGGCCAGCACCATGCTTGACGGTCAAGAGCCAGGGCTAGTTAGAAAACTTCCAATCAAACTGATTTTACTCTGTGAAAAAGCAGTTTGTCCGAACTGAGCCAGCTGACTGGCCCCTTCCTCAGCATCCAGCCCAGCCCCCAGGGGGCTGGACCCCTGTGTCTGGAGAGCCCCGGGGAGGCTCAGCCCTGGCTCCAGGTGGGCTCATGGGGTGCTGGTCCTGGCTCAGCTGCAGGTGGCCTGCAGCTCTGTTGGGCTCTAGCTCGAGCTGTGGCTATGAGAGTTTCTAGGCTTCCTGCCCTGGAGCTGGGGTCTTGGCTCTTGGTTCCTGGCTCTGGAGAGCAAGGCTGAGAGGCCATCCTGGCTCTCTAGAGGACCTGCGCTTCAGAATTTTCCAAACAAATCACTTGGATTTTTTCTAACTGACATTTTTGGAGGGCTTTTCCTTCTGTTGAAAGGGAATGACTTGATTGATTAATTTTTAAAAAATTCCTTATACAAAGCCCCTGGACGCTCAGAGGAGCATGGGGAGAGAGCTAGTGAGTTTGGCCAGATGAGGTCCAGCAGCCCTGCTAAAGCTGGCAGGCATGGGGGCCTCTGGCCCCTGGCACCTCCTCTCCACCCCGGGGCTTGCAGGTGGGGCTCTGTAGCCCCAGTCTGAGTGCCCCCAGACACCTCAGAGTCCCCCCAGCATCCTGGAATTCGTAGACTGGCTGGGATGGAGCCACCAGCTTATCTATGAGAAAAATTTCAATTTTTACACTTTCATATCTTTTGCCTTTCCCTTTTTTTTTGCCTTTCTCTTCAGCTGGGGGAAAGGTTTCTAGGTCTCAGACAAGGCACATAATCACAGAATCACAGAATCACAGAATCTTAGTGGTTGGAAGGGACCTTTGAGATCATCGAGTCCAACCACATTA
>JAOTQQ010000071.1:18069615-18105686 GCA_026546715.1 Gallinago undulata
ATGTCCTTCCTGTAGTGAGGGGCCCAAAACTGAACGCAGTACTCGAGGTGAGGCCTCACCAGTGCCCAGTACAGAGGTACGATGACTTCCCTACTCCTGCGAGTAGGGAAGTCCCATCTCCCTCTTCCAAACACAGGGCCGCACTGTCTTTCCACGCTGAGATGCAGACCCCAATCTGTGATGGCAGGTCCCCTCGGGCTGGGCAGGTGTCGTGGGAAGGGTGAGGGTGAGGCGGGGGGGGTGCAGCAGGTAGGGACTGTCTTGGCCACAGACCCCTCTGGATCACCCACCTCCCTGGAGATCCCCTACATTGGTAAGCAGAACGGGGAGCAGCATGGAGAGGACATGATAAATCAGGACCTTGCTGGGAGGAACTGGGCTGCCAGAGTCAAAAAATTCCTGGCTTTGCTGCACCCATCTGCCTGCCCTGCCCTGGGAAGGGATGGCAAAGAGGTGCTTGCACTGGTGATGGGCACAGCCCTGACGTTGGTGGCCTCTGAGCATCCACGTCTCTCCTATCACCCTCCCATCATCCCCTACTCCCCCCAATGCTGGATTGAAGGGGCTGCAGGGAAGTGGGGGCACATCTGGATACCAGATCGTCTTTTTGGGGGACCTGGTGGTGACACCTCTTCCCAGGGCTGCTCTCTGCCTGGAGCACCTCCTGTGAGCAGTGCCTGGAACACTGGCTGTGCCTCCCAGCAGCAGGGACCAGTACCAGGGGGTCACCACCCTCTCCTGCCCCAGGGAACAGTGGCTGTGGGCAGCAGGTCCTCACCTCCACCCCACCCCAGAGAGCATCCATGGCTCGGGGCCATGGCAGAGGAGAGGCTGTGGCATATCTTGCTGCTCAGGCACAGGACCCATCTGGGCAGAAGGATGAGGGAAGAGAAGCTCTGAGACACCCGCATCCCTGGGAGTATGCGCTGTTTGCAAGGGGGACAGAGTAGACTTCTCTCCAGAGAGGCTGCAAAATTCAGATGGAAAAAATATATATTTTCCAACCATTCTATTTCACGAAAGGAGCTGTTCATCCACTTAAAATATAGGTGACAAGTACAAAAGGCATTTGGCATTATAAAGCAGGCCAAATCTTCAGGAGATTAAAGATATATGGTACGCAACCAAGTCCCAGCTTCAATCTGCTCCTATACTGTAAATTCCAATTACATCATGCCGCCTTGTTTAAATACCGTGAAACCTGGCTCATGCCTTAAGTATGTTTTATATATTGCCACATCCATCTGAAATAGATGGGCAGTGTGTTTTACGGCACATGTGCAAATATCTCCGTATTTTTCCATCTGGGGGTTTATGGGATCTTTCAGAAAATTAATAATGGGGCTCGGAGGAAATGTTCGACTCGGAGGCAGTAGCGGAGATTTATGGCCGTCCTGCTGGATGCCAGGGAAAAGTCTGAAAGGGCCCAGAGCAGACGAATGCTCTGCGATTTCACCAGGCGCTCCCTGAGAGCTAATCTTGCATGATGAACCAGATCGGGAATTTCCCCAGGTGAGCTGGCAGGTTGCTGGAAAGGGGTCACTCCTGAAAGCAAGGAGTTGAGTGCTGGAGTGAGGGATGGGGATGGAGGTGGGGACCAGCACCCATGGGGCTGCTGTTGTGAAGCTCAGACCCAGGAGGGGCAGGAGTTTTGCAGGTGATGGGGACAGCACTGCCTGACCACCCCACCGGCCCCCTTCTGCCACCCTGCTGGTTCCCACCTCCAGGCATTGTCTGGCTTTGCTGGAAAACTGACAGTGTGAAGTTCCGTATAGATGTGCAGACCAAAGACACCTTGATTTCTGGCTCAAAGCATGAACCAGAGCCTGCTGGGCTTCCCAATAAACCAGCAAACCCTCACTGTCACGCCATGGGGAGCACCAAAGACTCTGAGGGCACCGACTTGAGCAGCACCAACCCTGTCCTGGCTGGGCTCTGGGGCCACAGGGATCACAGCGTGGGCAGCCAGCAGCACTGGGAAGGGACACTTAAGAGTCACCACATACCAAAAGCCTCAAAGGGCCACAAGGTCGGGTTAGTGACCCATCGCACAGCCCCAGAGCTGCAAGCATTGGAGAACATTTCTCTCGATGTCTTCTGTCCAGGAGGGCGCAGGCAGGACACAGCACGCAGCTTTACAATCCTGCTTCAGAGGTCTCTGTGGGGATGCTGGTGCTGGGGAAAGACCAGAACCAGGTGCCTCCAGACCCCTTAGATGTGCTAAACTGAGTCTGCTCTGCCCTGTCTCCATCCCCTCTCTCCCTGGGCTGTGAGCAGAACTGTGGTCCCCAGAGCTTGACAAACCCGTGGTTCAGCTGGTGGCTGCCTGCACCCAGAGTAGCTGCTGCTGGCTTTCTGACAGGCAGTCCCTCCTCCAAACTCCCCCAGAACCAGACATTTATGGAAGTGCCACCTCTCCCTGTTCCTCCCAGCAAATGCAGGATGATGATTTCCCATCGCGTGGGTGTGCTGAGGGGGAAGTGGTGGGTGGTGTTTGTCTTGACAGTGGAGAGGCCCGTTCTCCAAGCTTTCAAGGTAGCGTATCTTGTCCAGTATGAAAACATCGGAGTCTCGTGGGGGCTGTGTAAATAGAGGACTTGCTTCAGTAGGTGCCGGCTGGTGGCTTGGCAGTGAGGGCCTGATCCTGCCCCGTGTGGAGGCCCCCAGCCTGTCTTTGACTCAATGGAGATGTAGCATCCCCCTGAACAAGCCGTCTCACCCAGGTCCCATGCCTCACGGGCTGGGGACATGGATGGCAGAGGATGAAATGGGGGGGATGAGGTTGTGGTGGCAGCTGAGTGATGAAAGCCTGGAAGGAGGCGCAGCGACGCTGAGCCCAAGTCACAGAGGGACCAGCACAGCTCTGCTGGAGCAGCAGCATCCCTGGGTGGGATGGGTTTTTTTGTGCCATTGGCAAACATCATGGTGAAACACTGCAGAGAAGCCTTACGGCCAATGCAAGTGCAGATGCAGGTCATGGGGTGCAGCAGGGTCCCCCCATCCCCAGGGCACTGTGGGGACCACTCTTGTCTTTTTCTTCTCCATTGCTGCTGAGGTGGGAAAACCCCATCAGGAGGGAGTCAACAGGTTTCTCCAGATGGTGCCCCACTAACCCCAGCTGTTCCCCGTCTTCAGCTCTTCCTTAGGAAAACATGGCACAGACCAGCCCATCAATTAATGGTTTCCTCATGTTCCCCCCACGTGGCCGACATGGGAAGCTGCCTCCCCACTTCCCAAGCTCTGCTGAACTGAGCCCCTGCCTCCCCATGCCCCACACGGGGGGCGAGTATCCTGCGCACACAGAGAGCATGTGGGACCAGTGAGTTGTGCCCTACTGAAGACAAACGGGGAGATAGAAAGACTGGGTGAAGAAAAACATGAACAAAAAACCAATGATGCGGTGATTAACTCTGATGTAATAAATACCCCTGACGCTTGTACATTAATACATTATTAATACACGTTAATCATACACTTGGCATTTTGAAGAACAGCACATTCTGCACCAGTTTGCAAGGACAAGAGTGGCTGGAGCAGATAAACCCCCTGCACACATGGCTGACATGGGAAAAACCCATCCTACCCTGGTTGTCCTACTCTGGCAGGAGCGTGGGTGGGTGGAAGAGCCTTGGTTTGGGTTGGGAAGGAAGGAGGAAGGCTGGGAAATGTAGAGGCTGAGGTTTGCTTAAGAAGCAAAATATGGGAAGTTATTGAGGCTTGTGAGCGTTGTAAAGCACCGAGTAAAACACCATGCTTGGATAAGGGGTGACAGGCAGCATCCTGCAGTACCGCGGGCATGGCAGAGCCAGGATGGAGGACATGGCACTGAGTGGGGTGGTTGGACAGGTCACTACACCTGAGGGATGGTAGCAAGCCACCATTCCCTACTACACCATGCCCACAGGAGACAAAGTAGTACTTTTTTTGTTATTAACCACAGAAGCATGAAAAGGATGGGCTGATGGGGCCACCCATCACTGCTCTGCAACAGCTGGAGCCACTACTATCTTAGTACCCATGCAGGTCTGCATCATGGAATGGAGAGAAGTCGCTGAGTACGAGAGAGCAGCGAGGGAGCAATGAAAACAAGGAGAGCACATCAGGCCCTGACAAGTGACCAAGCAAGTAGGTCCTTCCCCTACTTAGATACACAGCTCCTCACCAGGAAGCATGTTCCCAGAGCTCACCACAGAGCATTGCCCCATTGGCCAAGCAAAATGCTCTTTACTTGACTCCCCTGCGCCTAAGGGAGGCATTTTCCTGTGGGATTCAGGTCCACTTTAAATAAAAATATGGACTTATGGTTACCAAAAGCACAATGACGGGAAATAATCTGTGTAGGCATCCATCTGTCTGTCCACTAAGGTTGAGGTTCCACTGTCCAAGCTCCTGTGATAACTAGTGAATGGAGCTGACTGGATAAACCAGAAAAAGAGCATTGAGTTTTCCATAGTATTCTATTATTTTGCTTCTTTCCTTGACAAAATTCTGGGTTTCCATGAAAAATGTCCTTCAGCATTTTGAAATGAGAAAAATTTCAACTAGCTGCAAAATTCAGTCCCAAACCAGGGGGGAACTTGCAAACTTGGCCTCTCTTTCAGCTGCCTTTGAATCTCAAATATTTTGCCCCAGCTGAACATCAGGAAAAGGTCTGTTAAAAAAAAACCCACTGATGCAAATGTGCGTGGCTGCTTTGGTCCTTCCTGTGTGGGGACAAGGCATCCACCACCTGGGGCAGCCAGTCCGGGCACAGCGTCTCTTGGCACGTGCCTGAGCTCAGCTGCTGCAGCGGGCGGGTAGGACCTGCGCTCTAGGAAACGGCAGTGCACCGGAGTATGCCAAAGTCTTTTCAGATCCTTTGCTGAATTAATATGTTTTTCCTTGAAAAGCTGTTTAGGAAAATGTGTGCCTTCATTCTGGCAAGGTGAGTTTGCTCTGCAGCATCTCTTGCCCTTGCAAGGCTGCTTGCCATGGCCACTGGGACCACATAGCATCCCCTGTTGCCACCCAAGTCGCCCCACCCTGATGTCACCCGTGGGCTCTGGCAGCACCCTGCAGTCACAAGCACTCCCCACCAACCAAGGGGGTGGTCTGACTCCGCACCCCACAATCCTGCCCTGGAGGTGCCCCAGACCAGCTTCAGCCTGACAGAGCTCGCACCAACCAGCCTCCCATTGCGTCAGCGTGGGCGGGAAGGCAATTCCTTGCTTGACTGCTAATTATCCCTTTTTTCCCCCCTTAAATTGGTTTTGAAAGCAGTTAAGCCTAATTTGGCTTGATTGCTCTTTCTTTTAACTGTGGCTTTGTTTAAATGTTAGTGTTATGAACAGCAATGAAATAATTACATAAGCCATTAATGAGTATATAAAGACAATATCTAAATTAAATAAACAGCAAGTAATATCATTAATGTTCCTGGGTTTTTTTGAGTTACTGCTCCTGGAAAGTGATGATGGGAAAGTGGAAGAGTTTTTCCAGCTATTTAACCCCCGTGGCTGTGAAGCCCTCCAGGTTTGGGCGACTCCAGATGCTTGAGCTGCCAGAGAAGCAGAGGTGGGTGGGGGCTTGGGGAGAGCCCCCCACTTGCCTGATGGGCCCAATGAGTACGAAGAAGCCGGATGGAGGCTGGCAAACTGGTTTTGGTGAGGTGGAAGAGCTCTCTGGGGTCTGCTGTCCCTGTTCTACCGTTGGGTAGACGACCGCAGAGCCAAGCCTGGGTGCCATGATGGGCCATTAACAATTGGTCCCTGGTGCACCTGGGGATGGTCGGAGCCAGCCCCATGGCACGCCCTGAGCCCACACAAGTCCAGATACAAAGCTGTGGGGAAATTCCTGCAGTGCTCATGAAACCCTGTGGGACAGCACAGCCTCGACTGGCAGAGGTGGGGGTGATAGGAGAGAAAAACCCCTTGGCAAAGTCCCCCCGGCTTCACAGCCCACAGGCAAACTGCCTGTGCACACAAAGAAGACCCAGATTCAGGTGGTCAGTACTTATTAGACTTGTGTTATTAAAAATAATAATAATAAAATAACAATAAACTCCACAAATGCACATATCTCATGTATGCTACACTATGGTCCATAATGTTTGCTGGCTTTTCTTTTTACATATTTCACAGGTGCCACCACATTGCCAGGCCAGGGTCCCCCTGCACAGATACCCTGGAGATGGTATTTACACGACACATATCCCAGCAGCCAGGCCCAGGGCACCCCAAGAAGCACAGCAGAGTACACCCCCAAATCTGCACGGGGTGACTTGCGGAGGATCCCACCAGCATACTGGATCTGCCCTGTCCAGTCATACATTTAAAGTATAAAGCAAACAGAAAAAGAAGATGAAAAGGCACGTGGATATGTGTGGGGAGTTAAATAGGCAGCTGGGAGCAGGTCTGCGTCTAAATCCTCTGGGCAGCATCACTTCTTCAAGAAAACCTCCTGCAGCAGCCATCGGGCATGGCTCGGCAGGCTGGGTTCCCCATCCAGAGGGGTCCCCCTTGCACCCAGGGATGCCCCCAGCTGCATTTAGTAGCCAGCTTTGATGAAAAGTGGCCAGAAGAGTTACAGCAGTGCAGGGTTGTGCAGCACAGTGTCTGCACAAGGCTGGCACCCAGGCTGGACAGGGTGTCACCAGCCCTCTCTGCAAAGGGCCCCTTTTCCCAGCCACCTCCCGTGTGGCAAGCGGGGCATGGAAAGGAACAGCCAGCAGAGCCAACTCAGCAGCACCCCCTGAGGATGGCACAGCAGCTCGGTTGGTTTTGCAGACCCTTCCTCCAGTGGTGCCTGTAATGGTGTCTGCACCAAGACCTGCCCCCAGCTGTGGGGCAGGACAAGCAGCAGCTCCATGCAACTCTGTGGTGCCTCCACCACCGTGGTTGGCACCCTGGCACCAGCTCCAGGTGACCCAGCCCTGATGTCCCGGGGGTAGCCGAACCAGCATGCAGGGGTTTCCAGCCAGCCATACCAGGTAGAGGGAGAGGAAGAGGAAAGATGAATTCTTGCTTTGGACTTTGGGGGGACACAAGCAGGGCAAATCAGGAAAATGTCTTCTAGGCAGCAGCCTTAGTGAAGGTGCAGAGTAGCCTGCTCCAGCCCTTCAACCAGGATTTTAGGACATCCCTCAGCCAAAGTGGGAGAGCTCCTCTTCTCAGCAGTAGTCCATGGGCTATGAGGTGGATCTGATCTGCCCCAGCAGTACACCCCTTCAGCTGGGAGTCACCCCTCCTCGTCAGCAGTCTTGGATGGCAGAGCTGAAACAAGAGGGAAGAGCCAACTTGGAGGGTAAATCAAGAACTTCAAGCATCCACACCGAAGTCCTCAAAGAGTTTTAGATGCCCTGCTTCCACGGAGGAGAAATCAGGTGCCAAAGGAAACTCTGGAGCCTCCTGCCCCAGCAGGCTGTGCAGAATGCTTTTTTGGGGAACACAGTTACACTATGCCTCGCCTGAAGGCCGTACTTGCTTGGAGAAATCATGTGCCTACTGTAGCCCTGCCCTGATGAGCATCCATGCCTATGGAGCAGTGCTGTCCCCCTGCTGTTCTGTGGGCTGCAGCTGCTGAGAAGAGGAGCCAGTGAGCCTCTGCACCCTGATGATGCCAAGCAACCCCTTGGGCTGTGGGGAATTCTGGCCATGCACAACCAAAGGATGTTCCACCACTGACTCTTGTGTGAGGACTGTTGGGTGTGTGGTGTCAGAGGGAACCTGGAGCAGCTCCGCTTCTTGGATTCCTGGGTGCAAGCAGTCCTGGGAGGAAGAGGAGGCTTGGGTGGCCCACTAACTTCAAGGGCCATCTCATTGCAGTGGCTAACAGCCTGTGACAACCAGAAGAAGAGGAACCAGGCATAGGAGCATCCCCACAGCTGAGCTGGAGGAGGGAAGGGGAGGTCCATGTCAGGAGTGTGGCATAGGACCAGCTCATCCAAGCCCAGATGGTCCCACATACCCTTTGGCCCTCAGCTTCTGGCTTCCCCCCAGCTCTGCCTGTAACCTGTGTAGGCACCACAGCATCTGTGGGACCTGAAAGATGGCACTGCATGCTCTCCGCATCACTGAAAAGCCAATTCCAGTATCTCCAGCAGCTTTACCAATGCACGGAACTCCCCAACTATGGCACTTGCATGTCCACACAGACATCCCTCAGTGCCTACATCTTCACTCCCCAAACTCCCTTGTCCTGCACCCTGACAGTGCTCCCCCAGTCTCTTCAGCTCCAAGCTCCAGCACCACCCTGGGATGCTGGAGTCCAGAAGCACTGGGTCACCCATGGGATAGGGAAGCTGCCTTGAGCTCAAAAGGGCAAAGCATCATCTTAAAGCACTGGAAGACTGAGATGTAGGGTACAATACCTCACTGAGCCATTCAATAAGCAAGGCAAGATTTGTAGGGAAAGGAATATCTATTGTCGGAGCACCTATTATTTCTACTCATATTTATTATGCCAAGATCGCTACAATCTCAACATGGGAAGATACTGATGTCTGTTTGAACTGGAGACTAATACATGGTGAAGAAGATATAAAAGTCTAGAGGTGGATCAATGAAAGCTCTTCTCTCTTCTTGCCACCTCTGCTTTGTGCATCTCCTTGGACAACCTTGGCCACAGCAATGCTTCCTAGAAGAACACGCAGTCAGGCCAATGCGGAAGGATACACACCAAGGCAGACGTTCACTTGGTGTCCACTCAACAGAAATAGATGGAATTATGTCAGTTGGTACCAGCTGAGAATACAGGGATCTAGACTTTGTTAGGATGGATGATGGTATATAGTGGCTCTGATGAGTCTGTCAACTCCACTCCAGGTCCTGCTGGCAGGGCAGGCCTTGATGGACATGGGAGGGGAAAATAGGCCACCTGAACCATGCACCAGAACACAGTTCATGTCCTGAACATGTAATGGCCAGGGGGTTGCACAGTGTATCCCTTTCTCCCTGGTGGACACTAACCCACTTCCAGGGCCTGATTCCTCCCCATGGCACTGCAGCATCCCATGGGTCCTGCCCCAGGTGGCAGTGCTGGTCTGTGTAAACCTGAGGTCACCAGAGAAAGAAGCCTTGCAAAAGTTAATTTGTTCTTCCTGGTGGACATCCTGGGGCTGGTACCTCTGTAGCATTGAAGGGTTTCCACTCAGTCTGCCTGTATGCACATTGGGATGAGGGACAGAAGTCTCTGACCTCCTGTTCCTACTGGGCAAGGAAAAGGGCAGAGGGAGGTTTGACAGCAGCACATTCTCAGAGAGCAAGGAAGTGGGAGGCCTTGGACACTGGAGAAGTGAGAGCTGTCAACTCAGATGTCAACACCAGGCAGAAGACTTTGTTGAAAGGAAAAGAAAAGCCTAGAAAACAAGTCCTATGAACAGCATGCCCAGAGCAGGACACCAATCCCCTTCAAGCTCCCTCAGGCACCTACAGGATCTTCCTCAGCTTTGCTCCTCATGAAAGGTTTGTCATTACTGTGTTATTTTTAATACACTCTTAGAGAAAAAGACCCACACGCACATCCATGCGTGCACACACAAAGGGAAACCATTGCCAAAATATACACTATAGACAGAAGAGTCTGTTCAGACTATATATATGTACAGAGTTTCTGGGCGCAGTCTGGCAGCAGACAACCAGGCTGGGGCTGAGCACGGGGTGGGATGGGGTGGATGGAAACTCCTCAGGGCTTCACGCATTTCCCCTTCTTCTCCCGCCGCTGCAGTTTCCGAAGGCGGCGTGTCCAGGCATCCCGCCACTGAATGACCAGGCTGTTCTTGTCAGCCATCAGTCCTGGCCGGTCAGTGGAGTTTTCACTGATCCCCATGACCAAGTACTTCTTGCTGATCTGGATCTTGGGGCACTTGCAGGACAGGTCTTTCAGGTGGATCCACAAGAAGTTGTCACCACGCTTGACCCGCTCGTCACGGCACTTGTAGACAGAGAGGATGTTGATGGTGAACTTGGCCCAGTTGGCCACTGTCTCCATTTCCAGGATGTTCACCTGGACCACTGAGGGAAAAGAGGAGGAGGTAAGGTGACGGGAGGATGCTTTGCCTTTGTCCCCAAAGGAAGCTTGACAATGGGAACTGCTCGTCCCCAGCAGCCCCACCCATTGCATCTTTGAGAGGGTTGATTTGGGAACCCCTCTCCATGCTGGGTCCTCCCCATCCCCTGGGATGTCTGCATCTCTCTCACCCCTGGACATCCTGTGGCTGGCCCTTGGCTGCCTCTGTGGCAAAGCCCAGCGTGGCCCAGGGAAGGAGGAGGTCCTTACCATAATCCTTCTTGCAGTACTTTTTCATGTTAATCTTGTAGTTGCCCTTGGCTGGCTTGCAGTAGGAGTCACAGTCTGCAGAGGAAGAACAGAGAGTTGAGCACTGAAGGGCTTGAAGCATGTGGGGTCCCGTCCCACCGCAAGGGAAGAGGGAACAGGGTGGAGGGGACAGCAGCAAGCCCCAGCCTGGCAGAGACTGGGGGTGCTTCACATGCCAGCACTCTCCAGAAGGCTCCTGAGCCAGGGGCTGGGCTGCTGCTGGGGATGAGGGTCCGGCAAGTCCAGCTGCCCCCCCTGCAGCTCACAGGGGCTGGGCCTTTAAATCCCAACATGAACATTGACACCACATCAGCTGGGAAGAGAAATCAAGTAGCTTTGCACCCACAGAGCAAACCAGGTCACCTCCTGTGCTCATGGTGATGGTGTCCAGTGGGATAGATCAGCACAGGGGCAGTGGAGGGAGCCTGGGGACTCTCCTCCAGGACTCAGAAGGGGGTGGATGGGAGAAATGCAGTAGAGGTGATGGTGGCCACCATAGAGTCCAGGCAGGGACCATGTCAAAGTCAGTCAATCAGGACAACTGTGTCTCCGCAAACCTGGGCAACGTGGGCAAGAGAGGACTTGGCACCACCTCCACCACTGGCGCCACAGGGAGGGGACCCAAAGGAAGGTCCAACCCCAGGCCAAGGAGGTCGTGATCCTCAGGGGTTGTGGGAAGCACCCTCATGGGGCAGCCACTCCAGAGACCTGTGCCTCGATGGTGTCCTAAAAGTAGGGGACTCAGGTTAGGAGAAGCAAGGGTGTAAGGAAAACGGGTCTGCTCTGTTGAGTTGCTTCTATGCCCTGAGCATCCCCTGCTCAGGCTGCTCCAGCATGGCTGGGTATGTCACCAACCTGTCCTCCACCCCATGCAGCATCCCTCCCTGCAGTCCCCCAGATCTCCGGAGAAACTCATGTCCTCAAGGAGGCTTTTTTCTTCACACTTCTAAAGACCCCAGATTTGCATCTCAAGCAGAGGGAGGGCAGGGAATGCCTCTTTCCTTCTCCTCAAAGGCTTTGATCCCAACAATTGCCTGAAGCAGCCTGGTTCTCCTCCTTTCTTTCCCCCTGCCATCTTCCTTTGAACATCTCAATTTGTCTCTTTCCAAATGGCATGTTTTTTCTAAGCCCATCTTTCTTCTTTTCTCTCCCTCTCACAGGTCCTCTCTCCAGCTTGGCCCTGTGTCCCAGGACAGAGCCAGCAGTCCCTGAAGTTGTCTTTGTTTGCACGTTGCCACAGAGATCACTGGGGATGGAGTCGAGGGTCGGGGAAGATGGGGAATAACAGTGTCCTGTGCCAAGAGGAGGAGGAAAAAAGAGGAAAGAGAGAAGCCCAGGAGCATGAACTTGCCCTGGGCTCTGCTGCTCTCCTTTCTGCCCAGCTCCTTTTTATCAGGCACTTTGTACCGCCTGTTCCAAATTTGTAATCGATAGAAGCAGCGCAGCACAAAGCTAATTCTTGGCAGAGGAGTGTTAGCCCCGATTCTGGGCTCAGCACCCCCCTGTGCTGGCACGCTGCCCCTCTGCCTGGGCTGGCAGTGCTGCCCCGGCCCCGCTGCATCCCCTGGGACAGCGGTGGTGGCTGTGGAGGGGACGCAGGGTCCCTCCCTGGGGGTTGGCTGCTGAGTGAGTGCACTGAAGTGCTCAGCTGCGGTGCTGAAGATGCCCCCATCCACTGCGTCCCCTGGGATGTGCTACAGCCCCAGCCTTGACACAATGCTCCATCTTTTCTTGCTACCTTAAGGGGACTTCAAAAGTGAGCTCCCCCTAATTTGGGGAAGTGCCTGGCAGGACAGGTGCCATCTTCCTCCCCAAGTAGAGCAGAGGAGCCTGTCTGTGTGCCCAAGCAACTGCCCTGGCATGGAGTGGGGACTTTTTGGGACTGGGTGCAGGGGTGCTTGCTGCAGGGTCCAGCCTGGGTCCCAGCCCTGTGCAAGCCTCGGGTGAAGATGCAGGACCCATCCGGGTTTGCAGTGCCCCCACTGCTGGAGGCGTGAGGGGGCAGATGGTGCCCGGCGAGCCCAGCACAGGCATCTCCCGTCTCCATGGGGAGAGCATGTGTGAGAGACGGCAAGTTTGCACATCTGGTTTACTTCTCCTGAACTTGAAAAAAGAAGGAATATTTTGTTTTAAGAGAGATGTAACTTAATTAGGTGTTATGGCTGCAAATCTTTTACTGCTGACTTTGAATTCCTTTAAAGCCCTGTTTTGCACTCCACAAGTTTTGTTAATTCTGCTAACGGGGAACAAGGATTTTTTTTTTCCCCACTTAGTGGAAAATATTTTAAAATAATAATAATAAAAATTACGAGAAGCGGACCCAGGACGTTTCTCTGCTGAGCCAGTTGGCTGCTTGGGCAGAGAGATCAAAGCTGGACCTTAAAGGCTCGGGAGGGTCAGAAAGGCAGAAGAAAGCTGGGAAGAGCGATGCAGAGGATGGCAACATCAGCGAAAAGCCCAGATGCAGCCAGGGACAGGACGCCAGCAGGGAGGAGGATGGGGAGATGGGGGAAGCCCAGCACCTGAGCACAGAGGTCCCAAACAATGTCCCCCTGTTCGGGCAGGCCAGCACCTGCTGCCAGAGGTGGGGAGGGAGGTGAGGAAATGGGGGGAGAAAAGGCTTGGAGGCTGACTGGGGTGGGAGGACCATGAGGCCCAGGGGGGGCTGAGAGCCCCCTTGGCGTGTGTTCTGCTTCTGGAAGAGCCTGGAGGTTCCTGGTGCAGGCAGGGCACAGGCAGCAGGCAGGGCGCACCAGTGGGGCCAGCCTGCCCACAGCACAAGCACGCTGGAGGCAGGGTGGGCAGGGCAGCATCACCTGCCCCATCTCTGATTCCCCCCAGCAAAGAGGGCAGAAGGACCCCAGCCAGGTCCCTTGCTGCCCCATCACAGACTCTGGGTAGAGGAGAGCTACTTTGTATTAAAGATATTCAAGCTAGAAGCCAGAAATCTTAAAACAACTAACCCACAGATAAAACTAGAAGCGGTTTAAGGCAGACCTGCTCTGCTAAAACAAAGTAAACACCCGGGTCTCCAGCAAGTGCCATTCGTTTTTATGCTGAAAATACAAGACATCACTCTAAGACTGTTCCTATCTATAAAGCACTGGAGGGGAGTCACCTTGATTAACTCTGCTCCATGTTTCACTCTCTGTTTGCAATAAACCCATCCAAATCCCCCTTTTCTCTCTCTCTTTTTTTTTTTTTTTTTTCCTTTTCACAAAGCCTGGTATTCCCAGCTCCCTCCCTTGCAGCGGGGAGGACAGGGAGGACAGGCAGGACAGGCAGAAGCAGAGGTGCTGGTGCTCTGCCCTGTCCCACACAGCCCCCCCAGCAGTGTTGCCATCACAGACAGCTCAGCTCTTATGGTCAACCCATCGCGCAAGATGCACATCCCACCAAGGACCAGGTCCCCTCCACTGCCTCAGTGTGGAGGAAAACCTCTGCTGGATCCACGCAGGGCTGCTCCACTCACCTCCCAGTAACACCTCCCGTCTCCTGGAGCCTCTGCAGAGCAGGGCTGGGAGGGTTGAAATGTGCACGTGGGCGCAGGGCCAGCGCCGGGCTGTGCAGCACTCCCAGCCTTGGCATCAATATCTGTGTGTCTACAGGGGCCAGCACTGCTCCATGAGGAGCTGAGCTATCAGCCTCCTCCCACACGTGTCACTCCTCCATCCCCATCCGCACCCTTTACTCTGTACCTTTTACAGCCCCTTGTTCCAGTTCCTCTCCTGTGGCCACCAAGTGCCTGCATGCGGCTTCAAGGACCATGCTGGAAGATACCCCCAAAAGGTTGAGGAGCACAACACAGGCATTCACCAGCCTGCGAAGGGGCTATTGGCATTTTTCAACCCCAAGGCAGGGTGGCTGTGGAAAGAACTGGGGAGAAGGATGCATGCAGGGCACCAGGTCTCCAAGGAGCGTGCTGGCTCTCCTGGGATGGACATACCCCAAACAGGGCATGAGGAATCTCCTCATTAAATATGGGCATGGGGAGCTGGAAGTGCCCCTGCTCTCCTCCCAGGACCATGTGCCATGGCATGGACTGCAGAATGGTGCAGGATGTCAGTTCCCCCACACTAGCATGAGGGAGAAGAGCAAGGGCTCAGTGACTGCAGGGTGAAGGGTGACCCAAGGAGCAAAAAGGCTTCCTTCTTTCCCTAGGCTCTTCCCCTCAACATGGCTTGGGATCCCTGCAGAGGCACAGACACTGGCATGGCTGGGAACAGCCACGCTATGGCACCAACAGGACTGCAGAAGGAGAAGAGGGAGAGAAAAGCTCTGTTATGGCCCCATCTGATGCAGGGGTGTGGGTGTCTCTGAAGAACTGGACTGGCATCAGCACAGACCATGCGCTCCCGCTGCTGTGACCACCATGTAGGGCACGGACGTGCCAGGAAGACAGATGAAATGGCAGGGGGTGGCAGTCAGGGAGGAGATGCAGAACGGGTGCTTTACCTCTCTACCATGGTATGTGCCAGGCCACATCCTGCAGCGCCAGGGAAGGCTGAGCGTGGCAGCGGTGGCACAGAGTCCAGAGGCCGGTGCAGCCCCGTGAGGTGCTATCAGCATGTGCTGTGTCAGGGTGAGAGCTGAGGGCACCACCAGCCGTGGCTGGGCTGGAAGACGGACCCTGACCTACTGCTGCATGCAGCATCCATTCACCCACCAGTGTCCAGCCCCAGCCACGCCTCTGCAGGAGCACAGGTAAACCTGCAGCATGTGTGGAGATGTGAACCTTGCTGCTCCAGCCTGGGGAAAGTGGCACTTGAGCAGCTCCAAGGAGAGCAGCAGAAATGCCTCCCTCACCCTTGCACAGCCTGCAGCCTGCCACCAGAGCTGCTCCCTTCTTCTGCTGGGTGACAGCAGCAGTGACATTGATCGTCCCGTGGTCCCATCAAATGTCAGAGCCAGGACAAGCAGCTCAGACTCAAACACTTCACTCCTCCAGACCTGGGTGGGGTGAGCCCCATGTCACCCGTGTCCCAGGGAGACCTGGCAGCCCCAGCACTACTCAAAGCGCCACTGCCCCGAAGAGGTAAAAGGCACTGAAGAGAAACCTGCCTCACTGGCACCAATAAAAAGAGATTAAAAAAAGCCAGCCCCCAAGTACCCACTGAGCCACAGGTGCCATACGCCACAGCCCCTGCCACAACCTGCTGTCGGGTGGCAAGGTCCTGGCAGGCTGCATCCCTGCTCTTCTGCTCAGAAGGGGTGGAGAAATCCTTTCCCCTGCGGGCTTGGCCCAGGACGTGGAGCACTCACCTGCAGGCGCCTCTGTGCTGGTGACCAGGGAGGTAGGGTTGATGGCAGGGATCTCTGGAAGAGAAAGGGAGAGATGTCTTAAGGAAAGGTGTCCCCAGCTCTGGGGGTGACACCTGGACATGTCACCTTGCAGAAGGCTTTCTTCTGCAAGTGGGGTACAGAGGGGATTTTGTGGGTCACCTCCAGCAGTTTGCTAGGAGGGATGGGATGAGTCTGACCTCAATATCACAGGCCATTAAATAGACACAGAGATGCCCAAACTGAGCTCAGGAAATTTGGACGGGCTGAGATGCTGCAACCCCCAAGAGCCCTAAGTCACTGCTGTGGAGGACACATGCTCCAGGGATGGATGATCCCTGGATGCTCAGTTCACCTGATGGATGGATGCTTGGCTGACCTGAGCGTGCTCCAGGCTGCACAGCACAGGGGTAAGTGTGGGTAAAGATCACACTGTCTCAGGACTCCTGGCAACAAAACCTGGGAGAAGTTCTGTCCTAATTCTGTCCCCAAGAACAACAGAGGGAGAGGAGCCAGTCCTGCCAGCTCACCCCCATCGCCACCGCTCCAGCAGTGCCAGCAGATGCTGCAGGGTGAGTAATTGTGCTTCTGCTGCTTGGATCAAATTCAAAACCACTGCAACAATAAACATGGTTTTATACTGACCACAGGATCTGGCCTTGCCCCAGACCTGCCATGCTCAGGGCTCAGCTGCAGCTGAAGACACGTCCCAGCAGAGCTGAGTCAGCTGGCTGAAGCACTAACTCAAGGGGTCTTTCAGAGCCTCCTGGGCTGGGGGAAAAAAACATGGGTGCCCCCAGAAAGTGACCCAACCATCCTGCCTTGACCACCTCCTGGAGCACAACCAGGTGGATGAGCTCTCCTCCCACCCATCACAAGGGATCTCAAGGACAGCATCTCCCGGTGCTGGCAAGGGTCCCTGAGCACAGGCAGGGCATGGTAGCACTCACTGATGCAGGGGGCCACAGGTGAGCGGCTCTGCTGGTAGCCCTTGGCACAGCGGTTGCAGGTGAGGCCGGTTACACCGTCCTTGCACGGGCACTGCCCTGTCGTCTGGTTGCAGGTCTTGCCAGCAGCGCCGACAGGGTGGCAGTCGCAGGCTGGTGGGAGAGAGAGAAGAGGTCACATGAGAGGTGATGCACAAGGCAAATCCCAAACTGGATGCAAGATGCTGTCCCTGGAGACGTGAGGATGACATGGCTCCTTCCAGTGCACTGGTGGAAAGCAGCCACTGGGGTCAGCACAGCCAAGACCCATGGGTCCAGACTGTGGCCTCACGTGTGCTGCGAGCAGCATGGGAGAGCACATGAGGGGTTTGGCAAAGGCATGGCCTCTGCTGATGGGGATGCCCCTGGAGACCCCACAGCTCACACAGGCACTTGCGACTGCCAGCTGGCATTTAAGGTCTGGACACCAGTAGAACAGCTTCTTCCTGCCTGATTTCTGGGCTCCAGGGACAGCCCAGCAGGTGTGAGGCAGGAGGAAGGATTTCCACAGGCAGCCCCACGCCTTCTGCCAGCCTTGTTCTGTGCAAGCAATGGGAATGGGGCTCACATGAGGCCATGCAAACCCTTATTTATGGCCAGGGTGGGACTGAAGGCACTGCAGGGGCAGAAAGTGGACAGATACATGTCCAGGTCTGCTCCTCCAACTCAACCCTGGGACAATGCTCCTGTCACAGCACTAAAAGGCATTTTCTCCACTTGTTCTCCCACTTCTGAGCTTTCCAGTCCAAAGAGCTGAACCATCACTGAGCTCTTACACAAAATTCAGCCTTGTTTTGGTTTTAGGATGGTCTGAAGAAGATTTTCTTGATGCTTCCCAAGTTCATGAGGCTCAACACCCATCCTGCCTCCTGGTGATCTCAGCCAAAGTATATCCTCATGGCTTTCCACCACAGCTTCCCCAGGGAAAAAGCCACACCTAAGGTGGGTGAAAGTTGGGTCTCCAATCTCAGAACAGACCCAAAGTGACTCTCCATCACAAAGCACCAGGGGTTGCCTATAAGGGAAGGAGAAGCTCACTCACTCACCCATCTGCCTGCCCTGGCCTAGAGAAGGTTATCTCAGACTCCATCAGTGTAAGAGTTGAACGTGATTCCAAAGCAAAACAAAACATCTCCCCCCCACCCCGCCCCGCCTGCCCTCGCAGCCCCCCGATGTTATCATTTCCCTAATTTTCACCAGATGGGACTGGTGGGAGCACCACGGTGCTGCTCTTCGGGCCCCCTCCTGCACGGCCAGAAACCAGAGCAAGCAGCCTCTAATGGGGACCAGATGCTTCATCCTTATCAGATCTTGGCTGAGACTGGAAGCGGACGTCTTTCTGACAAGGATATTTTTGGGGGCTCAGCTGTGATAACAAATGGCAGCGAGCAAGGGAGTCTTGGCATGATGTGAGGCCGTCAGAAACACAGGATCTTTCTTCAGCCACAACAACTTTGTCGCCCGCCAGGGTGGCTGGGTCCCCCTGCTGTCCTGCAAACACCCACTGTCGGATCACTGGGGACCCCCCAAAGGTCCTGAGATCAAGGTGTGGTCCTGCCCTGGGAGGTGAGGAGCAAAGTTGGCAGGGATGGTGCTTGACCAGCCCTGGATGACTCATGGGAACAGCACTACTGCTTTGCCTGGAAGAGAACAATGGGCTAACCACCCTCTCTTGAACCACTGTGCTCTGGGACATTTCAGCTGCTTCAGGTGCATCTGCATGGTCTCTCTATGTCTACTGCTTAGGGCTCTTCTGTATGGGCTTGGCTGGATCTTGTGGCACTTGGAGGAAGCAGGTGCCTTTGACGAGCCGGCAGGTACACCTCCTGGAAACCATCTACTGCTTTGTCCCTTTTCCTCTAACAAAGGCTTGGGTTTCTGTTAGGGGAGCTGGGCATGAGCATCACCCCTCCTCATCAGCTCCCATGCTGGAAAGGGCAGCCCAGTGCCACCGGCATCACCCCGGTGCTGCCCTGAACGAGGGCCTCTCACCCCACCACTGGTGCTTGCAGTGCTCCCAGGGCCACAACATCCATCCCCAGCCATTGAAGTACAACCCACCCCGGAGCAGCTGGGCATGAGCACGGCCAAACTCTCACTTGTCCGAGAGACATAACCGCACAAGAAGAGCTCAGAAGTCCTTGCAGCCATCACACCTGCTCTCCACGCAGCGACAGATAGTCTGTGCCTGAAAAGATTTATGGCCAAAGGCACACTTCCAGCAAAGATTTACATAAGTGTTTAGCTTCACACGTTGTGGATAATCTCTTGGGCCTCAGCGGTGTATTCCTGGTGTAAAGTCAAAGGATGGACATAAGTCTCAGCACAATCAGGATCCAATTCATCTAAGCAGATACCTCTTCATGCAGGAGAAGGCAACTTGCAGTATCTTCTAATACTTTACCTGGATCAGCAATTAAGGCAGTTTTGCTCATCTTATGTCCACAACAGATGAGCTTGGTCTCTGCCAGACCAACCTCTGGCCCCTCACCCTGCCGAGGTGGGATTTCCTGCAGTCCCATGAAAATTCCATCACTCCAATGGGAAGAGCATCTCAGGCAGCACTCAGTGCTTACCCAACAAGTCCCACATCCCAGCATGGCCACATCCCATCACTCCTGCCGGAGCACCTGCAGCCCTCCTGGTCCTGCCATGACCCAGCAAAGGGGGTCCCATCCCGGGACCCCATCCTGGCAGCGAGGACGGCAGGACAGGCACAGCACAGCTCCCTGCCTGCTGCCCACACACCGAGCCCTGCGGCTCACAGCCCCGCCAGTTGCCAGGATCTGGCCCACGGTACTTGAATGGTGGATTAAGTCACCAGTTTGGAGCTTAACTCATTGAGCTGCTCTTGCCAGAAAGCATGTCTTGCACCTAATATTGAGAGTATTTTTGCGTCTTAAGGCTTAGCTGCTACTGCTTCACCAGTTTTCATTGGAGAAAGCTCACGGTTTACAGCTTTGTTTAAATTACAGGGATTAATGCACAGCCATTCTTTATTTGACTTTTCAATTACCACCATTGAATTAATCCTGTAGGTTGTTCTGCCTTTTCCATCCTCCCAGCTTTTCCGTCCCACAGCGTCCAGCGGTGACGCCGGCTGCTGGCGGACCAGCAGCTGGATGGAATAGCTTGCCTCCCTACTTGCCAGCTGGTGGCCGAGGGCTCTACTCAGTTGCCAGCAGGAGATGGGGGCTTGTGCAATCTGCAGTTGATATTTTGGTATTTTTTGATATTTATTTCAAAGACTTTGCCTCCCAGCAGAGACAAACCATGGTTGGGTAATTATTTAATAACATGCTTTGGGGTTTGTTTAATAGTTCCTGGCCTCTGGGCTAGCATTTTGCCTTCTGAATATGAACTGAACTTCATTCCTAGTGCCTGCAAAATTTGCCTTTGCTGGGATGCTCAGCCTCTGCCCTGGCCCAGCACTGCGGTGGGTACAAAGACCTTTATTTGAAGCTGCACATGTCAGTTCACAGCAGCTCGCTCCATGCCTGCTTTTAAGATCTGCTGTATTGAGCCTTGTTTTCCCTTTTATTTCTTTTTTCTTGCAGGATTTTAGGTATCTGAGCTGTAGGTACAGGATGCATCTTTGGAAAAACCAAGCCCAAACTCTCGTCACATCTCTGTATTTATATATCTCTCTGGCAGCACCAGCTCCCATTCATGGCACCAGGCAGGCTCCCAGCTCCAAGGAGCTCCCAGTCCCAAACTGGGACAGTCCCTGCCACTGGCTAAGTACAAGAAAGGGGTGGAAACGCTCCTGCTTTTCTGAAGGAGGGGCAGCCAAATAAGCAGAAGCATCAGGGATTTTATTACTAACTCAGGTCCCCGAGGCCGAGCCAGGAACTGGCCCCCAAGACCCAGGGAACCACCTTTGCTGCCAGATCCTCCTCAACATATGCACCGTGGCGGGGAACGGCCCTTTGCACATGTTCATCTGGCGGGGCTGAGCCTGCGCAGCATTTCCAGGCTGCCGGCAAACCCTGCCAGCCCTCCAAAAGCAGCACCCCCGGGCCGGGCTGGCAGAGACCTGCCGGTGGCTCGGCCCGGGGACAGGCAGGGGAGGGAGGTTTGTCTGCCTGGGGGGACCTGCTGCAGCTCCCCACCCCTCTGCAGCCCAGGCATCGCCCGCTGGCATTTCTGCGCGGGAGGGTCAGCCCTCGCCCTGTCCCACCAGCTCCTGAGCACCCCGGGATGCTCTGCCAGCCTCCAGAGGAGCCACCTTGAATCTTTCCAGCACCTTCACGCTCCACCATTGCTGCCCGGCCAGGACGGTGGGGCAGGACTTGCCCTGGCAGACCTGCATGAGGCAAGAGCAGGCAGACGGAGGCAGCCAGGGCCCCTCTGCTTCCTCCATCCTCAGCCCTGAAAACAGAGGGACCTGAGCCACAGCCCGGGCAGGAATCACTGTACCCACTGTGTCCCCGCTCCCACAAACACCTATCCACACGACGAGCTGGGCCATATTCCATTACTCTCCTCCCTGATTCCAGCAGAGACAAATCCTGCTTGTTTTACTTACTATTATTTTTTTGCCATGAGCTCTTTTCCCTGGCTAGAGCAGAAATTGAGACCTCAATGCCCAGCCCAGAGGCAGCACTAGGGACCCCAGGTCCCACAGGGAGTTAAGGCTTCTCTTAACGAGGCTTCCACTTTGCTTGGGATTTTATCAAATAATTTTGGTGGCAAAAGTAGAAAGAGCTGGTGGACCAACAAGGAACAGAAACTCCTCATTCAGGGAGGCATGGGGAGGTTGGGTGCTGCTCGCAGAGGATGTGAAGTGAGGTGGAGGCGGCACGGCCACCCCAGCACCCCTCGAGTCCCAGTGCCAGTCGGCGTGAGCCAGGGCTGCCCATGAGCCCCCAGGACTCAAGGAAAATCCTCATGGAAAAAGGAATTTTGCTGCAGCTGCCCCAGTCCAGCGATGCCACAGCAGGAACTGGGGGCTGCTGCCATTCCTCCGTGGCCTCAGTCAGAGCCAGGACTCCTTGCAGGAATGGAACATGTCCTGGGATGCCAACCTATCGACCTTGGGAATGTTCTCCTCCTCCTCTTCCTCTCTCCCAGTGCCTCCCAGTGTCACTCCAAGGATGCTGGCACCTGGCACAGCTTTGGGACCTGGCACAAGTCCCACCAATGGGAAACCCTTGCTGCAGTCGAGGGGCTGCTGTAGCCCCTAGACATAGCTGTAGCTGTGACGTGGCTTGGCCAAGGCCATGGAGCTGGGAAGTAGCACGTGTTCCCCTGGGGACATGGGCTGCCGAGGTGGGACTGGCCAAGTCAGCTGCTCCGGTTATTAAAAATGATTAGCTCGGCGTTTGCTAATGAGCTGGCTGAGGGCAGGGCTTCCCCTGCCAGTGCCTGCCCAGCCATGCTCCCACTGCCACCACAGCGTCGGTCAAACGTGGGAAGTTTCTCCCTTTGCTCCATCCTCTCCACCGCTCCATGGGAACAAGGATGGGGAGAGGCAGGGGCGGCTCACGCAGCACGGACAATGGCAGGATTTTACCCATTACATCCTGGACCCAAATGAGCCATACCTACAAAAAACATGAATGCACCTGAAAAGGGAATCCCAAAGGACAAATCCTCCAATTCAGGTCTGCGGCCACAACATTAACAGTCCAAAACCAGCTCCAGCGGTTCCTACATGTAGGAACCTAGGCCCTACATAAACAAGCTACAGCATCATGTCCTCACAGCAGCAAAGGTGCAGCCCACGCAGCTGCACTACGCACTGGAGGGGATGCCACACTCCCTTCTGTGAGGGATTTGTAATCTAAGCTGGAAAAAAGGGATGAATTCCTGGCCTCAGAGCAGCCATTGCCAACCTCCCGCCTGCTCCAGCATTTCAGCCTGGATCCTGCCAGTCCCTGGGGATGGCCAAGGTGTTTTCTTATCTCAGTTTCTTTGGTGAAGCTACTATTTTGAAGCTTCACAGAAGAAAAAGGCTCCACAGAGAGGGCTGAGCTGGGAGAGATAAGAGAAACCAGACGTGCTTGGCCAGCAAGTAGAGGAGGAAGAGGAGAGGTGCAGGTGCCATGTCCTTTGGCAGGCTGGGGACCTTCTAAGGTCAAACTGCAGCTTTGTGGCTTGGAGCCAGCGGGGCTCTTGGCCAGCTCTGGGATAAGTCACCCTGTTCACAGGCACTGGGAGCCACGGTGCTCAGCATTCCCCCAAAAACAGGTCCCAAGAGCCATCCCATAGCTGAAATGCACTCTGTGGGGTCCTGCACTGCAGCCCAGCAGGGAGACGGAAACCTCCGTCGGCGTCCTCAGCCCTTCCAGGCAGGGAGGCCACCACGGGTCATTTTGTGAAACAGCTTGAATGCTTCCAAGCCTGCCTATAGCCTAGACAACATCAGTGTCACAGACAGGTTTCCAGCGCATTTCGTCATGCACCTTCTCCAGCATCTGCCCAGCATCTCTCCAAACACCAACTGCAGAGACCATAACTGTGGTCACACCTGGACCTTCCAGGGATGGACAGGGCTCCTGGAGCCTGATCACTCCCTGCCTGTCGTCCTCCCCATTCCTTGGGAAGATGCTGGTTTCAAAGTGATGTCCCTGCCTGGTGCCCTCGGGGTCATTCCGATGACCAGAGTGATGGAGGCTGGATATGACCAATGGCTATCCAAGGGAGCAGCTAGGCTCTGAGCAGAGCAGAGGGATGTCCCAAAGATGGGAGGGAAGAGCAAGGAGACCAAGAGAGATTATACCATCCATGCTTCCCACACAAAGAACCTCCAGCTTACCTTTGCAGGCCTTGCGGTCTGTGATGGACTTGCTGAGGTCCCGGTAGAAGCCCTCCTTGCAGTAGTGGCAGTGCCGCCCTGCAGTGTTGTGCCGGCAGTTGAGGCAGACGCCACCGCTCTTCCTGCCGGAGAGCTTGTAGAGCTCCATGTTGAAGCGGCAGCGCCGGGCGTGCAGGTTGCAGTTGCAGGCTGCGAGGGAAGGGGAGACGGTGAGGGCTGGAGGAGTCACCTGGCAGACACCCTGGGTGGGCTAGAGCTGCCCCGCTGCACCCCTGCTGCTGCTGCTGGGGGCCAGGGCTGCCCGTGCCAGGGGAGCAGGACGGGCACGGCATGACACAGCTGGCCCCAATGTGCTGTCCAGATGTGCAGCATCCGCCGCCTTGTGGTGCTGGTGCCGGGAGGTCAGGGCAGAGGAGAAGCACGTGTAGGGACGGGGCAGTGCTCGGCTAAAGGCAGAGATGCGCAGGATGGAGCGATGCAGCCGGGAGGTCCAGCAGCGCCAACCAGGCACCTGCAGCCCCGCTGTCCCCTTGCCCCTTCCCCGGCAGCTGGCTCCAGTGACAGAGCCCGGCTGGCTCCAGGAGGGACCACCCACCTCGTGCCAGGGGCTGCAACAGCATTGCCCGTGCTGCCTCATGGGGTGCCAGCAAGGGAGCCCCCAAACTCCTTATCTTTAAGGCTTTACCCTGTGTACATGAGCACACACACAAAGAAACCCACAGAGCAAGCCATGCGTGCACACACACACACACGTACGTGCACACTCACACACACAAGCTCACGTACACACAAACATGGACACATTAACATGCTCGTACACAAATGTGCACCTAAATATCCACGTATGATGTGCACACATACATGCACACACATGCATGCACACAGATGTGCACAGAAATATCCAGAAATACGTGGGCACACACTATTATATACACAAGCACACACACATTCATACACATGCAAGAGTATGCGTGCACAAATGCCTGCACACACGTGCACGCTCCTGCAAACACACACGCACACTATTTTTTCATTAGCCACAGGAACTGTGCAGCCCCCCTGGCCCAAGTCCACGTGTGCAAGATAAAAAGGCAGAGCACTGCCCGCTCCTGCTTAACGCTCTCACAAAAAGATAATGGGAACAAGATTTCCTTTGGCAAAACGTGGCGCCCTCGTCCCCCAGCCCCGGCCCCCTCCCCGCCCCGGTAAATTGAGGTTGGGTGAGAGTTTTTCCAGGCGTACTGTGAAATTCATTAATGTGTCAGCCCAGATTTAACTGCTGGGGCCTGGCTTGGCAGTCGTGTGAAGTCGCCTCCCCCCCGGCCGGCAGCACTGGTGGGAGCTTCAGCCCGCGCAGATCAAACGCTGCCTCGTCGCTCCGGCCTCGGAGACGCTGGGGGAAGGAAGAAAGCTGGAACAAACCCCAGCCCTAAAAAAAGAGAGCCTTTTTGGAGGCTTAAAGGAGTTAAGCGAGAGGTTGGTGCCGGCCTCGGTGCTGCTAGCACCACACGCTCAAACCTCAGCTCCCCCCGGGAGCTCCCCCGAGTTATGAGATTAGTGTAAAAATCACATGGCAGGCATCAAAATAACAGCCTGGCGTGGTGGTAGGTGCCTTTGGGGGCTTGTGCCTTCTGAACTTATTTTTTTTCTGAGGTGCTGGTGAGAAACAGGGACTTTTGAGGCAAATTCTGACACGGGGCTAGGCAATGGGATGCAGCACCTGGAGGGAGAACAGCACATACTGCCCGTGGTCCCAGGCAGCCTAGGATGCTGCGGTGCCAGAGACGCTGCCGTGCCAGGCATGCCGAAGCTCAGCCAGGCTTCGCCAGGGCCAGGAGAGATGCGGTGAAGTACCCCGACATCCAGGCTGCTCTTGCCCTCACCAGACAACAGGACAGGGACAAGCTGGGGTGGTTCATGCCGCTGAACAGAGGCACGTAACTGCAGCAAAAGAGCGATTTTGGGGGAGTTATTTTCTTGCATCCCTGAAAGGGCAACTACCCCACAAGGCAGTTTTGCCATCCCACTGGGAATGCTCAGGGCTGCCCCCATGAGCCCCCTGGCATCCTCCAGGAAGGAGAGGGGATGCCAGCCCGGAGGGGACATGATGGGCAGTGGAGGAGAAAGGTCAGGTAAATGATTCGCTGCCCTCGGCGCAGGCCTCCAGTTTAATTGGTGAGAGAGTAACTGGCCATGGACTTTTCATGGCACCACTGACCCTGCCGCTGGCTAGGGACCCTCCCACCTGGCACATCCCCATCAGCCCTTTTCCTGGGAACCTGCCGCAAATCCTCGCAGGAGACAGCTTTTGGTGAGAAACCACCTCTTGCTGGCCAGCATTGTCCCCTCCACCTGGAGGCAGGGATGCTGCCCGCTCCAGATTGTCGCTCCCAGCCCAGGCTGGGTGTCAGCAAAGCGCCCCCACCTTAGTGGGAGCCCAGGCAGGATTTTGGCACGATACTGGCCATCCCAACATGGGAGACCTGGCTGGGCTTGGCCAGGCTGGGATGGGTGGCTGTCCCACCCTTGGCTGGTGGGACGGGGTCACACCAGCATGCGTGACCGTCTCCTCACCACCCCGGCGCAGCCATCCAGCACTAATCGGGGCAGACAGGTCCCCCCTCTTACCCAGCTAAATACTTGCACTGTTCCTTAGGGCTGACTCGGTTGCAAGCTCTGTCTGTCTCCCGTTAATCACTAATTAAAGGCTTGAATGTTGCCTGCTGTTTGGGGTATTAATAAGAATTTAATTGCACAGTTTGGGGCTAATTACGTGGTAGTTCGCTTCCGCCCTTGTACAGTATGCCCAATTAAACAATCATATGATCAATTAAACAATCACAAGATCTAATAATTTGCAATAATAGACTAATTAAACGTTGACACCTTGCAATGGAGCAACCTTCTGTCTCCCTTTTGACAGTGTCTGAACCCTTGCCCAGGCCCTGGCTGCCCCACAACATCTTCTCCTCCAGGCTGCTGTGACAGAGGAGCCTGGAACAACGGCACGAGGTGCTTTGGGGGTCCCAGCAGGGAAGAGGCAGCGCCGTGCACTGGGGCACACGCGTGGCCCGTGATGGAGCCTGCAGTGCAGAAGCAGGGCTTGCCGCCCCTACAAGTTCCCTGGGAATAATTAGGGAAGGCAGCCGGCTCAGCGAAACCCTAGACCGGCTGCTGCTGCCAACCCACAGTGGATTCGAGCTACGCCCCTGCTTTGGCTGGATCAGAGCCCAGCTCGGGTGGCGGGGCAGGACGGGGCTGCACCCCCGCCCCAGGGATGGGACAGAGACCAGAAAAGCCCCTTCCCTCCCATCTGCATTGCCCCTCCATCATGGGGAAGGCGTTCAGAGGGAGGGGGGCTGGGGCTCACAGCTCTGCTCACACCTCCTTTCTCCTCCTCCAAGGAACAGGAGGAGAAGCAGAAGCAGAGAGCCCTCCTCGAGGGGCTGCAAGCTGAACAGGGACATGGGAGACAAGGCTGAGTCCCTCCAGCTCCATCTCAGGAGTAGGACTCAGGATGGTCAGACAAGTGTCAATCCCCTCCACCGCGGTGGTTGTCTCCCCCCTGCACCCCAGATCCCTGGGATGCTGCACCCCATGGGGTCGGGGATGCCCAGGCATGGCTGGCAGTGGGATGTGCCCGCTGGCCTACCTCCAAAAGTCATCACCTACCACAAACCCTGTCCCCTGCTCTCCCTGGGGAAAGACCGTGGCTGCTGCTCCTGGGAACCTGCCAGTTTCCAGCACATCCGCTGAGGAGAGGGAGAGGAGCACCCCAGGGCGCAGGATGTGGACAGGGAAGGGGCTGCAGATGTGACTGCCAAAAAGAGCATGGATCCTGCTCCGTGGGACAAAACAGCCCAGGACAGCTCACTGGGGGATTTCCAAGAGCCTTTTTGCATGGAAAGCACCGAGACAGAAAAAGAAAGCAAACACGTCCAGGAAGGGGCAGAGGACACAGGCAAAGCACATGGGATCCTCTAAATCCCATCACGGCTCCAGGGATGGGTGTTTTCAGGCAATGGCATCGCAGATCGATCGGCACAGCCCCCCTCCCCTCCACCCCCCCCTCCCCCGCCCAAAGCAGAAGGAGCAGCAGCCAGCAAGGGCTTCCCAGGAGAGCACAGCCCCTTCCCTGCCAAGCCCCCCAGATCAAAGTGAGCCCCGTGCATTATCCCGGTGCTCCGGGGAGCAATCCTGCCGCGGCTGCCACAAAGGGAACAAGAGCTCCCGCATAACCAGCGAGTGCATCAATTACTTCCAGTGGCTGCCTTGTGCTAATCCGCTTCCCCCCACTCCCCGGGCCGGGTGTTTCGGGGACAGCCTGCCGAGGGGCTGACCGGGCTGCCCCGAGCAGCTGTGTGTGTGCAGGCAGGGACAGGCAGCAGTGGTGGGAAGGAGACTGCGCCAGTCTGCAAGAATAAAGCTGATGCATCACACAGTGGGGCTTGGGTTTTCGGCGATCACACTCCCACTGGCCACTCTGCTGGGATTATCCTTCACTGAGCCTGACCCTGGCTAAAAGCTGGGGGGGATGCATGGATGGGGACACGGCTCTCTCTTTCCTGCCCTTCTCTTTCGCCTGTTTCGGGCAGGGGACACCAGAGGGCACACAGAGCATCACAATATTGGCAAGGCAATCTCCCTGCTCGACACACAGCCCTTTTTGGGGTATCAGGAGAGACCCCTATGCCCACAGACCGATGGCACCACTCTAACCACCAGGCACAGGGCCATGCACCCTGCGGCACGGAGCTGGCACACAGCCCTCTTGCCAAGCCAGCAACGTGGCAAATGCACTGTCACCGTCTTGGCTGCGCTGTCCCCAACGTCATGCTGACCCTCGTAACACCACAACACGGAGATGTCGCCACAAATACCACGGCCAACCTACGGCAATTTTGGTGAGATGACACCCTGCACTGATGCTCAGACCTAGGGTGCTGCTGGGCGGTTTCACCTCTGCATTTCCCCACAGCAACCAAAGGCAGAAATTCTTGTAAAATAAGAAAAGTTTGTCCTCACTCCCAGCTGCATGGATGGATATCCCAGCACCACGGATGCAGGACATTAATTTGTCCCCATGCTGGAGTTGGCAGAGACTCCCGTATGCTGGAGGGGGACAAACCCCCATGCAGGGAGCGGGGGAGCACAGAGGTGACACCCCAGCATGACCGGGGGTTGTACCAGCCCCATGGCTTCATCTGGATACAGTTTTGGGTTGCTGCAGCCCCCTGTCCCTCAGCTGGTGCCAGACACCTGCATCCATCCACCCTCCTCCTCCTCACCCTCTCCCTGGCCATGCCACCACCATAAGCCAGCACCACTGATGCCCAGCTGCAGGACCGGAGTCCGAAACCTCGAAGCCCCTGGGCTGAGCAAAGGGAACTTCCCGGGCGGCCTCTCCTTTTAATTGGTGCTAATTGCTGCGTCTGTTCGTGCTGGCTGGGGAAATGTCATTGTTGAAAGGCACAGAGGGGAAGGCTTGGGGAGCTAATCCAGCTTTCAGCCGCTAAGCCCTTCGGAGGAGGGTGATGGAGAAGCTCTTTCAGGTCCCTTCAGAGAGGGCACAAAGCCCGAGAGGCAAAAGGGAGAAAGAAGGGGAGCGAATCAACAGGAAAAACTACTTTCACACGCAGCTCGAGGAAGGGTCTTTGTGCACTGGGCTTGTCGGGGGGAGCTTGAAGGTACTGTGCTGGGCCCCCGCCTCCTCTGCTTTCCCTCGTTTATCTTTTCAGCCCCATCTGCCAAAAGGGTGACGCAGCTGCAGGCAGGGATGCTCAGGAGCACGACCCTGTGGAGTGGGACCCTTGCCCTGCAATGGATGGACGAGATGGGCAGACGGACAGGACATCTGCAGATGTTCCCCCAAAATGAGGTTCCTCCAGTTTAACCCCTTCTGTGCCAGTAGAGCCACCTCCGCTGCCACCACACTGTTTTCCTGGAGAATTTGGTGGTGAGGAGGATGCAGCGTGGAGTACCGCGGGAGAGGCAGCCATTGGGTTGGGATCCTTCCTTTGTCCCAGGGCGGTTCCATAGTTTCACCCACCAGCTGGAGCCCTCTGCTGCCCGACCTGCAGCAGCTGGAGGCAGCAGCTGTGGGCAGGCTTGGAGTTGAGGGTGAGTCTTTTTTCTGAGCTTTGCTCCAAAACTCATCTTTCTGAGACAAGTGGGAAAACAGGAGGACTGACACATTCCCACAGGGCATGAGGCGGTTTAAAGCATCAGCTCTGGCACTTCCTTTGAATCTGCTGCCTTTTTAGCCATTCTTAGAAGAAATCTGCTGTAACATATATATGTATTTAAGCCAACAGCTGGGATCTCAACAAGACATCGATCAGAAATACTAACAAGTCCCTCTGACCTCTGGCACATCCACCGAGCCTTTCAGGGGCTGATTAATGGTACAGCCTTCCCTTGTCTCCATCCTCGTGCCACCCCCTGGGACCCAGGCTCCAGTCCAGGAGGAGCAAAAGGCTGTTCCTCCCTCTCCCAGACCTGCACAGGGCTCTGGCATCCCCCAGCCCCATCCCAAATCATGACAAAAGGCAAAATCTTTCACCAAAACCCCACAAAGATTCACGAGGGGGACAGAAAAGCAATGCCAGTTTGATGTTTGGGAAATGTATTATTTTGATGACGATATTTTTAACTTGTGGAAACCTTTGCAAAGACAGACAAGCTAAAACCACCACACAAAGCACCATGCCAGACCAAGGATGAATGATAAAGTGTTGAATTGGGGTATCTCAAGTATTCCCTTAGTCTCTGTCGGATTTTGCTGCTTGCTCCCTGCCCCAAAGCACACCTCATAGGGGACCACCACAATTCCCTCTCCCAGCCCAGGGACAGCCAGTTTGCTGCCCAAGGGAAACATGTCCAGCCGGGCATCCCACATCCCACAGCAAGGTTTGTTGACCAGCTGGAAGACACCAGTGATTTTTTGGAGGTTTTTGGTGCTTTGGCTTACGGTCAAACCACCACATCCCTGGGGGGGGCACCCATAGGAGAGACAGGGCAGATATTTGAGCCTTTCCCAGCCCTCCAGTGAGGAGGATGCTCCCCGGCATCTCTGGACAAGCACACTCCATTGCTTTGGCTCAGCACCAACATTTCCTCCGTCAGTGACTTGCTTTGTGGTTTCAGCCCCAGTATAAAAAACCCCCAAAAAACAAAAAACAAACCAAAACCAAACCAACATTAAAAAACCACTCACCCAGACACTCATTGGCCTCACGGGCAGTGGCCCTCTGCCAGGGCCGGTCGTAGTGGAAGGGTTTGCAGCGGTCGCACTCAGGACCCTCCGTGTTGTGCTTGCAGTCGCACACCAGCTTCTGCTCCTTGTCCTTCACGCAGCGCGCCGCGTGCCCGTTGCATTTGCAGCGCCCGCCAACCTGCAGTTCCCCCACCGCGTAGTAATACGGGGTCGAGCTGGTGCCACCTCCTTCCTCCTCACCAGTGTCCCGGCCGCCCAGGTCACGAAAGAGATGCGGGCGGCTGAAGACCACGCGGATGTCAGTGGCTGTCACCCAGTCCTGGAGCACGGGGCTGCTGTCGAAGTCCTGGGCAGAGGGTCGCCCGTCGAGGGTGCTGAAGGCAATGAGCCCACCGGTGAGCGGGTAGAGGTCAGTGAGGCCGTCGGTGCAGAGGGCCTCCTGCTCATTCTGCTTGGTGACGGTAGCTTTGCTGGGTTTGCCGTAGATCTTGCGGCACTGGGAGGAGTAGTACTGGTAGGGCACCCAGGTCTTGCCGTAGTCCATGGACTTGAGGATGGCGGTGGACTCGGGCCGGGGCGAGCAGAACTGGAGGCTGACGTAGACCACCTCGAACTTCTTGCCGAGGGAGAGGGTGAGGGTGACGTTCTGGGGCGAGTGGTGGAGGGTCTCTGAGCGCCAACATGTCATGTTGGAGGCAGTGTTGAGGTCGGTCAGGTAGGCAGGTGGGTGGGCTCGGCGGGGGTCCGAGGCATTGCAGTGCCGTGTCGGGGGCTTCCCGCAGGTGCTGGAGGCTTGAACCTCCTTCCCGAAGGCAGCATTGACGAATTCAGGGATGCAGCGTCGAGGGGCACCGCTCTCATCGTAGCAAGGGTCCGGGGGGGTCTGCTGGGCTACGAAGGGGTTCACTGTCTGGGAGAGGCCCAGCATGGCAGTGGTGAGGAGCAGGCGCAGGAGCTGCAGGACCTCCATCCTCACAGGGCAAGGGAAGCAGCTCCTCCCTGGGACAAGAGCAAAGAGAGTGAATGGCGCTGGCAGCCCTCTGAGATGGGGAACACTCCATGTCTGGCCCTCAACTCATGCCCACCTTCCCATCCCACATGTACTGGTGCAGCATCCTGGAGCAGGGCAGGGAGGCGATTACTTTGCAGTGCCTTATCCACAGCAATCCCTTGCTGCTTGTCAGCAGGAGCAAAAATACCACTGGAAATGGCAGAAGGAGCTGAGGTTTGGAAGGAGGAGGTTGAAATCAGGGTCTAGCCTTCCCTGGACGCTCACAAACTCTCTCAGGAAAGGCAGGAACATTCACACCTGCCAGCGGCCCTGGATGTCACGCATCAGCTCAGAGACCCCTGACACCTGCTGAGGAGAGGTGGTGGGGAAGAGCTGGGGGGACCTTTCAGCTGCGACAGTGGCTGCAAACCTCAAGTTATCCAACTGTAGCCTGAGACAGCTCCCACTAACACAGGAGAAAGGAGCAGCAGCAAAAACACCTTGCGGGGACACTGCAACGGGCAGGAGCTCGCCAGGATGAAGTCCCAGGGCTCAGCTGGGGCTGGCACCACTTCCCCTGCCATGACGGAGCCCCAGCAGCATCCCTGCTGGCCATGAGCACAGTGGCTTCTCCGAGCCAGGGGCTGGATCCCTTCCAAATCCCACAGCCACACTACCCGGGCATTCCTGCTGGCTAAAGGAGGTTATTCTGGCCTCACCCCCAGGAAATCCAGGTCTGGGTCTGGCCTGTCTGTTAATGGAGGGAAAACCAAGGACCAAATGCAGGGCTTGGCTGGGCTCCTCTCTGAGCAGCTGCAGCACAGGGCCAGGGGACACTGGGTGGCTTCCAGGGGACACGGCCCATCTCCTGCACCACTGGCTTGGAGAGTGGAAGAGGGCCTGTAGGTCACCTCCCCTCCTACTGGCTCTGGCTGCAGCAGGGGCATCCCATGAGCTGCAGATCGGACATGCCCCATCCCGAGCATCATGCCAGCCACCACTGTTCACACAATCACTGGAGAACAGCCCCAGGCTGCAGCTGAGAACCACTGGAGAACAGCTGGTGGTAGAGCCCTGAGCTGCCCAGCTGGGGGATGGCACCAGCCTGTCACAGCCACCACCCTGGGCTCCAGGCTCTGCCAGCCTGTGCCACAGCCAGGGCAGGTGGAGGAGATCCCCTCCATCATCCCCTCTCCCACCAGTAAATCCTTACAGGGGCACTTGGGTTTTGCCTTTTGCTCTGAGGGACAAAGCCTGGTGCTGGCAGCATGACCCAGTGTGGCATCTGCAGCCCCCAGCCTGCTCCTGCCTGTCCGGCTGCCCACTCTGGCCAAAAGAAGCTGGCAGGGGACAGCCTATTTCAAATGATCTGCAAATTTTTTTGTTGGTGGTGGTTTTTTTTCCCCTTTCTGCCAAGAAAAAAAAAAGGGGAAAAAAAAAAAAAAAAAGGAGCCATGGCTGTGGAAGAAAGCTGTCTCTCTCTGGGCTGCCAAACCACTAACGGGGGGAAGCTCCTCCCTTCCCAGCCACAGCCAGAGCCTGTGCCCACCAAGGAGGGAGCAGGGACAGGGGTCTCAGCCCATCCCTGGACATCTCCCCCAGGACAAATCCTGGCCCCGCCGGGCCATTTCCTCACTGCTTAATCCTCTGCTAATGGAAAAGGAGATGTTCACTGCTGAAAAATCAACGGCTCCCTTGGTGGTCTCTGCATCCCCCACTACCCAGCAGTGCCACAGAGCCTTTCGGGGGACAAGCCACCCCATGGCTCAGCAGCCGGGCAGCTGGCAGACAGCAAGACTAGGGATGCTGCCCCTGGAGCACATGGAGCAATAGGAACTCCCCACTCAAGGCGTGTGACACGCAGGCGAAGGCTGTGGGAGCAGAGAGGGGAGCAGCAGGGAGGCAGCAGTCACCGCGGAGCAGGAAGCACCATGCCACAACCACCGGCCTTTGAAGAGCATCCCCCGGGAGCCCCAGCCCCGCTGGAGGCAGCTGCCTCCTGGGCAAGCTCCCCAGCGTCCGCCTGTCCAGGAACCGTTGAGCCAAGACAGAGCCTGGTTAACCCCCCAACGCAATCCTGAGAGGACCATCCCCAGCTGGTGCTGGGCAGCACGGCAGAGCCCCTGCCACCCCACAGGCAGAGCCTGTACCCACACCCAGCACAGCAAGCTGTGAAATGCTGACAGACACCTCCTGCAACGCCCAGGGAAACCTCGCCATGCAAATACCTGCAGACACCCAGCACAGTTTCTGCTCTCCGGTGATGCCGCCAGCCCCCCGTCATCCCCATCCCACCACACACCCACAGAGGGAGACCCAGCTGGGTGCAGCCACCACCAACTCCCATCCCACTAGCCCCAGGGCAGCATGTGGCATGGGGACAACCTGGTGGAAAGATCTCTGTGCTGGGAGATGAGAGGAGAAAGCCCCAGGGATGCCTCAGCAGCTGCACCCATCCACCCCAGGGCGAACAAGGCTGAACCCTTTCTCCTCTTCTCCCAGAGGAGAAAAGTCTCCTCTGCCCACCGCCTCCTTCTGCCACAGGGCAGCAAGGGGACATGAATAGGGCCGCGCTCAGGTGTGCCACCTGCAAAGGCCTTTTGATTTCCCGTTTGGTAAGACACAAAGGTGTTGGGAAATCCTTGCCCAGAGGAGAGAGACAGCACCCAACAGCAGCAAAGGGAGAGCCCAGAGGCAAAGGTGTTATGGGCAGGGCTGGGCCCCGGGCCAGGGTTACTGTTGCTTTTGGGGCACACAAGGAACGAGCATCTCCTCCCCATCCTCCCTGCTCTGATGGGAAACTCTGTCCCTTCCACCAGCCATACCAAGGCACAAGCCCAGAGGTCCAGTACCCAACTTTTGGGGGGCTCTGCTCCTGCTGGGGAGCAGCTGCCAGGGAGCCAACGCTCACCCAGCGGCGCATCAGCGCTGCGGAGGCAGGGCATGAATGGAAATCATTATCATCTGCAAGACCACACACAGGCGTGCACGCTCAGTGCTCACCCCATTATCCCGCTGAAAGAGAGCCGGGGCTGGCGGTCTCCGCAGGCCTCACCTCCGTATCAGAGAGGAGGGTGAGCTTCAATCTGCCCTCTTTTATGCATATTCAGTGTGACCCCGGGACTGCCGGCAAGCTGCCAGAGAGGCCTGGGAGTAGGTATTTCTCTCCCCGGCCCCCATCTGCCCCTGCTTTCCACTTCCCATCCCAGTTCAGATCAAATGGAGACACTGCTGACTAAGCAGAGAGCGACGGGATGATCCTCCAGGCACCGAATCCAGCCCGGCACCCATGTGGATCTGGTATGGGAGGGACACAAGCGGTGGGTGCGTCACCCGGGGACAGTATCCTGAAGGTGAACCCCACACAGCTCTCGGGTGGCCGCCACTACCAGCACCGGCAGGACTGGGGTGACACTGTGGAAGGGCTCACCCTTCCCGAGGAAGCGGCCGCCCTCCCGGCTCCTCCCCAGAAGCGGCTGCATTTTTGAGGTGGGCGATTTCCTCACTCCTCCGCTCGGGGAATGCTAACAGCCGTGCGGTTTGGAAGGAAGTCATGCCGCCGTAGCACTTCAGAAGTGCTTTAAAAAAATTAGCTACCGCATCCAACGCCTCCAAACCCCTTCCCCCTACAGCAACACACTTCCCAAGGTGACCGGTGGCATTTCCCCACCTCATGGGAGGCTTGTCGGGGTGATGCTCCAGCCCCCTCTGTGTTCTCCTTCCCATCGCCCTCCCAGGAAGCGGTGCTGCTGAGAGCAATGCTGAGCATGGATGGATGCCCAGAGCTCCGGGTCTCCTGATGCTGAGCCATTCAGTGGGTGCTTGGTCCCCAGAACTGAATGCACAAGGCAGGTGCAGCAGGTGAGCCAGGGCAAAGAGAGCAAAATTCCCCAAATACGGATGCTGGTGCCTACAGCAGGCCCGGGGTCACCACCCAGCAGACCGGGGCAGCGGCAGCTTTGCAGAGGTAATTACAGGATTAAGTGGAACAACACGGGGTGGAGAGGGAAGGGGGTTATTAGCCAGAATTGATCCCGGGACCTTTGTGGCACAGGCGCAGCCTTCTCTAATTAAAGTGGAGGAGGAAGGCGTGAGGTGCCTGCGCAGAGCTCCGCCACAGCCCTGCCACTGAGAGATCTGGGTACAGAGGGCAGGCAGTGGCTAGAGCCGAGCTGCCGGCACTGCTGGGGAGGGGAAGGGGAAAGCCCTGAAGAATGGAAGGGAAACGGTGCTTCCCTCCTGACAGCGACCTGCTCTCCTCCTCCAGGTCACAGAATCACAGAATCACCTAGGTTGGAAGGGACCTTTTAAGATCATCTAGTCCAACCAATTAAAAAAACAAACAAACAAACAAAAAAAACAAACCAAACCAAAAAAATCAAAAAACACCACCCAACACTAATCCACATCCCCAAGCACCGTGTCAACTCGTCTCTTGAATACCTCCAGGGATGGTGCCTCAACCACGTCCCTGGGCAGCCCATTCCAATGTCTGACAACCCTTTCAGTAAAGAAATATTTCCTAATATCTAACCTGAACCTCCC
>JAOTQQ010000071.1:18105786-18125323 GCA_026546715.1 Gallinago undulata
GGAGAGAGCGATGAGGTCTCCCCTCAGCCTCCTCTTCCCCAGACTGAACACCCCCAGCTCCCTCAGCCTCTCCTCATGAGACTTGTGCTCCAGGTCCTCTCTGATGCCACTGGCATGGTGCAGCGGAGTGGGCTTCTCCTCCGGGCCAGGGCAGCACAGCATGTGGGGTGCTCACATCCCCCCAGGAAAGCACATGGAACTTGGAACTGGTTAGGGTGGGGATACCTGGTCCCCACAAGGTGCTGCATTGCCCTATGCACAGGGACAAGGTCCTGGGTGCCAGCATGGGGCAGGGACAGGGCCACCCACCTGCACAGACCATCAAAATGCTCCTCATGGCATGGCACAGCCATGGAACAAGGGGACAGAAAACCCCTGGAAGGACCAAAGGACCCGAGCACTTGAGGGGATCCAGCAACTAGATCCAAAGTGCTTGGAGAGGGATGATCCACACGGACTGCTCATCTCTGAGCTGTGCCATCCCCTTTAAAGAGCTCACCAGTAACTCAGGTGCCAGCTCAGAGGGCACTGGGGGGACAGAAGGGGAGTTAAAGCGGAAGAGGAATGATGTGCTCTAGAGAAGCTGTAACCGGGCACATGTCCCTTGCCCAGGATGCGTCTGATATCAGACCGTGCACATCCCTACCTTGTTACGGGCCCTTTCTAACGACAGTGTCCCTGCTCCCCTGCCACACATGCTGCAGGAGTGACTCACTGCAGATCTGCCCCAGCCCCACGAACATAACCCCTTTTGGGGAGCTGTCGGGGTCCCCACCATCTCCCTCCCCTCTGTGGGCACCCATCCCTCCCCCACTGCACCGATGCCAGCTGAGGGATGCTTTGTTCCCTCCACACAACAAGCAGAATGCATCAAGACCAAATCGTGCTCCAGCCATGGATAAATCATTCCATGTGTTGTTGGGACAAAAAAAGCACAACCAAGAAGCATTTAAAATGAAAGGAAAAACCCCACGCAGCCAAGGCACTGAGACCGGGCTCGGCTTTCCGGTGGGAGGGAGTGTGCGCAGAGGGGAGAGACCGGAGGGATGCGGTGGGTGGGCAGCGTAATCTCCTTCCCAGCCACTAATGGAGCCACCGGTGCCCACTTGGGACACAGCTAATGGCACTGAGGAGATACCTCTCTTTTCTTTATAAGCTCCCTCCTCTCTTCTGATATTTAGGTATCAGAAGCTTCCAAGCGCGGACAGACCCACATCCGTGGAGCCAACTGCTCTGCGCACCCCCTCGGGCTTTCAGCCCCTGCTCCCCAAAGTATGCACATGGGCAATTACAGGGCAGCATCTTCCTGCAGCAGGCACTGCTGGTGATAGATATTGCACTGCACTCTGGCAGGCCAGAGACAGCATTACACAAGCCATACGATACCCCAGCGGTGCCAGGAGACACATACAAATTACACTGCACTCAGGAAAGGATGGGCCAGATTCTGACCTCAGCCCCTTTGGCATCAGCCAGAAGTAACTCCATTCAGGTCGGGCCAAACCAAGACGTAAGCGACTCCATTCAAATTTACACTGGCATACCTGTGGTCAGAATCTGGCCTGGCTTGAATTAGTTGCAGCCTGACGTTACAAAAGGCAGAAACGGAGCCCAGATTTCCTAGGTTATCGAAAACAACCAAAAAAAAAAAAAAAAAGAAAAGAAATCCACCACCACGAAGCTACTCAATCATGTGCATGGAGCTGTCAAAGGCTGGATGCTCGGATGCATCCCTGCTCACCCATTTCAGCAACCCATAAGCCACGCTACCCATGGGAAGTGGGGATCGGCGTCCAGCACAGGCATCCTGCCCTGTGCCCTGTGCCCACTCTGCTCCCCGGAGCTGTGGGTAGACGTGGTCCTGCTCCGGGGAGGGGAGATTTAAGCACAATATCACCTGCACACTGCAGAGCTCAGTCTGCTTTGCTGCAACACTCTGTCGCATCCTCTGGCCAGTGCAAGCTGGAGATCTCCTCCTCATGGTCCTGACCCTAGGAGGCATCTGGAGCCCCTGGTCTGCAGGAGCAGAAAGCATGGCTGTCTCGATGCTACCCTATTTATTGACCTCTAGTACTGCTTGCTCTACCCAACTCTAACTCCATCCCAGCTCCCTGAACTCCTTTGCACACTCCTGCTGCGCTGCTCGGCTCCGGCATGTGCTCCCTGGAGCATCCCTCAGGGTACCAAGGGTTTTCCTCCTGCTGCTCCCAGCAGACGCACGGGATTCACACAGTCCTGGCCTAGAAGTCTTCCTCACTTCAACCCCTTTCCAATCCATATGGGAAAAAAGTGATCTGGTTTCCATAACGTCCCTTGTTGCCTTTTCACAACATGCCGGGCACAGATGTTGAAAATAGTCTGGATGAATATTTAAAATGTTATTCAGAGATGACAACACTTGGCCGGCTTTGAAAGATCTCTCACATCGGGCAGAGGATGGCTCACGACAACGGGGCCGGAAACACACTGCACTTTGACATCTCCTACTCCCCCCCAGCTATTGGTATGGTATTTCATGCCCCTAGTGTCACACAGCCTGTTACTGCTTGAGTGTCAGCCAAGTCTACAGCGTTTGGAAGAGGCCATCACGTACATTTTTAAACATCACAGGGCAAAGCAGAATATGGAAAATCTGTCGCGTTTCCATACTGAGCACAAGTGTCCTGCGCAGGCTCAGGGAGGGGCTTGTGGGGGCACAAAATAATTGCTTCCTTATGGAGCAGGGCCTGACTAACAGGGTGGGGGAACAGGAGGCAGAGGTGCCGCGGACACCCTTGGCACAGTGGGCTTCTTCCCTGCTGAAGGAAGATGAAGCCATCTCAGCACGTTGCCCAAGGCCTGCATTGATGCTAACTCCCTTTAGGGCTGGAAAAGTCTGCTCAGACCCACACCTCCACCAGCTGTCACCCAAAGTGGGACCTCTGCTCCAGCCGGCCCAGGCTGAAAACGTGACCTGGTGCCCAGGGAGGAGGAGCAACGACCCTCAACCCAGATGCCCAGCAGCTTACACTGCTGGTGGGCTCCTAGCTTCAGGCCACAGTGCCATCAGCTGCATCCCTGGGCCTGGCTTATTTCTTCCCCAGGCTGCAGACTCACCCTCTGCTCCTTCCCAACCTGACATTAACACCCACCTTCTTCCCTCCCTGAACCCGACCCACTTTCCTCCTTCCACGTGCAGATGAAGGAGGAAGGGATGGTGGGACTTCCTGCAGCCGACTTGGACTGCTTGGACTGTGCTTGGACTGCTGGACTTCCAGTCCTCACCAGCTCGTTCCAACCAGGTAGTCAGAAAAGCACCGCAGCTCCCTCTGTTTTATAAATGGGATATTGCAGGGGAAAAAAAAAAAAGTGCCCTCCACCCATCCAAAAACGTTAGGGGGGTCTTTTTGGAGCACAGCTCAAGCCACATCACTCCTGCATCAGTTACAGGGAGCTCCAGCCTCTCCTGGCTTGGAGAACAGGCAACAGCGAACTCGGCTGGGGAAAAAGGATCTAAGTCGCTTCCAGCCATCTGGGGTTTGCTTCTCCAGGTCTACACTTGGTGTCATCTCAGCCTGACTACGGGTCCGACACCAGTGGCACAGATGGAGGCGAGGATGCTCAGCCTGGCTTACGAGACATTATGGGACATTACAGGACATATGTTCACGGGGTGAGGTCACCTGAGAGAGGAGAATCCATGCACCAGCACTGCCCAGCTGAGCAACAACCCAGCAAGACCATGGTGCTGCCAGAGGTACTCCTGCTGTCCTCGGGGCCTTCCTCATCCACCCTGCTTGGTGAGAGCCAAGGGAGACAGCAGTCTGCTGAGCGCCATGTCCCCCATCCTCATCCCAAGGAAGGTATTTCCATCCACCCACTCTCCAGTGGGCCGGGGAAGCTGGGGGAGGGACAGCGTTTTGAAGAAATGAGGGTTCAGCAGCTCCAAGACAGAAAAGCAAGCCCACCAAACGCAGCCCAGCTTCCCTTCTCCCCATGCCACTGCCCGCTCGTACATGTCCTGGCCAGAACTGCCAGCCCTCGCCCCAGCCGCGGTTTGGGGCAGGGTGCTGGGGAGGTGCCGAGGGGTCTCAACCAGCCTGGCCCCAGGGCTGCAACACAGCTGAGTGCACTGCGCAGGAGCAATTTCCCAAGGGAACCCACCCTCTGAGCCGCCCCACAGAAGGGTCTCTCTGAGGCAACTGTGCTGGGAAGGGACCAGCGACAGCCCCAAACCTTGGTCGGTGGCAAGAGCAAATCCCCCCTGCCAAGGTGTTTGGTGGCTTTGTGCCGGTGGAGACCATCTCAGTGGATAAAGGCCTTGGCCAGGGGAGAGCACGTGCGTGCCCCGTGCCCGGTCAGCCGGAGCTGGCACCGCAGCCTGGCAGGGCTCCTGCCGCACCAGGGCTCGGATTCTCGGAGGCCGCCGGTAGCCCCGGGAGCAGGGGAGAGGTGGGGGGGAATCTGCGACACCGCGAGGCTTCGTACAGCGCCGAGCACCCCCGCGTCCCCCCCCGCGTCCCCCCCGCGCCGGCTCTGCCGGGGCGCTGGCAGAGAACGGGGCCGGGACAAAGCGGCGGAGCCGCGGCCGGGTCCGGGAGCGAGGGCTCGGCCGTGCCCGGCTGCGGGCGGCATCCCCGGCCCCGCCGCGGGGAGGTCCCGATTTCGGCGGTGAGAGGATGGAAAGGGAAATAAAGGGAGAGTGGGTGTCCGGGAGGGTGGCGGGGGTGGGGGGGGGGGGGGGGGGAAGAGGGAGGACGAAAGGGGAAGGAGGGAGGGAGCGGCGGGGAGGAGAGCTCGGAGCCGCTCGGCCGGGGCCGGCAGCGCCGGGAAGTTGGAGGAGCAGCTTACCGCGGTCGGGCAGGTAGCGGGGTCGGTCCGGGCGGCTGGTCCGGAGCGGCGGCGGCGAGAGGAGCCGGGGCCGCGGCAGCAGCGGCAGCAGGGCGGGCGGCGGGGCGTGGGGGCAGCTCCCCCTTCCCTTGGCTGATCGCAACACCGAAAAAAAAAAAACCACCAACCAAACCAACCTCCCCCCTCCCCACCCCCCCACCCCCCCAATAATAACAAATTGCCAGGGAAGAGAAGGGAGGAAAAGAGAAAGCAAAATAAGGGGAAATAGTGCAAAGCGGGAGTAGTGTTCCCGGCGGTGCGGGCGGGTCCCCAGCGCCGTGCCCGCAGCCGGCCCTGCTCCCGCCCGCTCCGCCGCACCGCCCGCGGCTGCTCCGGCTGCGAGAGGGAGGCGGCGGGGAAGGAAAAAAAAAAAAAAAAAAACAGCGGAGGAAAGCGAAAACCAAAACAAATAAACAAGCAATATATATATATACTAAAAAAAAAAAAAAAAAAAAAAAGAAACGCAAGAAGTGGAGAAACTGAGCCCCGACCGCTGTCTGGAAGCGGAGTAAAAAGGCTCCAATAAATCCCGGGTTGAAAAGAAGGGAAAAGTCACCTCCCCGAGGAAATCAGAAGCAGATTTCGAGCCATTTAATCACATGCAGGGAGGTGTGTGTGCGTGTGTGCGCCGCCCGCCGCGGCGCTGCCAGCCCTGCCTCCGCCCTCCCGCCGCCGCGGCCGCCCCGCCGGGAGCCCTGCGGGAAGGGGCCGGCGGCGGAGCGGGCCGGGAGGGGAGGAAGGGGCCGCCCCACGGGCCGACAGCCCTCCCTGTCGGGGGAACCGTCGCGGGGGTCCCCGGTGGCGGCGGACTCCCACCTGCCGCCCGGCCAGCCCCACCGCCACCCCGGGGCTCGGTGTTGACGAAGCGGGTCCGTCCTCCCGGGCGCGCTGGTGGCTCCGGAGCGGCAGCCCAGCATGCCGAGGGCTCGGTCGGTGCCGCGAGGAAGGCAGCCGATAATCCTCCCCCTGCTTCCCAAAGCAGAAGAAATGAGTGATTTACCAAGTGGGGAGCAGCCTCCTCTTAGGCGGGAGGATGGAGTGTTCTATCCAGTGTTGCGGGGGCTTTTGAGGTCCCGCTGCGCCAGGACCGGCCTTGCTCTCTGATTTTTGGTCATGGGGGAAGCGAAACGAGGGCATTTCCACTGGGAGAGGCTGCCTGCAGGCTTCCCCGGGAGGGTCTGCCCCATGCCACCTGTGAGAGGGGCAGGAAAAAAAGTGAAACTAATTTAATCAGTATTTGTGTGAGGCAGTGGGGGAGAGCCGAAAACCTGGATCTGGATCCCATTACTCACTAGGGTCGTGTTCACAGCGATGCAGCCCCCACATCTTCCAGCTTGGCCTGGGGAACAACCTTCTGACAGATGCCCTTGCAATGGATGTGAGGACTGAGGAGGGTACCAGAGGTGGGGAGAAGGGCAAGGTGCTGGTATGGGGCTCACATGGTACATTCAAGGCCCCCACCCTGCACCACCCTGTGTCTGGAGAACCCCTGGTTACCCACATCCTGTTGCTCCAGGGCAGCAGGTCGAAGGAGACTGCTGGCTGGCAGATGCTTGATGAAGGAGACCCCAGCTGGCCACAGGTCCCAGGGGAAATGCTGTTTGCTGCTCTCAGCCTTGTTGCATAAAATGCATTTTCCCCCTGCTCCAGCAGCAGGAATGTGGATAAACAAGGGCAAAGGTACCAGGTGACAGAGCAAAGGAGACCCAGGCCACGGACAGAGGAACTTCAAGGGTCTATAAGTCCGATGCTGTGGGTGTCCTGCAGCCTGGCTGCCTCTCTCAGAGACAGTCGTGCATTTGGAGAGCCAGGAGGCCAAGCCACAAGCCACAAAGCACCAGCAGTTCAGATGCAGATCCCAGAGGGGAAGCAAGTGCAGGGCCAGCGTTTGCCTTGCATCGGGCCAGATGGGACTGTGGGGAAGAGTGAGGCCAGTGATTGCTGGGAAAGCATGGGACTTTGTGCATGGGGCTGAGAACAGGCTGGGATCACCAAGGCAAGGGGAAAAAAGGGGGTATGGCTCCACTATCCTGAGGTAACACAAAGCAGGAGTTGTCCCAGGGATGGATCTGAAGGTGTTTTCCTCACCAAAAAGCACAAAGATTACCATGGATGTGAGCCATGATGTGATGCTGAGCTGGCCTGGCTTGGCTGCTCCATGCTGAACCTCAGTGCTGCTGTTTCCATACTCAGGGGATGCTGTCAGACCCCCTGTCCTGGAACCTAAATGTGACACTAAAGGTGCTGGCCACCATACAGACAAGTCCTGGGACTGCTGTCCATGAGCCTCGCGTCAGTGAAAGCCCAGCTGAGAAGGGCAGAAACTGTTTCCTGGTTCCCCATTTCCACTGTTCCCTGCAAGTTCCCTCTTCAAAGGATGGAGAGCCTGAGAGAAAAATCTAAATCTGGGTTTCGCAAACAGAAAGATGCTGAGGACATCAGCAGGGATGGGTCTGTGGAAGGAATCGGACCACTGAGACCCCACAGGGTGTCACTCAGCATACCAGCATTACCATGAACTGGCTACCCAATGCTCACCATGTCGTACTAACTCCTGGACAGATTCATGAGGGCTGGCAGGAGGAGAGGGTGGATGCACCATGTGGTTTCTGTCACCCTGGTCTCTGCAGGAAGCTCTGCTCCCTGCAAGTTCCTGTCCTGTGTATGCATCCGTTCCTGCTCCTCATGCCATGTGAAGGAACAACGCCCGGTGCCAGCCAGGCTTCTCATTTAATGATAGATTGCCGGAAGGACACAGACATCCATGAGCTGTTGGAGCAAAAGCTGTGGCTCCAGTACCAAGTCAGCGAGGGAAGATACAGAATCACAGAATGGTTTGGGTTGAAGGGACTTTTAAAGATCATCTACTTCAACCCTGCTGCAGGGACTTCTTTTACTAGATGAGGTTGCTCAAAGCCCCGTTCAACCTGACCTTGCATATTTCCACTGATGGGACATCCATAACTTCTCTGGGCAACCTGTTCTAGTGTCTCACCACCGTCATAGTAAAGAATTTCTTCCTTATGTCCAATCTAAACTTACCCTCTATGTCCAGTCCTACCCTCTGTCAGTTTAAAACTGTTGCCCCTTGTCCTGTCACTACAGGCCTTGGTAAAAAGTCTCACTCCATCTTTGTTATAAGATGTATACATTGAAAGGCTGCAGTAAGGTGTCCCCGCAGCTTTCTCTCTTCCAGGCTGAACAACCCCAACTCTCACCCCCTCTCTGCCGCCAGCATCTCACCTTCTCCCAGCAACACGCACTCACGGCCGGTCCCGTCCTGCAGAGGACTTGCTCGGCCTTTGCTTTTGACCCGTGGAGAGGTCTGGACCGCCGGCAGCACCAGCTTCCCCGAGCCCCGCCGGCAGTTGCGGGGCGATGCGCGGCCCTCGCTTGCCCTCTACCGGGCTGGCCCCGCACCGGCCCGCCCTGGCTCCCGAGCTGGGAACCGGCTCGGCAAAACCCGCCCCGCTGCAGGTGACGGGCCGGATTCGGTCCCTGGTCCAGCCCGGCTGATAGGGCACATCTTGCCCGTACACTCCTGCCCTCCTGCGCGGCTGCAGGACAAGGGGCGACTGGAGCTGGGGACCCCGCGGTGCATGGGGCTACAGAGATGATGAGGGGCCTGGAGCCCTTACGAGGGAGGCTGAGGGACTTGGGTCTTTTTAGTCTGGAGGAGAGAAGGCTGAGGGGGGATCTGATCAATGCTTACAAATACTTCCAGGGTGGGTGTCAAGAGGACAGGGCTGGTCTTTTTTCAGTGGTGCCCAGGGATAGGACAAGAGGAAATGGGCACAAACTTGAACATAAGAAGTTCCACCTAAACATGACACGTTCCTGTGGGATCTGCTCTGGGTGGCCCTGCTCTGGCAGGGGGTTGGACTGGATGATCTCCAGAGGTCCCTTCCAACCCCATGTGATTCTGTGATTCTGCAAGGGCCAGGCACCCCACGGCTGTGCCACTTGCCAGACCTGCAGCAGGATGGCCACAGCCCCTTGCCTCACTGGAGGAAGAAGAATGTGTTGGCATTGGGCAGCACCTTCCCCCTCGCTGCCTTCCCAGGGTAGGAAAGGCTGTGAGAGGGGGAGGTAGTCCAGAGGAGGGCCACAAAAATCAGAGGGCTGGGGCACCTCTCCTATGAGGACAGGCTGAGAGAGCTGGGGTTGTTCAGCCTGGAGAGGAGAAGGATCCAGGGAGACTTACTGAGGCCTTTAAAGTACCTAAAGGGGGCCTACAGGAAAAATGGGGACAGACTTTTTAGCAGGGCCTGTTATGATAGGACAAAGGGTAATGGCTTTAAACTAAAAGAGGGAAGATTTAGACTAGATATAAGGAAGAAATTTTTATGCTGAAGGTGGCAAAACCCTGGCCCAGGTTGCCCAGGGAGGTGGTGGATGTCCCATCCCTGGAAACATTCTAGGCCAGGCTGGACAGGACTCTGAGCAACCTGGTCTACTGAAGGGTGTCCCTGCTCATGGCAGGGTGGTTAGACTAGATGGCTCTCAAAGATCCCTTCCAACCCAAACTATTCTATGACTCATGTTCCCAGGCAGGCCTCTGCCACCTTGCTGGGCAGGCAGGGAAGAAACCCCATTTACCATCTTCCACGAGTCCTTCTTTAATCTCTTCACTGGTGAAGGAAGAGGTTTGCTTTTAGAAGGGAGGCCTTTTTCCTTTGGCTGGTTCCAGCAGGTCCCTGCCCCAGTGTATTTTAACCACTGGTTCATCTTCTTGGTGATTCCGTAATTCTCATGTTTCCCTTCTTATTGTGCCATTTACTCTTCAAAGGGCACCTCCCCTGCTTCCTTTGATGGGCTTCCAGTCTCCTGAACAGACACATCCCCCTTCCCACACTGTGTTCAGAGCCTGTCCCCCCACCCGGTTTCTTCTGGAGTGCAGGTTACCCCAGCTGTCCCCATGAACTGAAATGTGGTCTTCCCAGGGCATACAGAGAAGCATGAACGCCCTGCCTCATCAGGTGTGTTTTGCACAAGCCATCCTGCCACTGCTCCATCACTGGCATGGGACTTGCCTGTGACTCACCAGCCCATGGGGACCCTCCAGCCCTCAGCCTCCCACTCACCACCAGCCTTCCTGCAGGCCCAGCAGACACATGGTGTGTTTTGGCCCTTCCTCTGCATGGCTGGAGAACCAAGACCTCCCAGGCTCTCTGCCCACCCTGGGGTCCAGGTAGAGGCAGTGCCTGGGGTCTGAGTACCATGGGGGTACTGGGGACTGGTAGTACTGCTCTGCGCCATAATGACTCTTCTTTGCCACGTGGGAGGGTCAACGGGGATAGCTCAAGGTGAGGTTTTCAGGTCTCTGTGCCCCTATGAGCCTGTGTAAAATGGGCATGACATCATTGCCACAGGCACAACCACAGACAGACACAGAGCTTTGCCGTCTGCCAGGCTGAGCATCTGGGGCTTGAGTCTCATTTATACCCAAGTCACTTCATCACTGACATAAATTCCTGTTTCTAAGCATAAGCAGGCATGAGAGCCAGGCCCCAGCAGGGACGGGGATTGTTGGTTGAAAGGTGCTCAATGAACGTGAAAAAGAAAAAGAAACACGGTGTACCATCACTGTAATATCCAGAATAAAACACCACTGCAGAGTGATGTTCCACAGATTTTCCTCTGTCCTGACCCTGCCCATCCCACACAGGTCAGGCATGAAACTGGAGCTTTAGCTGACAGCACAAGACCAAGCTGGGTAAGATCAAAGGCCAGCCTGCCCTGCAGCTTCTCCAGTGAGGTGGAGGCTGGAGGGGTGCTGAACCTGCAGCAGTCTGTGCTGCTGCCATCGCCCTTCCCAGCCATGGGCCAAGGGAGATGCTGCAGGAGGAAGTTGTGGAGGCCGGTTAAGATGTGCAACAACTTCTCCAAACAGTCTTTGTGGCCCCAGCAAGCTGCCACTCGTCAGGAACCTCAGGTCCTGATTTTCCAGCATGTCTCCAGCTCCATGTTATCCCCCTGTGGCTGCCCTCACCCCACGACGAAGGGACTGCCATGTCCCTGCTCATGCTGACCGCTATGGTGAAGAAACACCCCGGGCAATGTTGGATGTGATGAGCATGTCCTTAACCACAGGACCACAGACCGGCAGCTGACAGTTCGGTGGGGTCAGGAATAGATTCTGCACTTCTTTCCCTCTCTTGGCAGCTTTCTGAGCTGCAAGCCCTGAGCCTGGCCCTTTCCAGCCACGCTGCGGTTCCTTTTGTCACTGTTCCCAGTGCCGCCCCACGGCCGGGGCAGCGTCCGCCGATCGCTCGAGCGTTTTACCACGGGCGTTGCCTGCCCCACGGCTAGCAAAGGGACACCCCTGTCCCGAGCCGTCCGCAAAGGTGTCCCCGGTCGGTGCGAGGCATGACCCGGCACGGCCCCGGCCGGGCAGCCACGAGGTGGTGCCGTTTCCCCGCCGCTGCGGTCCCGCGGCCCCGGAGCAGCCCCGACAATGCGGGGTTTGGGCGGAGAGAGGCTCGGGCAGCCCGGGAGCGGGTGCATCGGGAGGGTGCATTCATGAAAAACCCGTCCCCCCGGGCGCCCGCAGCTCAATTTGTGTTTTCATCAGCCGGGGGACGCTGTGCGGTGTCTTACACGCCTGTGCGTGTGACTACGGGCCCCGGTGGCACACTCCACACGTGGCAGGGTCCATCAGGGAGGCACAGCCGTCTGCCAGCAGTGTCTCTGCTGAGTGGGGTAATGTGGATGCAGAGCAAGGATTTCTTCTGGAAAACATCTCATCTGGCCTCCGAGCACTGCTGTTCAGGGACTCAAACGCTGAGCACGGGCCTGAATTCCTCAGCAAAGCTTTCCTGTAGCACAAGGAGCTCTTTTAATAAGCCTCATCATGTACCTCAGCATCTTCAGGTACTGGGGACCCTAGTCCTGTCTGCTGTCACTCCCAGGGATCTGGAGGAGCTGGGCAATGTCCTTGTGCTCTGGAGGAATCTGAGATGTCTGGGCTGGTGGATAACACCTTGTCTGCAGTGCTGGAGAAGCAGGCATTCACCACAGAAAGCGGCTCCTGATGTTGCCATCAGAGCACAGCCCACTCCTGGTGCTGCAAGGAGTGTTCCCAGGGAGACACCCAGGGAAGAGGTCCACAAACATGCTGGGCAGATGGAGGCTGTCCTGCGTGAGCGCAGCTTACTAGGCTGGCTGTGGCATGGCTGGGTTGAGATTTGTCTTCTGTCTTGTTTGCTCCAAAGCAATTCAGCTTTTAGTGTTTGGAGAGCTGGGATTCCAGAAAGCCTCAGCAGCTTGGGCCATGCCTCTGCAGCTCAGTTGGGAATGGCATGGAGTCCGTTGGTCTTACAGCCTGCTGATGGGACCACAAGTCCAGCATGGAGATGCCAGCCCTGGTCCCCAAAGCAGCAGGGCCTGCCCCTGCCCCAGTGCTGCCTCAGGCACATGGGCAGGCCCGTAGGCATGAAGGTAATTCCTAGAAGGAGTGTGAGAACTTGGTAAAATTGATGTGCCGGCAGGGCCAGCCGTCTGTGCTGCTGCCAGTGTCATCGTGCCCAGCGGAGATCATGGAGCATGTCCCCACTCCCAGCAGCGGCACAGTGGGACAGCACACTCTCCTGAAGCCAGCGCGTGCAAGCAGGATGCACAGGCACTTTCCAAGCATGGCTACTGCTGTGTTGCCAAAGCCCAAGCCCCTCATTGCGACACCCTACATGGGCCAGTGGTCCCCCACTCTCAGCCTCCAGTGTAGCATTTGCTGGGTCTACAGACAGCCAGAGCACTCACAGCTGGGTTCATGCTGGTTCTCCGCAGCCACGGTCCTCCAGCCTCAGGTACTGCTTGGGAAGGTCACCTCTCCACCCAGCCTCTGCTGGTGGTGGGGTGAGCTCCTGCTTGGGGGGAGCCCAGGGGACACCTTGCTATGGCCGTGTCTCATTGAGCAGGCACTATGGACCCTGTTCAATCGGTTAAAGATCTTTGTCTGAAGCTGTCCTGGAAATGAGCCTGGCTGGAAAGTGGTGGGGTTACTCAGCCCCCAGCCATGGGGGGAGCTGGAGGGAGCAGGATATGGCTGGGAAGGGAAGGGTTGGGAAGGAGGGATCAGAGCAAAGGGAGAAAGAAAGGAGGCAGGAAAGGGAGAGAGGAAAGGTGGGAGGCAAAGGAGTGGGAAGAGGCTCATAGGGAAGCAGAGCATGAAGGAGGAAGAGAAGAAAGGCGGGCTGGGGGGTTGGGGGGAAGAGAGACACACAGAGACACAGAGAGTTTTGTAACAACTTAAATTCATTCCAGACAATGTCCAAGGAGCCCTGGCAGCACGGGTTGAAACAAACCCTGCCTTTGATTTTATGAGTTCATTATATGTTGTTTGGGACAGTGATTCACGCGTCTTGGCTGCTTCACATTTTCCCTTGTGTCACAAATGAAGAGGGGACCACGAGATGGATTCTTTGGGTGGAAAATATTCCCTCAATTGTTAGGTAGACGTCTCTGTGCCATGCAGAGGTCCCAGGAGAGTGGTCTCCTGGGCTGCCCCAGCTCCCCGAACAGCACACACAACCTCTAAGCTTTGCCATCTCCCTTCCTCTTAAAGGGAAAGCATTGGCCGGGCAGAAGGAGGCAAGAAGATGGCCGGTGGTGGCCATGCATGTTCTGCACCCACTCTTTGCTGCAAAACACAGGACAGGCCAGAGGATGGCCACCTGGGAGAGCTGGGACTCATCTGGGGAGGAGATGCCACCAAGGATGGTCCTATGAGAATAGTGTTCCAGAGCCCATCCCTCCTGAGGGTGAGGGAGACGGGTGACCCCATGTGACCACAGCTCAAGGCTTGGGGACCATGTCATGGTCAAACTCCAGTGATGCTGTGGGTGCTCCTCACCTCTGTCCCCATCCTGAGAGCATCACTGAGCTTATGAGTTTGTGCTGCCTGAAGGTGAGAGGCTCTGGATGAGCTCCAGGGAAAACCATTCAGGAACGGGTTGGTGGCTTTCCTAGACCATTTTGGTTGGATATATTCAAGAACCTAATATACACCCTGGTCAGAAAAATAACTAATCTTGCCCAAACACTGAAGTTTGCATTGGAGCTGATTGAAAAACACCAATGACTTGGTTGGGTATGTTACTATTTTTAGCTTCCTGTGTCATTTCAGGTTTTCCAGCGAAAGGAGGGAAAAAAATGCACTGATTTTTAAAACATGTTGTTGGTAGAGAAAATACAGGCCTCGGAAACTGAACACCAAAAGCTTTTTGCCCAGCATTTTCTGGTTTTGATTTATAATTTCTCTTCCAAACCCAAAGTTCAGTAAAATTTTTCATTTTGAGCAGAAAGCTGTTTTTCGGTGTGCTCAGTTCTAGCCTGAGCCCTGGGAAAAGACAGCTCTTCTAACCTGAGCAGCCATGACCCAGCCTGCAGAGCTTCCCACATGGGTGTAGCTTAAACTGACCAGCACAAAGGTGCCACCAAGATCCACACACCCTCCTCGTCGGGGTGCAGAAATTTTTGCAGATGTCTGGATGAGCTCGTAAGGAGAGATGAGACCCATTAACGAGCTTGTGCCAGTGCCAGGTGAACTTCATGTTGCCTCCCAGGTAGAAAAGCCTTGAGGTGGGCTTGTGACAAACAGAACAAGAAGCGCCGAAGGGGCATTGCTGAAAGGTCAGTGGTGGGGGGCTGGCCAGCCTGATAGCCCAGCTCTGCACCAACAGAGATGCCCTGCTCCGAATGAGTCCCAGAGACCCGGCTGCTCCACGCTCCCTTCTTCCTTCAGGCCTGGGCTAAGGTGCTGCCAGTCCTGTGGGGAGTCTCTTCTGAGGATAAAGTGCAGTCTCTATTCTGCTGGGACTGCAGGCCTGCATCCTACCCCAGCACAAGCTTCACTTCAGGAAAACGAGGTGGTTTTTTTTGTTTGTTTGAATGTTGTTGTTTTTAAAAAGAATTCTTAGGAAAAACACTCGCTGAGATGATCAGCTCGTTTTCAAAGTTATCCTGGGGCAAAAGACAGAGGGTGTGGGCTGTGATACACACCCACATCTGTACAATAAGGAAGGCAACAGCGCAAAGCAAAAACAATTGCATGAAAAGCTTTCCAACAACAAAGTTTGCAAACCCGCAGAGCCCAGGCTATTTCTTGTGGTCTGGTGGGTAAGAGTTCCCAGATAATGGGGCCTGACAATGGAACAATGGGGACCGAAAGACGCGGCTCATGATTAGGAGTTATATAACAGCGGCTGGCATTTATTAATAACACTCGTGTTGTGCTTTATTTTCTTAGTTAGCACTTTTCAGGTTCAGAGCACTTTACAACCCCTGGTTATTCCAGATTTGATGCTCAGCAGGAGGTGACTAGGAGGAAATGTTGGCCTGTGGCAGTAAGAACACCCTTTACGCCTATTTCTGTTGTAGACCTTAAAGGAGAGAAAGGAAAACACTAAGTGATGCGCCTACACTGGCTGCTTGGGACCTCTCCTTTTCCCTTATGGTGGTGTAAGACCACAAAAACACCAAAATCTGGGAAAACAGGGTTTTCCTGGGGTGCGTTACAGAAATTTAACATTTTCAAAGTACTCTTTTTCCTGGTTTTCCTGGAGAACAAGCAAAACTGGGCCTTTCATTGGGATGTAGGAATATGGTTGGGTGTGAACGCAAACAGGAACCACCCCTGGAGGAGCAATCCACAGTCAGCCTACAGCGATGGCATCTGCCTCTTGGCACAGCTTTGGGAGCAGGAGGGAGGTGTCCCATTGGAGCAAAGACAACCCTGAAGGCTGCCTACGACATTCTTGAGACATGCAGATCGAAGCAGCGACCATGGCTCTTCTCGGAGGGTGCACTGGATGCAGTATGGGCCAGGCCGGAGGCTTTCTTTCCCCAGCATGCACAGGACCTTGACGCAGAGCAATAGTCATTCTGCCTGGCGCAGGGGATGAGCGGTCCAGTCTGAACAGGTTGTCTCCTTCTGGTCTGGGTAGGCTATTTATTGCTCCTCTGACTGTTGCTCGTGGTATGTGCTGACCGCTCAGCCTGCTCATGAAAAACAAGAGAATTCCCGTCCAAGCTCCGGTGCCAAGCAAGCAGCAACGGTTTTCTTCTGAGGAGGACTGGGAACCTCTTCTCAGCCCTGGGCGGCAGATGTGTCAAAAGCAGCTCAGACCTGGGGGAGCTGTAGCCCAAGACCAGGCTTTGGACTCAAACACCTAAACAGTTCATCAGACAGTCCTCTGGCTTGTCCAAAAGCAGAACTAGGATATATAGGAGCGAAACCTGCCTGTGCATGTGCAGATGAAAGCGAAGGGGTCCTCACAGCCTCCACAGCTCTATTCCTTACCAGGAGGCATGGGAGAGCTGCAGATTCCCACAGTAGGACACCCTGCAATGAGAAGGAGGCAGGTTGGGACAGCAAGGGATGGGACCTTGTGCTTTTCTCCACTGGTTATTGAAGTGCATGTGCTCCGGCAGGCAATCTGGAGGCATGGAAATTCACACTTCCAGCAGTTGCTGTCATAGGAATGGCCTGGGGATGCAAAACAAAGCCCAGAGCAAAAAGCCACCCTAGGGACAGCCCTATGACAAGCCCAGAGAGTCCTGGGGAGGTGCCCATGCAGTCCTGGCTACAGTTCTTAACAGTTTTAAATGATCAATGGAAGGCACAGGGCTACGATGCTGAAATGCAATTCTCAGAGCACGTTGAGCAGTAGCCAAGCTGATACATCCTGTAAGGAGGAAATCTTGTTTGTTGGTGTGATTTAAATTATTCATATCTGCCCAGGCATGCCCACCTGCACAGGAGAGATCCTGAGATAACAGATAACGTGGCCCTGCTTTTATTTCACCTGGTGTCTCAGAGGCACTGGGCCACATCAGGAGCACTTTTTGCACTTGTGATCTACCCCCCCCCCCGCCCCCCCAGCTGGGGAAAAAAATGCATGTACCTTCAGCTAATGCTCTTTGGTGGAGAGCATATTGCGGGCTGCACTCCAAGTGCCAGAACCACTGTGCAGGGACTCTGCTCACTGGCAGACACCTGCTGGTCAGCGGCTTGTTGTCTTTTTAGTTAAAATTGTTTGGAAAGGTGATGGCAAGCTAACCCCCCCAGAGTAGTCACTGCTCATCATCCCAGCCCTTTGCTGTCTGGATGCCAAACGGTGTGTGAGACAGAGACAGCAGGATGCCAGCTGCTGCATCCTCTCTGAGGTAGCCACAGGGATGAGTACAGGCAGGGCTGGTACCAGGTGTCACTGGTGAGACATGGGGACCACAGAGAGTGGGCCAGAGGTGCTCTCAGGTCTTCGGCTGTAGAATGTACTGCTGACAGTGGTAGGGGAAACAAGGGCGTCTCCTGGGCATCTCTCATCATGGGACTGGCTCAGCCTCGGGAAAGAGTCAGTCCTGGGGCTTCTTCCTGCCCCTGTATGGCTTCTTGCACAGGTGGGAAGGACAACAACCAGGCTGGGTGAGGCCTGGGGAACCACACAGCTGCATGGCTGTGCTATGTGACATGGGTACAAACAGGGGGATAACGCCCCTCGAGCCCCCACCTCAGGACATCTGGTCCCCATGATCTCACCCACGGGCTGGCCAGGACGGTGGTGTGGATGGGATCCAGCTGCCTGTCTCTGACTCCAGGTAAGGCAGGATGATGTGAGACTGGCTGGTTGAGACAAGCAGCCAGAGGAGACAATGAGAGTCGTTTCAGACCTTTTAAATCAAGACTTACGTGTGCCCTTTGTTGCTGAGATTGAAACTGGGACCGTCCCAGCTTCAAAGACGGTAGGTATAAAAGGTCAGATTTTTGTTCTGTACCTCCAACCCGAGAGCTATAGCTAGAAATGTCCAACAGCCCACTGCTTCCAGGCAGGAAAATCCTTTTTGTTATGCTCCATGAAATATTGCACAGAAAAGGCTTAATTACAAAGGATTTTCTTTGGGGGAGAAAAACATATAAACCCAGGCAAGTTGATGAGCAATAAAACATTCTCCTTGCACTTACTGGGAAAGGATCACATTCACCATCCAGCCTGAAAGGACCTTTTGGTTCTTTTTTTGCCTTGTGTCACTGCAACCACACCAGCACCAAATACAGAGTCTGAGGGTTCAAACACGGTCAAAAGGCTCTGATGGTATCCAAAGGAAACTCCTAGAATGCCCCATCATGACTTTTTTGCTACAATTTAATTTGTTGGGAAATTGCACAGACAGACGAATAATAGAGTTTCAAGATAAGTTTGGTCTCAAAAAGTTTCTGGCCAACAGCCAGTCCAGTTCCTGTGGCTATTCCTTTCTGGCACAGGGCTCTGCAAGAATCTTCTGAGCCTTCCCACCTCCAGACGAGGTGCATTTAACAGTATGGCTCTGACTTAATGTCATCTGGTTCCAACACTGCTCTCTCTAGATCCCAGTGACAACTATTTAATGGCCTGTCATCTTGTATTTCTTGATCTGCTCTGCCTGGTTTGAGGTTTTACCCTGTTGGAAGCTGCAGTTTTATTTGAACCTGTCCTTCTGAGCATGGCCTGCACCTCAGAGATTGAATTGAAGAGCTTTTAAGAGGGGAGAACTGACTCCATGTTCTCCAAAACTGTCCACGGCATTAGGATTTCCTGGCGTTGCTCCAACGGCTCTCCAGGCATAGCAGAGCCAGCCTCCTCCTCAGTGTCACAGCAAGAAGAAAGGAAGAAACACAGTAGCAATGACTGGAGCTGCAAGTCTGCAGGGTTCGTTAGTAGAAATTACTGCCATATTTACCAGTGCACTCCCCTATGCCCAGGATTAAGTTCGCATGTCCCATGCTTTAGCAGGCTTGCCCAGAGCACAAGAACAAGTGCTCTTATTCTCTCATGTGTGTGCGTTCACAGAGACATCTCCCATCCGCATTACAAAGGGGTGGAGGTCTGCAGATGGCCTTTCTTAGGCAGATGTGCTGCATCGCGCTTGCCAGCACTTTTTGATGCAAAATGGCATCAGAATATGAAATTTTGATGAAGAACAGGGGAAAAAACCTGACTGGATTTTCACGATTCCCTTCCTGATTCCTGGCTCGCTACAGAGTTGGTCTAATGTTTCTAAATTCAGCCACGCTTCAAAATTTTTGACCAAAAAACACAAGGATTTTTTTAGAAAAACGTTTCTCAATTTTTCCCTTCTGGTTTGGCCATGTGTCCTACTCACTGAGAGAAGACTCCAGTTGGTTTTTCTGACTAGAACCACACTTTAAAGAGCTCAGCCATTCCCTAAATTGGGGCTGATAAATCTTGCAGGCATAGATGAAGATAAATCACATTTTGAGCCCAGAGTACAAATTCTCAGGGTTGAAACATTTGTGTGGTATTTGTTAAGCAATTTGAAGGCTTACTGAAGTAACTGAGCTGGACAACAGGGCTGGACCTGGACCAGGACAACCAACTGTGTACAGACACTCAGCATGTAGGCAAAAGAGAGATGGAAGGGCCCAGATAAATCCCACTTCACTCAGAGCATTCATGGAAGCTATCACCTTTCTTCTACGCAGGGTAGCTTTGGTTCTGCCTCTTCCACCACTCTCTTCGGGAGGATGGAGGGCTGCTTAGTCAGTCCCTGTAGGAAGCCTTTATATTCAAGGCAAGCTGAAGTTCCTCATGAAGAACACAGAATCACAGAATCACAGAATTGTGGTGGTTGGAAGGGACCTCAGAGATCATCGAGTCCAACCACAAAAAAA
>JAOTQQ010000071.1:18138478-18151759 GCA_026546715.1 Gallinago undulata
AGAGAAGAGAAGAGAAGAGAAGAGAAGAGAAGAGAAGAGAAGAGAAGAGAAGAGAAGAGAAGAGAAGAGAAGAGTTGTTCTGTTGCTTTCTGTTGCTTGTTTAAGTTTTCCAGGCTCTCTTTATGCTTGAGAAATAATGCTGATGGGCTGGCATGGCAAGTATGGGGAAAGGCTTGGGTCTGACAAGACAAAAGCCCTAATTTTCACTTAAGGAACGAAAGAAAAAAATGGACTAAATGACAGTGCACCAGGTTTTCATTAGACATATGTTTATTTTCCAGTAGAAATACATTACTCCACTCTCGTCAGTGTGTCTAAAGGAGTGGTTCCCAAAGTATGCCATGGCAAGTGGTTGGCAGGGCTCCACGGCGCAGCCTCCCGCAGCAGCTCACGGGCTCGCCGGTTCCCTGCGGTCTGCTGCAAGCAGGAGGAATTCAGAGGCTGAGAGCAGTTGGCTGGCCCCAAAACCTGGGGAAGGCGAAGGGAGAGAGTGAAGCCCATGCAACCGCCTGGGGCTGGCTGTGGCTTGGCACGCATCCCTGCACGGTGGAGCTCAGGAACAGGACCCAAGGGTCCCCACTCGGCCGGATCCCCCTGTGGCAAAGATGTCACTGTAACCATCAAATGAACAGGACGTGGGGTCAGACAAACACACATAGCATTTCTCATTTTCATCAGAGAGCTGCTAATTTCTTTAAGAGGTTCAGTAGTCCCGATATTAATGAAGTTAGTCACCAGCTTACAGGTTTCTCTTCCCATCCTATCAGGAGTGGAATGGGAAGAGAAATGGGATGGTAAGAAAAGTGGCCCCAGCCACCTTCTGCTTTAGGGGCTTGACTCCGTGCAGGTCTGGTACCTGCCCTGTTGCCCCCCAGCTCCCACAGCCATGTGCCACAGGCCACAACAAAACCCCTTTGGCTGCCCTTCTCCAAAGGGGCTGTGGAGAAGCATCTGGGAAAGGTCTCCTCTGAGAAGCCAAGCTAAGAGGCTAACAGCCCCCCAGAGAGACCCTGAAGCTCCTGGGAGCTCAGTGACACCCTGGCACTTACCCTGCACCAAGTTCAGAGCTGACGGGAAAGTAAAAACACCCCTGAAGCCCCAGGGAGGGGATTACTTGTGCCTCAGAAATAGTTTTTCTCTATACCAGGTAGGATGGTTTTGGTATTCTGAGCTTTGTGGTATCCTTTTTTTGTCCTTATCATGAGGTATTTTCTGCTTTTCAGGCTCCTTGTGACATTCTGCCTTTTGGCACTGTGGTGGTGTGCCTTGTTCCTTGCTGCCTCACCCATTTATGATCCAAACTGGTTTCCTGCTGTGTGCCTGGCCCTGGAGCTCCTTGTTTTCTGTGCAGCCATACCTGACAGTCCCCATCAGCTGCCTGGAGCTTGTCCTTTGACATTTGCGCTGCAGGTGCCCACACCTGTCTTGGCCTCCTTGGTCTTCTGCACCTGACACCGCTCACTGCAGCCCCCCATTTCCCCACTGTCCCTGAGAGCCCAGCAATAGCTCTACTGGTTCCAGTTAACAGTCTGCCCAAATCCTGGCACTTTTCTAGTAGTGCCAGATGTCTTAAATGTTTCAGAAAAAACTATCCTATTGCTGTTACATGTGAAGAAGTCCAAGGAGGGGGGTTTCTCCCTCTTCCCTTACAGCCTGGGGCTGATTCCATCCAATTTGCTGTGGCCTATAGCCCAGACAATGGGGACAGGTGATGCCCAGGGTGGTGGAGAAGACTGCACTCACAGAAGGTTTGGTTGCTCTCAGTCCATTCATAGTGAGTGTCACATTTGCCACCTGATGGACCGCATTGACTAGGCTGGTGTCCTCTGCACAGCTCCTTCTGGCCAGGTGTTGGCATTGCAGGGAGGAAGAAGGAGGGTAGTTTCAATACACGCAGCAGCAGTTTTGTTGTTGTTTGCCCTATAAATATCCACATGCATTAGTTGTTGTGTCCCAGCACTGGCAAGCAAGAGATCTCACCCTCCAACAAGGGAATTTGCAGAGGGAAAGTCCCCAGAGGAGCAGTTTGATCTTCCTGACCCTTCTCCAGCCTGAAGCACCCATTGCACAGCCTGGGGGCTTGGCAGAAGCTGGGATGTCAGGATGGAGTCCTCAAAAACTCCAGGAGAGCCAGGGTGAGCTCTCCACTCCCAGGGGACCCAGAGGAATGCTCCTCAGCAGAGATCAGGAATGATCTCTGGACACCCGCCAACATCAAAAAACAACAACATGGAGCTCGGAGATTTCTACCCGCTTGGCATACATCTGTCACCACATGTGTTGACACGAAGCAATGCTGCCACGTCATGTTGTACGTGGCAGTCGCTGTCAACACTAGTCCAAGGCAGAGAGAACTGCTCAGGGCAGCTATTTTTTGAAAATGTCCTGAATAAAAAGGGTTAGAGCATGCCCTGGGGACATGGCCCACCACTAAGGGTGGCCACGCCAGGGAGCAGCTCTGGTGCAGGAACTCACAAGACACTCTCCAGGGACAACATGTTGCTGCCAGTGTAAACCAAACCCAAATGACCAGCCCCAAGCCAACCTGGAGACACAAGACCTTGCCAAATTTGCCACCCCTTCCTTTCCTCTCCTCTCTGCCAAGCCCTGTCTTTTTCCCCGTGCCACTCTCAAAACACAGGAAGCCCAACAGCTTCTGACATGGGAACTCTTGCCATGCAGATGAAGAGTCGCAGCCCTGTGCAATGTGCCCAGCCATGAGGAATCTCATCCGGCTGCAGTCAGACCAAAGATCCAGCTACAGCCCATCCCCAGTCTACTTCCCATGCCCCTCTTCTTGCAAACATCCATCCCACAGCAAACACCACCACTGGAGACACTGCCTCTTCTGGCCTGCCCCAAGCTGTCCTTACCATACAGCCCAGGCAGGTCAGTTCCCAGCCTGACCCCCTCCCCAGGCCAACATGCTCCAGGCTCTCACCCAGGTGCAAGCCCATGTCCCACCAGGGTGAATTTGAGGCCAAAGGGAGCACCACAGTGATGATGCTCGCTGGGACACTGATTTGTGGCTGTAGCTGACATGTGATGGAGGGACCCAAGGGACCTCCAGCTTAGGTGGCAGCCAGGACAGGGCTCAGCACTGGCTGCTGATCTCCCTGGGGTGCATACAGAGAACTTGAGTGGTTCAGTCACCTGCCCTCAGCCCCACAGAGATTGAAGTGCTGCTGCACCAGCTAATGTACTGCTACCCCAGGACACCTCCGTGCTGAGGCTCCAGGGGACCTGGGTGACTTGCCACACCGCATCTGTAGCCCAGGTCTGCTCCCGAGCCTGGCACCCCCCCCACACACCACCCTCTCCTGGCAAAGGGGCTGTGTCATGGGAGTTGCACTGAAGGAAAAGGTGCACGGACACATTTTTTTCATCCTCTTTGGTTTTTTTCATCTTCAAGGGTTTTTTTCATGTCTTCAAGGATTATTTTATCTTCTTTGATTTTTTCAACTTCAAGAGTTGCTCAGGTGGGTGGCCTCAGGAGGCAGAGACTTGCTCCCATAACATTGCTGTGATGCTGCCATGCCCATGGGACTCAGAGGGTGGCTTGTGGCCCTCTCTCCAGCATGTTGCAGGGTCTTGGAGCACCTTGCTCTAGGCTCATGCACCAGCACAGCCATTGCTGGGTTGTTCTTCAAAGAGCCACTCCAACCTGGTCACCTGCTTTGAGGAGTTACATCCCAGAGAGTCACTCAAGAAGAGGCATCTGTCCACCCCTATCATGGGCATCAGAGAAGAGCAGGCATAGGAGGGTCAGACAGCTTAAATCACCAGGAGTTAGGGAACCTCAGTGTCTTTGAGGAGCTGGGCCCATTTCCCACTAAGTAGAAGTCTGTGGAGGCCAGAAGAATCCCAGGAGCTTGTGGGTGAGGTTTAATGCTGCCAAAGCTTGGCGCTTCTCCTGTGCAACAAGGGGCAAGGGTCAGTCAGAGAGAAGGTCCACGGGTTTGCCTCCTCCTGTTTCATGTAGCTCCAGGAGGGGCATTTCTCACTGCAGTGACATGGGTCCCAGCCCAAGAGAAGGTAATGGAAGGCAGCAGAAGGCACAGGCTGACACAGGAGGGAAAATCATGTGTCAGCATGTGGCCTCGTGTTTACCTTGAGGAAGACAGTTTTGTTCTGGAGCTCTCCCATCTACTTCTGCCTCCAATCCTTACCTCTGCACCAGCTCCACACTGGCTTCAGGACAAATTCCTTTTATCTTTAAAGCACAGGGAACCCAGGGACTGGGCTGAGCTTAGCCTCCCCCCCTCCCCGAGGGTGACTAGCACTGAGAGTGATTACCATTGAGAGTGATTAGCACTGAGCCACCTTGTGCAGTGACATAGCCTGTCCCAAAGCCAGGAGGGGCAGAGCAGAGGTGCTTGTGTCCAGGTGATTCTCCTCATGGGAGAGATTTCTTTTCACCCTGGAACACTTCACACACGATCTAAGAGGGGACCACAATGCTGGCTCCGAGCATCCTGGGGGCTGCCCCAGCTCTGAGCTGTAGCTCCTCAGCCAGCTGCCTCCAGCCTCCCCTTGTCTTCCACACCCCTATTACTGGGCAGCTGGGAAACGTGCTGCTGCAGACGCTCCACGTGCCATTTCTCACTCCAGTCTGCAAATTCAATTTCTTTCAGCCACAGAAGACACACAGCAGCATCCCAGCTTTCCCGAGTGCAGGCTGGAATCCCTGCTACTTGGTTCAAAACCTACAGGAGCTATAGCTTTCCAGCTTTCTGTAGGCTTTGGTCGACCCCTGGGGGAGTTTACATTGCACCTCTGCAGCTTTCCCTCAGCTGTGTCCTGCCAGTGTGTTTGTTTTCTCTTGATTCAGTTCCAGCCTTGCTTGTCCCTAAGATGCTGTGGAGATGCAGGGAGACAAATACTGGCTGGGTGACTCAGGGACCCCGTGGGAAGGGAGCAGGGAGCCAGGGGGTGGGTGCCAAATCCTCCCTGCATTCCTGTTTGAAAAAGCCTGTCTGTGAATAAATAATTCAACATAATAACGTCATTTCTGACCGGTTGTCACTCTCCCTTCAGATCCTGGGAGTGTGAAGCCCAGGAGGAAGGCAGCTGTTGCAGAGTGGAGGGTTTGCACATCCTGGAGCATGGCCCATTGAGGGCAGGCAGGGGAGGGCTTGTAGGACCAATGGTTCCTAGAAGTAGTCGTCATCCAAAGCCCTCTCCAGCTTCGGGTGGCTTGGAGAGGGGCTTCAGTTCTGCGTTCAGGACCTGTTTCACAGGGCTGAGACACGGTCAGGATTCGTCCCTCCCCGGGTCTCGGTGCGTGCCTCCTGCGCCGCAGCCCGAGCTGGGCTTCACCGCCCTCCCTGGGGAGGCACTGCATGGTTCGCAGGGGCAAGAACCTGAGAAGGCATTTGCATTTTGCCCAGATTTTCCTGGTTAATCGGGACCCTTCAGTCTAGTCACTTGCTTATTTTTTTTAAAGCAATGAAAGAGATTTCCCAAATCCAGCCGGCTCTAGGATTACACACAGGCAGAGACACCATCAGTCTCTGTCAGTCATTCCCTCCGGCCGGAACGTTAGCGGCAAAGGAGTTCAAATGCAGGCGCGGTGGGGCTGAGCCTGGCTCCCACTCTCCTTCCCATCCTGTGCAGCCCTTTGTGGGCGCAAGGAGCTGCTGCCCTGACCTGGTGCGTGTCACTCCCCCTCCTGCCCCATGCAAATGCTTGCAAAAGATGCAGCGCAACTAGGATTCCCATCCAGAAGCTTCTGGGTCTTTTATCAGCCCCAGAGGGGACCACAAAGGGAGTGAGAGAAACGCTCTTGGTTCAGCTGACACTTTGACGTGTCCTTTGTCCTGATGGACCTTTCAGAGGGCAGCAGTAAAGAAGAAGCAGAGGGAAGGAATAATATTGAGCCAGGGAGCGCTGTGAAATGTCTGCTCCAGAGTGAGGATGGGCTCTTCAGTGCCTTTTCTCCCAGGTGATAAATCCCTCCTGTTCGTGCCATCTGGGCTGGGCACTCCATGGGCAATGGGCCCCACCAGGAGAAACAATGATTTCTTCATCAAAAATTGGTAAATAAACCCAAAGACTTGGATCATCACCCTCAGAGCCCTCCAAACAGGGGGTCTCATTTGGGGACAGAAGCTGGCAGGCAGAGAGGGCAGCACCTGCCTGGGCAGTATCCGAGGAGGGGAGCAAGCCCCCGCACCTTGCGGGTTCCTGCCGGTGTTCCTCGGCAGGCAGGGTTTCTCCTGCACCCCGGGCTTCAGTGGGCAGCGGAGGGGACTATGGTGCAGCCCCTGCCCATGGAGCTGGCAGCTGCAGGGTGGCATGGGGGCCAGGCCAGGTGCCACAGGAGAGGGAACACAAGCACCAGTTGCAGGAGGCTGGGAGTGCACTGGGGAAGGGACAACTGTTGATGCATCCTCGTGACTGGACTTTGCCTCGGCTTCTGCACGGGACGCCCAGCTCTGTCTCACCAACTGGGCAGAAATGTCCACAGAATTATTTCATTTTTCCATGTCTAAATGAAACTTTTCCAGACTTTTCTCCAGAGGAAACGGTTTGCTTAATTTGATCGAAATTCAGGAAAAGTCTTGATTGCTCTGAATCTACCTTTAATGAAAAAAGCAATAAACTATTAATCTAAAAAAATTCATTCAGCACCATCCAGACCTTCCTGCTCCAGCACCTGGCTGTTTTGGCCAGTGAAGGTAAGAAAGGGGTGCGAGGAGGTGACCTCTTACAGCATTTCATCTGGGGCTTGCGCTGGCAGGGCAGGCATCTGAAGGCGGGGTGGTGTGGACAGGGAGGGCATGAGCTCCTGGCTGGAGAACAGCGAGAAAGGCAGCACTTGCTCCATGAGAGCATCCTGCCCTAATGTGAAGCCCAGACCTGAAGCTGCTCCAGATCACAGCAGGGGCTTGGCAGTTTTTGCCCAGTAAGAAAGTGATTTATTGACCTTCTGCACCAAAGGGCATTCCTCATTGTTCAAATCAAGTTGAATTATCCAACTCAACTTACAGTTGTGCTTCTCAGTGCCTTCAGACATCCACAGTCCTTGTCTCATCACCTCCTGGTCACCACCAGGGCTCCTGCTGTGTTCTTATACTCCTGACTCCTGCATGAAGCCAGAAGCAGTAATAGACCCAATAGGAGGGAACATGAGCCCGACTCTTGCATCTGTGCCAGGAGGAGTGTAGCACTGACTGGGACCTGCTGGAGTCTCGCTGGAGCCAAGCTTTGCGGATGCGCTGAATGGGATAATCTACTAAAATCCAATATCTTATCCCATAGTTCATCATCTGTCTGCTGTGTTTTGTAACTCTTCAGGTTGACTGGAAAGATTTGGACACTGTTTATTCTAAGCCTCACTTTTCATATGTTGGCATGCCCCCTGTACTCACCAGAGATTTAAATCAGGTATTCTGTGTAGCAATGTTAAAGAGGAGTGTCTACATCAGGGCTCATCAACCACTGAGGGTTCCCATTGCTAGAATCTTCAAGGCAGACCCGCTCCAGGGCAATGTGGCAGGAGATGCTCCAGGTTTCCCTCACTACAGCCCTGCTCAGCTCAGGTGCAGGCTCCAGTGCTTGCTGCAGCCCTTCTGCTTCTCTTGTGACCCTGCTTTGCTCCACGCCCTCACTTCTGTGTCATACACCCACCAACCCCCTTGCCCCAAGCTTCATGCCTCCAGCCGGTGGCACAAGCTGCCTGAGGAACTCCAGTGACCACAAACCCTTTGAGGTTGCTCTCCTTGGCCCCGTGTGGGTCCCTCAGATCCTCTCCCTGCTGCAGCACTCTGGTGAGGAACATCAACTGGTCCAGCCCCTCCATCCCTGCTGGGCACAAGCATGCTACTCCTCTTAAACTCCCCGTGGTTTCCACCAAGGTCAGCTCTGGCTGCCTGTCTCCAAAGATTCCTCCAGCTAAAAACGGGAGTCCCAACATTTCGCTGACTAATTTCCACTGGAATCAGGAAGCTGAGATTACAACAAAAAGTTATGAATGAAACGAGCCGGCCCTGGGTTCCACGCAGACCAGAGGCATTACTATCCTACGCGACGTGTAATTAAATTGTGGACCTCATTGCCACAGGATGCCGCGCAGGCCAAAAATACACATGGCTTTGAAATGAGATTAGACAAATTCACGGAGGGCAGACTCTGCGGTGGCTGTTACATGGGATGGCGTGCATACCGCTCCTGGCTCAGGAAGTCACTAAGGCATCAATTGCTAGAAAATGGAAGGGTATTGCAAGGGCAGTTCGCCTGCCTCTATCTGCCTGCAATTTGTCATCATCACTGCCTGGGATAGAGCTACCTCAGCTGACCCACTGCAGAGCTGCTCTGCTGCTCTCTGCAGTTGCATTCACAACTGTCTTGTGCAAAAGATGGCACCCTGCAGAGCCGTCAGAGTTTTGGGGACCCCAGGACCCTGCCATGTCTCAGCCATGTGCTCTCCTGCCTCACCTCACCCTCCAAGAAGCCTCTCCCAAACCAACCCTCTGAAACCACAGCTCGAAACCCTCCTCATTGCACATGACCACCCAGAGATGCAACTGCTCCAAGGTTAGCAGTTTCTGGCCCTCTATGCCCGGAGGCGTTCACAAGCCCATGAGCGCTTGCACAGTGGGCCCTCCTGGGCTGGATGGGCATCAAGCCTAATCCCTGGCTTGCTCTCCCTGCCTGCCCAGCCACAAGTGCTACTGCTGAGCCTCTACTCTTCCCAACTCCCAGCAATAACTTCTCCAGCTCTGCAGGCATGTTACCACCTGCTCCGTGGTGCTCCTGTTGCAGAACTGATGCCTGGTGCTCTGTCAGTGCCCGGGCTGAGACCATTGCGCAGCCTGGCAGGCTCCCAGGGCAGCCCACCCAGCTGTGCCATGGTCACAGCAGTGGGCAGCCACCTTGCACCGCACTGTGTGTCCCGCTGTTCACACCACTGCCTGCCTCCATCCCCACCAGGCTCAGGCCCTGCACACCCCAGGGCTTTCTCCAGGCTCTCCTGTCCCTCTTCTTCCCCAGCGCTCTGTCCTGTTTCCTACACCCTGGAGGTTTTTCACATCCATTGGACCATGGTGGGCTCAGTTTCAGGAGTCTCTCTCTCTCTGCCCTGAGGTGCTTTGGCTGCAGTCTTTGCTCTTGACCCTGTTTACTCAGCACCTCTACAGCATCCCCTGGCAAGGAGTTCACGAGGAGTTTAGTTCCATGCTGTGTCAGGCAGTAATGCCTTGTCAGCATATCCATCGCTCCACAAGCCGGGGCTACTCTGATGCCTCCATCTTTCCTGCTTATCTAGTTGCAGCCTCCCGTCTGGCACTTGTTATTGTCCCTTTGGTCTGGTTTAGGATGCTGGGCAGGGAGCGCGGGAGCAGACTCTGAGTGGACTAGACTTTGCTGCTGGTGATTACAGGGCACTGGTGCTCGTGGCTCAAACCAGTTTGCCCAGCTGCCATCCTGCTGCTGGGATGGCCACGGCGCCATGAGTGTGGGCAGGCTGATGTGTGGGATGGGGCAGAGCCATGGTGTGCACCCAGCCTTGCTGGGGTGTTTCCTTTGCCCTCCCTTGCGTGAGTGTGAAGGTCAATCCCTCACAGAAGGAGACGGAATTAAATTCTGGTAAAGACCTTGACTTTGGGGTTTTGTTTTGCTTTTTTGATAGATCGTCAGGAAAAATAAGATGAGAAATTCCTCCTGTTTTAAGAAATAAGGCCCAAAGCTTGGAGGAGCTGCTGAAGGAAGTATGGGGAGAATGCTGTTTCTTTATATAAAACCCAGGAGAGGAACCATGCACACGCAGAGCCCTGGTTCATGTACAGCATTCTGGAGACATGAGGTGTTCCCAAGTCAAACAGAGGGCAGTTAGAAAAGTGTGGTTTGTGAGTATTGGAGAAAACATCCAGCACTGAAGAAACCGTGCTAAAAGATACAAGCAATCAGATGGCCTGCACATGCTTGCACTGCTCACAGGCTCATCCTCCACTCCTGCCCCACGACACTGCCTGCAAACAGTCAGCCTGAGCACCGGGGGGGCTTCAGCCACTGTGCAAAGGTGTTTAAAAAAGGGAGGGTGTAAGTGGTTAAGAAGAGGAGCAGCACTGGCAAGATGCAAGAGACCTGGGACTGGTCCTAACACCACAAACCTGGCTTGCACATTCCAGGTGGGTGACAAAGCCATGGGGACTGAGCTGAACACAGCTTAGCACATTGGCTGGCACCTCCCCACCCTATCCTGGTGTCATGGGCAACCTGAGCTTTGGAAAACCTTTAGCTGAAATAGCTAGCGAGAATTTAGCCAAATTTAGCTTAGTAGGAGCAGAGCTGCTGGAGCAGTCATTGACCCATGACCATGAGCGATGGCAAAAGCCGTATGGCCCTTCCTGGGAACAGTTTTCCCTGCTCTCCTCTTTTGGGCAAGTCTTGCAGGTGTTAGTTGGAAGTGGGAGAGGTAAGTGTCCGGCACCCAAGGGGCAGGAGAGCAGTGCCAAAGAGAGGATCAGGGCCATGCACACGTGATGTTTGCAGTGCAGGAGCATCTCAGGCTGGGTGTTGGTGGAACACGTGAGGACAGCAAGGGCAGCCTTGGTTGAGTTATCAGATGGAAATCATGGAAAGTGGCTAATGTGTGTTTTGCTGTTCTCTTTCCCTTCCACCCTTCAGTTGCTCACTTTTGGTTGGTTTTTTTTTTTTGTGGTTCTTTTCTTTTTCTTTTCTTTTCTTTTCTTTTCTTTTCTTTTCTTTTCTTTTCTTTTCTTTTCTTTTCTTTTCTTTTCTTTTCTTTTTTTCTTTTCTTTTCTTTTCTTTTTCTTTTCTTTTCTTTTTCTTTTTCAAAGGAATGACTTTTAATTTACTTCATTAAAAAAAATAAAAATCTGTCCTCTCAGCACCACTGCAGGCCTATGCACTTTCTGGTACTCTGCTCACCCCTCTCCTGCCTCATCTCCATCCTGCCTTTCCCCATTACATGCTTCCTCCTCGTCCTCCCTCCCGTCCCGCATCCTTCCAGCCCTGCCCCGCTCCGGGCTGCGGGCTCCGCCCTCCCTCCCCTGCCCCCTTCTCAGGCCTGAAGGTACAAATGATTAGATTTTCAGCCCAATTAAGGCAGGCTGTCTCCTGGCTGGGACAGAAAAGGTTGGCTCTGGAAGGTGGGAAACAAGCTTTGACAGGTCCTGGCGTCCCCAGCGCCCTCCGATGGCTCTGCCCGCTGGGCTCCTTTGTGCTGCTCCAGGAGCGGGGCCAGAGCTCAGCTGGGGGTGCGGGAGGGGTCTTCTCTCCCCCCTCCTCTTCCCCAGCCCAGCAAAAAGAATAGCTAATTAAGAGGTCTAAACGCAGGCAAAACTAATTCCCTATTCAGAGCTCTGACGGGCAGTGGGAGGGAGGGGGAAGGTGGCGGGTGGTGAGCTGGAGATCGTGGCTTCATCTTCTGCAAGAGGCGAGGACCTGGGGCAGCCGGTTAACCCTCTCCTCCCTGCCCTCTGGGGTGGGTGAGCCAGGCGACACACATCATCCCGTGTCCCTCATGAAACAGGGCAAGGCCCTGGGGTCCCCCACAACAGTGATACTCAGCCATGCGTACTACAGGTCCTGCTCAACAGTGCTGTCCCCACCCTGGGCTGGCTCCATCTCAGCCAGGCTCCGAGAGAAGCTTCTGCTGTGGGTTTTCCATCCCCATCTCCCTTCATGACCTCACAAGGGTAGCATCAAAAGGTCTTGTATTCTGCAGCACCATGTCATCCCTGTGAGCCCCTGGACAGCCCCTCTGTCCCTGTCCCACTGCTGTGCCCATGAGCCCATGGCTGCCTGTTCCTGGTCTGAGCTTTGAGCCATGAGCAGCCCCCCAAGGCAGCTGGGGATGGCTGAAGAACTCAGCTTCCCACTTGTGCCTGGATGCCCAGGGTCCAGCTCCACGACACCATGGAGGGACCAGGGCTGCCCATCCAGTCCAGTCCAGTCCTGCCCTTGCCCCAGGGAGGGTCCTGCCTGCCCTGCCCAGCACAGGAGGCCCAAGGAGGGCATGCTGCCTCTCTCTGCTTTCCACAGCATGACCCGAGCCTGGCACAAGCACTCTTACTGGACTCTAAGTGGTCAGGCTTTGGGGAACTGGAGGTGAAGAGCTGAGGCTGCTGGAGGGTGAGGCTGCACTGGAAGCAGAGCCAGACATCTTGGCTGGCCCAAGGGGATGCTGCTGGGATTTAATTTCATAGAATCATAGAATGATTAGAGTTGGAAGGAACCTTAAAAGTCAGTTCCACCCTCTGCCCTGGGCAGGGACACCTCACACCACACCAAGTTGCTCCAAGACCCCTCCAACCTGCCCTTGAACCCCTCCAGGGATGGGGCAGCCACAGCTTCTCTGGCCAACCTGGGCCAGGCTCTCACCACCCTCACACCAAATCTAAATCTTGTCTCTTCCAGTTTAAAATTGTTCCCCCTCATCCTATCACTTCACTCTGATCAAGAGTCCCCCCTAGCTCTCCTGTAGGCCCACTTTAAGTACTGGAAGGCTGCTATAATTTGCTTTGTTTTAAACAAAAGGAACCACACCCATCCGAACCACACCAAGGTGCACACAGAGAGGTGAAGCACTCCTCAGCACCTCTGCCAGGCATCACAGGAGGGTCACTGCAGGCAGCATACGGCCCTTCATCTTCTACATGCACAGATCAACTCTTTCTGCCAAGCAGCTTCCCGTGTGGCCCTGGGGCTGGGTCAGTGACCATGACCCCTGCACGGCCCGTGTCTGTCCCACAGCCAGCACTGGGCAAAGCCTGGGCACCGCTCCTGAGTTCCCGTGCAGAGGACACAGGGACCCAGGGAGGAGCATGATTGCCCACACTGCTGGAAGTCTTCCAGCAAGAGTCTGTCCCTTTGGTTCCTGCACTCTGTGGGACCTGAGCTTCCTGGAGACTGAGGTCCTCACTGCACTAAGAGTGTCCCCAAATAGGCAAGAGAGGAGATGGCAGATAGGCTGTGGGTCACAGCTACTTCTGCCTGGCGTGACATCTCTCTCTACCTCCAGCTCCTGCCTGAAACATCTGGGTTCAGATTCAAGTGAGAATATCCCAGTTCCAGGTACCCCTGGCCTCAGCCACCCATCCTCCTACTCCAGGGGCTGGACCCAGTATGGGTCAGCAGAGCCTTGCTCACTCCAAGACAGTATCACAGAATCACAGAATCACCTAGGTTGGAAGGGACCTTTTAAGATCATCTAGTCCAACCAATGAAGAAAAAAAAACAACCAAGCAAAAAACCCCAAACAACAAAGCCAAACCACAAACGAACAAAAAAACCCCACCCCCCCACACCACACCC
>JAOTQQ010000071.1:18161698-18220872 GCA_026546715.1 Gallinago undulata
TGCCCAGGGAGGTGGTGGAGTCTCCTTCTCTGGAGACATTCAAACCCACCTGGACAAGTTCCTGTGGGACCTGCTCTAGGTAGACCTGCTCTGGCGGGGGGGTTGGACTAGATGATCTCGAGAGGTCCCTTCCAACCCCATACGATTCTATGATTCTATAGCATGTCCCATATATCTATGACCATGTACCAACACCCCTGGGCTGAGCCAGGCACTGCACAGGGGTGTTGGCAGCTTTCCTTTCAACTGGGAGATGATGGGGCAGACCAGCCATCCTGGCCAGTTCGGTGGCCTATACTTCTCCCAGAGAACTGTCTGTGGTGGCCATCCAAGTCAACGACCAGTTATCAAAATGCCATGTTGCCTCCATTGTGATGTCTGGCAACTCACCCTTGGCCATGGACAAGGTGGATGCACCACGTCTGTATCCCATGGGGCAGGAACTGCCTGGCTCTCCCAGCCAACTTCTGAAAGAGAAAGTTCTCTTCTCTCCCCAGTCCCACCCCTCCTCCTGCCTCACTAAAAGTGGAAGGTAGGGGGAACTCACCCTGTCAGCTAATTTGGGGGATTTCCTCCATGGCAGGCAGGAAGGGACTCGAGGCTGTGCAGGGTCAGCCCTTTGCTGACCCTTCTGCTCCTACTACAGCACAGGAAAGTCTGAGGGTTCCTGGCTACTGTCGGGGGGCCATAGGCCCTCTGCCTCTATAAAGCTAAAAAAAGACCAGCTACAAAATTTTGGCCCTTGCAGAAAGAAGCAGGTTCCTCAGCCTTCCTCCAAACCACCCAGATAGAGTCTTTTTCCCCTGCCATCTCTTGGGATGCCTTCTCTCTCCCAGTCTGGGAAGACACTGGTCTGCTTTCTGTGGGATCCAGGCAGGACTACCACCTCCTCCCCGCTGCCCTTGAGCATCTTGGTGGCTCCCACGTCCCAGTCCCTGTGTGTCTGGGACGTCTCCCAGCCCTGACCCAGCATCTCCCAGCAAGCAGGAGGCTGCAGGCTGCCTCCCACCCTCCTTCTCCTCGGGTGCGGAGATGCAGGGTGCTGAGGGAGGGCCAGGCACACACACACTTGCATGTGCACACACACACACACACACACACGCGCGTGCACACACCTCCGAAAGTAGCCGCCTCTCTTTAATGAAAAGCAGCAGATGGGTGTAACTGGCAAGTGCAGGCTTCTAGGGTGGGAACGCTTAATGATGTCTTTAAACACTGGGAGCGTGTCTGTCTCTCACTCGTGTCCCTTCTGCTGTGCCGTGGGGACGCCTCTCCCCGGGCCGGTGCCTTGGGAAGAGCCCTCTCACCAGCGGGGCAGGTCAGGGAGATGAAAGCATGCCTGCAAGCCCCAGCTCCCACCTCCTAGGAGACGGACATAGCCTCCCAGCCTGGGGACAATGGCAGGGTCTCGTCCCCCCGCGTTGTCTCTAGGTGATGTCACATCGATCAGAACAGCCGTACCGAGGGGAGGGGAACAAACACGAAAGCACACAAAGGAACCCGCTTTGAAGTCCTGCGAAGGAGCGTGCCTGCTGCCTCTGGGCTGCCCGTACCTCCCAGTGCTCGGGCGGCGGGTGGGTGTGAATGGGGACGGGGCACACAGGCATGGAGGGGTGGGTGGGTGCCTGCAGTGGCTGGATGGGAGGGCTGGAGCCCGTAAGCATCCGCTGCCCCCTCGGGATGCAAAGGCTATGGAAGCTTTGGTTTCCTACACCTACAGCAGCCCAATCCACTCCTGAGCCCTCCCCTAGCCCAGGCAGCGCAGCAGCCTTCCAGCCTTCCCAGCCTTTCCGTGACCAGAGAGATGTTCATGGACCTCTGTGTTACCCACACCACCCTAAATGGGTTTTGAGGAGTTGCAGCCAGCATTGACAGGGATTCACTTGGCCACCCAGAACCAGAGCTCTGATTACAGGAGCTAATTAAACACGTTTGGAATCTCTGCGTTTCTTTCCTGATGGGTTTTTTTGCCACAGCTGGGAGGCCTGGAACATTAGTCAGCAAAAATGGAAACCCTTGCTGCATCCCATGACTCCAGGAGCTGGGGCTTCAATGGGAAAGCACCAGCACACGTTAGCAACACCTTTGCTGTCACCAGGTGGGTGACCAGCCTTCAGCTCCTTGTAAAGCAGAAAAGATACAGGCTTGTTTAGATGCCGCAGACTATATGCACCAGCAACTGGATTTACCATTGGATTTTCTCCTTTGCTGTGCACAGCAATGGTTCCCATCCACAAAAGGAACGTGAGGCACCCATCGCTCTTACCACATCCATCTTGCTCTCACTTCAGTGGTGGCATTACTGGTAGCCAGCTGGCTACCACAAGAAGTAACTGCATACAAGCCCCATGGGATAGCCCAGGCCAACCCTCTTAGTGCCGCAAGCCAGTGAGACGAGCTGCGTGGTGCAGGAAAGCACCCAGGATAGGGTGGAAAAGTGGTGACCAGCCACTCATGTGGGCAACGGAGCAGGACCAGTAACTGCTGGATGGGAAGAGCTCTCGTCCTCGCACTTCAAATATGCACACGCTTTGGCACAGGCTGTGGCATCGCGAACCGCATCCCCAGCTCAGCCTGGTCCTGGTGGGACTGGGAGCATTTCCGATTCACTTCAGAGTTCATCTCGGAGGCTGCACTTAGTCCTTGGAGAATAACTCCCAGACTGGTATAATTTTCACTCATTTTACACACCTGCTAAATGCCAAATCGGTGCCAGCCACCCTGGTTTCCCACCTCTGCCCAGAGCATAACTTCAGGCCCCAGTCACATCACAGATGAAGGAAGCAAAAGAAACTGTTTGCTACAATTTTTAAAAAGTGACTAATTGTTTTCAGCATCTCCCTTTTAATTAAAAAATTAGGGATCAAACCAAAAACACCCAAGAAGAATTAAATTTTTAGAAAGAGCAGCACATTGTCATCTGGAAAAATCAGGCGGCAGGCAGCTAAAAATAGAGATCTCCTGAACTTCTGAAAACTGTGCCCACTCGCGTTGGTTTTCTTCCACTCTCACCGCACGTGAAACCATCAAACCCTTTTCCTCTGCTCCTCTGTTTGGGCACCAGTTTAATCAAAGAGCCCAGGGAACAGTGTGCATCTGCAGCTGCCCGGGGGGGCAGCAGACAAACCCTGCTGACAAGTAGGCTCTCTGTAAACCATGGCTGCAAAGTTTGTTTACAGTGTTAAATGCCCATGAAAGTGGTGGCGATATTTAAAAATAAGGATGCTTTTTTCATTTTCTGAATGGAAGTCTGAGTCTTCCCTGTGTTGTTGCAGAGGGAACAGGATACTGCAGTGGGCTCCCACAGCAAGGAGGAGGGATGCTTGTGCCAGGACTCTCTCCCGGTTGCCTCTGTGCCTGAGCCAGCACTGGATACACTGTGACCTCCCACCATCTCTGCTCTTCCAGGCCACCCTGGACAAGGAGACAGCCTCTTTTAGGTCTTTAGGTGTTTTTCTTTTTAATCTTTTTTTTTTTTTCTTTTAGCTTTAGGTACTGTCTGGGCTGTGCACACCTTGAGAACAAAGGTTTGCTGATGCCTGCAGCCTGCATGTGCAGCTGGCAGGGCATGCCCACGCTGCAGTGCTTGCCGATGGGGACATGAGTGTGCAATGCCCGGGGTGCATGGCTCTTTCTCACAGAACTCACTGTGCTGGCAGATGTGCCCACGTGGCATCAGGCGCAGCATGTTTTTAATTGGTAGAGCATCTTCCAGAACATCCCCGCCTTTAAAAGGACCACCTTGGAAGCTCGACCTGGAAATCTTTGTAGCCAACCAAATGGACAGTCCTGCCTCAGGCCTTTGCTTTAGGTCTGCTGCCTTGCTCTTGGAGGAGACAAGGCATGCAAATCCAAGAAGCCAACCAAAGGAAAACACCATCCCCACAGTGCATGCCTTTGGCTTGGGGTGATGGGAGGGAAGAGAAAAGAAATGAAAAATTAACCAAACTTTTAAGCAGTCTCGATCATCTTAAAAGGAAGCAGGGAAAAGCTTAAGTATCGTGTCCTTCTGCTGTTGGAACCTCTTTGCTCCCAGCAGATCTCCTCTCCCTTAACAACGCAGCACATTATTGCCCCTATACGCTTGCAAACATGCCCGCTGACCAGCCCATGGAAAATGGTTGGGCTTTCATTTTCCACCGAGCGGGTACATTTCTTTGGCATCTTGGATGTCAAGCATTCCTGAGGCAACACGGTGAAAACACACTCGGCTTGCAAACGCGGGATGTTTCAGAGCTGCAGTAAACAGCAGTGCTACTCCCTTTTGGGGACTTCTCCTCCCCTCTCCGTAACCCAGACTGCACCACAAAGGAGCAGATGCTGGCGCTGCTGCAATTTATTTTAATTCCAACCCCCCCATCATTTTCTTTCCTTTTTTTTTTTTTTTTTTTGATTTTGCGTGTGTCTGGGTAAATTTAGTTCCCATAAAAGTGAAGGACTGTCAACACCAGCTTTGGAGCCAACCATACTGCCGGCAGCTGTTGTGCGGGCTGTGCACACAAAGGCCCCAAGTGCATCTCGGTCTGTCCTCCCCAGCCCCCTCGCAGCCCTCTGGCTGGTCCAGCTCCCGACCCCCTTGGCTCTGGCCCCTGGCCCTAAGTCCCAGCTCAAATCACACAGCCCCCCCAGCCCTGTTCCTCCCAGCCCTCCTCATCCCATCAGCCTGGCTTAATCCTTCCTGATCCCCATCCGTCCCCACACCCGTGCTGCTCCTCCCAAGCTCCCCGTCCTCTCCCATTTCCTGTACCCTCCCAAGACAGGGACAGCCAGCCAGAGGTACCATCTCTTTGACCAAGGCGCTGCCCCAAGGGCAGCTGGATCCTGAAGAGGGGCACAACGGAGTCCTGCTGAGGACTCTTCTTCAATCCCAGTAAGGCCCTCCTTGGAAGGAGGATCCCATGAGATAGCTCTCCTTGGATGGAGGATCCCAGTAAGGTAGCTCTGGTTGGATGGCGTATTCCAGTCAGGTAGCTCCCTTTGCATGGACATCTCTCCAGGGGAGCTGCACATGGGGGTGCCAAGTGGGTTGGCCATGCTGGAGGGACCTGCAGCACTCTCCACTCCCACCCCCTCTACCCTGTTCCTCCTCTCTTCAGCATCCCTTGGCTTCCTCTGGGCATCAGTGGACACTTGGGAGATTGGTGGTTTCATCCACCCAGGTCTGTGCCACCATGGGGTCTCTGAGCACAGCCCCCTGCAGCCAGGGGCCTGAGGACATCTGCAGGAAGCACCCCTCTGCCAACTGCTCTTCCACCTGCAAAATCCAAGTATTTGAAACTTTTCCTGGAGTTCCTTGTGAAATGGTGCCTGGAGAACATTGGGAGGAGCACATACCCTGCAAAGCTGGGCCAGTTTCGCTCTTGTATGTGGGGTCTTGCCACCAGGTGCAATGCTCTGGGGGAGGGGGGTGGGTGGGTTGCAAACCTCTCTGTCACTGGAGAGCAATCAGAGCTTATGCTCACCAAGCAGCATCACCTCTAGAGTCCTGTGGAAACAACGACTTGTCATTTGGTTCTCAAGCGGCCCTGCCATAGCAGTCCAAGGGACCCAAGGGCTGAGAGCCTCTCTCCGCTTCCCCACAGCTCTAAGATCACAAGGGGATCCCCTTTTCCTCCTCAATATCTTTAGATGGGTCTAAAAGCCTGGAGGAGCATCTGTTTTTCACAGCTGCTCTTTAAATGGAGGTGTTCAAACCTGATGCTTTGATTTTTGTTTTGACACATCTTCAGCGGTGCCTCTCTGTTCCTTCCTGCAGGACACCCCTCAGCACAACGCTGCTGGCTGTCACCCACGCACCCCTCTGTGTCCCTTGTCCCTGATCACCACAACATCCAGGTCCCACTGCCTGCCTCTGGCCTTGCTTACACCTGGAGTCACGTCTGCTCTTACCTCAAGCAGTGTCTGGGTAGCTCCAGCTCCTTTCACTGCCCGGGGCTGGGTCCTGCAGAAAATCCAGTGCAGCTCTAGACCACTGATCTTCCTCCATGCTGGCTGCATGGAAACATCGTTCTCTGAGGCAAGGGGAAAGCAGATTCTTGTTGGTGGCTCTTCTCCAGGTGGTGAATTCAATGCCCTTCAGAGGTCTGGGGCATGGCTAAAGCTCCATATCCCACCAGGAGCTCACTCATGGTGAGAAACAAATCCTGCCAGCAGACTTGCACCAGCAAGAACAGAGAGGCTCTCCAAAGCATCCAAGCCATCTCCACACCCCACTCCTCTTCTCAGGCTCCTAAACACCTCCAAGAGGCGATCCCAAAGCCTCTGGCAGGATCTGCTGAGCTGAGGGAGGAATACACATGAGGAGCCCTGTGCAGGAGCAGGTAACACTCAGCCAGTCCCTGGCATTGCTGGGAGGAATGTCCTGCCAGCCCTCTGCATGAAAACACGGGCTGCTGGCAAGCCCATCCAGCCCCTCCGAGCTGTTAGCAGGGTCTGTCCCTGCCAAGGACTCATCCTGCTCCTGATCCAACGGGAAGTCATCTGTGCAGACAGCCAGGCTGAACTCCTTCACCCTCTCCTGCTCTGCTGTGCCACTGGAGCCTTCTCTGTCCATCATCTCCTGCAACCCACATAGCCCTCCTCAAGGCTCGCCATGATTTTGCCCTGGGTCGCCAGCCACCTCCGTCCCTCTGCCCGGGGAACAAGGGGCGATTCACAGGGCCAGCAGGGGCAGCCTGGGAGTGCAGTGAAATGAGGTGCTTGCCAGGGGCCAGCAAACTTTACCTTGTATGGAGGAGACGGCTGGGAAGCAGTTAACACTTTGGTACTGGATTGATTTCTCCTGGAAGGAAGGAAGTGTCCTCACACAGAAAAAATGCAGAAATAACAGGGTTGGGTGATTTTTTTTTTGTTGTGTTTTTTTTTTTTTTTAAATAGCTATTCTTTTTTTCCAGCCATCTGTGCCATTTGCAGCTGATGGGAGCAGGGACAGTGCTGGATGGGGGGAATCATTTGAGTTTGGGACCGATATTGCATTTACAGTGTACAAAACAAGAGAGGACATCTGTCCCCAGTGGAGTATTACGCACAGATCTAGGATTTTAGTATTGCACTCACGTCCAGTGCTATCATTACAGATGCAGAGAGTGGAGATGGTCATGTGCAACCCTGTACTCCCTCCTCCTTGCTGTCTTCCTCGTTTGCAATCCATCATGGCTCCCCTTGCCCATGGGTTACTCCTGCTAGTCCAGACCTTTGAGTGCTTTCCTACCACAACGTTCTCCTCCCAGCCTTCCCCTATCCCTCTTCCTGCATATTGATGCTGCTGGGGAGCGGGACCTGAGCAGCAGTCAGGAGCATGCCACTGCCTGGGTCAAAAGCTGGTCCTTCACATCTTTACGAAGCCAATCATGGAGAACATCTCCCTTTGCAGCCATGGGGTCTCCCAGCCTCTTTCAGGAGCAGCCCTCAGAGATTGCAGACTCATTCTTCATCCAGATAAGATGTCATTGCAGATAGTCAAAGTGCTATCAAGGTGCTAGTCACAGACACTCTTTAAAAACCTTTTGACCCCTCTATAGCGAGCCTGGTCACTGGCTGTGCTCCCTGATAGCAGGAATGGGGCACTTCTGTCATCAGCCAGGCGTAAAACCTGCTAAACTTGTGGGCAGGAGAGGGTTTGGGCACTCTGTTGGTGCCTCTGCTGGTGTGGAGCAGCAGAGCCACTCACTGAGGAACTACTGCTGGGAGCATCCCGATGGAGCTCCTGTGCTGGAGCGAGGGTGCGGGATGGGAGGAGGCTGCTCCTGCCAAAACTTGGTTGTATGGGGAAGACAGCGATGCAGAGCTGAGCCTCTGGTTGGGATGTCCTTGGGCACAGACCAGGCACTCGCACAGAGGCCAGAAGTCCCAGACGAGCCTTTTCTAGCCCTGCCACGTGCCTGAAGATCGCTGGGCAGGCTCTGACTGTGCGCAGTGCAGCTTTGCCAAATGCTTTTCAATAAAATCTTCAGCTTGATGTCGGCTTTTGCTTTTGGCATGTACCTCCCCTGCCTTTCCTGGTTATTTCCAATGGTGTGATTGCCTGTGGAGTATTTTCAATCCTGTCAAAAGAACTTGTTTAAGTTGTTAATGAATATTCAAATGAAGCAAGATGCTGCTCTGTTGGCTCAAGCAAGACTGGACCCAGTTGTGTGCAATGTGTACAAAGTGTGAGGGCTTGAATGAAGAAGGGACCTGGGGAATGTGGTTCTCCTAGAGAGGCCCCAAGTCTCTTGCTCCTGCCCTTGACTTTGGAGACAGAGGGTGGAGGGGAGAGGGGCAGGTAGTAGATGAGGGAAAAGAGGGAAGTGGAGGGAGCAGAACAGCCCATGTTAATTATATTATCTAGGTATAAATATGAGAGTTTGCATGTGCCAGCTGGAGGTTTGTTTGCCTTCCAGAGCAGGCGAAGGGGAGCAGATATGGTCAGGAGGAAAGGCAGTGATGGCAGGGCAGAGAGGACTACTGGTGGCTGGGAGAACCTGCTCTTACGGCGGGTAAGTGAGCATGTGCCCCATGGTTCATTACAAGCCCTTCAAGCAATTAAGCTCACTTGCCCTGGGGCTTTGGAGGAGAGGAGCACCAGACTGGTGGCTACGTCCCATGATTTACAATACATCTGATAGTTCTAGCCCATTAATAAAACATGCAGTTGGCCATGAAAGGCACATCTGCCTATTTTAAAGACCATAATAATGGATAAAGCTCTGACACATGGATTTCTGTAAGAAAACTAACACTGTAAATAGCATTCCAAAATGATGTATTCCATCAAATTCAATGGGACAGTTATTGTATGCTAATTAAATACTACTGAACTATTCAACGGTTGGATGGTGAATAGAGACCCAATTTTAGAAAGCCACACAGTTCCTCAGAACACCCACAGACTCCCAAGGCTTTTACCACTGTCCCGAACCCGCAGTCAGCTCTGACAACAGGCTGAGGACAGGCAGAGCACAGGCTATTCGCAGGGTAGGTGACCTGTCTGTCAGGAGCTCTGGGAACATCAGCATGTCTGCAACGCGCTCTCTGGGTGGTTAAATGATCTCAAATGAGGATTATGCATCTTGTCTCCTGGAAATCAGGCCATCAGGAGCATGACTTGCTCCACAGTTACTCTTTTTCTCTTGGGAGAAGGGTTCCATGTTTTCTTCACCAATGCTGTTTCCCCCTTCCCGGGATGATCTCCTGATTTTGCTGCTTTCCAAGACTTTCTTCGCTTTAATTCAGAATCACAGAACCACAGAATCACCTAGGTTGGAAGGGACCTTTTAAGATCATCCAGCCTTGCTTTGGCTGTTGGAAGGTATGTGTTGTGCCCTCCAACCAGTGCACCCAGACTACAAACAAACAAATGCAAGAAAAAGTGCCAACTACAACGACAAGTCCAATATTTGCCACGGGAGAAGTGTGCTAAAAGAGAGGGGTCTTGCCCCAGCTCTCTTGCCCCTTGGGGCTCAAGATGTTTGCTGGCAGGGATGGAGAGCCCTAGGGACATTCACAGAAGTGGGGCCATGCTCCATAATCCCTCGGGAAACCCTTCTCCAGACGCCGGTGCTGTGGCAGATCAACTCTCAGCCTGCAGGGCTTCCTCCTCAGCCCTTTGCACAAACAGACAGGTCGAAAGCTAATGAAGTGGAGACAGGCAGACAGACAGACAGACAGATATTTCCAAGTTTTCACTGGTGCCTGACATTATAACCTAATACATGGGATCTCATTCCACCCAGCACCTTGGTCTGGGAGCTTTTGCACGATCTAGCCCAGCACTGCCAAGCTCCCTGTAGAAGAGCAGTGTATTGATAAAGCCTGTGGACACTTTCAAGTCTGCTAAAAATATGTTTCGAGGTGACAGATCTTAAGCAACACACAGAGCTGAGCGCTGCTCTGCTCTCCACACCCTTCCCCGCTGCCAGGAGAAAGCAGCCACTATCAGCGATAGCTGGATCCAATTTATTAGGCGCTTCGAGGAGACATTCATCAGGAAAGGAGATAAATAATCTTCAGATGGAACAATTAAATTTAATTGCCTGAAGATTATTTGTCTCCTTCCCTGATGATTGTCTCTGCTGAGCGCCTTATAAATTGGATCCAGCTATCAGCAATATTAACTGCATTTCCCCTCAAGACTGGCCCAGCCACCCAGACCAAAACACTGGGCTCAGAATAAACTTTCACTCTTACACATCGAAACCGAGCTTGCCTTGATGCTTGTGGTTGTCTTTTTTCTTGCAGACAGATAAGTCTGTGGTCTAGGTGGATGGGTTTTCTGGTCCTTGGTGAGTGCATCCTGAACTCAGCAGTGCTGCTCCTGCTCTGCTGGCTCTGTGGCAGTGGGGTCCTGATTGGCAAAGGCTTGAAGAGGGATGTGGTGAGCCCTGAGATGGACCATGCAAAGCTTCAGTGAGCTGGATTTTGTTGCAGCTGGAGAAATGAAAAACCAAGCTGGTGGTATCCATAGCACACTACAGAGCAGCGATGGCTTATGCAGAAGCATGCTTCTGCTGCCTGTGAGAGAAATGGTGACGGAGCCACATCTCAGACTGAAGAGACCTTCAATGTGTGTGGGCTTGCTAATGCCCATCCCAGTCAGTCCGCCAGCCCAACAGCCAGCAAACTGCGGGAATGCTGCTTTTCCACGTAGAGGCAGAGCTAGGATAGCCACCATGTTCATGTTACTCCAGGCCGGGACCAAAGCTAGAACCTCCTCAACAGCCAAGGAGCCATCAACTCCCTCTTCTGTATGTGTCTGAAGTCTGGAAAATATCTTAAATATGGGAGAGGAAAGGGAGGGGTTTGATTCTCAGCTGGTGTAAATCAGTGGAGCTCCATTGACGTTGTTGGATGATTACTGAAGAGTTATGTCCTCTGACCCCAAAAATTTCTAGGGAGGGAGGTAATGACTGCAAAGCATTCCAGTGTTGCAAGAGATCTTCCTGCAGCCTGGCTGTGGGGAAGCTGTAACTCCAGGGGCTGGGAAACGCAGGGATAAGTGTCTTGGTGAAGGAAGGGGAGAAAATTCCCCAAGATTCCCAGCTCTGAGTCCCCGTTGGAAGGCAAGCTGAAAATCAGAGAGGCTGGTCTGCAGGAACCATATACCATGGGAAGACCTCATCCTCCTGCACCTTTCGGAGTGCAGAGGACAGACAGCTCTGGATTTGAGCACCATGATGTCCTGCTCTCAGCCCACCTCAGGACAGTGGTGGAGTCTAATGCTGGATTGAGTTCAACTCCATCGGTGCCCACTCTGCATGGTGGGAGCTTACCCCACATCATCTACCCTGCCTGCCTTGGGAGAACTTTGGGCTGCTGGTGGTCACCAAGAGCCATGGGCAATGCAACCCTCCATTCAAATGGTGCTGATCCTCTGACAGACGAGCTGCGTCCAGACGCGTCCCCACGCAAAAGGCAGCATTTGGTGGTGCGGGCTGGGCGCCAGCACTGTGTGCTCCTTCCTGCGAGCAGCGCAGAAGAGACCCTGGAATCAACATGTTTACTGACAGACTCCTGCTCTGTTGGCCTGGTTTTCTAAGGAAATGAAGCTTGTGCAATCACATTGTCTGGGGGTGTCTGTTCCTAATAACTTCTCAGTCCACCAGCCAATTCCAATCTGATCTGACAGAGGGGGAGAGGTCTCAAAATATTGTGTCCTCCCAAGTCTCCTGGCAGTGTGCTGGGTGGCTAGCTGGGGTGCAGGTAACTTGGATCAGGCAAGGAACAGAAGCATCTTCATTGAAAAGTCATGGAGAAGAGCAACAAGGTCACGGCTAGTTGCCAGTAGGTAACCCCCAACCCCATTGGGAAGAGGACCTTGCCAGCACTGGCCAGAGCTGGACACACAGCATCAGCTTGGAGAAACATGCCTGTCCGGAAGGATGCGAGCTCCAGCTATGCAGGCCTGGTGCTGCCTGCAGTTAGTGCATGTCTGGGCAGAGGAGGACAGAGTCTGCAGCAAAGCCATGGCTGCCAGAATGTGTGGAGCCAAGCGCTGAAAAGTCTCCAGCTCCCCGAAGCACTGGGGCTGAGGGATGCTCGGCCGGAAGGCGTGGGCTCCCAGTGGGCAGGATTCTTCCTTCTGCTGGGGACGGGTGCTTCCAGGAGTGGAGCCGTGCCTGGGGCACCTTGCCAGACAGAGCAGGACCCCTGGCCACCCCGTGTCACGTCATGTCTTGCTTCAGTCTGGACAGGATCTCCTCTCCTTGATGGTGGTTTAATTTGCTGAAGGCGTTCGATGGTGCACATGGTCTCTCCAGCTCAGTCCCGCCAGTAATATGAGCTTAACAGAGCTGGAGAGGACTTTTTTTTTAAGCGCCTATACAAACATGATTTGTTTTGTAATAACTCTTCTGTTCTGTTTTGAAGGGGATGATGGCTCTGGGATCTGAAAGTCTTGGAGACAGCTCAGAGCAGCTCAAATTCCTCCCCACGTGCTATCAATTAATGTCTTCATTAAACACCCAGATCAAAGCCACTTCCAGCCAGAGCATGACGGCACAACAGAGCTTGGCTTAGTGAAGTCACCTGCAATTGGTGACAAATCTAAAAGAGCTTGGTTTGTCCTGTACCAGACACACATGGAAACGGGAGAAAACTGCCAATGGAGGGAGGTGAGCATCTTTCCCTGGCTCTTTCTGGACCAAAAAACAAGATCCAAGCCATCGTGCGGGATGAAGGACCTGCTGCATGTGCACTTGCTGGAAAAGGCACTCCTTGCAGTGGTGTATCACCAACGCTTGCCCGGCAGCCTGCTCCCAGGCCAAATTCCTGGTCCCACCAGTGCCAAGGGCAACTCTCCTGTTGACTTCATTGAGACTTGACCTTGAGTTAACCTAGCAAAGCAGGAGGGCTGGGAAAGTCATCTGGAAGGAAACACCACCACAAAATTGTCCGGATGGGAGTTTCCTAGAGACTCTCCAATGTATCTTCTACCTCTGTTTCACTTAACCTGTGGGCATCCAGGAACCCTGACCCCTGGCAGCATACAAACTGCACATCTGCAATACACACATCTTTATGCCATCTGGCCTGACCAGCAAGGGGCCAAGGCCTTCTGCTAGCCGGGCTCCATCTCTGCCTGCCACAGCAGCACATGGCACCAGCTGCATCCTAGGATGCATCCAATCATGCATCCTAGGCTTTGTACAAATATTTGTGCTTCTAGCCTGGTGCAAAAAGGTACATTTCCACTTACAGTCAAAATAAAAAATACCCTGAGGTTTACATCCCTGTGCAGTGTGGGTGCACGGTGAATCTGTGCTCAGCCTGGAGCAAGGTGACTGCAGACCGTACCACAGGGTCTTCCTCTTGCAGAGCCCTTCAATAGAAAGTTGAACTCCTCCGCAAGACCTGACAGCACTGGGTCCCACCATGCAGGCAGGCTGTCTGCCTCTCCCTTCCTACCCTCTGTCCTGGTCCGAGCGTGCTGGGTACCACCTGGTCCCTGCAGCTTCTCCCTGGGTGTTGCGATGGGCAGGGAGGCAGGAGCAGGCAGCCCCTGCGAGGGGTGGCAGCTGGGCACAGCCTGGTGGTGTGAGCCACACTCACTTTTTACCCACGCACAACAGTGGGACCCACGTGGTATTTGTGGCTGCTCTACCAAGTGCCACCTGAGGGATGTTTTATTTTAAGATACATGGATCTATAATTAGTCGTTAATTTCCCGCATCCTTTAGGATAAATTTAGCAGACTTTGGCACCTGGTTACAGTTTTCTGCTGGCATCACAGGGTGAACTGTGGTCAGGGTGAAAATCCAGCCTGCACAAAAGTGTTGCCCCATATCTAAGCTGTGCTGTTCTATGAAAATCTCCACCCCGTGACCTGCTGATGTTTGCATGGATGAATGGTGCTGTGGGACACTGGGCTGGGTTTTTATTTAATGTATATCAATTAACTGAGTGTGTTGCTTATGAAGGAGCAGGAACAGCAACGCCGGGTCTGGGAATAGACCAACACTTGGGGAGGTTACATGTCCCATTGTGCTCCCCCACCACAACGCTCCGGTAAACCACAGCAAATGCTGCTGTTCCTTCCCAGGACACTTCACGCCTCTCTACTTTCTCCAGGCAGCACAGTTGAAAGCTTGGTGGGACACCTCTCCATGACCTTGGTGGAAGCCCCTAGTGCATTTAATTTCCACCTTGAGGTATTGCTGGAAACTCTCTAAGGGAAAACGCTGGGAATCAGGTCAACTGATACCCCCATGGTGATGGGCTCTCCACAACCACAAGCAGCGGCTGTGACATTGGCCTGCACAGAGTGCTGTGTTGTGGTTTGGATGTGGCTGACACTACATGGGGCTTTGGGGGAAGACTGGAATGTGGCTGGCTCAGGAACAGCCCCTGCCGCTATTTCTGCCACAGCAAACCACACCTCAATGCAGAGCTGCTGCCATCGCCTGCAAGCTGGGCATCCACCTCCAGCCTGGAATTTCCTGGGGCATGAGGCAGGTGAAAAACAGGGACCGGCCGGCTGGTGTCCCGCAAGGAGCTGCAGGGCATGCCCAGTGTTGCTCTGCTCTCAGCCAGGGGCAAGAGCTCCTGCTACCCATCACCCCGTTTCATGGCAAGTTCAGGAATGCGATCCAGCAGCTCAAAAACAGTCAAAGAAGAGCAAAATTGGTCTTTCATTGCTATCTTAATTTACGGATCAAATCCAGCTCCTTCAGGATAAATGTGTTCACATCTCCAGAGGTTCTTTGAAGTCTGAGTTAGCAAAGCTCATGCTCAGCTTTAAGTATGTGGTTTGTAGTCTACCAGATTAAGCTGGAGCTTGAGGGAATAACCATACAGAAAAGTTGTTTTAACACAGCATCTGTTGGGTTTTCCTTTTTACTTCCCACCAAAAATGCCATTTTAGCTGTAATAAAAATGTGAATAATAGATTGTTGGTTTCAACAAATGGTATCTTCCAAAATTCTGGAGTTCGAACAAACTTGTAGATATTCACACTGGCCTGTTCTAGTGTTTTGGTTTTTCAAGTGAAAATTAGTTTGGTTAAAAGAAAAAAAAAGTTAGTGGGATTGGTTAGTTTCTTTAGCTGGAAAATAGAATAAAACAAAGCACTAATGCTTCCTCATCAGTTTTTACTTTTGTATTTTCCTTTTTTTGCGATGTTTTATTTTTCAGGTAGCTTTGGGAACAGAAGACTTTCCTGTGTCCTGGGAATTTTCATAGGCTAGAAAGATCTGGTTTTGCCCGGTCTATAGGTGGGTTTGAAGAACCTCAAGCCAAAAAAAATCCTAGACATACTGAAGTTAGCGGGAGGACTCCCATCTCCTCCAATCCAAGTGTCCTTGTGGTTGGGAAATTCCAATCTCGGTCTAAAATCTGCGTTGTCCAGCCCAGTTCCATATGGGAAGTGGCTTTGCCCACATGCCCACAGCATACACAGACCAGCGTGTGGTTTCTCGGAGGAACCTGGGCCACCCGAGTAAAGGCTCCTTGATGGGGAGCCTCAGGCCAACAGTGTTTTGCTCAGAGGCTGCTCGGTGAAGCTGCATCCTCAGTGGGCATCTGGGGATGGAAAGTGTGGGCAACCCCTTGAGTCACCCAGCATAAATCTGATCACACCACACTTCAATTATATGGCAACTCTATTTATAAGCTGTGTGGGTAAACATTCCATGTAACTGTACAGTAATTGTACAGAGTTCCTACAGATGATAGGGCAATAATTAACTTAATAATTGCATGTGCTGGAATAGGCCTGGAACTTCCACTGTGTTTTGGATGCTGGCATGGCTCTTGCTTGCTTTCTCACCTCCTGTTTGAGAGACGAAAGGCTTCCTCTGCTTCAACAACTGGGGCTCAGAGCATCTCTCCTCTGTGGACATTGCAGCTACTTTATAGAAAATGGTAGCTCTTCGGCTTTCCCCTGTAACCAGAGCTAAGGAAAGAAATTTCAAAGTAGGAACATAATAGAGAAGTGTCACTGGGAAAAAAAAAAAAAAAAGGAGGGAGGAGGGAAAGGGGAAAGAAAAAGGAAAAGGAAAAAAATAAAGACAACAAGCCAACAAAAAATTGTCTCAGACTAAGAGAGCCAAACCTTGGGAAACACAAAATTGGATTCGTGTCTGATAAACTGAGTAACTCCCTTTGGACAGGAGAAAAGAAATGCAGATGCTTTAGAACTGATGCCAACAAGCTCCTAATTTGGGGGAGGAAATTCAGTGTCACAATTCAGGTTTGTTTCTATGAATCCATACAAAATGTCATGCAGGGATGGCTCTTTTGGTGATATAAATTAATACATTCCTATTAACCTTCATGGCGACGATAAGCCAGTTTTCTCCTGCTGAACTTCTAGTCATGAGTCTACCTGGAGCGAAAGGCCTGGTTGCTGGACTGGACAAGCTGATGTTTGGCTTTGACTGTCTCCAACAGCAAAAACGAATACACTGATTGGCATTTAAATGCTGTTAATGATGGAAGTGATGTTCACAAGGAGATGAAAAAAACCCTGATGAAAAGTACAAATTGTTCTGCAGTGTCATCTTTCCGTGCTCCACAGGACCTGGAAGAGAAGGCCACATGTCCCAGCCGAGGCGACCGGTCTCTGCCTCCCAGGCAAGGTAGGAAATGCATCCCCATGCGGTGCCCGCTGCTGCCCGCAGAGCCTGGTGCTTCCATGCCACCAGGTGGAAGGGAAACCCCCCCAGCCATGGGCTCTGCTGTTGGCATAAGGCCAGCAGAGGAAGAACAACATCTGTATAGTGAGCTTTCCTGTCTGCTCCTCTCCTGACAGCAGAAGCCCACCACCCTGTGCCAGCTGCCAGAGAGTGGCGCTGAAGCTGGTGGGAGGCTGTCAGCCCCGTACCAGCCTTGCTCAGGCCACTTGCTGCCCACTGCATGGCTTTGGGTTGGAGAAAGAAAGGAACAGAGAGCAGCTGAGGCACAGGGGAGTAAAGAAGTGACAGAGCAAAGCTTGAGCTCTGCTCTAATCTCATTGAGCTCTAATCCAGATCCTCAATGCCCCTTAAGGCTTTGAACCACTAAACCCCAGTATTAAGCTGGTTTAAAAGCATGTATGAAGCCTTCAAAATTAAAAACCAACCTTCATGTAAACTGGTCATGGCTGCAGGCTGGTTCCAGCCACCATATCAGCTCCCACAGCCCTTACCACTGAGATTACAGCCTGAGAGACTGCTCTATACAAAGCCTACCCAGTTCCTTGGCCATAAGAAATGGCAGGAGACCATTTGAAGGCTTCAAGATCTCTTTGGGAAGTGATTGTGATGTGCCCATGAAACTGCCCAGAGAGAGAAGGAGAACATAAGAAGATACAATCACATTGCAAGTGTCATTTTTCAAAAAATGTTGTGCAGCAGAGCCTGCCCCAGAAACCCCTCTTCTGCACCCAGAGCCTCTTTGCTCTGCCCTTCAGTCCTGCCATGAACAGTGGTCGCAGGGCAGAGGTGTCACTAAGTCCATCTAATGGGGCTGAAGATGTGCTTGAGAGAGGAGAGAAGCTTCCATCAGGACATCATGCAGTGTCCCTGGTAGGGAGGGCGTCCTACACTACTGCTATGCAGCACCCACCCTTCCCACTCTGACTGCATCCGACTCTTCTACCCAGGCCCCTGCTCTTTCCCTCTTTCAGGCAAGGGGAGGAGCTCCTGTGAAACTACCTACTGCTTTTGTTCCCTGCAGCCAAGAGATACATCCTGCTACGTAGCCAGAGAAACTCCTACAGGCCAGCAAGGTCCTCCCCACGGGCTGGAGCTCTGCACTGAGAAATGTGGGTGACTGGATCCCAGCAGGGCTTGCCCCATGTCCACCTTGGCCCAGGAGTCAGAATTTGGCTTTGGGTCACGACTCCCTCTCTGTTGGTAGAGTAGGGATTTTAGGAAAAGGGAGGCCTTTTTCCCCCCGGGGTCAAATCAAAGGGCAGCAAGAGTTGTATGGATCCATGCTCAGGAGCATCAGGAACACAGAGGTAGCTTTCTGTACGTGGCCCTCCTCAAGCGTTGAATGTACTCTGTGATTTCCAGAAAGCTGCTTAATAGTTTTCCACCAGTTGTGCCTTCCATCTCCTCTGCCCCAGGCTCTGAGCACCAGTAGGTGACATGCGTGGACTGGCTCTGGCTAGGGAAGGGTCACCCTGCAGCTCCTGTCTCTTTGGGACATTGATGCTCGTGGATGGCCAAGAAAGGCAAACTCCATGGGAGTCTCTCACCAACCTGCTTCTTCCTTGACCTGAGAAACTGGGATGGGTTTTAACCTGAGGAAGGAAATGCGTGAAGGGGAAGAGAGGTGGGACAAGTGACTTTTTAAATGTTCCTTTGCCACTCGCCGCCACGTCCCATGGTGGTGTTTGGGCTGACGTCAATGCAGTGCCGTTGATTTGCATCAGCTGAGGGGCTGGCACACGATACTCCACTTCAGAGGGGCTTTGACGTGGGGCGGCGAAAGGCTCACACTGGGATATATTCCTGCCCACGCCACACAGCCTGTTGCTGGCTCTCCGCAGCATGGTGAGGAACCACAAACCCCAGAGGAGTAGGTCAGCAGACCCTGTCCTGCAGAGCCCCTGCCTGCACCCCGGCACCCCTATGTGCAGAGAGATAGGGATGGAGGCAGCTGCTAAAGGGGCATCAGTGACACTGGCCTCACCTTGCCATGCACCCCCAGCCTTGAACCTTGCTTGCTGCTCCTTGCTCAAAAGTGCTTGCACCAGCTGCAATCCAGCTGTGAGCTCTCACTGCCTTCCACACTCTTCTCCTGGTGTTTTCCACCGGTGGAAGCTGCAGGACCAGATCAATGCATTTAACTGCAGATACCTGGGCCCTACAACCATCGGGTTTCCAACACGACATGGAGGTGACTGCTTTCACATGCCATAGCTTATTTTATTGCCTTACAGAGCAACGAAGACCAGAAAAACATTTCTAACTTGCATTTTGCTCCCACACATGCAATTTGCATGTTAACGTAAACGTAAAACTCCACTGAGTTGAAAGCACTAAAGGCTCCTGGGAAAGGTGAGCCCAGCCCTTGAAATCAGGGCTAATTTGGGTTATGATTAGTGGCACAGAGTCTAGTTGGAGGTCCTTAACTAGTGGGGTTCCCCAGGGGTCAGTACTGGGTCCAGTCCTCTCTATTCATCAATGACCTGGATCAATATCCTCTATATTCATCAATGACCTGGATGAAGGGATGGAATGTACCCTCAGCAAGTTTGCTGATGATACAAAACTGGGAGGGATTGCTGACACACCAGAAGGCCGTGCTGCCATCCAGAGAGACCTGGACAGGCTGGAGAGTTGGGTGGAGAGAAACCTGATGAAGTTCAAAAAGGGCAAATGTAGAGTCCTGCACCTGAGGAGGAATAACCCCATGCCCCAGTACAGGTTGGGGGTGACCTGCTGGAGAGCAGCTCTGCAGAGCTGTTCACCTGGGAGTCCTGGTGAACAACAGGATGCCCATGAGCCAGCAATGGGCCCTTGTGGCCAAGAAGGCCAATGGTCTCCTGGGATACATTAAAAAAAGCATGGCCAGCAGGTGGAGGGAGGTCATCCTTCCCCCTCTGCTCTGCCCTGGGGAGGCCCCATCTGCAGCACTGTGCCCAGTTCTGGGCTCCCCAGTTCCAGAAGGACAGGGAACTGCTGGAAAGAGTACAGCAGAGGGCTACCAAGATAATGTGGGGACTAGAACATCTCTCTGATGAAGAAAGGCTGAGGGACTTGGGTCTTTTTAGTCTTGAGAAGAGAAGACTGAGGGGGGATCTGATCAATGCTTATAAATACTTAAAGGGTGGGTGTCAAGAGGATGGGGCCAGTCTTTTTTCATTCTACCTTTCATTCTACCCTACCATTCTGTGATTCCGTGGGGGATGAAGGAACACTACACATCAAGCCGCAAGAAGGAAAAGAGCGATACGCAGTCAGCAGCAGTCATCTTTACTATGGACCACAGGAGATCAGAAAAATAACCTTGTTAACAAGAGACCTAGTGGCTAACAAAATGTCATGCTATAGGACACACAAGGGAGGCCAAGCACAATCACCAGAACAAAATGGCAACTGAGGAGGAAAGGAAATCCCAGGGTGGTGCGCAGGGTGCTGCAGTAGATGCCCTACAGCAAACATCTAGTGATGGTACCAACACAGCTGTGTGCACATCTGTGTGCGTGGGGCTGGATAAGTGGGTTCCTTTTGCCTTAAGAACAAGTGAAAGAGTCTTCACCTTTTACACAACTCCAGTGCCTCTAGCACAATTATTATTATTAATATTTTTTTTCAGGAAAAAAATAATATCATTTTGTTCCAAGAACTATGTGCAAGAATTGTTTCTCCAGGTACAGTGAGAGGAGGGCAGACAGGAAAACACTCAGTGCTGTCCTTGTGACTTGTGCCCTCTCCTCATTGACACCACAGCCCTCCCCAGCAATCCTCTGTGACTTTGCCTTCAGTGAATCCTAAACAAGGCTTTTCAGAAAAAGAAGAAAGAAAAAAAAAAAAAGGTATTGCTGCTTCTTCTTGTAATATTTTTCCTCTCTCTCTCTCACCCCCTTTCCCCTTAAAAATGTTTACTTTCAAAAATTCCATTCCTGCAGAGATTCCTCCCAACCTCTGAGGTCTCCGCACTCCACCCTCCTCTCTGCAGTCAGAAAAACTGAGTCTCGATGTCTCTTTGGTTAAAAAAAAAAAAAAAAAAAAAAAGAACACAAACAAATAACACACAGCCCAGTATGATCCCATTCCACCCCGCGGATGCCTGATGAGAGGGTGTCTGTGGAAGAAGGAAGCATCAGAGACGAGCTGTCTGCTCTCTGGAAGCTGAGGTCCCTGCGCCGCCCGGCTGGCCCTCCTCCTCTCATACGGTGGTCGCTGGCCCGTACTGGAGCACCAGAGGGGACGTCTCCTTGATCCGGACATAGAACTGTCCCTCGGGCTGGGTTGTTTGGAGGGACAGAGGCAAGAAGTCATCGGGAAGCCACTGCTCGCTCTTGTCAGAGGCAAACACCAGTCCAAAGTGCTCCAGCTGCTCCTCACCATAGCAGAAGGCGGCTGAGCCACCCAGAACACCGCGGGAGACGTCGTTCATCTCCAGCACCACCAGCTTCACCACCTCCCCGGCAGACGTCTGGCTGCTGATGTGCAGCTGCAGAAAGAGAAAGGTGGGAGAGATGGATGGTGAGGAGGAGGAACCAGGGTCCAGAGGCAGCACATGGCATGTCCTACAGTGGTGATCATTTGGGTGGAGGAACAGCCAACCCAGTGCTGCCTAGTGAACAAGCGGCAGCAGCTTGGGGATGCCCAGCATACTGGGGCCCAAACTTACACACCACTTTCTTGCCTCCATTGCATCCTCTGAGACCTTACATCTCCACTCCTGCACATGTCACCTACGGCTCAGCCACTCCGCTCGGGCTGTCCCACCATCCTGTTACATGTGGCTGGAGAGGGACAGTCCCAGCCCTGCTCCTGGCACCCTGGAGGGATCTCTGCAAAGTCCCTCTGGCAAGCAGGATCCAGACCATCAGACCAGCAGAACCACAGCGACTCTGCCAAACTAGCGGTGCCAAGCTGACCTCTCTTTGGGAAGCGGCGCTAAATTTCATCTCATCCACAAGCTTGGGGTTCTCCCACCAACAGCCACCCTCACTCTCCCTCTCTGCTCCCTTGGGGACTGCCCTCTGACTCCCAAATACAGCCGAGAAAATGAGCTCATCTGGGCTCTGGCTGCTAACGACCATCAGGAGCCCACTACTTGACTTCAAAGGGGCCCCAAAGTGGGACATCCATCCTCGCCCGGACAGAGTGACGGTTTCCTTTGGCACGTCCATGGGAACTGCGGAGCGTGGCGAGCAGTGCCCTGGCAGGGTGGTCTGAGCCCTCGGCCCACATGAACCCCGCCAGCTCCCAACAATCATCGCAGGGCTCAGCTGATTTACGCCAGCCGAGGAGCCTTTCCTTTGAACTCGGCTTTCTTCGAGAAGAACATCATAAAAACGCTTTCAAGCAGGCGTGTCCAGAGCTTTGCAACTTCAAAAGCCACATGGGCAGCCCGCCAGGAACCCGAGGGCTGCGCTTCAGTTGCATAGAAATCTATGGTAATTTCTCAAACAGAAAATAAATACTGCGAGTCAGATTCCTCTCCGCTTCTAATATCCCTGCTGGGTGGGAGAAACTGACTATCAGAACTCGCCAGCCACAAAACCCATCAGCCCATCAGCTCTGTCCTTCCTCTGCCGTTTTATGGGCTCGGGCAGCTCCGTCAGCCCCTGCTCGGGGCAACAAGAATGTCGGGAGGGAAACTTCAACAGGGGAAGGAGCTTCATGGCTAGGAGCAAAGGAGGCAGTAGGGCCAGAGGAGGACCTGCCCGAGATGCGAGCCCTGGGGGACCTCCTCCATGGGGATCCCACCTGGGGCAGGTGAAGGTGGTCAGAGCTGGCGGTCAGCTCTCAGCAGCAAAGCCCCTGCGGAGAGGAACCGGGTCACACAGCAGCTCCAGTGCCCCCCAACTCCTGCTGTGAGGAGGCAGCTCTGCCTGGTCCCCTCCACAGGCTGGAGACGAGCTGCTCTTGCTCTCCCTTCCCCAAAGGCACATAGCAGGGGAGCACAGACCCCGGGGAGAGGAGGCTGTGGGAAGGCCAGGGATGGGGTGTGGGGGGGTGTGGATGGCTGGATTTTGGCAGGGGTGGCTGTGTTTGAACACCAGGACAGGGTGAGGGAAACCCATCAATGTCACTTTTGCTCGCTGCCTGCCCGTGCTGGGTGCCACTAACCTACTGTCAGCCACTGAACTGAGAGCTGAACCTCGGCTTCACTGCCCCATCCCCCAAAAATACCCTACCCATGGCCCTGGCTTTGCACCCTCTGCAGCAGTGGCTACTGCTACTGCAGAGCCATGTGCCCTGTCCTGCGTTGCCAGCAGTGTCATCACTAATGCGGGGATGAAGGGACGCAGGGCAGGAGTGCTGTGGGTCGCCTGGGGACCTGATCCCTGGGACAGTGAAGGATGGAGAAGGCAGTGCCAGGCGAGGGTCACACGAGCCACACCGCTGCCTGCCTCCCCATCCTGCCTGCCCTCTCCGTCCGGGCACGGCAGAGCCGTGCCGCTGCCCTTGGCGGGCTCTGGTACCTTGACACTGGTCTCTTTGGAGAGTCCGGTTTCATACTGTGGGCAGACCCGCAGGGTGACAGAGCCTGGCTTCTTCCCTCGGTCAGCTGGGCACCCGGTCTGCTCCACCTGCTCCTGGAAGCCCTGAGTCCACTCGGCCGAGCGTGTTCGGAAGACGGGCTCAGAGCCCTGCCTGCCCCGGCTGCGCTCGGGGCTGGGTGTCGAGCCAGTGCCCAGCCTCAGCTGGCCGCAGTGGCCCGCGGTCCTGCTCTCGGTCGGGGAGCTGTCGACAGAGCCAGGGCAGGACTTTCTGGCTGCCGGGCAGAGCGGTTTGGGGAAGTCCAGGCTGCTGGTTCGAACGCAGTATGCCTGCCGCTTCTCCGTGATGCGCAGCAGCTCGATCTGCCGGCTGGGCAGCACAAAGTCACTGTCATAGAGCTCGGGGGGTGGCCGGGGCTCCTCCTCTGGTGGTGGTGGTGGTGGCGGTGTCTTGAGCTCGTGGGTCTGCAGGACGTCCGGGGCACCGTCCCGCAGGGTGCGGGCAACCCTCCTGCTGCAGCACTCCGGCCCTGAGGAGGAGTACACCAGGTCGAGCTCCTTCGGGCTCTGTGCCCTGCTGGAGTCGTAGTCGCTGTCAGTGGCCAGGAAGACCTCTGAGGAACCCTCCTCATCTGACAGTCCGTGCAAGTCTGCAAGGGGCATAAAAGAAGGAAAGAGGGGTTCAGCCTTGCTGTTTGCAACTCCAGCTGAGGGTTTGCACCAGATGGAGTCCAAGGAAGCCCCCAGGCGTTTACCCCCTTTCGTGCTGCACTCGGGCAGTCACAGGCAGAGCGGGCCGCAGCCGAGACTGACGTTGGCCCTGCCTGCACCCCCAGCAGTGGTCCCAGCTCTCCTGGGACCCTGAGCCCAACAGGCAGGAGCTTTGCAACGCCAGGTCCTTACCGGAGTTGAGCTTATGGCTGGTCTCTGGCGAGGGTGCTGGGGAGGGCAGGTAGTCGAGGTGGGATGAGGTGGATCGGGTCTTCTCCTTCATCGCACCACTGGCTTCACTGAGGAAGCCACTGAGAGACACCCCGCAGGAGGGCTGCTTGTATCGGGCATGCTGCAGGGCATCCATAATCCAGCGCATCTCACGCCAGATCTCTTCCATTTGCTGCCAAAATAGGAAATGAAGGATCCTTTAAAAAGCAAAACGACCACAACAAAAAAGCCCCACGGCAAAGCAGAGGCTCTCTCCATACACCTTTCCCAAGGAGTGAAAGCTTCAGGGGAATCCTCATGTCAGGAAAACCCAAAGAAGTGCTCTGGGGTGGAAAGATGCTGCTCTGACCACCAGCAAGTGCCAGTTCAGCAGGACCTGCCTGCTGCAGGCAGGAATGCTGGGAAAGGAGGTACCGTGGGCTGCTCTTCCCATCCCAAAATGCACTTGCAGGCCCTTTTTCAGCAACGTGGGGACCTGCAGAGCAGGAGTCCTCAGCTCTCCAATCAGGATTTTTAGTGTAATCATCACAGTAAGAAGTTTCTAGATGAAGCCCTGCCTGCTGCTGCCCATCTGCCACGTTAGAGAAACCCCATGGGGTTACACCAGTGAACAGCCCTGGTGAAGATGCTTCTGGAGCTCCTCCAGGGCATGACAGTCCTGGCCATGTCCCGTGGGCACCTTCGAGCCTGGCTCCCTCCCAGTGCGCTCCCGCTCTGTGTACCTGGATGTAGTCCTGAACCTGCTGGTGCCTCTGCTTCGCAGTGGAGAGCTCAGCATCAGAGAAAGCCTCCCTGAGGCTCTGCTGAGAGAGGAGCGACTCCAGCTCCAGGAGGGCGGACACCTGGCAGTACTGGGTGATGAACTCCCGGTCGTACGTGAAGAAATGGACTGGGGAGGAAAAACAAGAGAGGGAGGAATGAAAAATATCAGGTCCTTTGCTGTGGATGCCCTATTGGCTCCTCCCCACTCACCCAACACAAGGAGGAGGCAACACTCTCCTCTGTCCTACCTGGACAGCCCTCAGCATCCCTCTCCATCCCTCCTCTCCTGAGGAAAATGAAGGAGCTCCAGCCCACCCCAACGCCTGTTCTGGCTCTTGGAAGCTATCAGATGGCAAGAAGAGCAGCAAGGATGACTTTTGGCATTCCCCCTCCTCACCTAGCTCAAAGATCTGCAGCGGCAGCGTGAGGAAGCCGGAGTGAGGCGTGTAGGGGTTGTTCTGGCCCGGAGCAGTGCAGACGTCGTCTGACGGAGGCAACAGCAGCAGGAAGGAAACCTGGCCCCCAAAGTCCAGCACCTCTTGGCTGTACAGACGGAAATCTTTGGCCTGCAAGAAGACATTGCTGCTAACAGCTGCAAATATCACCTGGTGGGCTCTTCATCCATAGAGGAGTCCTCCAGGACCACCTGCAGGTGTGGGATACTGCTGTTTCAGCACACAGCCAGGAGCTTCTTGCTTCTGACACAATCTGCACACCACCCTTTCTCTCCCATTTCTCCTAAAAGTCTCTAAACTATTAGTCAAGGTCACTGGTGCCAGAGAAGTGCCACCACTGATGGCCTCAGCCCTGCCCAGAGAGGTGCCCTCACAGCTGCCCAGCCAGAAGCACATGCCTGGCATTGGGGCCAATGGACACCCTCCCAGCGAATACTCAGTATGGTGGAGGAAGGATTTCTCCCCATGCAGTCTGGCCCAGGAGGCTGCCTTTCCATCCCACAGCTGGCCAGGGCCCATCCTGATTTGGAGGGGCAAAGCTGGGCTGGTCTTGTGCTGCAAGGGCTTAGCCCAGGACCAACCCCATGGCAGACAATAATGCAAACCCAGATTCACCATCCTCTCTTCAAAGGTGTATGTGAGGTTAAGATAAACAGCTCCAGTGGACACTGTCCCTGGGCAGGCAGATGTTTCAGATGCTGGTTGTCCACCATTTGCATGGAACTAAAATCTAATTGATACTTCAGGCCCCCAAAGAGGGACCAGGGGCTGTGGTACCCTGCTTGCTGCGGTGACCAGCATGGTGCTGCACAGTTCCTGCCCCCTCCTCCCCAGAACTTGGCACCTGCCTGTACCTCTGGCAATGGGATGTTGACCAGGGTCATCAGTTCCTTGATGGCCACTTGGAGCTCCTGAAACAAGTGGTTCCGGGAGGTCTCAGCCTCTGGCTCCGAAGGAACAGGCTCCTCCATGCTGGCCATCTTCTGTAGCCATTCCCACTCCTCCCTGGAGAAGGGCAGAGACAGACTCGTGCTGCTCGGGGTGGACCTGAATGTGCAATCACTACGAGAGCTGTGTTTGCTCAGCTGTTCCCTCCGAGATGCTGCAGCACCCCAGGGGATGTGGGAGCTGCAGATGCAGAGGGGTTTGCCCCAGCTCCAAGCTGCATGGCAAGCAGTGGCACTGAGAGGGAATATCACGCTGCTGCCAGAAGCCTGAGCGCAGAAGAGCAGCCATGAGGGTGCTCTCAGGCTGGATGGGACAGAGGAACATGGTGTGTCCAGATGAGCTGCCCTGCAAGTCTCACCTGGAGATGTTGGGGTTGGAGCGGATCTTGACATGGCAGAGGATGTTGGGGAGCTGCTCGGGCACCAGCACTCGGATCTGATCCACGGCACTGCAGAGCTTCAAGTAGCCCAGGTAGAGGCCCGGGGAGAGGGCATGGCTGCTCCGCTGGTGGTAAGCCAGCTTGTCCTGAGAACAAAGGCATTGTTGGTTTGGGCAAGCCCTCACAGCAGGGCTTTCTTCTGCCCTCATGTTGGGTGCCATAGTGCAGCCAGCCCAGCCGGCAGAAGCGAAGCAGCAGAGCAGGTACAACCCAACACAGCTGGGATGAATCTGTCACCAGCCTGATGCCTCCCCTCAAAGCCACAGGGATTTTGCAGGCTGGACGGGCTCTGCTCCCCCTCTGCCTGAGGCCAGGACCAAACACTTGGTATCTCCAGCTCTGCCATGGCCATTCCAGCCTGAGGAGGAGCAGGGAGTGCTGGTGGTCCCTTTATGGAGCACCTGCCCCAATGGCACCAGTGCACACCAGTGATGCAACCCCCTGCCCCAATGGCACCAGTGCAGCACCTGGATGGAGATCAGCAGCATGTCCAGAGCAGTGGGCTCCTCCGGGGAGGACACGGACTTGCGGGTGGTCTGCAGCTTGCAGATGGGAACCCAGCGGACGCTCTCAAAGGTCTGGTTGGTCTTCACCTCCTTCAGGGTAACAATGAGGATGTTGCCCTGTTTGTCTTTGACGGGCTCAAAGAAGACCTGCCCCAGGTCATGGATGCCCAGCAGCCCCTGTGTGATCAGAGGGGAGGACAGGAGAAAGCAGCGGGTCAGGGGACACCCTGGAGGCACAGTGCTCTGGGACATGGCTGGGGGTCTTCCCTCTGCCAGCTGGGAACCAGCCTGCCCAGCAAAGCACACACTGACATACCCCAGCCCCTCTGTATGAGATTGCCACAAAGCCTGACACCCCACTGCCCCACAACTGGGGTCCTGCCAGGGAGGACAAGGCAGGGGCACCCAGTTCTGCTGCTGACCAAGCCCAGGCAGGACTGGGGTTTTCCTGGGCATGCCACATCCATGTGCTGCTCCCAAGGGAACTCAGCTCCCCAAGAAGCACTCGCTCTCCCCCCATGCCCACCCTCACCTGCATTTGGGAGATGGCCAGCAGCATCTTGAAGCGCGTCTGCAGGATGCAGGAGCAGGATGACTGGGAGACAGTGACACACTGCCGCAGCCACAGGATCTCGTCCCACATGCACGACACCTGCAGCACACCAAAGGGCCATCTGTCAGTCCCGGCCACTGCTGCCTGCAGCTGGTTCACACAAAGGTGTTTTGGGGGTGCTTCCTTTTCTGTTTACGCTGGGTTTGGAATATGCATGGGCATATATTGCCTCTCAGCAGGGGTGCAATTTCCTATTGCACAGGCACCCTGAGATACCTCCACAGCCTGTAACTGAGGGAAGGACCGTGCCATGTCCATTCAGATATCTGTCTTCATCTAGGACTGAGACCTTCCCAAGTTTGAGTAGAATCATAGAATGGTCCAGGTTGGAAGGGACCTTTAAGACCACCGAGTCCAAACTTCAATTCAACACTGTCCAAACCACCACTAACCCATGTCCTCAGCACCATGTCTGCCTGGCTTTTAAATACCTCCATGGATGGTGACTCCACCACTTCCCTGGGCAGCCTGTTCCAACATCTGATAACTCTTTTGCTGAAGAATTTTTTTCTAATATCCATCCTAAACCTTCCCTAGCACAACTTGAGGCCATTTCGTCTTGTCCATTGGAAGATACCCAAGAGAAGGAGAGAGAAGACAGACTTCTCCCTCAGTAGATAAGAACCATCCAGCAAAAGATATTGTCCCTGAGCTGCCCACGTCACTACTGGCAGTGGAGGACCAGGCAGCAGCACCCTGCACATCCTGCTCTGTATGACAGAGGCAGAGCTGCCACGGCATGATGCTGCGGTGAAGCAGTTAAACAGTCGAGAACATGCTGGCATCCCTGTGAGGCAGCTCCAACCCATCATGGCACGCAGCCTGCAGAGCACAGCACTGGCCCATCACCCACCCTTTGGGCTTCCAGGACTGGGACGGAAACACCATTTCCTGGTGGTTTGTTGGTCCATGTCAAACCCCAGCGAGCAGCAAGCCTGTGGGCTACCTGTTCTGCCAAGCCTCAGTGTCCAGGGTGGAGGGAAGCTACCAGCCCAAGGCAGAGGTGGTGGATGATGCCTACTTGGCTCAGCCTGGCACTCCCAGGGCTGCGACCTGCTCTTGCCATCGCTCTGTCCCAAGGAGTGTGCGACAGCAGTGGCACAGCTGAGGTCATGCTGTGAAGCCCAGGAACTGTCATGTGGCGAGAGTAGCTGGACTGGCTCATGCTCCCTTTGTGCAAATGGATGCTGGTCCCAGCCCAAGACAGACCCAGCCAGCCCCGGCGAAACCCCTGCAGCACCCAACTACTGCTGCCTGCATGGGCAGCACCGGGAAAGGTGCTAGTGGCCAGGCAGACAGAGATGTGTCAGGAGACACACTGCTGCCATGCCCCAGTGCACAGCACAGGGTCCCTGGGCCACCCACCTTGGTGAACCAGAGAAAATCCTGCATGAGCAGGCAGGAGTAGGTGTCATCAATCTCCACCACGGGGATCTGGTCTTCATGGGTCACCAGGATGTTGTCATCCTTGTAGAAGATGGCTGCCAGGTAGAGGCCCCTGCATGGGAGGGAAGGCAGACTCTAGTGTCATCCCTGGCTGACAGCTTTATTTCCCAAAAGGTCACTCTCCCAAGGGCAGAAGAGATGTCTTGCCCTGGGTCTCAGCTCCTCTCTAACAGCCCATGGCAGAAGACACTTACAGCCAGTAGAGGAGCAGGAAGAGGAACCCAACACTGCCAACAAGGCCAGCCTGGCCAATGCCACAGCTGATGCCCCTGCCAGCACAAGGCAGTGTGATGGAGCCAGGTGCAGGAGACATGCTGGAGTCTCTGCAGGTCAATCATGAAGGTGAGAGGGTGCTGGGGTCTAGAGGAAGGTGGGGTGTTGGGTGATGGCTTGGAGATGGCACAGGTATCTGGGTATGGGGGCAGCTTGGCCAGTCCAAATGGAAACACCAAGTAGAACCATTTGATTTCTGGGCAATGGGACTCATCTCTACTGACACCACCAGCTTGCTCTAGGCAAGGACCCACCTCAGAGCACGCCCCAGCCCTGGGCTTGGAGACGCAGCTCCTGGCCATGCCAGGATGCGCAGCCCTATGTCCCTGCTGGTAAATGGGCTCTCCAGCACTCCCGCACACCAGCCTCTCACCGCTTCAGTGTCTTCAGAAACTTGCTGCCAGGGTGGAAGAGGTGCTTGAGGCTCTTCGAGACTGAATGCTTCCTGCTCTGGGGCTGGTTCTTGCATGGCTCTGGGGGGCAGAGAACAGAGGATGCTGCAGCAGGAGACAAAGGGCTGCACCAGCAGCCCATGGCATGGCATTGCCAACCTGGTGGGAAGGCTCTGCCTGAGCTGCCTCCCTGCTATGCTCATCCATGGGGCAGACCTACTCCTGGTACCTCCCTCAGCCATGCCATAAGCCTGGGGGGCTCACTGGATGCTTCACTCCAGCCTCCCCGCAGCACTGTGCCGTGCACTCACCATGGCAAACGCAGTGCTGGTGGACGGTCTTCACCTGGCCCAGCAGATGGTCCAGAGCTTCAGCTTGTCCCCTTCGCCGAGGAGCCCGGCCATCATACTCCCGCCAGTCTGTCAGGGAGAGACCAGCATCACCCCCAGCACCTACCTGTCAGCCTGGGAGAAACAGGACTTCCCATCCTCTCCTCTACATGGCAGGTCACTTTCTGGGACACCCTATGTGTCCCACAGACATGGCATGGCAAAGCAGCACACATGGGTGCTGGGCACCTCTGGTTGGGCTGGACTCTGGGAGATCCCGGTTTTGTGCCCCTCTTTCCAGGAGCACCCTGGCTCTGCACAGCACCCCATAGCCACCAGCCACCCTGCAGCATGGCAAAGGGGGAGAACAAGGTCCCATCTGTTGCTGCTGTACTTCACTGGCCTTAAAAAATAAAATTCTTTCCAGTGTCTTTCTCCAGGTCTTCCCCAGAGCTGCAGCTTTCTCCATGGGAGTGCTGAGAGCTGGGCTCCCCTTGGCAAACACATAAATAAGCTCTTCTGCCATCTCCACCCATTGCAAGACGGCAGCAGAACCAGGAGTGGGACTGGGGACCTGGTGGCGCTTCTACGTTAGCTTTACATTAATTGCTTTAAACAACCCTGTGTCCTGCCTGCTGCTGTTTTCCATGGAAAGTTCAGCTCTGTTAACTTTGGCTGGGGTTCACCACTATTTTTAGGAGCTTTAAAAACACCCGGGGAGGTGCCTGATTATATTCTGCTGGGCCAGAGAGGGATCTTTACTGAAGGGAGAAATATTAATGGAGATAAAAATAAATAAAACCCACTCATGTCTGATTTGCTTCAGCCGCACTCTGTGTTAATGCCACTAGATCTTGGTCCCAGGGAATGTGACTTGTGCAGGGTTGCAACGGGGCTTTAAAGTGGGTGCAAACATGACCAACACCTGCTGCCAGGCCAGGGTAAAGCCAGGGCAACGCAGCACAGGCGTAGACTGGCTCTACACCTCCATATACATGCAAATGTATTTTTGCATCTATCCATCCAGCGCTATATAGGGCCTGCATATGTGCAGCCAGAGCCATGCAGGGTCTCTGGGCCTGTCTCCTCAGGCTGTTCGTGCTGTGTTCACTGCTCCCTCCCAGCATCCCTGGTCCCTCGCTGCCTGCACGTGCGGTGGCAGGGACGTGTCCTGCCGCCCTGCTGCTGCTCCTCAAGACAGGCTCCGTCTCTCTGGGGCACGTGGGGCTGCTCCTCACACAGCCCCCGGTAGAGATCCCATGGGACCACTGCGCAGGGCCACAGCCAGGCCCGGCTGGGGACTGGTGGCCACTGCTCAGACCTGAACTTCACCCTTTGGGGCTGCTCCTTCCAATTCAGCCCTCCTGGCCTGTCTCCCCCAGCACCCAGGGCGGGGATGGGGGATGCCTTGAATGACATTGCAGGGCTTTTCCCCACCGCTTGCCCTGGTGCCAGTGCGGGGAGGCGAGTGCTGACCCAGAGCTGGACTCTGGTGTGGCTCATGACCCCCAGCTCAATGCTGGAATGCAGGTCCCTGGGGATGGGCTGGGGCACGTGGTGGCACAGGGACGGCTCCAGGCCCACTGCCACCCAGGACCAGGATGGCTCTGAGCCCTGGGGGTCACCTCCAGGGGCTGAACTGGGACATCCTACCATGTCACCCCTCAGCACCTGGTCTTACAGAAGCTTGGCTGCTTTGGGGCAGATGTCATTGAGGGGTGACAAAAGCTCCCAAAAGCTGCCCTGCACTAAATTACGAACCTCTGCTAAAACACACAGGGGTGTTCTCCTTCTTTCAGAGGAGATGGCTGCATTACTTTTAACTAAGAAAGCAAAACATCCTCTGTCCTAATTCCTCCTTAGGATGAGCTGATCCACGTGGCTTTTCTAATGGCTCAGCCTTTACCAAGGAAAAAGAAGAACTTCAGGTTGAAAAATTAGTATTTAGCAAAGCTCCCATTGGCTGGAGGCAGCCTCCCTGCTGCCTCTGCTCTTGGGTCCACCAGACCCCATTCCAGCAGGGAAGACCCCCAGAGAGGGACCCCCCGACAGCACAAAGAGCTGCCTTCCCCCATTCATCCCACAGCCAGTGCTGGCTCCCATGGTACTTACTGGAAGGGACGGCGAAAGGGGGCATGGAGGCTTGCGGGGGACCCCAGCCCTTCATGTTGTACGCAGACACTTGGACATAGTAAGCTGTGCCCTGTGAGGAGGAAAGCCACGCTCAGCCCACCAGCACCTCTCCTGGCTCAGTTTGAGAGTAAAGATCCCCCACCCACCCAGCCCAGTACACCAGTACACCATGAGGAGTACTTAACTGGGGCTCACAGCTTGGGTCACTGGCTCTGACCTTCCCCAGCTGTACAAAGCTCTTGTTATCAGATGCTAGAGAATCCCCACAGCATGGGTGGGTGGTTTTGAGGGGAGGCAAAGGGAAGGGGACATTGTGAATGCCCTTTTCTGGGAGATGCTCCAGCCCCAAAGACACAGGGCTTCTGCAGCCTGGAGGGTAGGGATGTTGCCTTCCTGCTGGGATGTCCAAGGATCAGCCCCTGGAGACAGGGAGCTGGCCCGATGCTGCCAAGGGCTTGTGGCACGGTGACAGTGATTAAAGCCCACTCAAGATGTCAGATGTTGCAGGGCCTCCAGGCACTCATGAAGATGGACAGGAGCCTGTGAAACAGCTCTGAAAGCGTGATTGACAGGCTTGGGCCAGCTCCTTGCAGCAGCGCTGCTCCAGGCTCCACTTGAGCCCCGTCCTGCCATGGACCAGGGCAGCTCTTTTGCCCTGACAGTGGCTCCGGGGCTCTGACACCACTGTCTGGGCTAAGCCCTTCTAGCAGAGCTTTCCCCACTCCTCGAGCCGGTGGTACCTGCCTGCTTGCCCCGGAACTTCTGGGCTGCACATCCTTGGTAAGGGTGACCCCATCCATCCCAGCATCTCTCCGTGTTCCTAACCCAAGCTCCATCTTATCACAGTCCCCATCCCACCCCATCTTCCACCCGCCGGTCCAACGCATGCTGGGGACAGGATGGCAGTCCCCAGGGAAGGGACAGCTGACAGGCAGCATGGCCCCTGTGGTTCTTAGGAAGACAAAACAGTGGGAAGCCCCAGCCCCAACCAGCCCACGGTCTTGCTGAGCTCCTGGAGGTGGAGAGACAGGGCTGGTCCCCTCCCTCTCCAGTGAGCGATGGGGCTGGTACAGGGGCTTGGTGGCAGAGGAAGGAGCCACTGATTTATGGGCAGGAGGAGCATGGTTGGAGACGGGAGCTGGGTAGGGGACAGAGGATAAATCAGGCACTTAGTGAAGGGACCTGTTCTGTCTTTCACTCCAGTGTCTCCAGGCATCCTGTGCGAGGGGCTTCCCCATCGCCAGGGCGTCAGGGCCATGCAGGGACAGACAGATGCCTCTCCTGGCCCCACACTCTTAGCTCTGCCCACAGGCTGTGCTGAACACCCCTGTGGCACAACCCTACTCCTCCTGCTCAAGATGATGCCCCATCCCCTCCCGCATTGGTTGCAGGGAACAACCCCATGGGCTGTACTGTGGCCAGCAGCTTTTCCTGGCCATGGGCTATCCCCCCGCAGCCCAGACCCCTGTGGGGCACCCAAAGAGCTCACCGACACCAGCCCCCGGATAGTGAAATGCAGGTTCTTCAGCTTGTCAACGATGGCTTCCCCCAGCAGTGGTGAAAAGGTTGGGGAGCAGCTCCACTCCACTGAAAGGAGAGAGACCCCAAGTTGCCATGTGGCCCTGGAGCAGGGACACGCTGCCAAGGCTGGCTGCAATGCGTAAGGGCCAGCAGCTGCAGAGGGACTGTGGGAAGCACCAGAGGGTAGGCAGGGGAGAGGGGGAGCCGCACCAGGGGGGACAGCATGGGGAGCTGTGGTCCTCCTCACCCAGCTGTGTCAGACAGGGCCAGCACCCTGAGGTGATGGGTCAGCAGCTGGGAATGGAGGAAATTCTCCCAGAAGCCAAAAGGTCTGGTGTAAATGGGTGAGGGGGGGCAGGAGTGGCAAGACAGAAAAGCCCCACTGCTTGTGGCGAGCACACGAATGGCACCATGAATTTTGCAGGAGGTTGCACATTGCAGGTGTGCAGGTGCAGGAGGCTGGTTTGGTCCGGGCTTAGACTGTTTGGGTGGCAGCTGGGTGGCATCACAGAATGAAGCCCTGGCACAAAGGCGGCTTGGCAGGGGCTCAGCAGTACTGCCCATGCCCCTGGCACCCTGGAATGGCATGCATGGGGCGACCGCTCCAGCACGTCCCCCTGGCACACCTGAGGTGCTTGCCATGGCTGCATGTCCCCCTGCACTGCTGTGGGGACCCCAGTTACCTTTGTACTTGGTGACAATGGCTGAGTTAACACTCAGGGGCTCCCAGAAGGTCACCTGCACCGAGGAGCTGCTGGCCACAGAGAGGTGGACATTGGTGGGGGCATCTGGCACTCCTGGGAACAGAGAGCACAGGGACCGCTACAGCAAGGATAGTCACTCTGAACCCCTCAATGTCCCTCCTGGGCCTCCACCTGCACCCAGGGACATGTTCCTGGAGTGCTCACCCCGCCGTGCACCCTGGCTACAGGGTGCAGGAATCCTCTGATGGGTGCTGGTGCAGTCCCACGCCTGGACCCCACACAGCTCTTCTCCTTCCCCAAGTGCAGGGGCTGCCCCCCAAGCCCCTCCAAGCCCTCCTGCGGGCACTCACGGGCATGCTCAAACCCTGCCTTCATGCGCTTGTAAAGCCGGTATCGCCACTCCCAGGCCTTGAGCTGCTTCTCCTTCTCAGAGCAGTCGGCGTTGGGCGCCTCGTTCACCACCTGTGCCGTTAGCTCATTGACGCGCTGCTCCGCTTCCCGAACCAGTGTGGAGAGGTGCAGCGAGCGGCTCTCCAGGCTCACGACTGCAGGGAGGGTGGACATGGCCATGGGCCCCAGGAGGGGAGCCAGAAGGAGGGAAGAGAAGGCGGTTAGGGCAAGTCCAGGCTCTGCTGACACCAAGTCCCCACCCTGAGACCCCGTCTTCCCCTCTGTGTCCTGCTCCCACGTTCCACTTGAGTGCATGGCTCCACTTGAGCCCCGGCTACAGCCTGCACTAGTTTCCCAGAGCCCAGTGACTACCTCCTCACCCGGACCCCATTGCCTAGGATGTCCTGCTCCACCAAGTGATGGGCATGGCATGGTTCCCCCACACCAACTCACAGTGTGGGCTCTCCTTTGCTCCTGCCTGCAGCAGGGCCCTGGCGATGGGAACATTGTTGGTCATGATGGCGATGTCCAGGGGCAGCAGCCCCTCGCTGTTGGGGGTGTTGAGGTCTAGCTCCTCAGGGCTGTACTGCTTCAGCAGCTCCTGGACCCTGTCTAGGTCCTGCAGCTCTACAGCCTCAAAGAGGGCAGCATTGCTCTGGAACTGGGTGGGAGGAGAAATGCAAGTCAGTTGAGCACAGGGCACCCTCCTTCACCCCAGCCCTTCACCAGCACCCCACAAAAACGAATGGGGAGGGGCTGCCCTGGTCCCAGGAACTCAGGAGCATCATCTCTTTGCAGACAGAATTGAGCAAATGGGTGATGCTGAGCAAACACCTGGACCAGCTCCAGCTGAACCTCCTCTAGGGCAGCTTCACTTAACGCACTCGTGGGCTTCCAGCCGGGTGATAACATTGCCCATGCATGGACCCTCCATTCCCATCTTCCCGGCCGTGGATGTACTGGATGGAGCCAGGAGGTGCTACTGACCAGGCAGGACTTGCGGAGCTTCTCCTTCTCACCCCGTCCCGCCAGGCTGCCCTCGTCGAAGGACGTGTAGTTGACGCGAAATTTCCCTGACAGGTTTCGGTAGAGCCTCTTGGCTGCGTTAGGTGAGGAAGGGCCCGGTGGCTTCCTGGCCTGCGCCAGCTGCAGGTCCCGCATCTGCTGCGTCATTTTAGGGGAGGATGACCTAGGAGAGGGCAAGAAGGTGTGGGGAAAGAAGGCATGTGAGGATGTACCAGAAAGGCGCCGAGGCATGACCCAGGAGAGCCAAACCTGTGGCAGGGCAGCAACAATGTGATCGGCTGCAAGGTGCCAGCAATGCCCTCATCCCTCTGTTATCTGCCTCCCCATCACTGCTGCTGGCCCTGTAGGGCTCCTGAGGGGCTTGTACGAATGCTGTGGGTGAGACATTTTCTTCCAGGCCCACAATGCCCTCAAGCCGGGATTCCCCAAGCAACCTCATGCAGCTCAGCTCTGCAACCGGTCCCCATCCATCACACCGGGGAAACCGCTCCTTACTCCCAGTATCTGCCAACCAGCTCCTACGGAGATGGCTTGCCCCATCCATGGCTGCCCAGACCCCCTTGGCAGTGGGCTGTGCAGGGACTGAAAGCCTCCCAGCCACATGCTTGGTGAGTGCTGCCCACCATGCAGTTGGCTTGGGATGGCCTCGTGCACCCTCTCCACATCCATTCTTCTAGCAGGAACCCATCTCCTGCACTTATCACCATTCCTCAGCCCTTTGGTATGTTACTTTTCCCAGGGTCTTTATTCTAGCAAAGGGCACCCTCTGGAAGTGAAGCAAGAGAGAGGAATGGACAAAAGGCCATTTCTCACAGCACAAAGACAATGCCAGGTCCTGATGGAGACCAGTGACCCCCAGTCTCCTGCTCACCAGCAGACCCGGGCTCCAAAGCTGCTCCTCACCTTCTCCATCCACATTGATTAAGCTGCAAAATCTTTTCTCCACTCTGATTTTGATGTCTACTTTACATAACCATGTTAAATATGTACAAGTCACCAGGAAAGCTGGCATCTTTCCTTAGCTTTGCAGAGGGGAACTGCCCCTCACCCTGCAGCGGTGACCCTCATGTCCCCACCAAGATCTCATCCCCACCGACCACGGTTTCAGTGCGAGCGTGGCCTTGCTGCTGTGTAGAGCTTTTGCCCATGAGTCATCCCTTACAGCTCTGAGGGTTTTCACTGGCGTCAAACATCTGATCCCCTTCTTGCTGAAGCCTGTGGCACAGTGCCCAGACAAGGAGCATCGGGTCTAAAGAGCGTTCAGCAAAGTGACGCTTAACACAGTTTCTCTAAGTTTTGACCTCATAGCCCTGCATATAAGGTCAGATATTTAGGAACAAGGTCTTCCCTATATCGCTTTATGGGTTAAATATCAAGCAAGGGGTAAGCATGACAAAAAGCGTGACAGTTGTCTAGAAGGTCATGTCAAAATGCTACCACGAAGCTGTGCCTGCAATGATGATGTTTACAAAGCCATCATCTGGAGGCAGGATATTAATAACAACCTTGCTACGTGCTCTTAATCCTTCCCATTTCAGATTAGGCACAGTGGACTGCAGCAGCCCTTTAATGATTTTACCTTTTATTACTGTGATATTTAAAACCGGAAAATGGTGGGGAGGTTGGCTCCTGCCAATCACTCATCTCACTGGCTTCAGCCCACAGATTTAGAGGTCTCCAGTGTGGCCCAAGCTGTGGTATCAGGTTGCTGCCCTGGATTCCTCCAGGGATGGGCGTTATCTGAACGTAGGGCTTCACTGACCAGATAGACAGACAGCAAACACCAACCACAGGAGCTTCAGGTGGCAAGACACCCCTAAGCAACCATGTGGAGGTAGTCGAGATCTGTGCAGCAGGATCCTGCTGGTTCTGGTGAAGAGGAAGGGGAGCGGCTCTCCACCAGGAGGGCATCACTCTGTGAGGAGAGACCTGCACGATGCAGAGAAGTGCTGAAAAACCAGCTCTGGGCTCACTGGGACCTACCCAGTGCTGGACACAGAGTGCTCAGCTTACGGCCATGCCAGCCTGAGCACATTGTGTTTCATCATGGACATGGAGCAGCTCCTGGCACAGCCACTGCTGAAGGCTTCTCATGTCAAGGGGCTCCGCACATGGCACATACAAGCCTCTACAGACAGCAAATACAGGACACCAGATATCAAAGGAAAGAAAGGTATTACGTGGTTCTGCTGTCACTGGTAGACAGAAATTCAGAGAGAAAAGCCACCCGTACCTGTGGTGACAGGGCACTCTGGCAGGAACAGGCAACCAGAAAGGCAGGTCCTGACCCACTGACCAAGCCTGAGAAGCTAGGTGCTATCCAACATACTTAGGAAAGAGAAATAGCTGATTCTCTTGTGTTTAAGAGCTCCCTGCTGCCCCAGCCCGCCTCTCTCCACCCTAGCTGCTGCTCGGAAGTGAACATGGCTCCTTTAGCAGGCTCGTCGGCAAGATGCCCAATTCCTCTGTGATTCCCCTTCATCCAAGGAGGCAACAATCCTCTCCCATATCAGGAAAGGAAGGAAGACTTCAGAAGTACCTCTCTGAAAGCTGGGTTAGATCCTGTTGCAACAGATCCCCGCTCCATCCATGCCTGCAAAATCAAGGTTTAAAAAAGGAGTGGTGCTTTGGAGCAAAAGCATTTTTTTCTGCCAATTAAAATATATGGCCAATGACTGAGTACAGGCAGACTGGACAATTTGGAGGAAGTTCTCTCAGAGATGGTAGAAACAGAGGCGACAGAGAAAATTCTCACTATTTTCCCCTCACTTGATTTGCTTTTAATGAGAAGCAAAGAGACAGAAATTATTCAGAGCTCAGGAGTGAACATCTATCTATATTAAACTGGCTGCCCCAAAGATAAAAGAGTTTCCTGCCCTGTGGTTATGAGTCATCTGGACTCAGTGAAATAGTCTTGATTTATCTAGAGCTAAACTTTGCCTGCGGTGGAGCAACTGATAGCTGAAAACAATACCCATAGATGTCGTGCCCTCGAGGTACCATCAGCCAACACCAGCTCACCCTGATGGCAAAGCCCCATCCTGGCAGGGAGGAGGTGGGAGGAGGTCCCACCTCCTCTGCCTTTATAGTCTCAGTGCAGTCCAACTAAATTTATCTCAACCACAATCAGGTCTTGTTGGTAATTATTTACCTTCCTACTGCAAACACCGCAGCAGGGGATGGGTGCCTTGCCTGTCCTCAGCTTTCTGGCTGTGTTTGCAACCATCAAGGAGGTGGTGTGCACAGCAGGTCTGCAATGCCATTCATCCCTCTATCTGAAACACCACAGAAAAGGCTGAGGTTCTGCTAGAGGAAGCACTGAGGCTGGCCAGACCCATCTCATGAAACCAATACAATGAGAATGGCTTTTTTTAAAGGACATGAGGATGGATGTTCATAAGACAACTTCATTTTATCCCTCCTGCAATGCACGCAAGCAAATCCTCTGGGTAGTTCATAAAGTTGTGGTTTCTGCATATTCTGGGTTTTAATGTTTCCAGCGCCACAGATCTTGGTGTAGTAAACAGTGCTAATAATTGTAATTATATGATTTTAAGTGCATTTTGTTTAAGGGCGTAGCCTCTCTGAGCCTCCAGCAGAGAACCAGTCCATGTCAGATGGGGATGCCCTGTCCTGCTGACGGGAGCTCAGACCCCGGGCTGACTGGAAGGAGCCCTGTATTCCCCGAGCCCAGCAGAACCCGACTGTCCTTCCCTGGGCACCCACAGGGATGGCTCACCAGGTGCCTACAGCACCAGACCACGGGCACCAGGGGCTTTGTCCTCCCTGTCACCATGCACTGTCATGCACTGGGACAGGGGCTGGAGGTATCTGGACAGGCAGGCAATGACCGTCCTGCTTGGAGGTCATGAGATGTGGCTGCTGGGGACCATGGTGGCCATCCCACCCTACCTCCCACCAGGGGACTCCGGGCTGTGAAAGGCTCATTTGCAAGTGATGTTGCTGCTGGTGGTAACAGCCTTCCAGCCAAAAGCCGAGGCTGCCCAGTCCCTGCCTGGGCAGGCTGGCTGTGGGAAGGATTGGCTCATGGGTGTCTGCCCATGGCAGTGAGGGGACAGACTCCATCCAGCCTGTGGCAGCAGACATGAGCTCAGCACCATGCTCCCTCCTTGGGGTCCATGTGGGTGGCTGTCACTTCACTGCTCCCCAACGTCTGCGGCCTGATGCAGCAGAGAGAAGCCATGGGGCTCCGTGCACGAGGAAAAGAGAGCCCAAAGGATGGAGGATTAAAGGTGTTAATGCTCTGAAAGGATGAGGCTTGGGGTGGGAAGGAGGAGAAGGACTGAGCTCCATGTAGCATAATGGCGCTGTGGGCATCAGTGGCAGCACAAGCTGCCAGGAACGCTTTCCTGACCTGCAGTCCCATTCAGTCCATACAATTGTCCAGTGAAGGACTATCCAGGACAGAAGAAGCCTACAAACCAGCTATCGGGGACAGGCAATCAAACCCAGTCAACCTCCCCCCAGACTGGGAGCTTGGACCAAGGGATCAGCTGGCAAGACCAACATACAGTCTGTTCCCAAAGGAATCAGGGCTCTTTCCTCCTTTGAGCACACTTGGCCCTGGGGTTGTGCACAAAATCATACGTTATGGCCACAAACACTGGGACAATAAATACTCCACAGCAGAGACCACTTGAGGCTCCTGGCACCCAAAGGACCTCCTCTCGGCTCCCCCGGACACAAACCAGAAGCTGTGTGTCCTGCACGAAGAGGACGTGCTGATGCATTTGCATTTTCCACTCTTTCTGCCTGAGCATAAGTAATTTTTCAGGACTGGGGACATAGAGACTGGATCCAAAATGGAGCACGAGTAAGAGCACTTCCAAAATAGTGGGATTTCATAACCCACCAAAAGGCACACTCAGAACAAGGACAAAACGCTGTGCTCAGCATCCCTGCAAGGTAGTAGGACTCCCAGGAGCAGCCTGCACACCACTCACCCATCCTGAGGTGTGCGGACCTCCAAAATACCATGCAGTGACCTGGCTATGCAAAGATGGAGCAAAACACTCCTGCTCCACGGAAACATCTGCGTGCCTGGAAAATGCACTTGCTTATTGAAACCTGGGTCCAGGGAAAGGCACCAAACCAGATCCAAGGCTTTGTTTGTTTGTTTCCTACAGATTTTCTCTTTTTTCCCCACTTGGCAAACCCACTGGGTTTTGTTTTGAATGGAGCCGAAATGAGCATGCCTCTTTTGTTTAGCAATAACAACTAACTTATATAGATCCCGCTCCTGCCAGGACATTTTTGTTTGAGCTCCAGAAGCCCAGCAGTATTAGCCCAACGCTCGGAGGAGCTCAGTGTGGTGAGAGGCCAGGAGCTGCTGCAGAGCACCCGGGTTGGTGCAGTCTGCTGAGCATCAGGCACCGGTTTGCTCTGCCACCGCCACACTGGGCATCCCGCAGTGCACGTGAGGTGCTTCCTGACCCAAGGCATCACCAGGGCATGGCGTTGGATTGGAAAGCCAACTCCCAGCAGCTTGGTACCTGAAGAAGCTGGAGGAGAAAAGCACATCCTGGGTGAGATCTGGAATATTCCACTGGCGTTCAGCACCCTGCTGTTTCCCCAGTGGGAGCAGGAGGGTACAGCACCATGCCTCGCCATCCAGGCTGTTCCCTGAATCTGGAGGTTTTTGCATCCTTTGGGAAATGCTTGTGCTGGGAGTGCAGCAGCTGCAGTATGCAGGGATTTTGGGACCAGCTCAGCTGCTGGAGGGGCCATGGCAGCAGGGAACACGCGATGTCCCACATCACGGGCCGGCTGGTGAGTTGCTGGTGTCTTCTCAAGGCACAGCCATGTCCCCCGGTGCAGGACAGCAGGGAAGAGCCTGCCTGCATGGCTCACCCCCACCTCACCCTCCTCCTAAATCACAGGATCTGAATTTGGGAGAGACAGAGACTTCAGGACTCCAAGAGAGGTTCAGAGCCAACCCAGTAGATCACTCTCTGACAGTCTGCGGAGGCCTCCCATAAAACACCCCATTTCTGCAGGCCCAGCAGTACGTTTGGGGGGGAGGGAGCAAAGACACTCAAGCAAATTCTGCTGCAACACAAGGCTGCTGCTGCTTCTCTATTTTTGCCTTTTTTTTTTTTTTAAATTAAGCATCCCAATTATGTTTTTCAAATGAGCGCAGAAGGAGCCTGTGGCTCAACCCCGTTGAAACATGACCAAAATCAGCCTTTCCGTTCCTGTGTCCCCCACGGCCATCCCCTGAGGTAACTGCTGTTGGACACACGCCGCAGTCACAAAGCGGCACGGTTCTGGCCGTGCCGGCACATCCATGTCCCTCCTGCCCTGCCTGCACACACACATCCCTCACCCAGCATTGCCAGGGGACAGGGACACTTCTCCTTGGGGATCACAGTGAGGGATGGTGTGTGATGGCTGGCTCTGTAGCCAGCAGAGGATGCTGACTACCTTCAGCCTATGAGTGCCAGCCCTGAGCTGCTCTGCAGGGGGCACCGGATAGCACAGCCTGGCTCTGGGCACCCGGAGCCATCCCTTGAGAGAGGGGAATCACGAAACCTGAGGCTCAAACAGGCTCCATCTGCACACCCGGGTCAGGAAGGAGATGGTGGAGGGGAGAAGTAACGTCCATGTTAAGTCCCTTGGCTCTGCACCCCAGCCCGGCTCTGCCATCTTCACTGCTTTCACAAGACTTTATCCCAGCAGAGCTCCCAGCCCACCCTGCCCAGAGTCTTGCACCTAGAAAATCCACTTTTTTGCTTCTGCGCTCCCAAATTTCTGTGGGGCTGGAGCTATGCGGGTGTGTGCGTTACAGAACAAGGGTGTCCCTGCCTGGAGGGGGTCAGGAGCCGCTGCTTGGGGTGGAGCATCCCCCTGTCACCAGCACCACTTGTCCCTGGAGCACCTCCTACCCAGGGTAAACCCTCCCCGCTGTGCTCCCCACAATGCCAGCCTTTAATTGCTTCTTGACATTAAGTATCTGAGCAAGGAAGTCTTGGGTAAATGTTCTTGCTATGGGAACACACAGTGCTGAGTCTCTTTAATTACATTGTTTTTGTTTGGCTTTTTTTATTAGTTGTGCTGTGGCTTCCCCTCCCTGACAGGCCAGCGAAGCGCACGCTAAATATGGCCGGGTTTAAAGTCCGCCGTGAAACCCGAACCGCGGCACCAGACTGGCTGGACGCGGTGCAAGCCAGGGTTACGCGGGACACACATTCCAGCCGCTGCAGTCCTGCTCCGGCCCCGCGCCCCCCCGGTCCTGCTCCAGCACCCACCATCACAGCTACTCAGAGCACAACCACCGTGCTCCACAACACCTATGCATCCTCCTCCTCCTCACCCACTTAATCCTCCTGGGAGCACAGCCTCACCCATTACTCCATGGACCCCCATCCCACCCTGTCTCCATCATACCTGTCAATTCCACACCGGTCCCCATCCCACCCTGTCTCCACTGTACCCACCAGTTCCACACTGGTCCCCAACCCAACCTGTCCCATCGTATCCATCACTTATACAGCGGTCCCCATCCCAAAGCGCCCTGCCCCACACCTGCTTAGCCCACCTCCGGGCTGCCCCTCAGGGCCAAAGAGCCCTCTTCCCACCGGCCGTGCCGCTTCCATCTTCCTCTGCCCCCCTTGTTATTTTAAAGGCATTCCAGAGGATGCTGTCAGGCTTGGATGTGGTTTGGTTGGGTTGTTTGTTTTCATACTGGAGGTTTTATGATCGCATTGGGAATGAGCCCTAATTGAGCTGCAATTCGAATTGCAGTCCGTGGGTATTTGTTTCATTTTTGGAAGGGCTTAAACGGCAGTGCAGCTTAGGCTGGAGAACGCATTTGGTTTTAACTGGAACCTGATGGAGACAGGACTGAGCAGGATGGGCTGTCCCGAGCCGTGACCAAAGCTCATGGGGAAGCCCTGCTTGGCCATCCCGGCGCCAGGTACCCACGGCAGCAACAGGAAGCACCGGGTGTGACCACAGCCCTGGGACCACCCGAAAACCCTGCCACTGCCAGGCAGGAGGCAGACGGAGCCAGTCCTGCGGTGCTGAGAGCCAAGCGCAGCCCCGGGGCCCAGCTCAGCTGGGGCTTGCAGCCACCCTGCAAACCCCTGTCCCCTTTAACCCCCTGTCCCCTGCAAACCCTGCATCCTGCAAACCCTGTGTCCTGCAAACCCTGCGTCGTGCAAACTCTGCATCCTGCAAACCCTGTGTCCTGCAACCCCCTGTCCCCTGCAAAACCTGCATCCTGCAAACCCTGCGTCCTGCATACCACTGTCCCCTGCAAACCCCTGCCCCCTGCAAGACTGCAGGGTCTGTGACCTTGTGCCCCCCAGCACCCCAGGGAGGGAGCTCAGCCTGGGTGCTGGCTGGGGGCTCCTTCTCCAGTCAGGAACTGCCTGCAGCCCTGAGCTTCTCGCAGGGACCAGGCAGCAGAAATGGACAGGACCTAAAGGTCAGTGCCCAAACTGCCCTTCACAAGATCGACGTCGGTGTCAACTTCTGCTGACCGTGCCCTGTGCCGACTGCCAGGACTAGGAGTTCAGCCTCAGTACCCAAAATGTGCCCGATGCTTCTGGCACCCGCGACCAGCTGGACCTTTGCAGGTAGAGATGGGAAGACAGAGAGATTTCCAAAGCGCAGAGGGACCAGCTGAGCCCCTGCTCTGCGTTGGAACAGCACTTCCTCCCGTCCTTCCAGAATCCCACAAGCCCGGATGCTGGAGCGGGTCATTAGTGCTCTGGAAGATACTCCCGACCTGCTGGCACCATCCTGGCTAAATCAGACTTCCGCATATTAAAAGTGGATGAGCAGCGGGGACTCACTGCCCTTCTTTCAGGAAGAAACCCTATCCCGGCTTGGCCTGCCAGGAACGAGCACCGCTCTGTGCCACAGATGCATGTGTGCAAACTCTTCTTGGGGGTATCAAATGCAGAAGCTGAGTCATACGACGCCTGGTCTTAAAGATCACTGAAGGCAAAAGGAGGGAGAAAAAAATATCCCTATGGGTCACAGGGCCCCAGCTTGGACCCAGCTGGAGCAGAAGGTGGGTGCTCGTTGTGGGGATGCTCAGCCATGTGGCCAGGGCCCAGCTGCTATGCTGGGAGGAATGAGAAGGGATGTAAGACCACTCTTATCCAAACTTGGTCCCATTGCTTCGCTCAGGCCCTGACACCCACCTCTTGGAAGGGAGCGGGGCAGGCTGCTGGAGAAGCTGCCGGGGCAACCACAGCCTGCATAGGGCTAGTGGCTGCATCTGAGCACTGACCTGATGGGAGAAGGGGCCACAGGTGCCATGACGGCATTGCTCCAGCTTCTCTAAGGGCTGCCACCACGTACTGTACCCCAGCAAACACCTGGGACACCCAGGAGCATGAAGAAGCACTAACATATCTTCCCCCATGATGGCTCAAGCACACGCGGTGGCAATGCTCTGTGTTTCAGCACAGCCTCACACCAGGACAACATCCCACACCTTCTCCTCCTCCTCCTCACCCTGCTGAGACCCACTGGGGTTCTCCCTCCTGAGACTGGCTCCTCCACTTGCTGTGTCCCACTCCTGGGATGGTGGGGCTTTGCAGCACTCATGCACTCAGGACCACTGGTATGGTTTGAATGGTGGCTCAGCTCTGAGCTCTGCTGGAAATAGGCCTCGTGGGAGCTGCATCCCCCCTGCCTGTCCCTGGGGCTGCAGCTTGCCTCAGCACGGGGGCACAGCCACATGCTGTGAGGGCTGAGGCCTAGAGACTCATTACAGCAGTGAGAGGCAATCAATTTGAACCCAGAACTGCAGAGATAACAAGCAAATCCTTTAACCTCCTGCGCCACCTGCTGCCACCAGGAAGAATACGCTAGTGAGGTCCGGCTTTCATTGGTATCCACCTCCTCTCCAAAATCACAAAATTCGAGAAAATTGACCAAAGAAGGACTTCTGGAGGTCACCAGAGCTCACGCACCCATACCTGTGGTTGGTGTCCATCCCCAGCCAACTACACCCAACCTACGCTTCACAGCGCTCCAGGGGACCTCCCCAGCCCACCACTGGGATGTCCCTTCTGGTGGAAACCCACCTCTGGTCCATCATCTTACCCAAGCCATCCAGCTAGACAAGGGCCAAGCTACTCAAGCATGCTGAAGCTGCACAACGAAAACCAGCACCACTGGCTGAAGACTTCCAGAGCTGCACCCAAAGGGGTTATAAAAGGCAGGCCACAGACATTGATCTCAGCGGGGAGGAGGAGACGACGGCCAAGACACAATGGAAGAACAGACAAATGCACACACCCAGCTCCAGAGCTGCTGCCCAGCTGGTAAATGTTACTGGAGTCAGAAAACCCCTTTCCCGCTGGAAGGAAACCAGCAGCACTGGGCATGCTGGCCGCTACCCACAGGGTGTCCTTGGCACCGCTACCAAGAACAGCCACCTCCCCGTTGGGGATCATCTTGGACTGCTGGTGGCATGTCCCAGGCTGGCTTCCCATTCGGCACAGCTTCATGCCAGGACTTGCTCCCGGCTTGTTCCATAACCAGCTCCCTGCCGAGTACCCACTGGGGTCTTCTCCTCTGACATGAGAGACCAACCCCACCATGTAGACCTAGTGCCAATCTCATGCCAGCACCACCCAGGGCAAGGCCAGAGGAACTGGTTAACTGCCACCCAACTACAAAAGCACTCACGTATGCCAGAGCCAACCTTCCCTCCATGAATCTCTAGAGGAGTCAAGGTTCAAAGACTGGGGTCCAAGAGAAGAAGCCAACATTTTTTGTCATTTTGCTAGAAAACAACCCACAAGTGCCTGCTTGAGCGCTCTTGTAATGGCACAAGCTGGGGAGACCTCACCACCAGCCAGGCCTCCTTCCAGCCAAGTTTGCCTGCTGCCTCCATCAGACCAGAGCTTTCCCACCTCATATGTCAATTTATTCTCCCTCTAGCTTCAGAAAGCCTTGAGATACCATCAGGTGGAGAAGCTCAAGCTGAGGATAATGGAGCATGTGGAGGAATTATCAGAGCCCCCAGGACAGTAAGTAGAAAAGATTTCCACCCTAATATAAAAGAGGAAGAGTAAAACCATTGTAATCACCAGGTCAAACTTCTGACCATCAGGAAATGTTCATCCATCCATGCATCGATGAGACCAGTGCTGCTAAGCATACCCATGGGAGAGGCAAATGCCCTTTCCCAAGGTCTTTCAGGACATGAGAGCACTAGGAAATGCTTTCTGCTCTTACTGAGTGTTGCCTCAGCGTCTCCTGGTCTAGAGACAAGGTACTGCCCAATTTGAGCTGAGCTGTGTTCCTTGCTCCACCAACAAGGGTGAGAGGCAGGTGATGCCCATAGCCAGTGCCTCGGTTTCCACACAGGGAAAATGGAGATAAAGTCAATGTCGTCTTCTGTAAAGTGCTTTGAGACTTGCTAATGAGGAGCTGAGGCTTCTTGCAGCCACTATTCATAACCTGGACTCGTGTGGGCAAGGGGGTGCCTTTAGAGAAGAGACTGGGAGGTGCTTGGTGCAGCTGGGGAGCAACAGATGCAGTGGCCAGAATCTCTTTGCAGATGGGGACTTCAGCAGCTAGCCTCTGAAGAGCTCTTCCAAGCATGCACAACCATGCCTTCCAGAGGCTAACAATTTGACCAAATCTGTGTTGATTTCCACCAAGAATGCCAAATTTCAAGTCTCTTTTCCAAAGCATGGAGGCACCAGAAGTCCTCAAACAAAGAGACAGGAGAAAAAAAAAATTGGCAAAACTACCATTTTTCCCCAACCTTCTGCTGAAACTTGAAGAAAAGAAAAAAAAAAGAGAGAAAGTTCAGCCTGAGGCAGAGCAAGCATGGAAAAATTCAGCCCAAACAGCTGAAGTCTGGCAAAGGTATAAGCAAACAAACTTCCGCTGGAAAGTGTTGTAGAGCCTCAACAACAGGCGGCTGCTGGCTCTCTCTGCCACCAACGTGCTGGGCAAGAGGTGACCTCCTCACCCCTTCATGGCAGCACACAAGCATGACTTCACTGCAGGACAGAAGAGCAAGGGTGGCAGGGGCCACTCCAACCACAGCACCTCAAAGACTTGGGATCTCTCAATGCACTTGGGAGATGCCTGTTCACATGGGTACACTGAGCAGAAGCTTTGAGCTGGACCTAAATGGCTCGATCTCCTCCATCACTAAGAGGCTGCGAAACACCTCACAGAGCTGGTGGTGTCAACACACAGTGGGTGTTGCTGTGTCCTTCCTCTCCCTCGCCATCCTCTGGACCCCAACAGGGGCTATGGAGACACCCTTATGCTCCTGAGACACCCTGCCCATCCTATCATGCTCCTCACCCTGCTTCTCCTGGCTGTGTACTGCAAGACAGCTTCCTTGGGACACACATGCTCATGGACCTGGAAAGCTCCTCTCAGTGCCCACTGTGTCCTGGCACATGCTAGCCTGGGCACATCCACACCTAGTCCCCCATGTTCACATGGGCTGGCTCAGGCTGCAATCACACCTTCCCATCTACTGTGCCAACAAACCCTCAGCCCAGAGGGTCTCTCTTCATCACTCCTGATTTTTCTGGTGACAGACCCAAAGACGTGGTACAAGCAGCAGTGTGGAATCTAGCAAGTGTTATCTCCAGGGAAAATGTGGGAGCAGGATGAGGTGGGGGGATTTAACTCTTACCTCTGTCACAGACCACCTGCGTGACCTTGAGCAGGTGACTTCAGCGTGCTGCAGTGGGGTGCTCACCATCCCCCCTAAGACCAGGGAGAGCAGCAGTTGTGGCAGCAGTCCCAGTGTAGCCCAGGGACAGCTCTATCCATCTGCTTGTGTTTCTACCTGGGGTGAAGAGCAGCTGCTCAGGCAGCAGATACCTCCTCTGCGGCACAGCAGGAGGAGGAGGTGAGCACGCTGGTGCATGAGGAAGGCAGCCTTGTGTCCCTGTGCAATCCAGCACCCTGTTCCTGACCTGCCTACATTGTCGGGAAAGAAAAGGGCCAAAGAAACTTCAGGAGTTCATCCAAAATTCACCCAAGTGGCGCTCTGCTCCATGAGAAAAGCTGCTTTTCTGCTTGACACAAGGCTTCCAGAGCTCGTGACTGGGGCAGAGCAGGGCCAGGAGAGCGCTGGGAGGACGGGACATCTTGGCAGCATCAGCCTTCCACTTGCTCAGAAAGCAGGCAAGTGCTGCACTAGCTTCTCCACCTCCAAGAACAGGCTCATAGCTGAGGTTCCCTCAGAAGATAGCCCCTTGGACAGCCAGCAAGGCACTGAGAGTAGACAAGGAAAGCAGGAGCATTAGCTAAATGTCATGCCGGCTTATCTGTTCCAAGAGCAGCCTCCTTGCTTCCCAGGATTTGGCCTGCTGTGTTGCGGGATTTCAGCTCACAGGGAAACCTGACACAGCTCCCCTAAACCACAAGCCCCCACCTGGCGCGGAGCACGGCAGGACGGGGCAAGTTGTCCCCGAAGCATGGCAGTGCTGGCAGCCTGGCTCGCCATGGGGAGGATGGAGCAGGAGGTGGACTGGCTGCCTGCGAGGGACACGGGGAAGTGACAAAGTCCCTGGCAGCACCTTTACACATGTTAGACCTCAGATTATCTGCTTGCTCACCAGCAAACCCACACCTTCACCCAACCTCACTTTCTGACAAGACCCAGCACCAGGAACCCAGCCAAGCCTCACTGGGCTGTCTCTTCCCTCGAGGCTGTTCCCTGGCACGAGGCAGCAGGTACTGACCTACCGAGGAGTCTCTCCTTCAAGGCTTGATTCTTCTGAGATAGGCCAGACTTGGAGATAGGCTGAAGGTTCCATCACATGACAGGAGTGAGCACCCTCTGACTCCCAATCACAGCGCACAGTTACGTTGAAAGGAATTTTTTTTTAAAATTATACCTGCCCAGATCTTCCCAGACCTAGAAAGACTCATCTGCCCACCTCCACCCTGCCACTGGCTCTAACCAACTGCCTCCTCTTCCTCCTCTTCGCAATCCTAAACTTGCAAAGCTGAACAGTAAAGCACAACCTGTCAGCTCCACCCTCGGAGCGAGCCCACATCTTGTCCCTGCGGCTGGGGGAAGGGGTTTGCCAGCAGAGACCTCAGTTACCAAGTGTCCTAAACACCAGCTTGTCCATCAGCAGATCTCAAAGTGCCTGAGAAAAGAGGTCAGCATTGCTGTGCTGCTTTTAAAGAGTGAGAAAGAGGCACAAAGAGGGGCAGATCTTGCCCTCAGTCACTCAGCGGGACAGAAGAAGCCAGGTGCCCTATGCCGCAGGCCAGCACTTCATCCCTGGCCCTCAGCCCACGGCACTCTTCTTGCGAGGGTGAAGGTCAGAAACTTTGATGACTCAGTCTGTGTTGGGAACTCTCTTCATCTGGGTCATTTCTTCCCTGGCCACTTTAGCATTTATGTGTAGAGCCCATGAGTAAAGAGGAGAAACAAGACTGTAGGAAGAGCCAAGCAACCATGCTGCAGGATCTACCTGCGGTTCCTGCCATTGTAGAGTCTGCAATAACCATGCACTTGGACACCTGTAGGGTTTGCATGGAGAACATCAACTCAACAAACCACGTCATCCCGCCAAAGGTGATGATGGTTCTTCTTGGGGAAGTGGGCCAGAGTCAACCCTAATAATGCTAAGAAGAGCTGTTTCTTGGAGCTCCACTCAGCCCAGCAGCTGCTGTCACTGCCACGCTTAACAAGTGCTGCCACATAATGTCATGTGTTCGTTTTTCAAAGCTCAGAAACTACAGCTTTTCACAGCAGACCATCAGTAAGGAGCCTGCACTGTCTTCAGGTAGGAGTGATTTACTGCCCAGCTACTAACTGGTGAGCTCTTATGGTGAGGCCCTGTTGGGACACTTCTTGGGTGGAAACCAGACTCTGTCCAAACACACCTGGAGGGGACCTGGGTGAACCTCTGCACCACAGGCAGAGTGAAGACCCTGTGAAGAGTGAAGGTGCAGTTTCTTATGATGACACTGGCAACTGCTGCCAGGTGTCCAGTTCCACTTTGGACAAAGCAAAGCATTGAACCTCCTCCACATCACCCAACAGCTTGTGGCAGAAGATCTTCATCCCTGTCCCACCTGTCCTGTAAGCAGTGCAAAGAAAGGCAACAGAGGCAAAGTGGGACAGGAAAAGGAATGTCCCCAGAGAGTGAGCTACTGCAGGACACACTGGGGTAGATGGGCAGAGTAGATTGGGCAGAATGGGAGGAAATCTGGAAGTGAGGAGCAGAGGGGACTGTAACTGCTTCTCCCTGACCTCCACCAGGCATGAGGCTCAGCTGACATGGAGTTCACTTGGGCTCACAAGCCTCCTCTGAAAACCAAGCAAGTTGGCAGAAGAGAGGTGGGTAAGAGGGAAGGGTCTGAAGAATGAGTGTGCAGACAGCAGGAAAGACTCAAGCAAAGATGGAGAGAGATCTCAAGACATCTGAGGACCTGGTCCTTGATATCCCAAGTGATGCCTACCTCCAGTTTTTTGTCTCCCTGCTGAGTGCTGCCTATTCTGCCAGCATCCAAGCCAGTAGGTGCAATATTGACCTGGCACTGAGAGACAATCTCCAGGAAGACAAGTAGGAGGTTCTTGAAGCTCTGACGGGCAGAAGTGTCTCAGCCAGCAGGAAACTATCTAAGAGCAGCAACTACTACTGCTGTTTAAGGGACAAAGGAGGATTAAAAGCACTCAAGTATCTTGAAAGTGCCGGATCTCAGGATTATCTGGAAATGTTGACGCTTCTACAGCTCCCAACCCCAGTGTCTCCAGCAGCACCAGCAGCAAGCCTAGCCAACCCTTCTGCTCACACGGCAAAGCTGTCGCTAGGCTGGGGGAAGCGCAGCCTGGTAGCCCAGGGGCTAGGGGACACTGCCTGTCTTGCTGGGGCTGCTCCAGACACACAAACTGGCCTTCCCCAGGCACACATCGGCGCATGGAGAAGCCAGGTTCAAAGCCGGCAGGTCTGAAGATCCAACCACCAGTATGAAACCATGACTATATGGATATTCCCATTAAAAGAAATATACTGAGATATTTTTTGTGTGCTGGCTAAGAGGACTGGGAGAGATAAGACCCTCCAAATCCAGCACACTGACACTATGGGAATACCAGCTGGTGTGGAGGATCCATGGAGCCATCAGGAATGGCTTGACCCACACAATGATTCAGACATCCATGAGGTTTTCCTTTCATACTAAGGATTGCAGCATCTCTGCACTTTCCTCCCAGCATAACCACAGGGCTTCGGCTGCCTGCTGTGCAAATCCAGGTGACTGGCACCTTCTGGGCATGGACACTGCCATGGGGAAGAACCAGTAGAGATCCTGCAGGATGAACAGCATCCTCCACATGCCTCAGTAAGGACCAAGGTGTCCATCCTGCTTTGAAGATCCAGGCCACAGGAAATGTCAGAGAGATAATGAGAATAAAAGAAACAAATCAGGCAAAGAGGCTATTTGAGAGAAACCAAAGTGTGCTGGAGATAATAGATATGCAGCACTGAGAAATAATCTTAGAGAGGTTTGGAGGTATCAGCTACCAGCAGAGGGAAGCGGCCAGAACAATGCATCAGCACAAAATTTTAAACTTGTCTTTTAAATAAATGATATTTGCCTCCCGTGTTCTCAACAAGGAAGGGATCTGTCTGAGGGCTCTGATCCCAGACAGGGAGGACCTGGAAATCAGTCTTCTCTGAACATTCTCCTTCTGTCACTTTCCCAGAAGGCTCAATGTTTCCCACTGAAGTGACAGGAGAAACAAATGCAGACGGGAACGCTGTAGCTGCTGGAGCCAGCACCAGCGGCAGCAGATCATGATGCTGCAGAGAGAGAGGAGCCTGCCCTTGGTCTTCTCCCAACTGCTCCAGCCTCTTTGTAAGCAGAAGCTGAGCTGCCTCTCCCCAGAGGGGAGGAAACCTGGGCTAATGGAGGCTCGTGGCATCAGGAGGGGAGGCACAAACCATGCACAGACCCTACAGATTTGGACAGCCCTAAACTCCCCCATGACTCCCAGACTGGGTGCTCCCAGTTCCCTGCCGGCACCACGGGGCAACAGACACGGAACTGCATGGACTGGGACTCTTCTGCCACTGCAAAGCCTTCCCCGGGCTAAGGACCGGCTGCAGCAGGAGCATTGGTATCACCCTGAACAGCAGTTACCCTTCAGCCTCTATCCATCTGTAGCTGACTCACAGGCAACGAGGATAAAAGGTGATTTTCCACAAATAAATTACTCCTTTTGAATGCTTTCCTAAAGGCGAAGCTGAATTTCAGGGAGTATTTTGAGGGCTCACTCCTCCCCATCCCCATCAGCGAGTCCCCCACAGTCACTGATTCCAGTGTCCCACCAGCTCTGGGGATGTGTGTATGATGAACTCCTGCTCCCCACCCCGGAGTCACCAACCGTGGCCATCCTCGGGGTGCTCAGGATAAAGCCAAGCTCTTGAACCCCATCCCTTTTCAACACCAAAAGCTCTGGGGCTCCCTAACTGGTGTCCATCTCGCCCATGGAAAGGTGTCTCGGGAGGGTGGGGGGATGGCAGCACCAGGAGGCTGCAGCTCCCGGTCCTGCCCTGGTCCAGGGGAGCCTCTGCAGACTTTTTTGCTGGGGCTGCAGCTCCTCTCGGCCACATTTATCAGCCGTAAAACAACTTTCTTGCAGCCTGCTGATGGCAATGTCCATCTGCCAGGCCGGGGGGAAGTTCAGGCTGGCCAGAGCCCTTGGGCAAGGGGCCCTGCTGTGGGCTGGCTTCCCGGGCAGCCGGGACGCCCCGGCAGAGCACAGCACGGTGTGGAAGTCCAGCTCCCATACGGCTAATTCAATAAGTCACAGATACCATGACTTCATAAGGCAGAGAGGCTCCACAGCTATTAGGGGAATTGGGAGTGGGGGGGAGGAGAGGCTGAAAAGGAGAAGGGATGGAGACGGGGAGGGTGGAGAGGGGGAAGCTAAGACAAGCAGCAGAACAAAACATCCCATAAATCATGAGGAGCTGCTGAAATACCAGAACAAATGACCCCATAGCTTGGCCATTGTTCCCGAGCGAGGGCTTAAAGTGCTCCCGGTCGAGACAAAGCGCCTCGTGTTTCGTTTCAACACCACACTGGCCCATCCAGGACCTGTGTTTGGCACAACCAAGCTGGGGGTGGTCGCCTTTCACCCCAGATCAGTGGCCAGGGTTGGTGCAATGGGGGAGGCGAAGCTCTGGGCAAAGCTGGCTGCCCCACACCACTGCCAGTGCAGATGTGGTGCCCACATTGCATCCTGCCCAGAGCATCTCTTGGCTCCCAGATGCCCACACACCTCTCAGGCTGTGGCACTCCTCCCCTGCCACTGAAAGGCTTAGGGTGGTTTTCCCTCTTATTTCCCCTCGTCCAGGCTAAAAGCTTCCTTGGCTGGGAAGAGAAGTGGTTCCAAGCCTCCTCTTGGACATGCGGATTAAGTTAGGAGTAAAACAGCTTAAGTAGGGCTGTGAAACCCAGAGGAGCTCTGAGCCTTCTGTCTTTGCGGTGCCGCTCCTTCCAACATCCCAAAAAGTTGCTGAGGATAATTTACTTCTTTTCTGGTTCCCCCTTGCAAACAGGTGACTGTCCAGTAAAGAGTCCCGGGGAAAGTCCTGCAGGAGCATAGACTGCTGTGATGGGAGCAGCAGAGAGCTCCGGGCGAGCTTTGCAATAGCAGCCCTCCAGTGCACTGGCTCGGGAACAGCCAGAGGGATCAGCCAGCAGCTCAGCACCTCCCATGGGACTGTAGAGCTCAGGTGGTGGGAGGTGAGGAGCCGGCCGATGGGGCTAGGTCATCCCTGCTGCCTGCCCACACCAGCCAGCAGCAGCGAAGGAAGGGGGCTGAGCACTGCCAGGCACCACCATGGCATGGATTTCATGCCCCAGGACAGCAATTTCAGGAGAATTTCTATCTCAAGAGGAAATATTATTACATTATAAATTTTTTTAATAACTTTTATGAAAACACTTCCATTAAAAAAACCTTATGGTTTGTAACCAAACCCAAAACACAAGGCAGAGTACGGCAGTGGAGCCACGTGTGCCTCTGCCAGCCCCACGGTGCCAGCATGGCTCCCATGCCCAGTGGCTGCAGCCGCCCCACAGTTCCATGGCAGAGGGATGCCGTTTCACCCGGTCCCGCTGCTGGGACATCGCAGGATAACCACTCCACACCTCCCCATCCCGCTGGGCATGGTCCACGCTGGGAGCTGCTGGGTCTCTGCACATCCCTCCCTCCGGCAGAAGGGACGCGAGGAGTGGAGACTCAGCAGCACGCCAGGGTCAGGCAGCAGAACAAGGCGCAGGCAGGGCTGAAGCCCAGCCGCCTGGCTGCCTCCTTGCCTCTCTAACCACCAGACAACACGCTCCTGCCAACGTTGCTTTCACAGCTCGTGGTGGGCAGCCAACGAGCAGAACCGAGATAACGGGACGGGGGAAGCGAGGAATGCATTGCATTTTTCCTGAGCCACCATGGGAATAGGCTGTTTTGACCACGGATCGCAGGGAGGCTGGTCTGCATGAAAAAAATCAAGAAGCCCAAATAGAAAAGGCAGCAAGTAGAAGTAAACAATTCAGAAGAAGAAGAAAATGGAGGAAAATCACAGTGGACAATGAGAGGTGTGATTGGGAAAAGGAACATGGTGGGGAAGGCAAGACAGGAACGAACGGAAAAAGGAAAACCAGTCCGAGAGGTAGGAAAGGAGAAGGAAGAGACAAACGGATGACAGGAGGACAAACCTGCCAGGGCTGTAACTCCCGACGAGCACCAGAGCTGGAAGGATGCAAGAGGGGGACAGAGGCTCCCAGGCTCCGCACACACCTGGACCAGCAGATCACAGCCCTGTTGTTGGATTAAGATTCGCTCAAGAAGAAAGACAAGCGTGGGTCATTTCTCAGGTGACACGCACAAGAGGAGAGGAGGCTCTCTTTGCCTCGATTTGCCCTACGAGGAGAGAAAAGGGATTGCTGGCATTTCAGGGTTGCTGTAGGGACAGCAGGAAGGCTCCATGGGAGCCACCAGCTTTCAGCTTCTTCACTCCAAAAGCAGAAGGTGGCAAGCTTCAAATCAAGAGTGATTTTGTCTCGCATGCCTTCGTGCTATTTAGGCTTTGGAGCAAGATTAGTATCACAGACCAACAGAAAGCAGAGTTTGAATAAATTGGATCCAAAATCCTTCCTTCCCTCAATTGCCATTTTTTTCCTCGTTTGAAGCTCAAGCTGTCTCGGTGTCCCGTGAGCAGGCACCGTCCAGCAAACAGGAGGAGAAAGGAGTCAACAAACCAAACCGAAACGGGACAGCAGCAGCCCCTAGGCTTCTCCCCAAGCCCAGGAAAGCCTCATGCCACCTGGCTCCCCATGGTGCTTCTCTCCAGGCACCTCCCGGCAGCAAGACACGGGCTCCTGGGAGCAGTGTGCTGAGGTGACACAACACATTCATAGGCCCTAACACTGGGGACTTTGTGGTGCTGGTTTTTTAAAAAAATAGCCTAAAAAAAGCCTAATAATGAAGTATTTATTTCAGTAAACAACATATGAATGTGAGAAGTGTTTTCTCAATACTTCATTTTTCCCCTCCCTTCTCTCCCACCCCCCCAAGCAATTTTTTTTTTTTTTTTTTAATAAGTGGAACTAATGAGGCTTCACTCACTGAGGGCCGCGCTCGGGAGCAGGACCGCGCTCTGCTCGCCCGGTGCAGCACACAAACACGTGCTGGGCGAATAAAGCCTGCCTTGTGCCCGGGGAGAAACGTGACCTGCTGGCATGGGGCCCCCCCACCCTGCCGAGGTGGGCAGACGTGCTCTGACAGACGCACAGACAGCGGGACCTGCGCCGGGAGCATCCCTGCGCCTTCGGGTAGGCAGCGCAGGATATTCAACATCTTATTTATTGTGGCAGCCAATAATTGCATTTCCTGGCCCAGAGAAATGCCAGCACCCAGCAATCCTTCCTGCAGGACTTCACGGTGTCCCCAGGGACAGGGAGAGGGGCCAAGGGGAGATGAAGGGATCTATTGTCCCTGTCATACCTGGCAGCACTCAGGGCAGGGGACACGGTGTCAGGCAGACACTGTGATGCTGTACAGCTCCTTCTCTTCTACCTCAGCTCCCTCGAGCCCTACCTGGGCACCCGAACAACTGGGAATGCTGGAAAACTGGCTCAGCTTGCCCTGCATGGGGATGAGATGCAAGGATGACTTCTGCTACGGCACAGACACCAGCGGTTGGACCGACAGCATTCTGGTAGGAAATTCAGGCACAAAACACTAATCCCTCCACCTGACTGACATCCAGCTTGTAAAGAAATGGCCACTGATGATTTTGTGTTTATAATCTCTACCTCTTCCTCGGTAACAGGTAATGGCATGTCCACAAGGCCTGCCTTGCCTTCAAGCCTTGGGATTAAGATGGGCAGGACTCTCAGAAGCCGCTGATTTGTGAAAACACAATCCATCATTTTTCCATTCCCCTCCTGCTCTCGTGGAGTGAGCTGAGCCCCCCATCCCACTCAGCAGGGATGTTCATCCCTCCACACACAGGCGGGCAAAATGATGCAGTGGCGACCTGAGCTTAAGCTTATAAATACACACATTTGATGCCCGCAGATATTTGCTCTGGATTTGCAAGGGCGTGAGCCACACGTTCCGTTGGCCACAGCACCCAGCCTGCCCTCCAGGGGCAAGGTGTGGGGTGAGCAGGGGCAGAGATACCCGCGGTGGCTCCAAAGGCCCTTCACAATGCTTTGGAGCAACTATCTGAGGATGCTCATCCTGCTACGACAACCACGGATCCCTGAAGACATATGGAGGAAGGAGAGAAATGATGTTTCCCACCAGGGAAAAGGCCAGGTGCCCCCTTTGCAGGACGTGGCCTCAGAGGCAACTGGTGTTCGCATGGGAAAAGCCTCTAGCTGCCTCCCACAACGCAAACGTGCACATGTGGGCCAGACACACACACCACTGTCGGGCATGAAAACCTGCCTGCAGCTTGACTGTCCTGCCAGGAAAGCAGAAGCCCATGAGCAGGTGCCCCTGGACCTGCTCTTTGGAAATGGGGCTGCGTCCACGTAAAAGCTAATTAAATTCCTGCACCGCCTCAATGCAGCTACACAGCGCCTGGGTCATCTGCTTGACCACGGCCACAGGGAGAGGATTAAAGAGCACATTGAGCCGGTTGGGGAGCGGGCGGTGGGCAGGGTCCTCGCCCCGCTGCTGCCTGCCTGGTCCTTGTCAACGCAACCCCCCTGGGTCAGCCCTCCGCTGAGTGCCAGGGAGCCCCTGCAGCTGAGCTCCAGCACCCCAGCCCACCCCAGCCCGGGTGGCAGGCCGGATGCCTGATCCGGCTCAAGGGGTTTCCAGACACAGATAAAACCCCGCAGGGCAATTATGGTCCCCCTGGCCAGACCAGCCGTGCCTGTGTAGGAGCAGTGACATCAGGTCCTTCCCTTTGGAGCCTCACACTTTGCAACCTCCATCTCTAGCATGATGGCATGTGGCAAACTGAGGGCAAAGGCGATCCCTCCTTACCAAGAGCTCACTTTTGAGCTGGCACAAAATCCCCATAAAATAGCATCATCTACCGCTGCTGTACAAGGTACTTTGCAAACTAACCCAAGACAGATGGTTTCCCCCAGGAAATAGCGAGTGAAAATGTACCACAAATATACCTTGACACAGCAGGGCTAAAATGGGATCTGGGGGCTTCAAATAGACATTTAAAAGGAGAAGAGATTTAATGACTTCTTTTGCTTCTTTATTAAGTATAAAGAGAAAGCCTGATTGTTTTTAATGAGTTCTTTGCTTCTTTTCCTATTTGGTATATTACAAATTCACATATTTGTCTATTTGGAAGATTCATAGTAATTGTAGAACAGCTTTCCTGATGACATCGCTTCAGCAAAGGGAAGAAAGTTGTGCAATTGGAGAAGAAAGCAATCTGTCACCAAATAGCTTAAATTCTTTGTCTGGCCTCATTAATACCTAGTTAGCTTTGATGCCTAACTAACCTCACAGATAGAGGAAGCCTTTGATGAGGACTCCACAACCTCACACTGAAGTGTAAGAACATACAATAAATGCCAGGAAGATCTCCAAAAAAAGCAGGGAAAACGAAAACCAAGCTCGACATTCTTGCAATTTCTAAGCATTTCTTCCTTCCTTTCTTCCTTCCTTTCTTTCTTTCTTTCTTTCTTTCTTTCTTTCTTTCTTTCTTTCTTTCTTTCTTTCTTTCTTTCTTTC
>JAOTQQ010000071.1:18220972-18262624 GCA_026546715.1 Gallinago undulata
TTCTTTCTTTCTTTCTTTCTTTCTTTCTTTCTTTCTTTCTTTCTTTCTTTCTTTCTTTTCTTTTCTTTTCTTTCTTTTCTTTCTTTTCTTTTCTTTCCTTTTTTTTTTTTTTTGTTTTACCCTCCTTTATCCATCTAAGGAAGCAGAAAGCAATGCAATTTCCAGCTCTTTTAAATATCCTTAGCAGGTCACCTCTAACCCTGGGAGGGTTAACTGTGATCTGCTTCCAAGGCTGTTGCATCAGAGCTTAGAAACCCAGGATAAATGACTCCCTGCTCGAGCAGGGGCTGCAGCCTGAGACCTGTGCTGTGTGCGATGGGCCCCACGAGTGCTGCGACAGGGAAGGACCGAGCACTGCATCCCTGGGGGGTGGGAGAAGGGGGCTGCCCCATGGGGTGGCACATGCTGCGGCAGCCCCGTTCCCTCACCCCACTCACCCTGGGGATGGCACCAACGGGGTGCCCCTGCGGCTCCCTGTTCCCCCATGGCTCCTGGTGTCCCCATGCTGGCTGCAGCCGTCCCACCGCGGCTCTGGGCTCTGGTTTATCCAACGGAAGCGTTTTGGGGCAATCCAATGGGTGTTTTGGGCAGCAAGGGGCCGTGGGACGCATCCCCCGGCAGCTCCAATAAGCAGCGTGGGGTGGGAAGGGGAGAGAGCAGCCGGCCATGGGGGCTGCTGGAGGTTGTGCACTCACCGGGCCCAGCAGACACAGGTGTCCGTGTCCCACATGAGGCCTGCAAGACCCCCATGGCTCGGTTCGTGGGGTCTCCTGCAGCCCCCCAAGGAAGGAGCTGCCTGGGGCTCCCTGCTGCTCCCTGCACTGGGGCGATGGGGGATGTTTGATTTAACACCCTGGGGGAGCGTCTGCAGCAGATGGATGGGTTTGAAGGTGTGCTCTCCCACAGGACACTGCTTGGACAGGGACAGAGAGTGGCAGTGGCGGGGACAGGGGACCCTGTCCTGCAGCTCTTACCATTCAATGCTCAGAGACCTGGGCCGGAAGGCAGACAGCTCGGCTGAGGCATACTCAGCTTTCCTTCTCTTCTCCTGCTTCTGCTTAACCGACAAGCGGTGGGCAAACCTAGAGAGGCTGCTTTCCGACCTGGGGAAGGGGAGAGGAGAGGTGTTAATGTCACCGAAGCACCCCGGCTCCCAGTGGCAGGTCCATAGCACAAAGCCAGGTGATGCTCGGAGCTGAAAAGAGGGGTCTCCCAGAGGGTTGGGGGCACCGGGACAGGGTGTCATCAGCCTCAGGGGGAAGAAGCGAAGCAGCAGCAGGTTTGGCATCGCTTTGCGAAGCCAGGACCACCACTGGTCCATGGTGTGCCGTTAGCAAAACTGAAGCTGGGAGCCTGGCAGGCTGAGTTAGCACTGGGTCCTGCCCTCCTGCTGCAGCAAAATCTCCTCCCTATGTTGTATGTTCCTGCCCAAATGCCACCGGTGATGGTCAACGCTGGAGAACCAGCAGCTACTTCTGCTTCTTGCAGTGCCTGCCCGAGAGGGGTTGGGCAGCCATCACGGGACAGAAGCAAAGGGAACCATGGCCACACACTCCTTCAGAGACATCCCAGACCCCTGTGGTCTCCCAGACTGGGGGTCTCAAACACCAGGAGGGCTTTCCTGATGAGAGCTGACATGGAAATCAGGCCATGTTGGAGGTGCTTCAGAGGAGGAAAGAGAAACACCTGCAAGCAAATGAGTTCAGCTGCAAGACCCATCTGTGCTGGCAAAGCCCGTGTAGGATGCTCCAGCATTGCTCCCAGTTCCTAGATCCAGGGGAAGACCATCCCCAGGCTTTGGGGTCACGCTCCACCCCGGCTCTTTCTGTAAGAGAACTGCTGTCCCAAGGGAAAACCACATGGTCTACGAGCCTGGGGAGCACACAGACAGCTGGCACTGAGACCTGCCTGGGAGGCACCCACAGCCCCCTGCTCTCCTCGGCAGCACGTGGAGCCCCCAGTGCCTGCTCCAAGGGCCAGCACACCCAGCTTGTAGCCAAACACAGTGCCACAACCCATCCCTGCTGCCAATTCACCAGGAGCAGAGGTGGCAGCAAAGGAGGAGCTAACTGGGACAGCCCAGCTTGGACACACCACCAGGCTGGTGGCACTGGTGTCACTGCCCAGCCGTGCCATGCACACTGGCACAGCCACTGTCTCCTCTCCTCCTTTACTCCCGTGCTGGCACGACCTGCTCCCACTGCTCAGCCACCCGGGGCTGGGCAGGGAAGGGATTTGACAGAAGTCCTGGGGGATAAGGGACAGACCCGGGGGGAGGCTTTGAGCCTACACACATTGCTAAAGCCAATCCTCCTCTACTCTCGAGTTCTGACTGGCTTCAACCAAACAAAATACCTCCAAAAAAAGAATGAAAAAAAGAAGGTATTTCTCAGAAATGTGAGCTCTCCGCCTTTCCTCACAATAATTAAGCCAACCACGACCAGCTAACAGTTTTTTCCCTGATACATTTTAAACACAGACATCTTCAATTCATTAACTCTGGTTATTGATTTATTTTTCAGCTTATGAATTGCTGTTGCTGGGGACAGGGTGGAGACAGCTTTCTGGAGAAGGTTCTCGTCTCTCCGATCACCGCCGGGAAAGAGCCACTCCGACCTTCCAGGGTCATTCTTTACATTCTTGAGAAGAAATACTACTTTGATGTAAAGGATGAGGTTTGCCTTAAAAGAAACCCAACAAGAAACCCAAACCCCAGCTTTCCTCTGCTCGCAGCCAGAGGAAGAGGCGTTTGAAGAGGCACAATCCAGGCGCCTGGTGAAAGCCCCTCCAGCAGAGCCCAGCACTAACACCACCCCGCCACCTCGCCTCCCCTTTGATCTGGTGTCAAAGCCCTGCCGTAAGGTGTGAGATCCCAGTTTAGGGAGGCATGGGCACTGGCCGCTGATGCTCTCAGCAGCCACCTGGAGAGGTGTGGACCCCAGGGTGAGCAGGGCTCAGTGCTGACCCAAGGATGGGGCTGGGTGGTGGGAACAAGTGCTGCTGGCTTCCTACAGCATCTCCTTGGTGGCATTTGATTGCTCCTGCTGGGGCATTCCTAATGCTGCCCAGCTTCCCACCTCCCCAGGAGAGGGTCCTGCCACCCTGCAGGGGTGAGGGCTCCATCCCCAGCTGGCAGGATGCTGGGGAAGTCCATCTGGAGACTGCCTGGACAATGTTATCCTGTGTGCTATGCCCTGTCCCCACTGGGGACTGTCAGAGTCACTTCTCCCAAAGTGGTCCCCAGCGGGGACAGGGGGCTGGGAAATCCCAAATGACCTGCACAGATGCAGGAAGGCAGCAGTTCCTCTGCCATGCCAGACATGCCTCTTGCAATCCACCAGGACAATTGCCCACCCAAGAGGTTTACTCAGACACGTCCACCTGCCCAAAACAGAGAAAGAGCAGCTACTGGACAGAGCCAACAGCATCTGCCAAGAAGAGCTTACAGGGGTAAAACAGGGTGATGTGCCAACAGGGCTCAGAATGAAGGAGCATTAGCCCCTGGGGACAGGGTGCTGGTGGGGCTGGAAAAGCCAGCTGGGTGCCTAGGGACACGTGGCCTTGCCGTGACTTCCCCTTGGCATGGCATCACAGGGGAAGGCTTAGGGACAAGGGCGATGCTCTTTGGCTCAGGGCAGGCGCTGTCTTGATTCCCCAAACCCATGGTGGACAAGTGAAGCCACGTACAGCCCAGAAGGTGACCAAGTATCTTGAGATGTTTGGTGCTGCTTTCACCCTCCAAGCCAAGCTTCCCAGCCTACTGGTCAGCCAGCCGGTTCACCCCACTGCCTCCAACTGCTCATAGCCAGGTTAAAGGAGATGGCTGTGGGTGCCTCCTGCTTGAGAGCTGTCAGCAACTCATCCAGTGATGAACCAGCTCCTCTCACCTCCACCAGACTCAAAACCCCAGCAGAAGAATCACTAGCTGGAGAGCCAGGAGCACATTACTGTATCATCTGGCTATTTATACAGTGCTGCTTTACATAAACTGTATTGCAGGAAGGGGAATGAATCATACCTGCTCTGCCGTGGCTGCACGCAGGCAAACTCAGCCTGATGCTGGCAGCATGCTCTGCCCCACTCCCCCTGCCCCATATGAGGTCCTGCTTGTGGGTCAGCTTCCCTGAGCTCCTTGTGCTGGGGCTCCTCTCGTCCCCCGGGGTCAGGATGCTCCCACAGCAGCATCATGCTCAGGGTCTGGGCTCTGGGGGTGGCCACAGCAGTGAGCCTCTAACATGGGGAGGGGGATGCTGCTGGGACCACACTTTTACTTCCCAAGTGCTTTCAGAATGCTAACAGATGCCTCTTTTCTTTGAGAAAGATTAACTTTATGGATCTTAAAGTAGAGGCAGGGAAACTGAGGCATGGAGAGGCTGTGCGAGTAAGGTACATTTCCTATGGCTGTTGGCATCCAACCTCTTGTGCGCTTTTCTGATGGGCAAGGTTTTTGTGCCTTCTCCCATCAGTATCAGCACGCTTGGCCCCATAATTGCTGGTCGGGGGAACAGGCAGCTCCAGGGAGCCACTGCCACCCTGAGCCAGCTTCACCCCAGCCACGGGACAGGGACACGGCCGTCACCACTCCCCCACTGCCTGCTGCACGGGGATGGTCTCATGGCCCAGCCTGGGCGGGCTTTGGGGTGACCTGCCCACCCCACTGTAGGAAACAGCATCTCTGCAGTGGCTCAGCAACGGTGCTGCCCGGCCTCGGTGGACACAGCCTGTTGGCAGTCCCTGCACGCTGCTGAGAAGCCCAGGGGACATGCGGGGAAAGCCATCAATTGGAACATCAACCGCAGTGCTGGGAAGAATCGTCTCCTGACAACCAGAGAAGGTTGTTCAGCTACTGTGCTGTATCATAAATCACACCTCTATGACTTGCCATCTGTCAGCCAGATTACACATGTTCAGAGTCCCGTGTCAGCGTTTAAGTCAAAACACAGCATCTTTTCCCCAGAAATAATTACCGGCCCTGGAGACTCATGCAGCAATACCCATCCTCAGCCCTTCCCTCCAAACCCCCCGGCAGAGCAGAGCCGGCAGTGCTGGGGAGGCAGGAACGCCGCTGCCGGGGGGGCGTGGGGATGCAAAACCCACAGGCGACGTCTCCCCCCTAAAACCAACCGCTTCACATGTGTGGGGGCGCCTGGACCTGGCCCAGCAGAGTCCTCTGGCATCAGCCATGGCACCCAGCCCTCGCCACAGGCACAGAGCGGGCAGAGGCACACGGAGCCAGACACTGCTGCTGAAGGGAGACGGGGACAGTGCTGTCCCCAGCCTGCTGTGTGCTGCTGTTCAACCAGGATGAGCGGAGGGTGCCCAGCCCTCGCTGCCACCACAGCCTAGCTCGGCCAAGGGGGGAGACTCCAGCTCAGCACGGGGCCCAGCTCCCACACCACTGGCACTGCATATGCCATGTCACACCAGCCTGATACCCGTCCCTTCACCAGGCACGTTTGCTGGGGGTCTGACCCCAGCACTGCCGAAGCCCCTGGCTCGCCAAGACAGCAGCAACGCAGGCAGAGCAGGGACATGTTGGGCTGGCAGCTTGTCCCCATCCTGCCTGTGGCCTCATTGAGCCATCACAAGATGCAGGATCCCCGCACAAAAATCCTCTCAGCTGCCCTTTTCGGATGAGGACAAGGGTCTGAAGCGCCGCCCTCCACCCCCTTGCTGGCCGGGCAGGCGGATGAGCAATGACATTTCCCAAATATGACTGAGTACAGAAATACACAGGGACTCGATTCATCCCTCCAGCTCCACCAGCTGTGCACAGGCATGAATCCGGCCGGAGGGTTGCAGTGCCTCACTGCTGTGTTCCCAATGCCGCAACTGGAAAGTGATGACAAGCAAAATCCCTGTCCCCTTGGCTCGGTTGGCCCTCCCTCTCCCCTGCAGTGGTCCTCAGAGGGACATCGTGGGCTGCCTCCGCAAAAAGCAGCGTCTCAGCAATTTGCAGCCGTCAGGGTGGGTGTGTGCCCACAGAAGCCCAGGGGCTCGTGTGGCATCTCACCCAGCTGCTGGCACTGCCAGACCTGCCCATGCCATGGCCGGAGCCGCAGGACAGACTGCGGTCTGTTCAGGGACAGCCACACCGTGCCACTGGTGTGGGATGACTGGGGTCAGGAGGCAGTACCGGCATGGGCACCGGCACGGGAACAGCAAGCACCGGTGTCACACTCCTGCTCCACCAACATACCCAGCCAGAGCCCTCGCCACCGTGTGGGCATGAGCCATCCATCCTCCAGAGACAGAGACATCTTAGTCCAGGCAGGAAGAACTCCCACTTGTTGCACGCCCCAGCCCGAGACTCGGGAGCCAGCACATGCTTCTCTGTAGCTCCCAACTCACCCAGCTCCCAGCAGCTGCCAGCCTCCTGAATCAGCACAGGCAAGGACAAGTCCCAGGACAAGCCGTGAGGGCAGCCCAGGCACTTGGCAGCACAAAAACTGAGCAGCTTTTTCGTCTTGTCCTCCCTTTGGGAACAGTCATTGCAAAAGCAGCTTTCGAGGTGGGCTTATTCCCACCGGCATCCTGGCCACAGCCTGGCCGGGGAAGGACAATCCCGTTGGGAGGGAGCCGGACGCTGCCTTGGGGCGAGCAGGCGAGCAGGGCTGGAAGCGAGCACAGCTCCCTGCGCATCCTGCAGCTGCGGGGCTCAGCTCCTCCGAGCCTTTTATTCACACGGGTGCAGTTAGAATAAAATAGGGGGGAAATAATCAAAGCCGGGAAGGAGCCTCCAGAGCAGGCAGCAGCCATTGGGGAGACAGAGGCTTTGGAAAGGGAAGGTGCATGGCCACGCACACGCCACCAGCCTCCGGGCAAGCGGTGTCGGCGACTGGTGCTCTGGCAAACCCTGCTCACTTGCCCGCTGCAGCGGTACACATCAGGCACAGCACCCGCCGACCGCGGGTCCAGCCACCAGCGTGTCCCCAAGGCAGCAGGTGGGGACAGGACCCAGGTGCACCAGGCAGAGCCGTGTGCTGTGCCATGCCATGCTCTGGAAAGATGCCCGGGAGCCGCACGAGTGATGCTCACTCACCTGCACAGCCCCTGCTCCCTTCCCTCCAGGTTCTGCCGATTGCCCGCTGCTGGAGAAGCGGCTCATCCGAGAGTGGCTCTTTGGGAGAGTCCCTGTCCCCTCGACGCACACAACCACAGGCATGCTCCCATCCCGTCTGGGATGCCCTGCTTCCACTGCTGGAAGCTGTCCTGCTGCCCGACCTCCTCATCCACCACCTCTGCTTCCCTCACCCATCACCTCAGGTTTCTCGCTCGCTCTGTGCTTGGCTCTTTTTTTTCTTTTTTTTTTTTTCCTCCCAATCTTGTTTCTATAGAAACGAGATTAGCAGAGGGGGAAATAAAACAGCCCCATGTGACTCAGATTCCAACACTGAAGAATCTCCCGGTCACACTCGCTGGGGCTTTACATAACCACGACTCTGTGCAGGCTTGGATCGGGGAGACCGGGCTTGGATGGGGGGGCCAGGCTTGGATTGTGGGACTGGGCTTGGATGGGGGGACTGGGCTCAGCCAGGGGGACTGGACTTAGATGGAGGGACCAGACTCAGCTGCAGAGGGACCACCAGGTAGAAGGCAGCAGTGCCTCAGGCTCACCTCCACTGACTTTGGGCTTTCTGATGCAACAATGTGCCACCAAACCCCACTGGCATCCCCAGAGGGTGCCACGAGCTCCTGCCACCTTGCACGGCCCTGCTTTGCTGCCTGCTCCTGTTGAGAAGGGAAGAAAGCAGAGGGAGCGATGCTGAAAAGTGCCCCAACTCCCATTGAGACTTCTGGGAGCTGAGGAGGAGGAGGCCCCAAGAGCCCTCCCATGCTTCCAGGTTGTCCTGCCCCTGCCCTCACCACTCACGGAAGTGGTTTTGGCCACTGGTCTCTGATATGTGTGGGTTCATGGGTGACAACATGGGGAATCTGGTGAGCTGCAGACAGCCACATATTCCGCTTTCCTCATGTTCCTCCTTCCTCAATATCCTAAATCTATGAGCAATGTCCTGGGCTGGGGCTCAAAAGCCACAGACTGAGCAATTCCACCACTGTTTTGGGTCATTGGGTGACAGGCACAGGACACTGCCCACAGGAACTTCCCAAGCCCAAATGGATGCTGCTCCAGGCGAGCAGTGGGTGGGAAGTGCAAGGAACCCCCTGACTGGAGTCTGCCCTCAATGCCTTCCCTCAGCTTGAGGGACAGACCTGCTAAGGTTGCCCACCCAGAGCTTCTGCTGAAGAACCCCCGTAACTGTATGGGACACTGGCCTTCTGCCACACCTCTGGGGGCTCACCCCCAATCTCCCAGGGCTGGAAATGGGAAGCTTGGGTGATCTCCTGCCGGAACACAACCGTTCAACCCAAACAGCAGAGAGGTGCCTTCCCCAAGGTAGCGGCACGGGAACTGGGTTGGGCTTGCACTGCCTAGGGCAGGGCAGCAGAGAGCATCTCAGCAGCTTGGGTCCCTCACCCAAAGAGCAGAGCATCGGCTCTGCGCACGGAGAAGACCTCATCAACAGTTTCTTCAACTCCCTGGGTCCCCTTCTGAACTTCAGCGTCCCACTTCTCATGCTGACTCAACAACAGTTAGTTTGTGAGATCTGATGCTGTTACAGCCCGAGGTCTGCCTGCGGGCCATTGCATCAGGAAATCTCTTCCCCCCTGAACACGGCGGTGTTGAACAGCACGTCAGTGGAACCTCATTTACCTCTGTGAAGAGCTCAGAACAGATTAGACAGCGTAACAGTGTGGCTGCGGGCAGCCCCGGTAATGAATTTGGGCATATCCACCCACTCAAACTCTTCTGTGTGTGGTCACACCGGGCACACGAGCTGAGTGATGTGCTGAGGTTGGGTGATGTTGCAGAGAAGAAGCCAAAGGCTTTTGCCCTGCTAAGGGGGCAAGCTCTGCAAGTGCGAGGGCTGACCCTCCTGCCAGGGATGGGTCTTCACAAGCTCCACCAGCCAGTCTGGGGGGACTGAGTAAAGATGGAGATGCCCGTTTTGACCCAATGAGGGGGTTGCTGCAACGGGAGGACACCTGGGCAGTGAGCTGAGGCTTCCTGAGGCCAGAGAGAGGGGCAGTGGGGATGCCGCAAACGGGGAAAGAGTGGCAGGAGTTGCAAGAGACAGTAAAGAAAGAAGCTAGAAGTCTTGACAAGCAGGAACAAAGGAACAGCCCAGAGACATGTTGCTGCAGCTCAAGACAAGATGCCATATTTAGAGACCCTGATCTGTTCCTCCCTGCACCACAGCACATCCCAACACAAGCCACATGGATTGATGAGTGTCCTCTAGCCATCTGACCTACAGGTCAGAGCTGCAAATCCTGATAATCACAACCCAGGGCAGCCCCGTGTCGCTGGCACAGTCACCCGGCTGGCTGCGGTGACCTGGGGCTCAGGTAAGGGACTTTGTGGCAGCAAATCTCTTGGCGGTTGCCAACTTTTGCCACAAGTTGAGGGGCATAAGCAGTGTTTAAAGACTGCTGATGAGCTCTGCTTTGCCAGGCCGGGCTCCTCACAAGCCTGGCAGATGTAGGCATCTGGACTGACACGGGCTGCCTTCCCTGGGAAGGACTAAGCTGGACCCTGCAGGACCTGGCTCTGCAGCAAGGAGCTGGGTAGAGCAGACAGGATCCTCCATTTAACAGGGTCACAAAAAACTTCCGCCAGCAAAACCAATTTGATACTTACAGCTAATTATAGTTGGTATTATCAGGCTGCATTACAATTAGTGAGTCGGTGGCTAGTCTCTATTTCTGATCCATGACACAAGGTGGGAAGGTACACCCAAGGATGAAAGGGCAAGGGAAGCAGGGGGAGAAGACGGAGATACCTCACGGGTGCCTTCAAAAGAGCAGCATAGCGTTTCTGAGTACTGAGGAAGAGCAGGTTTTAGATGGAGGGCGTTTATAAAGGTGGCCAAGGAAAGAAACACACCACATCCCATCAGCAATCTCAGCAGCCTCCTGGCCCTGCTGACCACCTGCTCCCACACTGCCCACAAGGTCTGCCAGCACCCTTTAGATGTGCTCCAAGGTCTCACCAGACCTCCTGGGTCCTGCAACTCTGAGCAGAACCAGACCTGACTTTTCTGAGCTATTTAGAGGCCAGATTAAAGCAGCATCCAGGAAGAAACCCACCCTTGCGTTTCCCAAAGCCTGTCTCTGTCCAGTACTCAGCACCAAACCAGTCGCTTCACAACAGTGGAGGCAAAGGAAAGAAGCAACAGCCCCTGGAAAAGGATGGCATTTTTAGAACTTTTTTCTTGTTTTCTTTGAAAACCAGAGTTTTGTCAAACCTACAGCATTTGCTGCAAAGAATTTGGTGCTTATCCAAGCAGAAGGAACCATCTGATGAGTCCCAAATTAAAATGTTCCTTTGTTTTGGCTTTCAAACATTGTATTTTAATACCAATGTACACTCTGAACGGAAGGTAAATTTGCATGTCCTTCCCCTAAAAATTCTCTGCCAAAACAATGATTCTATTCATTTGCATTTTGACAATAACAACTGTCCCCCCTCTGACCCACAGCTGTCCGCGCAGAAACAGAGATGCTGGGCACATGTGCCCACAGCCTGGTGAGTCACGCTCCACCCTGCAAACCCCCAGCCCATGCTGCTGGGGGGACTGGGAGATGCACCAGCATCATCCCCCTTCCTGGGCATCATTGTCACCCATGGGCATGCACGATCCTGTTGGGAACCCATCCCCATGTGGGTATGAGCCAGGAAGCATCCCATGAGGAGGCAGTGGGGTATGAACACGACCTGTGAGTGGGGCTGAGGGAGTTTGGAAGAGGTGGAATCCTGAAGACAACATAAAAAGATATGGAATTTTCCTCTCTAGTCAGACTCTAAGCAATATTTAGGGTGGGATTCTCCACTCCTGCCACCCTGTCACAGCCATTCTCCACTCTTGTCACCCGTTTTCTCCATTTGGTGCTGTAAAACAGCTTAAGAGGTAAGCAAGGATCTTTCAGTTCTTTTTCTGACTCCCTGCCATAAACGATATCATTGACGACCACCATTTCATGAATGGCATGCACCAATATGTTTCACCCTCGAAATTTTTACTTTAAAAACGAAAAGTCCAACCATCTACATCCAACAATTAAATAAAAGCTACAAAAATGGGTAAACATTACTTTCCTTGGGTGAAATCCCCATAATTATGCTTATTTTTAAGGACTCTGTCATTTGCCTTTACTATTGTTTTTAATGAAGATATTGCCCCTTCCTGAGCAGCAGGACCGCGAGCTCTTCCGACCATGCTGCATGAGCATACGGCTGCCAAGGCAGAGACTTGCAGACACTTTCCCTTCTTTCCAGGGGACGGGAGAGCTCTGCTTACAGCCCTGGTAGCTAGTTCCTCCCTAGCAATTAAAGCTTTTATCCTAATTTAAAAAGGTAACGGGGAAAAGAAAGAAAAAAAAATAGAGAAAAGGACAAAACCCAACCAATCTCTTTCCTCGCATGCAACTAGCATGTATGGGTGAGGAGGTCCCTGGTGGGGCTCAGCTCACCCAGGACCTTCACCTTCCTGCACCAGCTCCTGCTGCTGCTCAGGCTGAGCCCACGGAGAGCGAGGCACCATCATGCCACCCCAGCTGTGCCATCCCCATCTACCCCAGCAGTCCTGACTTCAGCCTGATCCCCTCTGCAGGGAACAAGCTGCCCGGGGGGATGTGCCAGTGTTTAGTCTGAGCTCCGCGCTCCTGCTGGAGCCGGCTCTTGTTTTAAATGGCCCCACATCCCAGAAATGGAAAAGCTTGTTATTCTGGGCTGCCCGTTGGCCGGGCTCTTCCAAGTGCAGGAAAGGAGCGATGTGGTTAACGCCAGCCGGCCGCAGCACCTCCATGGGTTTCCCTTCTGGGCTGACACCCGCCTCCTCCAGCAAACCACACCACGGGCCGCCACCACGCACTGTGGGGATGGGAGGGCAGGTGCCAGCAGCCTGGCGTGCCTGCGGGTGTCCTCGTGCACATGGGTGTGCTGATGTGCACGGGTGTGCTTGTATGGGGTGGGATGGGAGAGGGGCAGCAGGGAACCAGCTCAGACCCCAAAGGCACCAGGACACCACCCAGGAAGGACCCCGCAGCAGCATCCCATGAGGAGGCAGAAGAGCGGAGCCGGGACACGTCCCCTGGGGACACACACAGCCCCGCTCACACCTGCACTGCCTCCTGCAAGAGCTGGGTGTGTGATGGCACTGGTGGCCCCCAAAGGGCACCCAGCACCTCGGCTTTCATTTACAAATCTCCTCACATGGGTAAAGTAGCACCTATAGAAGAAATATATATAAATATCCAATCCATGGAGGATCCTGAGCTGGTTTTTTTCGCTTTTATTTTTTTAACCCCCCAAAGGGAAAATCAAGGAAGGCAAAATGCCATGAGCCTGACCATAAAGTACAACACTGGTGTTCACCAGCACCAAATGGGAAAAATTCATTAAAGTATTTCTACAGTCAGAAGAACAGTACCATAAAATGCCACTGCATTATACACAGCCCCATTCTACCCCTGCATTTCCTCTCCTACAGAAACTGAGTGATTATTAGGGGCAGCTGGCCCATGCCATGGACACCGCTCCACTCCCAGCACCCTCCTCCTGGTTCCAGGAAGATGCAGAGCCAAGGTGGCATCTGTGGGACATGGGCACAGCACACCCCATGTCCCCTGATCTGTCCCAGGAGCAGATCCATGCTGGGGGCTGGCAGATGGGGACCCACCAGCTCGCAGTTACAGCTGTGTCTCTCCATGGTTTTCCTTTAGGTCCTGTGAGCAAGCACCTCAGGATTTAAAACCCAGCCTGTTGGGCTCTCTTGCACCAGTGCATGAATCTGCATCTTCTTCTCTTCCCTGTATCCTCAGTTCTTCCCAGTCCAGCAAAAACCCCTCACCACCCTGCCTGAGGCACTTGCCCACTAGCATCTTCTCTGCTTTGCCCAGCTACGTCCACGGGGATGCAGGATGCTGCTTAATAGCCCTTGAAGTAACGGAGACAAGGAGAACGGGAAACACATCCTTGCAGGCAAACCAGAGCTCGTACAAACTTCCTCCCAGTCCAACAGCCCCCTTAAAAAGGCACAACATGGATTTACAAAGGTCCCTCTTGCAAGAAGGGGAAAGAAGGAGGAGAGAAAAGCCCTTGGCGTGCCTTCCTCCCAGCCGCCTCCAGCCACCGCGTCTGCCCCACGGCAGGGAAGCGCCATGGAGGTTTGAGGGACTTGAAGGGATTTGCGACGCAATAAAAACATTCCTGCCTGCAAAGCATGAAACCCCAAAAGTTTATGGGAAACCACTGTCTTTGGGATGTCTGCATATCTTCAGGCATCCTGGGAGCTGTAGTTCAAAGAAACCAAGAAAAAGCAAGCGGCTGATAATGATGGTTTCTGGATGGAGGTTGTGTGACTATTGGCTCCCACATGAAAGCCTGAATTTCTGGGATGCTAAGCCCGTTTCTGCAGCCAAGTGAGAGGAGAGCTCCTTGGCGCCTGGGGCATGAGGGACTCCAGCAACAGAGCAAGGGAGAGCAAGAGGCTCTTGCCGCCCTCGGAGAAAAGCAAACTGCCTCGGCTCCGACATGAACAACCCAAAAGCCAAGTGTCAATGACTTGGAGAAGAGATGTGCTGCAGCAGGAGCCAAGCAGGATGGGCCAAAGCCATTTCTAGGGCCAGGAACCTCACTGTGATCTATCAGAGACATGGTCCCTGTGGGGGTCACGTCTCCAGCCAGCATCCTGATGAGGACCAGCCAGGTGGGGAGCACAGGGAGGGACAGAGCATGGAGATGGGGTCCTCCTCCAGGCCAAGCTGTGAGAGGATCCAGTACAATGGCTTTGTCTGTGTCTGGTGCTACGCAAATAAGGGCACCAGTCTGGGCTGCACAGCCTCACCCATGAGCTAAAGGCGCTGTGCCTCAGTTTCTCCATTAACTCCTATTATCCACCTATCCCCAAGGGCTGCAAGGACTGGCCTTTGCTCTTGGAACATCCATGGGGAGCTGAGTTCCTTAGAAGCCAGCTGTCTACACTGCACCATGCCCAGCATCATCAAATCACCATCAGGCCCATTCCCTTAGACCCCATGAAGGATGGCCGTGTCAGCCAGGCCAGTGAAAGGCATTTTATTCTGACACAGGAAGTTGTTCACACAAGAGAGTCACCTCCCAGCAGGAGAACCTGTAACACTTGACGTCCTCCAGATGAAACCCATCAGCAGAGCGCTCACACTTAAAATGCCCTTCATGCATGACTATACTGAAGGCAGCAGTTTGGGGACAGAGATGTGAGAGGGTTGCATCTCACCGTGGACTGAGCCTGGAGTGACCCAGGAGATGAGACACTTTCATTTCCAATGAAGAAATCCCGTAGTAAAGATCACAACCACTGGGCAAAGCCTATGCTAGCGATGTGAGCCATGGTGGGCGATCTTCTCACGATCTGCCTTTCATTGCAGGCTTGGGCTTCACACATCAGACCGCGAGACTGCTCCATGGTTATGCAAGGTCCTCTCCACTACTGGACAACATCTGTGCACCAATGCAAGCATGATGCAGAGATGCAATGACAAACCCAAGAGGTAAGACTTTGCAGTAGGTGTCTTAAAACCCCAGCGTGGTGTGCTCTGCAGTGCTGGCTGCCAGGAGCTTGGGGTCTTCAAAAGTGCTCTCAGACACTTAGAAAGCAAAGAGCCAGCCATGAAAGATCAACCACAGCAGTGTTTATCCTTGGAGAAAACCTGCAGCCCTGAAGAATAGGTGAATTATTCACGCTGGCAATAGCAGCATAGATGCTTTCCGGGTGCCTCGTCCTCCCCCTCCATCCTCCAGCACAGAACACATTGCAGATCATTGCCAAAAAACACATCTTGGTGCACAGCAAATGCTGTCTGTGGCTGGGGACACCACAGGAGGCAGGTCCCCCAGGACACAGCACCCTTCACACTTCACTGCAACTGCATCCAGGCTGTCACACAGCAACTGCTTTCCAGCTTCTCAGAGCAAACTGCCTTTTGATGCAACCAGCCAGCAGGTCCTGGACACTGCAGATGAGAGCTGAGTTTCTGGAGGCTCTGCAGAAAAAAGCCTCTTTTTTATAGTGCTGGGACCAGCTCCTCAGGAGGACAACCATGGCTGGAGATGTTTCTGAGCCATTTGTGCTTTTCACAGACAGTGGAAAAGATGTCCTGAAACAGTCAAGGCCGTAACAGGAAAGGTAGGAGATCTTGTCTCGCAAGATTTAGGACATTACACCTCTTCCTTCCTTCTCCTTGACTCAAACAACAATCCCCATCCCTGCTGGAACTAAATCCCAGATTTTCTGAAACCACGTCATGGACACAGCCTTTTCCCTGCTCCGAGGTGACTCAGTCCTGCTCAATAAGTACCCCTTCATCATAAGGGTATGCTGACCCTTCAGGGAAGGGTCCCACCAGGCTGGTGGTCTCCTGACTCTCCGCAAACCAGCGGCAGGCTCTCTATCACCAGAAAATACCTGCAGGTCCTTGGGATGGGGCTGTGCCACTAACACCCATGGATTCACAGGATCCCACTAACACCCATCCATTTGGGATGCTGTGCCAGCACTTGCTCCACACACCCCAAGGCAGAAAATTTGGAGCATGGTCTTGCAGTGGTTGTCTCTGCTTGCTTCAAACCTCAGCCTGGTGTTCTCGGTTTGTTCCTCAGCACAGATAAAACCCAGCTGAGGAAGATGGTGGGGGCTGAGAAACCATAACCACCTCCCATCCAACTGCAGCCAAAACATGGATCCCTGGCATGTGCCTCCAACAGTTCAGTCTTTGATCTCTCACACCTTGTCTTCTCCTGTACCACTCGACCCTGTTATAAGGGTTTTCACTGCACCGTGAGCCTCAGCAATGAGTATCTCCAAAGCTGAGCCTTGGGGAGGGAAGGGAGGCAGAGGAGGTTGCTGTTACAGCCCATTTCTGAAAGGAAAAGCAACCATCTGGGTTCAGAGCATCTCTCGTCAGCTCGGAGGAACACACGCACACTGCCATGTTTTGATACAGGTTGGCTCAATGCTCCCCAGACACGTAACGTGGGCCTTCTGCAGTCATTTCACTGAGCTCTCGCTTTGAATTAACGCCGCTTCTCAGATCAGATTGAAAATTCTGACGTCTGTCTATTATACCAGGATTCGTTCCCAAAGCTACTGTCTCTTTTTCCAAAGCAGCAAAGGGTTATTAACCAGGGAGAAAATGAGGACAGGGAGGGAACGTGCTGTTCTTTGATAGGAACTGTGCTAATGAACATTATAAAAATAAAGATCAGAAAAGCCTAAATGACAACTTCAACCCTAGAAAGGCTGCAGTCAGACCTTAAAGCAAAACAGGTGAGAGAAGAGAGGGGAAAGTCCACCACGGCCTCAGCACCTCACAGCACCTGGGACCACATTCAGAACCTCTCATCTCCAGCACCAGGTCACCTAATTAAAGCCCAGTCTGACATTTGGCTCCTCACAGAGGTACCCCGAGCCCTTCTGCTAATCCTGGGCATGGTTTCAGCCAGATCATGACAGAAAGCCCCGTTACATGATGGCTGATTGATGCCTTTGCAAAACATGAGCCACCAAGAGCACCACCACGGGCACTGATCTTCTCCTTCAGCACGTTCTTCCACCCAGTACCTGGGGACATGTGGCTGCCGTGCCTGCTGTTCTTACTTCTCCTTGCAGCTCGTTAATCCACAGGGAGGAAGAGTAGCTGCCACACTGTGATGCTCAGGCCTTGCTGCTGTCAGGGGATGGGATTTAGCTCTCATGGCCTTGTGAGTTGCTGTCAGGTTTTCTTGAATTGTTGGCTTTGGTTCCCTCAGCTGCTCAAGGGACTCTGCTTCTGCAAGGCCAGGTCCAACAAAACATTTCAGCATGTGCTCATCTCCCAGGGTCAGAGCGACCTGTGGAGACCAGTTCTTTACGAAAATGCACTTTCTGGGATTGGGGTGATGGAGATGGAGCTACCAGCACCAAAGCCGTACCTGAACAGGACCTCCCAGTGCTGTCTCTCCCCAGGAAAAACAGCAAACCTATACTGAATATCTACCTACACTTTAGGTGTTTAAAAATAAGCAAACTTACCCTCCTCTACAAAATAACAGTAATCCTGGAAAAAACAGAGCACAAACTGTACCTTCACACATCCCCCACCGAGCACCAACCCAGGCTGAGAAGAAGGAGGCAAAGTCTAAAGAGAGTCACTTTTTCTAATGTGTGCGTTTACGCAGCCCTGGAGCTGGTGGTGACAGGTAACCTGGCTGCAGGGAGCCCCCACGCTCAGCGGGAGACGGGGGGGCTGGACCCCGCCGGGACAGATGCTCTAAATTAGAAATGAAAACATCCCCCCGCCCGGCTCAGCAGAAGGGTATGCTCAAAGTGAGCCCTTGTCTGGGACAGCCAGCAGGCGAAGAGAGGCGACGACGACAGCCCCGTCAGAGTCCAAAATATACTTGCAACTTGTTTTGAATTGCTTTCTGCAGGGCTTTAAAGAAAATGCTTAAAAATTTCCATCCAACCTGGCTGCAGAGCTGCGGGGGGGGAGGGGGGTGGGGTGGATGGGTTTTGTCACAGTGGTGCTGATCTAATTCTTCTCCCCTGGGTAGTGAAAAAGAGAGAGACCTCGGGGAGGGCAGCACTGAGAAGAGGGAGGGGGACAGCAGCCACCCAGAGTGCTTTGACAGTGATTGGAAGTGATGACCACAAGGTGTCGGGGCCAGCGGCTGTAGGTGGGAGCAACGCAGGGGGTGGCTGTCCCCAGGGTGCCACCGCGGACCCATCAGCCTTAGACAAACCCACAAAAGGTAATTTTCTCCGCAAGCGCCACAGTGCAGCCCCTACCAGCGCCGAAAGCTCTGCTTGGAGCTTGAATCAAGGTGGCCACATTACAAACAAACCTGTAGGAGGGAGAGGGAACGAAAGAACCCCTTGAGGAATCTGCAGGGCACTGGAGGAGCTAAAAATAAACACTGACAACAAGTCAATCTAGAAACAGAAAGCTAAAATCCCTAATCATAGAGAGTTGCCGGCTGGAGGAGGGAGGTGCTCGGCACCCCGCCAAGGCTCCCCCAGAGAGCGGGGACACGGGGACCCCTCTGCACATCACTGTGGGACCGAGGGGGCATCACTGCATCTGCAGCAGTGGTGGGCTACCTGCCACACAGCCCAGCTCTCGGGCAGGGAAATGTGGGGCTGAGGTTCCTTGCTGCTTTTTATCTTTGTGTTTTCAAATCACCTCTCAGGATGGGCCGACTGTGAGCAACCAGGATGCTTGTGCCAAACTCCCCAATCCCTCCTCCGCTCCCTTCCCAGCTCCACAAACGAAGCCAAATCTGTCCTTTCCAGAGCTGGTCACCATCTTTCCCACATCCCTCAGATGAGATAATCCAGTCTCAGGACCCATCTCTGTAGCTATCAGTGCTGGGCTCTGCTATTTACCCCACTTCCAGGCCCCTCCAAGGATGCGTGCCCCTGTCCAGGCTTTCCACACCCCTGAACACGTGCCATCACAGACAGAGACCTCAGAGTGTGGGCCACAGTGATCTCACAGCTAGAAGGCAACAGAAACATTCTTGGAAAGTGTATAAAAGGCTTCGGATAGCAACTCACTCCTGATACAAAATTCAAATCTGAATTTCAGGGCTTCACAGGACCAGAAAAATTCTGGCCTGGATGCAATCGCAGAAGATGAGAAGGGTGGAAGAGCCCTGGGTTTATCCACCATCCACCATGAAGGCACAGAGGAGAAATCTAACCCACTGGGAGGTCCCAGTGCAAGGGCAGAAGCCTGCTCTCATTCTCCATATCCCCAAGGCCTGCAGGGGAGACTGCATCCCCAGGGGCAACTGGGACAGCCCCCATGCTTGTGCCACCCCAACCCACCATGCTGTGGCTACAACAGAGGGGCCATCTCCACGGCCAAGCGGAGATGTGCACCCAGCCATCCCCGGGACCAATGTCCCCTGCCCGTCCCCACCCCGGCCATGGCAGCCCTGGCACAACCCGCCCTCTGGTTCCAAAGGGCAGAGCTGGAGGGACACGAAGCAAGGACAGGCCACCTGGGAGCAGGGGGACGGGAGCAGGCGGGAGGAGGTAATTTGATGACTTGCACTGGCCTCCCCCACCCCGGCGTTGGGCTCGGGTGACTAATGCTGCAGGAAGGGGATGCTGCTCTCCTGACACGGTACACGCTGCTAATCCCGGGGGTTTATCTGTCACTTCCGCACGCTGGGAGCCGGCACCGTTCTGCCTGGCTCCTGCGGGAACGGCACGGCCTCCAGCTCCTGCCAGCTCTGCTCCCTGCCTGCCTCCTGGCCTCCCTCTCTCCATCTTTTTTAATAAAAGTTCTAGAAGGAAAAAAGGGTGTTGATAAGGTGTTTGTTTAAATAAAATGAGCGGGAGCCACGTCAGGCAGTGCTTACGCCTCTCCTGCCTCAAAGTTCATTGCCTAGGCTGGGAGGGAAGAATGGGGCTACAGTGGGGACGGGGACTTGTATCAGGGGCGATGCAGACACAGGGCACCCTGCTGCAAGGGCAGGGAACCAGGGCAGCGTGGGGATCTCTGGCTAAGACAAACTCCCACCAGCCTCCAGCCCTCCCCAGTGCCTCCCCACCCTACTGCTCCGGCCGGGGACCCCCCCGTCCCCCACCTCCAGTGGGGACCACCACCAGCTTACCCTGGCCCTCCTGTTGCTTGCACATCCAACACCTCACCTCTGTCTCAGGAGCAAGAGCCCCAGAGAAGACCGAAAGGATGTACCCAGGGACACAGGCACCAGCCCCACAGCTCTGTCCCCCAAGCCCTGCCGGCCAATAACCTGCCGCTGGTGACAGCCTATGCCATGCAAGTACTGGGGCGTGCAGCTCGGCCATAACCCAGCTCTCCAGCTCAGGAATGTCCAAATAAATACAGAAATATATAAAAAGGCCATAAATAAGGTTTCCTGAGATGGCTGTTTGTCTCCCGCCTGGCCAGGACCCCCTCTCCCCCGTTGCTGTTTGCCTTGGCAGATGACAGCTGGGTAATTTGTTTCCATTGCAATGAAGTCCTAATTAACTGGAATAAACTTTTTACACTAAGTGTGTTTGTTTAACAAACTGGCTCTTTCAGAGCCTCACCGAGACCTGATTGATGCATTTGAGGGGAGTGGAAACATGCTGGGTGCTTGGACATTAAAGCTGCAGTGTCTGAGCAGGCCAGGGCTGAAAGGGCTCTCTCTGTGTTTGGGAAATCAAAAATGACACCTCTGATGTCTGGACCGGGACGGGGATTTCAGCGTGGCCTTTGTGTACAAATATTAGGGGTTTCACATTCGCTGGGGCTGACACCCCTCCAGCATCCCCACTGCTCAGGCCAGCGCGGGCTTGCGGCTGGAAGATCCCCCAGGACCTGGCTCCGCACTGGTGGCTGGAGGTGGGATCCATTATGCTGGACTTGCTGCCGACTGCAGCGAAGCGAGCCAGGATGCATGTGGTCTCTCCTGGTGACAGCACTGGTGGCTCCGGCCAGCCAATAAAATCCCAAGGTGGGACACCCTAGAACGCTCTCAATGGAGCAGGACCAATGTCTTCAGCAGCAGCCACGCTGCCTCCTCCCCTGCTTTCAGAGATTGGCTTCATCTCTTGTGAAGCCAGTAAAAACAAGATAGAAACCACACTGAGATGGTTAGAAACTGGTTAGAAGCCTGAAACTAGTTTCTGGTTCAAACCAGAGCTTCCAGCAACACTCACCAGCTGGGGAGAGGCGAGGGGACGCAGAAGCTCAATAAAAGCCCAGAAGCAGAGTTCTCCTTGTCCTCAGAGCCGTCCTGTCAGTCTGGAAATGGCAAAGCCAAGCAGCCACATTGCAGAAGAGGCATCCAGCACAACCAGGCTTGGCAACCTGGCTCCCGTGCAGGAAGAGAGGCTTACTGGAAACATCTGGGAACAAGGGCAACACCTGGAGAAAGCAGCTCCTTGTGCTGTACCTTCTTTGAGAAGATTGTTACCAAGAGCTGAGGGACCCTCAGGAAACAAGGATTGGTAAGCCCACACATCTGCTAGATGCTGACCTAAGATCGTGGCCAAAGGACAAAACCTTTGGTTAAAAGAGGGAGAAAAGTGGAATGCAGTGGGGAAAAGATGACCCAACTACCCAAAGGCAGGCACCAAGTACCATCTTGCCGGCTCCAGTGGGACTCCCCATGGGGTGAAAAACTGAGACACTGCCTGGCTCCATGGTAGAGCCTGGGCCATGACAAGCCCCAGGCTGGAGCTGTGTTTCAGCTGTCTAATGAGAGAGCTGTATGAATAATAAGCACTTCTGGAAGACAAAGCATCTCTGACATCTGAGGGGGAGAGTGAATGCAGCTGAGCTTTCCCTCCCTGGGTGCTTTTTCCTTCCTACCTCATACTGCAAAAAAAAACCTGTAACAGCCCCTGCTTGAGCACTGTCAGCTCCAGAGGTTTTCTGGAGGCATTCAAGCCTTTTGGAAGGCTTGGCTTTCCTATTCTTAAATGTAAAAATGGGATTTTGTGGCCCCTCAGGTTGCTTTTGCTTCCTTCTCCAGCCTGTTTCCTCAAAGCACTGCACGCATTTCCATTTACTGTGGGACAAGAAGATGTTTTCTTGTGGCTGGGGGTTTAGCAGATCTACAACCACTCAGCAAAATGCCCCAAAGTCTCCCCAAAGTCAACCTGCCCACGCTGTCCACAGCTTTATTCAGTCGTCTTTAATTGGGTATAAAAATCATTATCCAGTGTTTCTTCAGTAATTATCATAGGCTCATCCTCCCTTCAGTTGCACCTTCTGGATGTGTTGGAAGCCATCAGGCTGATGGCAGAGGCCTGAGCTGGCTTCCCAGGCTCCCTGTGCAGTTGGTGGAGAGATGCAGCACTTCTGGAGGAGAAATTAATTTCCCCATAAATTGGATGGTGACACGAAGATGGTGCCCTTTTACATGATGTCCCAAGCCTGAAGAGACAACCAAGCACCAGCACCCTTGTTCCCTCCCACTGTACATCTCCTGGAAGACACCACGCTCCCCTTTGTTAATGCCAGAAACCAGTGGGAAAGCTCAAAGCCTTAGTTCTCACCTCTGCATGAACTGCTCTGTCAGGATGCAGTAAAGACAATGCATTTTCCTCTTTTAATGTCCTTAGACACACTGTTCCCTGAGCAAAGTAGCGCTATCTACATGTCTCTCCACAGTCTGCTCGGTACAGCCCAAGTAAATCAGTGTATTCAGCCTGATTATTCCTCCCAGAGCAAAGAGCCAGAGGAGAAACTCCAGTGCCATAGCTCTCAGGGACCTGCCCGATTGCTCTCAAGGCTAATACTGTCATTTCACCGTTGCTGGCAATTTTTGCTTCTGGGGAGCCCAGGAGGCTTGGAGAAGGGCTGCAGAGTCACCACACTGTGCTGTGGATGTGGTCCCTGCTGGAGACAACCGTGCTGGAGACAAGGGGAAGTTGGGAAGAGTGTTGGTCGGTTTGGAAAGGCGTTGTAAAGGGCCAGTCTTTTCCAGGAGATGGTGCTGACAGCGGGCTCAGAACAACGCAACCCTCTCCTACAGAACAGCATCTCGGGCAGGCGAGCACAAGGCAATCTCTGGTGGTGCCACACAGCCAAGAGCTCAGATAGCAGCCAGCTTGGCCATGGTGAAGGTGGTCTTATGTGAGGACAAGCTTCTGAAAAGGGTGCAGGGTGATGTAGCTGCTGATGGTTTTGTGGCCCAGCTGTCTATCTGGCACCACAGGTGAAAGCATGGAGAGAAAATACCAGGACTGAGTATTTGAAGAAAAAGCCAGATTCATCTGTGGTTGTTCCAGGGAAGACTATGAGAGATCTCACTTGCACTGTGCTGATGGGGAAAGCAGCAAGCTCTTGAGATGATGTGAGGCAGGGAGGTTGAGAAAGGAGTATGAGGAACGGGAAATTTTCACTCACGAGCAGAAATTTAACACAACACTATGAAACCTGCTACAAAGATTTCTGAGATCAGAAGTCTCTGCGTAGGAGGGGTGGCAGGAAAGGAAGGAGGAGGGCACTATACACTCACAATACATGCCAATCTATTCTTTTCTTTGGGATTACAGACCTTTTAGCAGTCAGTGCTTGAAGAAATACAGATTTACCATCTCACCAAGGAGACTGGGAAGAGGCACGGTACATCCTACCTGAGCCAGCACAGGACTGAAGTTGCTCAACCCTGGAACTGTTGGAGCAGGGCCAGAGGAGGCCACCGAGATGCTGGGAGGGCTGGAGCTCCTCTGCTGGGAGGGGGGGCTGAGAGAGTTGGGGGGGTTCAGCCTGCAGAAGAAAAGGCTCCACGGAGACCTTCAGGCCCCTTCCAGTCCCTCAAGGGGCTCCAGGAAAGCTGGGGAGGGACTCTGAATGAGGGAGGGGAGCCCTAGGAGGAGGGGGAAGGGTTTGACACTGAAAGAGGGGAGAAGGAGATGAGATCTGAGGAAGAAATTGTTTGCTGTGATCCTGGCCCAAGCAAACATAGTCAACAGAGACTTACTCTGTGTTTGGGCAAAAAAGGGGAATAAAGTACTTCCTAGGAGAGATGAAGCTTTCCTAAACCATCAGTATCTTCACTTACATCTAAGGTGGCCAAACAGCACTAACAAGCCAGCACAGATATCATGTACCCAGCACCGGGGAGAGTTTTCTGGGCTCTGCTGCCTGTTTTGAGCAAAGTTTGGGCTGCCTCATCCAGATGGCAAATGGCTCCTTTACAGCAACATCCACATCCAGCAGTGAAGATGACCTAGTTAACTGCTAAATGGTCAGCCTGACGTAAGACCCAGAAGCCAGGGCTCATCTGGAATTAAATTAAGAAATAATTAAAGGATGTAAGTTATAATTAAAGTCAGTCAGTGTCTTTGTAGACAAGAGATCTTGTCAAATGAGCCCGATGTCACTAGCGAGTACAGGCTGAGCTGAAAAAGGCCGTGTCTCTGTTATGTCTGTGCAGGTGGAGCGCTAAGTGCTTCTTGACATTCTGATTTTAGAAGACAGTACTATACAGTATCAATAAAGCACGTTAAACAGATTAAGAGCCATCTGACAGGTCTCAAACAGAAGTCGTCAATAGGGAATCGTTAGCGAGGCTCCACGGGGAGCATGCCAGTCGGTATTTTCATCGATGATCGAGAAGAAAATACAAAATCCTCACTCAAAAAAATTAGTAGATGACAGGAGGATTGATGTAACAGTAAATATTGATGAGGAGAGAGTGAAATGTGGGTTGCTTGGTAATGCTGAGCCCATTCAAACAGTGTATATGTTAATGCAGCCCAGCGCAGAATGACACACCTACCAAGAGGGATTTCAGGCCGTATTTATGAACAGGGACTCTATCCCAGACAAGAGAGAGTCTCCAGAAAGCCTCAAGGGTCACCACAGGTGACCAACCCAACACAAGGCTCTAATGTGATGCTGGGATGAAAAGAGCTGATGCAGTTCTGGTGGGAGAGGAGAGTATTGCGCTGCCGAGACCAGCACAGAAACACACCCGCAATTAAGATGCCCGCGTTTAAAAGGGGACACTAAAAAAGTGGAGAGGCTGGAGGGATAATTGACAAAATTGATCCAAAGACTGGAGAAAATATCCTGCTGCAAAAGATTGGAGCTATATTGAGTTTATCGACAACAATTCTGCCACCCCTGCACCCCCAAACCAGAGCCATGCCAACCACTCATCCAGTGAGACACAGAGAGCCAGGGACCAGGAGCTGAAGCTCAACAAGCTCCAATGAGTTTTGGGTCAGGATCAGATCCCTCTTGGAGATGCTCAGAGGGTTATGTACCTCTGAGAGGGCAAACACAACCTCTTCAGCTCACCAAGGAACACGTGAGCAACATTTACATCCCTACAGCACACAAGGGGCCAAACAATGTGATCTAATAGTCCCTTTCATACCTAAATCCCACAGAAGCGAACCCCAGCAGATAACTGGAGCTCCCAGGCTAACCCCTGACACACACCACAGTGAAGATGGGCAACTCAGGGGATAGCACCAGCCTTGGAGCTGGTGAGGCACCGAGCAGCAAAGATGGGTGCTAGCTCCTCAAAGAGGAGGTGCAGAGCTAGAAGTCCTGCGAGCTGTGAGGAGCCCCCGTTAGGTCTTGTGCCTCCCCGTCAAGGAGCAGTGCATGCGGGAAAGGACCTCTCACAGCTCTTGGAGAAACACCAGCAGAGCGTTCTGGCTAAGCAGCTTAGGAATCACCTTGACCCACTTCTCCCTCCTCATACCCAGATGCAGGAGCGATGGCTGCTGTGGGTGGGAGTGTTACCTCCCATGTCAAAAGCATCTCTGTGTTGACTCACTACAGCAAATGCTTTGCTCTCTTGCCTAGGGGAGAATGCAGCCTTGGTTAATTTGATAAAAAATGCCCATCTTCCTACGCTCGATTCCCTTTTCATGATTAATGCAGAGCACAGCAAATGTGGAAGGGCTGCAGCTGGTGCATAGGTGGCTTCTGTGCCAGTCTTGGCTCTGAGCTGGCAGTGTTGTCCTCCCATCCTGTGAGAAGGGAAGGCAGCCCTCGGTTCACACCAGTGGAGCAAGCAGATGCCATTTCAATGTCTCCACCAAAGGGCTGTGGACATCCAGCAACTGGGCACCAAGTGGCCATGTCCCCTCAGCTCCTTGGTTTTGGGAGCAGCAGCAGGGAGAGGAACCCCATGGTGAGTGAAGGGATCTTCTCCCAGACAGAGGCACTGCAGAGGGACGCGGGCCGAGGACCAGCCCTAACCTCGGTGGGGCTCTGTGGGGACAGAAGCCCACCAAGCGCTACCAGGAAAGTGCCTGGTTCACGGGAAGAGGCAGCTTTCGGTGGAGACAAGAGAAAGCATAGCATAAAGACACCTAGTCCTTGTGTGGCAGTGCTGGAGGCGGGGAATCAGGGCCTGGCAGGTTTTTAATTGGACTGGAACTGAAATTACAAGGAGGGGGGCAAAAAACCCAAACCAGCTTCGGTTTAAAGAAAGGTGCTGGGGGGGGTAGGAGAAAAAAGCCCTTCAAGTTTCTATGACAACTGGCACAGTAAGAGCCTACATCACCACCTCACTTAACACATTAAAAGCTGTACAGAAACAACAAAAATCAAAACTTTGTTCTGCTACCAATCAGGTCTGGGAGGGCCATTCCCAGCCAGAGAGCAAGCATGCTGCAAGGGGGTGGCCCAGTGGTTCCCTGGTCTGGGTTCACGGGTTCAACTAGCCCCAACAACTCCTCCTCCTGTCCCCTGGGCTCAAGAGACTGCTGAAACCAAGTGGCTCCTTGTCCTGATGTCCCTCAGGCAAAGATATTTAACTGTGGGTATGAAGGGTCCTGGTGCCATGTGTGCACGTGGGGGAGAACAGCATCTCCATCTTCATAAATCTGGGTGTAGAGCACCCCACCATGGTCCTCCAGCCCCCGTCAGCCATAGGGGCCCAGGGTGAGCACTCCCACACAACCAGCCATAAAAAAGAAAATGAACAAGTTGTATTCATTCACACTTTACAAAACCAGTCGTCTTTGGAGGGAGCTATTGGGCAGGTAACCTGGTGCTGCCCTCCTAGGCTGCCCGGGGAGGGTGGCAGCAGGACAGCCAGCCCTCACCACGGGGCACCACTGGGCGTGCATCAGCACCAGCTCTCACAGCTTCAAAAGCAAAGAGCAGGTAGCTAGCCTGGGCAGGTAGCCCAGAGGCCACAGGGTGACTCAGCGGGACTGCTGCCTCCTCGATCTGTGAACTTCCAACTCATCTCTGCCAGCACTGCTCCCACCAAGGCTGTGTCCTGTTCTCTCCACAGCCACAGAGATAAGAGGGGCCGGAAAATTTTATTGGGAGGATAAAACCATTCCCAAGAGGCTGTAGACTCTCCTCCTGCCCCACTGCAAGGCCCTGAAGTGACACATTCACACCTCTTGGGAAGCTGCCCCGGGCTCGAGGGACTGCCCAGCCCCAGCCTGGCACCACAGCACCCAGACAGCACCAGGGCAAGGAGCAGCACCGGTTCCCTGGGACAACCCCTTCCCCAGAGTCTCCATGTCTCCTGAAGCCTTTCTCGGCTGCGGGCATTACTGGGAAAGACTGGGCCACCTTAAATTCAAAGATCCCACCACAGGGCAGGGAGACCTTCTGAAGGCCAGAAGGAAAGCTGCAGAACTGTTCAGAGGCTGGAGCACCAGCTGGTGTCCTGTACCCACTACAAAAGTCCATGGCAACTCTCTGCTGCGCCGACAGCTGCCTCCCACAACCCATACCCCTTTCTGCTGACCCTCCACTCCCCTTCTTCTCTGGCTCAGCTCTGCTCTCCGTCCCCACACTGGCATATCTTGAACAACCATATTTCTCCAACGTACATTTTCAGGCTTCCCTTCCTTTCCCAGCACTCAGAGATGCTTAAAGCCCTTCCACCTGCCTGGAATTCAGGCTCTAAATCCACCGTCCAAACCCCAGGGGAAATATTTTTTAAGCTTGCTATAAAGTTTCAATGGCCCAGCCCCCACTGCTAGGGTACCCTGACCAGCATCCTCATCTTCTTTACTGATTTTCATCGTGTGTGGAGGAGTTAACTCCCTGACTCCCCTGAAAATTGGCTGAGCCAGGATTTGGGGTTGGAAGGTTGAGCCCGTGTTCATGGTCTCTTCTGGATGTCTCTGCTCCCTTTCAGCTGCCAACCTGCACCCATCCGAGAGGAACCCACCCCACAGACTGCAGCACCTCCCTTCCACCCCCAGCTCTGCCATCCCACTGCCACCAGAGACACTGGTGATGGCATTTCATCCTTTCCTACAGCCGAAACTGGGAGAAGCTTTCTCCAACCCTACAAAGGTAGTTTTGGGGCAGTTTTTCGCAGCGTTGGGTATCCCATGGCTTTAGTACAGAAAGATGGACTCGGCATTACTTCTCCTACCCCTCTCCTTCCCTCTCATCATCTGCACTGTCTCCTACTCCCCCATTTCCCAATCTGTCCTCCTCCCACTGCTTGGCACTTTGCAGGTGATCTTGAGCTACTTGAAGACCATCCCAGCTGAATGACTCTCAGCCACACAAAAGAAGTCAAATGTAGTATATATGGGTGTTATTATTATCATTACTATAACAATAATGTCTGAGTTAAGGAGGCAATGAAATGAACACCCAGCTCAGGAACACATCTACCTTATTATGATGGCCCTTAATGCTTCCAAGATGTAAATACTGATTTCTAGATGGTTAAAACCACCACGGTTTTACAAGATAATGATTCAGCAATGAAACACTCACTTTCATCTAAGCGCTTGCAAGCATCTAAGAGATTAAATGTTCTGCCTTAAGAGCAGGGTGACAACAAATTAGCTGCAGAGACGACTGCAAGGCAAAACAAACATGTGCTGCTGCTTTATGTAAGGTGGTTTCAAAGGTTCCTCCTGTGTTTACAGGTCTGAGGCTTAAGCACGGTCTTTCATCTGAAAGGGAGACAGAGCCATGAGGCACCAGTAGAAAAGGGCTGTGGGATTCTTCCAGAGCAAGACGTGGGCCCTGAGACATCAGGTCTCTTCAGCATGGTCACATCGTCCCAAGGGGCTGAACGAGCAGATCAATGGAGACCGTTTTGTGTCGCTGCAGCAGTGTCTCTCCTGACACCTCAAAGCCCTGGCAAATATTAACTGCTCCCGAGTGACAACTCTCTTGACAGACGAGCTCTGCTCTCCGCAGAGGAGACAGCACGGGGAGGGAGCGCAAGCAGCTCCCGCAGCAAATCAGTGACACTCTAATTATACCCAGGTATTTCAGTCCACATTTGCTAGGGGTTTTATGATTGTTATTATTTCTACCAAAATTTCTTTCCGGGTTCGAAGAAACTGAGTTCCAGTCAGTGCCTGACACTGAAGAGCAAATAAATGCCACTGGGAATTAGCAAACACACCAGCCTTTCTCGGTTCCTGTCAAGACACTTCCAACCAGCCCTGCCAGGAGGGTTATTAAGCAAAGACACCAGTCCCAGGAGAGTCTATTCCTGTCTCTGAGCACGGTGTCCCTGGGTCTTCAAGTCAGCAGGTTCTTGCTCAGGAAGCCACCTTGACAAAGCAGTCAAGGGCCCTCTGTCAGAAATGTGGAAGGACTTCTGGAAGCCCAGAAATACCCACAACATTGCAGCTGCGTTAGAAGCTTCCATAATCGGGGTGACAAAGGAGCAAGCAGCTCAGGGGCTGGACTTGGGCCATGGGCTGTTTCTTCCCTGGCTGGCCAGACCCCAGAGCAGGGCTGCAGGTAGAGCTGCCATGGGGCAGGGACATGCCCAAGAGGCATCAGATGAGAAATATTAAGTTGGGGTATAACATTCTGACATCCGTCCAACCTGCTTTGGAAACTCAGCACAAGGAAGGCATCTGTACCTGTTGAAATGGGACACAGCACAAGGCTGGAGCAGCTGCTGTAGGTGAGGAAACCCATGCAGATGTGGGCTCACTGCTGGACTCGTGGCCATTTCCCATAAGCCAGGCTCCTCTCAGGAATTTCAGCTATGGGAGCTCTTTGCCTGTTCTTCCTAAGGTCATCTCTAGCCCATACAGGTCTCAGGTAATGTCATTTTTTTAAACATTTTAAACATTTTCAAGCTTCTTGACCCAAGCAGCATCCTCCTATTTAATGTGAAAAGATGGAATGCTACCTCCCAGACACACAAAAAGCCAGGAGTCACAACTCCTGACACGGGCCAACCCCTGCAGGTACATCTGTAACCACTCTCATTGAAACCCTTGGAAGTAAAGGGTAGGCTTTGAAGGGAGAGCCGGGGAGGGACTCTTTGTCAGGGAGTACAGTGACAGGACAAGGGGTAATGGTTTTAAATTGGAAGAGGGGAGATTTAGATTAGATATTAGGAAGAAATTCTTTACTGTGAGGGTGGTGAAGCACTGGCCCAGGTTGCCCAGAGAAGCTGTGGCTGCCCCATCCCTTGGAGGGGTTCAAGACCAGGCTGGATGGGGCTTGGAGCAACCTGGTTTGGTGGGAGGTGTCCCTGCCCAGGGCAGGGGGTTGGAACTCAATGATCTCTAAGGTACCTTCCAATACTAATCATTCTATGATTCTATGATTCTATAAAGGTGTCTCCCCCAGAGTGGGCAGCAACATCATTTCAGCTCTTGTGGCTCCATCCCAGGTACCTCTGACTTCCTGCAGCAGAGGTCCACCTGCACTGCACTTTCCTCTGGGCTGGCCACACTACATCTGGGGCAACCCAGCAGGAGATCTGTACTGTACAACCTCATGGGTGGACTGGGCAGAGGAGAAGAGATGAGTGTAAAGACCATCAAAAGCTGGTGGGTGAAGACCAATGCTTCTCCATACCTTTGATGAGCCCTGGACTATTTCAGGCAATGAGGAAACACCCTACTGCTAGCTGAGATGGACCAATGTTAACTACAGGGTGAGGGAACAAAATGACAAGCATTTCCATTTCTGAAGAGAAAAGGCAACAAAGGAAGGAGTCACTCAGGGTGACAGAAGGAGGTGTACCTGATGGCCAAGGAAGAGGAGGACACCTGATCAGCGGAAGCTTCTGAATATGGCAGGAACGGAGCAAGATTCACTTGCAGGACAAGTGGTGATAAAACCCGCTGCTCAGATTTCTACTGCCCATGTACTTTTTCTTTCTCTATAACCTACATCTCCTGTGAGAGCCCAAACCCACTGATCCGAGCACAGGGATGCTCTGACCCTTCTCCTGCAGCGTAAGGGTTTGGCTGGCAGGGTGAGCAGTGCCTCTGAAGCACAGAAAATGAAAAGCAGAGGCACAGTCAAGTTTGCTCTTGCTCATGGGGTCTGGAGGACTTCTCTCAGATCACCAGTCTCGTCGCACAGATGTGCTCATGATCCACAACAGCTCAGCTCAGCTCCAGGAACCAGCTGCTTCCCACACTCCGGCTGCTCGCCGCTGCCTTGCCCAGGGCTCAGGGAACACGTCTGTGGAGGTGCTACAGAAGTGTTGAGCTCTCCCGAGCCCTCGGAGGTCCATCAGAGCTCTGGCAGCTGCCAGAGATCTTCCTCTACTGAGGAAGATGAGCTCCAGAGGCTCTGCTAGAGGCTGAGGGTGCCTGGCCCAGCCTTGCAGATGGGCTGCAGCCATGAGAGCGACGGTGACGGCAGGAGCTGGTGGATCAAAAAGCCAAATGGCAGGGAGACAGCAGTACCAGGGAACACCACAGCCACAAACTCTACCAGTCGCAACCCCAAAAGAGCCACTGGGGAATGTAAATAGGGTGGGCGTTAACCGAAGTCATAATATTATCATCAGCCCCAGGTAATATCACAAGCTGCTTGGCCAAACCATGGAGGTCCTGTAGCCTCGTGGCACAGTAGAACGAGAGAGCACCCATGAGACACCCTGTATCTATGAGACCTTCGGCACCAGCACCTATCACGCTGACACAACTGCTCTGCAACTTTAGTGAGCTGGGAAGCCCACAGCCTTGCACTTCAGGGAGAGAAACATCCCTCATTTCTCTGATGAGATGAGCTACAAAAGCAGCACTGTAATTATTGCTGCCTACAGCCAAAACCACCTCACAGGGAAACCCAAGACTATGACCTCTTTACATATTTCCTCCATATCACTTACTTTAAGCCCCACAAAAGCTTCAGCTGTAACAAGGACACCAGAGATGCTTCAATCCCTTTTAAGCTGCTTGTCAAGACACAGGCTGCACATCAGCACGCAGCAATCTTGGACGACTGTTGGTAGAGGTCACAAAAGCTTGGTTGTAAGTCCTCTGCCAAATGTGTGTTCTTCTTGTCGTTGCATCCACAACAACTCCATATTGTCCTGGGATACCCCCCTGACCTCCCAGAAAGCTATGTTGGGATTAAACAGCCTGGGGAAAGGCTCTGGCTTTTAGCTGCCAGCAGTGCTGGAAAGCTGGTGACCAGCTCTGCCTTGTTGGGAGCAGACAGAGGAGCTCCCTGAAACCAGACTTTTCAGCATGGACCTAGGAGACTAGCGCTGAGTTTTAAAAACTTTTGGTGGGATAAAGGAAGAGGAACCAGCAGGTAACTGAAGAACAGGCACACACCTGACACAGAGAGTGAGCGGGCAGCTCTGTCGGGTGCTGTGTGACTCAGCCCGGGGTGCCTCAGACGTGCCTCCTCTGATGCTGAGAGTAACTCAGACCAAGGATGTTGCCTCAGTGCTGCCTGCTCGGGCAGCACTGGGAAGCAGCAAAGAAACAAGTGTGGAAGGACAGTGAGTTTTGGAGGAGACGTTTCCTCAACCCAATTCCTTCTGAACCTTCCAAAACCATGCTCCTCTGATAATCCTGCACATCAGAGCACCGTTCCACAACTTCAAAACCACCTTTTTTCAGAAGAAAAAAGGCACTAACATAGAGATGTTCACTTCTCCAGATAGAGGAGAAGCAACACAAGGTCCCATGTGCAACGTGCTCAGCAGCACAAGGCATAGCTGCTCAGTGGTCAGGGCCAGAGCTGAACCTCTCAGCACGGCTTTTAATAGAGTTTGATCTTATGCAAATACTGATGGTATTCCAGCAGAGGGACAACCCTCCTCCCTTGAAGGTGCAAGAGGCTCTGCAAATGTTGGTGCGTGTAACTCCCCTGTGAGCGCAAGCTCTGCTTGTGTTTGATAGCGGTCCCAGAGGTTGGCAGCTCTAAGAGCTCTCGCTTAGGGATGGTGGCAGCCAGCTTAGAGCCACAGTCAAAGGCACGTGCTCAGTAGCCAACTGCTTATGTTGCTGGGGTGATTTGCAGATCCTTTGTTCGCGTTCATGAATATGGTGGCTCCAGAGAAGCCTCTTCCCTTCCCCTCATCCTGTGCTTTACAAAACATAATGAGTGGAAGACAACAGGCATCAACGTCAAAGCACAGGCTGCGGAAGATGTGCTTCAAGATCAGCCTGTTGTGACACGGAACCAACCCCTTCAATTCCCCAGAGCAGCTCAGCTGTGCAAACCCAGAGCAGAGGGAGCCGAGGTGGGAAAGGTCACCCCTGCACCCTCCACTTCCCAGCCACCAGGTCCTGACTCAGGCTCAGCCAAGCTGTCGTGATTGCTCCTGACCTGATTTAATGATTTGCATATGCCCTGAAGCCAAAATGATTGACAGCCCTTTCACTGTTATCCTCACTTGTGTAATTGCAGCAGCTATTCTTGTACATTGACATGTCTAATCTTAGCAAGCCACAGAGCTGCTCGGGAATATGGACCAACCGGGAATTTCCATGCAATTACTCACCACGGCTACTGGCACTTACTTTGGCTGGTAGAAGTCCTTCTTGTCTGCTGACCCCAGGCTCTGCAAGACACAAAAGACATGACTTTCTTTATCCCTTTGCCAAGCAAGTACCATTGATGGAGATGTTGGTGAGTGTGAAAAGCCATGCCTATGCTTTTTGCTGCCTGGTGGGTCCATGTGGGCTGGCTCCAGCCACCAAACCTGCAACAGGCAGAGCCCACAGTGGCCAGGGATGTTAGGATAAAGAGTCAAGGCAGAGGTGCGGGGATGTGTTAGGTCTGAATCCAATATATTTGGGCATGTCTGTCTCTCCCATCACCTGCAGAAGCATGGCACCCTCTGTCAGGAGGGGACTTGTGTCTTCTCGAGCTTGCCCAGTTGGGAAGAGAACAATGTGCAGGGATGGCAGAGGGACTGAGCCACCACCACCTGCAGAGACCCTCCGGCGGGGCAGGGGACTGAGCCTGAGGTCCACAGTCACTCCCTGGGGTCAGGATCATGAATTTCTTCTGCCAAGAAGAATGACACCAGACCCCAAGCACGTGCAAGCCTGAAGCAGAGCCAGCGCGATGAACACTCAGGTTCCCGTGTGCTGCCACCTCCACCAACAGCACGATCCAGTAAAAGCCTGGCAGCGTCCTGGCCCAGGCTGTCGGAGCACCAGGGTCCCCTGGGAGACCCCAGCCAGGCTGAGCTTCCCCATGAGGGGCCTGGGGATGAGGGGCCGTCCCACAGACCCTGCTTCGGGTGCAGGGCAGGGCCCGTGTGTGACACACATGGGAAGCATCCATGCACCACTGTGCCATGGCCCGTGTCCAATGGGGTCTTATACAACCAGATACACCCAACTACACCCAACGTTCTCCCCCAGATGCCCTGTCCTGGAGGCACCTGCAGTGGAGGCTGACCCCCTGCCCCACTCTGCAGCCCCACATGCTGGCTCAGCACAGAAGGGCCCCCGCCACCAAGGGACAGGCTATGCCGGACACAGCGGGATGCTCACAGCGGGCAGCACCGGGGCAGACAGACAGACAGACAGACCCAACAAACCTGGGTGTCAGCGAAACTGTTGCACCACTGGCGCCCTCTCCTCCTCCTCCTCCTCTCGGGGACGGTCCTCACCCTTGTGCCTCATGGGGCTGGGGGCTGGGGGCAGCAGTGTGGGGTGGCCACGCCACCTGCCCCGTCCCCATCCCCAGGGGCAGCAGGCGTGTGCTGGCGTGCGTGCACGCTCACAGGGAGCACACTCAGTTCTGGGGCTGCTGTTGTAGTTTTGCTCTGTGGTTGCCAGGCAATGGCGAGCACGAATGCCAAAGCAGCCGGGCCGAATGCTAATGAGGGGCTCAGGAGCTCTCCCGGCGCCCTCCGCCATGCTCCCCCTCCCCGGCAAAAGCCACCGGTGGCTCCCACCCACCCTGGGACTGAAAAGAGAGAGTGGAGAGAGGAGGGCCCTGGATTTTAAACAGGCAGGGATCCACTGTCACCAAAGCATCCCTCCGAACGGGAACTCTGGCCGAGCCAGCGCGAGGGGGCTGCAGCTCGGTGGTGGCTGACCCTCTCCCCGCTGTGGAAGCGTCGGTCCACACACTGGCACTGGGAGGCTGCCACCAAACCCGCAGCGCGGGGTACGTGGCTCTGGATGTATGCCAACCTCCTGCACATCCCATGGACACACACCTGAGCTCTGGCCTGGGTAGAGCTGGGACAGCACAAGGAGCAGCCCTGCAGGGTGGGAAGATCTCATCTGCTCACGGGCATCTGCCCACGCCATGTTGGCACGAAAAAGCTCTGGGTAATCCCCACTGGCCAGTGGTGGCAGCAACCTTTAGCTGTCCTCACTGCTTCCCCTCCTCTGACAGAACAGAATCTATGGCAAAGTCCCATGGGACAGATGGCCAGACAGGAGAATAGGGCTGCCAAATGCTTGCACAGGCTGCCCGGAGAGGTGGTGGAGTCTCCAGCCTTGGAGACATTAAAAACCCAACCGGGGATGGCCTTGGGTGTCCAGGACAACCCGGTGTAGGTGACCCTGCAAGCAAGGGATTGGAACAAGTGATCTCCTCAACTGCTCTGTGCTTCCTGAAGCAGCAGAGAAAGGAGAACAGCAGTAACTACATGGAGCAAATGCCCTGAGTGATGGGACCCATCCTCCAAGCCCACAGCACATCCTGGAACATCTCCACTCCCTCAGGAACAGCATTACCATGAGTTATTTTCTTACTTCTTTAAACCTGACACCTAAACCCCAGGGTATCACTTCCCAGACTACAGATCCACTGCAACGAGGGTGATAAGCCACAACAAATTCAGTTCCAACTGATATCTGTGCTAGCAGGGATCATGGAGAACTGTTGATATATAAGGAGAAACCACTTGCAACCACCATTGATATGACATATAGAAAATCTGCATCCTGCACAGTCAGACCTCCACCCAACTGAGGACCATGGAAAAAAGCTCCCATCCACTCCACAGCCAGCTCCAGACAGTACCTGACCTTTCTGATAACTGATGGCAGGGAGCAACACTGACACTCTTTTACCTTTCTAAAATGCTGGGGGGACCATTACTGTCCCCAATATCTGCAGTGCAGTAGATGGTAAAACCTGCAGTATCCCCTTCACACGGTCATGGGTACCACGAGCATTAACCTCCCCTCACCTCTTGCTAGGGTCGGGGTGCAGGTCTCTGAAATCAAGCCCTAATGAGGGAAAACCTCATGGAAACATGGGGGAGAAGAGAAGAACGCCTTGCAAGGTCAGCTCTTACAGACAGGGGAGGTGGAGGTGCTCTATTGAAGCTGCGTGCTCCGTGTCAGCACCGTGCCATGGCTACAGGGGAGCAGCATCATGGGCACAGCCCAGCCCTCCATTGTGTCCATGGATCACAAGCCCGTGAAGTCCACAAGCTGCTGGCGGGATGAGCTACAGGAGCACGCTGAGAGAAAGGGTTACCTTGAGCTTATCAAGCAACTATTTTTCAAAAGTCATGGAAAACTGAGAAGGTTTTAGATATCTGGAACAAAACAACGAGGCACTAATTTTGCAGAGAGGAAAAACATAACAATAAAATGGGGAGTGATCACAGCAACAATTAGCCAAAATAGCTGATTTTAAACCTTAATAAGAGAACAGAAAATGAAGAGGAAAAGCAGAATGCCAGCAATGCATCCAAAGAATCGAGCCTGGAAAAAGGCCACCCCGAGGTCTGGCCTTGAGCCCTTTCTTCCCTCTTCATGCCTCTGTTTCCCCACATTGTCCCTACACAGCCCTTTGCACCCCTGCTCTCTCCCCAGCAGAGAAAGGGGACCATGACCAGCAATCAGATTAAGCTACACAGCTCAGTCCCACCATGTGGGACTGTTTCTTTCTCCCAAGCATACACAAAAACAAGGTGGCCGTGGATCCAGAGGGATCCCGGGAAGTGGCTGGAAGGCACTTGGCCACAAGAATCACTGGTGAAAGGAGACCAGCTTGGTGGAGGCTGGTGGAGGTGATGCCTGGGCAGGAGAAGGTAGTCAGGGCCAGCAGCAAGACCCAAGGCAAGGACATGTCTGACCATCTCTAAGCAAGATTGTCATGAAACAGTGGAAGGAGAAGTGAGCGCAGGCACATGTGGTGTCACTGCACGAGCCACTGACAGGGACCATCCACAAAGAGGTTAATAAACCAGGTAAAGGATAAACCAAACAACACTTCGCTTTGAAAACTGCAAGTAAAGCAGCCCAGAGACATCAGCAGGAGGAGGGAGGCGAGAAGGCAGCGATGCCCTAAGAGGTGACAAGGGCTGACCTGACTTTGTGCATTATTTCACTCTAAGATGTAGCTGTATTTTTAAACAAATGCCAAAGCATTTGCCAAGTGCAGGGGCACAACACCATCCTGGTACAAAACCATCTTGGCATGGCTGGCTGGGCGGTCTTGGAGAGCTCAGGGCAGCACTTGGAAGGTCCCCCAAAGCAGGGGATCTGGCCTTTACTGGTGGCTTAAAGGTATTAATTAGAAATTAATTAGAAAGCACTTAAGGAATTGGTGATGGGAGGCTGAGGGCAGGACGGAGCGTGGAGTATGAAGGGGCAGCAGCTGAAGCATCTTCCCTGGTGCAGCAGTGTGGGCTGTGATGGCGCCACCAGCCACCACCCCTGTCCCACCACACCAGATACTGTGGTCTCAGCTGGGTCCGCAGGAGGGGAAGATTACGGAGAAGTGATCAAGGGAAGGATGGGATGTAAAGAAGCAGAGCTGGGTACAGGGAACACGCAGCCTGGATCTCAGGAAAAGCATCCTGACACTAACTTGAACAGAGTTTGAACCAGCTCCAGGGGGAGGGATGGAGCAGCATTTCTAAGGGCTTTTACAAAGCCAATGAGATAAACCATCACAGAGAGGATGGTTCCTGGCCTTACAGGGAGCTGGGACTGGCTTTTGTCTTTTCATGCCTTTGCCTGGGGACTGAAAGAGGCAGAGATCTCAAAAATGAGCAAAGGGTGACCTGGCATTTTCCCCTGCCTTCTGGGAGGAAAGATCAATTCCTCCTGAACTGATATGGAATCTGGAGGCTTTTATCCATGCAGGCATACAATAAAAAAATCAAATGCCATCCTGCATGCATGCAGTGCTGTTGGTTTGATCCCTGGGCTTCCAGAAGAGTTGTCTGTAGGTGGCTCATGTGCATCAAGGCATAGTGAGGGTCTCCAGAGTGATGCCTCAGCTCCCAAAATGAATCAGGGAGCCCCAGAGGCTCCCAGAGGCCTCCTGCTGCTGCTGCTCAGGATGCTGGGGAGATCCTGGCCTTCCTGGGAGGAAGGGAGTGGAGCATCCCCCAGTTCAAAGAGTCCCCTGCAAGCCCCAAGCCCCCTGCCGCAGCGTGAGTCACCCTCTGGCGGGACCCGCTGCGCTGCTTCTTGCTTGCTCACTTCATTGATGACTAAGGGCTTAGGAAGCACAATTCAATTCCCTTAATGAAATAACGGAGAGAGTCATTTTTATCGTCATGTATTTTTAAAACAAAGACTTCCCCTGAGGCTTGCGCCCATCTCCAGCCTTTCCTCCTGAGACAGGGAGGGGAGCGGCCGCAGGGACCAGCAGCACAGGGGAGGGACAGGAGCAGCCCCCGCTGCACCAGCACTAAGAGCAACACCCTCCATCCCTCTGGCATTCCTGCTGCTGGCAGGGCCGGGGGAGGAAGGTGGGACACCTGGGATGTCCCAGGTGATGTCCTTAGAGCCTGGCAGTGTCCCCAGCACTTTGTCTCCCCCAACTTAAGCCTTCTGAGCACCCACCCTTGTGAATGGGGCCAGGCACCCTCTTTAATCTCTTTCCTCCTCAGAGAAAACAACCACCCGAGCAGAGGCAGCAGCAGAAGGGGATGTTAACGCCAGCCCACCGCTCCTGGGCACCAAGATGCAGCCTGCCAAGAAGCAGAGATTGCCTGCCAATACGATTAAGAGACCTTGTTGTCTCAAGGTCGTTACCAGTGCTACCCTCTGCCCCTCCCCATGCCAGAACACCTGAGCCAGGCTGGCACTGCCCCAGGTTTGACTGGAGGGCCTCTCCGTGCGATGCTCAGAGCCCTTCTGCTCTTGCAGAAAAGCGCCACACCAATGTTGAAGCGCAATGTCATAGGAAACGCCGTAGGAATGCTACAAGGGAAAAGGGAAGGCAATGGGACCGAACTCTCCCGGTGCTTTCACACTAAAACAACAAGACAAACTGGGAGGCTGGAGTAGTTTTATTTGCCATAAAGGAATTGCCGAAAGGACCCATGGCCAGGTCCTCAACAAGCACCTTTGCAACGGTATAAAAACACAGCCTCCCGAAGTAGTAGAGCAACACACAGCTGTACCCGGGCCACAGCTACAGCTTGCCCAGTGGCATCAAAACCAGTGTCTGGAGCCACAGCCCAGCACCCGGCTCCTCTTGCCTTCCCGGTGGCGTCCTCAGTGCCGCCCTTCCCAACCCTCCTCGCCAGGGCAGGGCCATCGCAGGGACACACATGCAACGACCCGCACTGCAAAGCATGTGGCTTTTATGCACCAGATTTGGTACAAAATGCCAAGGGGGCATTTTGTTGGGGGCTTGTCATTTTATTTAAAACATGACCCATAATTTTCACAAAGCCTTTGCAAACCTATGAGAATCCAGGCCAGCATGAAATTGTTCTCTTAATTTCACATTTCAGGCACTAAGTAAACTATTTTGCAAGTTATTTAAATCATACATTTAACAAGCTTGAGTTACACAATGTATATAAGCTACCGGGCAGGCTTCCCTAGGATGGCTCATCTCCAGAGCCAGCCTTGCTGGTCCCTGATAAGAATTAGCACAACATTTCTTTTCTGGCCGCAGCCAGAAAAGATGAGACCAATTTAAAGGACAGCTCCAAATTCCAAATTTCAGCCAAGCTGGGGAGATAACAGACACGGGGTTGGAAAGAAGGATGCTCACGGTGGGGCTAAGGCAGAGCTATTGTATTATTTATTTCTTCATGCCAGCAGACATCAATCCTGTTGTACTTCTTCCTCTCCTAAATGTTGCCAAGCACAATCTCAGCTCATCTTTTTCTGGGCAGTGTCCCTGGGAGAACGAAGTTATTAGTGAAGCTGAAGAAGCTTCATGCAATTATTTAGAAACTAAACCAAAATAATCTCCAGAGACAAGTGGCTGCTTGCAGGTGGCAGCTTTCTAAGTCATTCCAATAAAATCTGGCTCAGTAACTCCCAGCGTAATCAATGCCCACACAAACAAAAGAGATAAAAACCGAGGGATGAGTTATTTTTCCATGCTAGAAGAGGATTCTGCAAAACAAACTGGTGGGCCAATGCCGAGAGTGGTCCAGGCTGCAAAACTGCTGTCCTCACCTGGGACCTCTGCACCAGCCCCACCAGCCACAGCATCCCCGCACTGGCCCCGGTGCCGGGCTGGGCAGAGTCCCAGGGGAGGTGGGCAAGGGCAGCAGGAGCTCGGCCCCCAGGGCAGGGCATGGGGAGGGGGGACAGAGACTTCAACCCCATCCCTCCCTTCTCACCCCAGGATCCTGGCGGTTGGTGCGTTTGGGCGCAGCTTTCTGTCAAGCTGGGCATTATCTGCAGCACGCTGCATTTATGAGTAATCAGGATATGATGCCTGACTGTCAGAAAGGGAAGAAAATTCAGAGCTTGGGATGTGAGAGGGCCGTTTGGAAGGAGGAGGAAGGAGATGTCACCCCCCTGCCCTGGCTAGCCGCGTCCCTCCAAGAAGCGGCCGCCCGCCCTGGAGCACGCCAGGACTCAGTGCACTGTGCACCACAACTCCCTCGGCCACTGGCCTCTGGCAGGGACTTGGCCAAGAATCCAAAGGGCTGTGGGAGCTCTGTCTCCTCCTCTTCGTGGGCTCTGGCACCCATCCTGCCTGCCATTGCCACCTGCTCTCAGGCAGCACCCCCCGAAACAGCCCTGCTCCGGCACTGCCAGTGCCCTGGGCTAACACAGCCCCAGTTCTCCCCAAAGCCTGAATTTGAAGCCAGGTGAACCCTCAATCCTAAAACCTGAATTTCAGGCTGGATGAACCAGGTAGCTCTGCTGAAAATCGGGGTGAGAGCTCCTGCCTTCCATGTGGCAGTGCTGCAAACCAGCTCATGCCCTGGGGGAGCTCTGAGCCACCCAGCTGGGACAGCTTTGGGACCTCCAAAGGCAAGCCCAGCTGGACAGCAGATCCTTGCCTGCATGCTGAGGTCAGGGGTGATTAAGGAATGGAGAACTGAAGTGATTAAGAAAGGGTAGGACATGTGGCAGAACAAAATCTGGTGGCAGGGGAAGGGAAAGGCTGGGGCAGCAGCACCCCCTGCCCACATGGAGATGGAAGGAGTTGACACAAGGGATGGAGGGAGTGAAGGAGGGAGGACATACGCTGTGGGGAATCAGAAAAGGGCCGTGGTCTCTTGGAGGACAGCGTTTCGGCAGAGGGGAAGCACTGGTGGGCCATGGGGGGATACGTCAGCCCCCAGCATTCCTGCGCGCCAGCCCCGTTGTGTCCTGCCTCTTCCTGCCTCCGCTACAAAGGCTCCGAGGAGGGGGCGGGCGATTCCCCACAGACCCGACCCGGCCAGGGGAGGATGCCAATGGCTCAAACGTTCATTCTTCAGCGGCTAGCTCATCCCAGCCCCACTCTGGAGCAGGAGTCTAACCCAGCCATCGCACTCGCCTGCAAACAGCGCTGACCCCGTGCACGCACACGGGGCGTTGAGGCACATCCAAGCTGGGCTTTCAGTCTGGTGGAAGATGAAAAACATGCTGAAAAGCAGAGAAAAGTGCTTTTGGACCACTTTGGGGAGGAGGAGAATGGAAACATGGCTATGCACGCAAGGTACTCCCAGGTAATCCAGGGAACAGAAATGAAGCCCTGAAGCCCGCCCACCCCCCACCCCCCCCCACC
>JAOTQQ010000071.1:18276395-18315563 GCA_026546715.1 Gallinago undulata
GAAAGAAGTTCCTCCTCATGTTTAGGTGGAACTTCTTATACTCAAGTTTGTGCCCATTTCCTCTTGTCCTGTCCCCATCCTTCTGATTTCTCCAAAGGCAGCCGGGCTTCCCAGAGTGGCAGCTCCTGGCTCAACACAAGTGCCATGGGGTTATTTTCATCCTGATCCTCCAAGATCAGAACCAACCTGAGTAGCTCCATCCAAGCCAACCAGGACTTCACCAACTGCTCTCCCAGCATTCCTCTTACCGCTTTCACGCCTGCAAGACTGGGGAAGCCTTGGCTTTTCTTGTTTCCACCATCCCAGATGCATTTCTATGACTCACTGGGCAACCTGCAGCCCCTTTGCGTCTGCCTGGCCACAGCCCAGCCCAAGGCAGCCACCCGAGTGCTCCCCATCTCTGCTCTCACGGTTTTACCTGCTCTGAAGCTGGAGCCCAGCTACTCTCTGGGACCATCACTGCCATTAATTGATAAAGTTGCAATTGGGGCTGTTCTGGGGCTGATCCTGGTGGTCAGGGACCCTGCAGCAATCCAGGCCTGGATCCCGTCCGGGATGCAAGGCTGCCAGACGGTTTTTGCTCACTCAGTAACCACTGCTGCACATGTAATGAACCTGCTCGGCCTCAGTTCTGTCCTTTTGCCAAGCCCTGAAGCACAAAGGCAACATGGACACAAGCGGTAGCCAAGAAGATGGGTGTCAGGGGTGGAGGACAGGTCCAGAGGTGGGGAAGGGGGCTCCCAGCCTTGTGCTACATGCCAAAAGAGATGTGCAGGACGAGATGGCTGCATCGGCTCTGTGCCTCCAAACCTGTTGCTGAGCAGCAGGACAGCACACACTGCATATGGCTGGCTTGGCCAGAAGCCCAGCTGGCAAACTTCTCCCCCATGCCCAGGAGAGACCCCCAAGCTGGTGAGAAGAGAATGCTGGGACCTTGGCTATGCGGGAGCCAGCTGGAGATGCAATAGATGCCGTCATGGCGATGTCCCTCCACACACATGGGATGGCTTGGAGCTGCCGGTACCCGGGGAGCAGGGTGGCCACTGGCAGAAGACCCTGCTGGCCACCCTCCCCGCAGCCCCCTTCCCAGCTCCCTGTTTAAAACTTACCACGGCTGCTTTCCTGCCCGGGGGTGAGGAGAGCCTGACTCACACACTAGAAGAAATTAATTAGCTAGCAGAAAAGACGGGCTTATCCCATCCAGCAGGCAGCATGAATCACTGCTGCTCCTCACCACCACCTCTATTGTTCCTGCACTGAGTCAGTACCACTGTGCAGGTTAACAAGGGGAGAAATTAAAAGTGACGGCCTGTGAAACGCAGCAGCACTGAGAAATGAAAAAAGAAATGCTACTGTAAGAAAGCTAATAGGACTACCCACAGAGTCCCTGAAAAGAGTTGTGCTCCAGCTTTCCCCCCCCACCAGAAATCAAACCCTCAAACCCCCATCACAGGCAGGCTTGCCGCCTGGGGCATGGGCAATGCACTTTGCAGCATCCGTTTTCTTTCCGTTTGAAAGCTGCCACCTCTGTATTTATCATTTTAAATGTACAATGTTAATTGGATGTCGCAGTCCAGTTGTACCCCCTGCCCCAGTGGGGCCATCGCTGCCTCCCCCCAGTTTACAGCCCTGGTCTATCACCTCCTCCCAAAGTAGAAAACAGGATTTTGAAGGCTGAGGAGAAGGAAAACAGTAACTCCCAGAGCAAGTTCTGTCTCAGGGCAGGGGGACCATCCCCCTTGTCAAGGGCCAAAATCTCTGGCTCCTCCCCAGCAGCCAAGCAGCCAGGTTGCTGCATCTCTCCCTGGTAAGGAGAAAGCCCTGCTTGCTCTTCCTAAGCGTGTCAGCCCACATTTCCCACCCCAAAACAGCTCCTGACACCCAGTTTGGTATCACCAATGCAAACAGCAACTACACGCAAGGCCTTGAAAAATAAACCATACTTCACCTCAAAGGGCTCCTGCACTCAATATTGATGCAACCGTCTGCTTTTCAACCTGGGATGGAGGGTCTCAGGTCCTCTTAGAGTCCATGTACGTCAACAATCTCCATGCTTTGCAACCTGGAAACTGATAGCTGATACACAAGACAAAGCTACAGAAACTTGGAGAAACAGAGAACCTGAACCTGACTTCATGGAGCAGAGAGATGAGAAACAGCTTGGGAAACGGGGTCAGCTGCCGGTCTGTCCTTAAACATGAACATGAATATACCTTAGAAACATCTGCTGTGCCCTGAGCCACTCTTTCTGATCATATCAACAACAAACGAGTCTCATCCTCCTTTGACACCCTCTAATGAATTGGCTTTGAAGATACTGCGTGGCAGCGAGTTCTGCAGGTTAATGCCTCCTCTGTAAGAAAGCATTTCCCCGTGGCAGTGCTTTAGCTCCTCCCTTGCAGTCCCATGTCCTGTACGTCTGCCTCAGAGAAAGACCAAGGAACCCTCAAAGGATAATCTGTGACTCATGGCATCACCCCCCAACCATCACCCCCACCGTGCTGAGACTCCAGAGCAGCTCTGCCAGCCCTCTGTGTCCTGGATGGATCATAGAATTGTCTGGGCTGGAAGGGACCTTTCAGATCATCTAGTCCAACCATCAAGCCAATACTGCCAAAAAACATCACTGAACCATATCCCTCAGCATCACGTCTGCCCAGCTTTTAAATACCTCCAGGAATGGTGACTCCACCACTTCCCTAGATGGTTGCAGCCACCTCTGCTCAGCCCCGAGCACTGCCAGCATCCCCCCTTTGTCACCCTGTGCTCCGCTCCAGACTGGCTGTGGTGGTGGTGGTGGCTCTGGGCAGGTCCCAACACGAACATGATGCAACACCTACTTGTCCATCATCCAATCCAGTGTCATCCAATCTTCAGTGACCCCAGAAAAAGCTAATCTCAGCGAACCATCAACTCGAAACAAAACAAAAAGTGCTCAAAAAAACAGCGAGCACCCGGTTAGCCTGGTTTTCCCCTACAAGGATCTAATTCAGTTCTAATAGGACAGTTATTATTGTATATTAAATGAATGGCAATTGATTATTAAGAGCGTATTCATTGAAACCGGGTAGATGGGTAATAAGATACCTGCCTATTACATAGCTGTGAAACCACACTGAATATGCTTCTAATGACCAACTGGTATTTACTTAACATTCAATATCTATTGCTAAGAAAGGTCTCTCTAGATTTAATAAGCCTCTGTTATTTTATGTTTAATTAAATACCATCCACTATTAAAAACATATTTAACTGAGGTCGAAACCAGTAAAAACTGTATCTTATAACACAGCTGCTAAACCTCAAATATCTTCTTAATGATTAATTGGGCTTTAGCACATGATCGCTGTCCTACTGAGAGCGGATGGAAACCGGAAGCTCAATGATTTGGGGACCAAAGTGCTTTGCTTCTGTAAACAATTCTGCTGGGTAAATAGTTTGGCTAATAAAAATAAAACATAGCAGTAGGAGCTTCAGCTCCTACGTAACCCAACTTTGGAAAATTCAGTGAAGAGCAGAGCTGCTTCCACAGCGCCTGACAGACAGTGCAGGAAGCCAGAACCACCGCTCTCCTGCACTCAGAGATCTGGCCACCAAGGACGCATTCCTGCAGGCCAGGCCATCACCAGGACCTGTCCAGGTTGTCTCTGCCCCAGCTTTGATGCAGAAGCTCTGGAGCGGTGGTCTGGGGGACTCCTGATGGGACAATTCCAGTTGGGACTGCGAACGGCTTCCGATCTGCATGGGCTGGGCAGCTGGTGGGTTCAGTGGTTCATTGCACACACCAGCTTCTCCAGCAGAAACCAACTGTGTCTGGAAGAAGCTTGAGATGGCTTTGCCGTAATGATCCAAAACCTTGACATTAAAAACCAGGAGGCACTTTCAGGTTAAGGGACCAATGAGTTCCCAAGGTCCAGAAACACAAGTCCTGCGAGAGGAGCAGAGTAAGGACAGACACTTCTGACCCTGCTCCACACAAGCGCCCTCCACGCCCTCCAGGACAGGTGAAATGGAAGTTTCCCAGCCCTAGAAACCCACAGCCAAGCACCCAGAGCACCACACACGTCATACCACACACTTGTTATCTTCAGCGCTGGGCATGGGGACAGCTCACAGAGGAAAAGGACCTCTTGGCAGGGGGGGAAGAAGTTCATATGTGGAGTAGAGAGAAGTCCAAAGCATGTCAGCAAATGGGAAAAAGCCATTCCACCTCAGTGACCTCCTGCAAGAGGATTTGATTTTTATTGGTTTTGTTTTGAAAGCCCTTGAAAGAAAAATCTGATACTAGCAAAGCATTAAATATAGCAGCACTTACCCACATGGATTGCACAAGAAAACAATTTAAAAATAAAACAGTGAGAATGAATATGAATGCAGAAAAAAATACCAAGTGAGGAAATCCAGAGGGTCCTTTCCTTCTATCATTCCCCTCCCAACGTCCAGGACGCTGATGAGATCGGGGTTAGACAGTGGGCTGCATGCTTCCATCCTGGGAAATGAATCACGGCCTGGAACGTGTGCTCAGCACTGGGCAAACCCACTGGTGACCGTGGTATGAGCTTTGCCTGGAGGAACCTTGGCCTGTCAGACCTTGGTTTTGCAGTGCTCTAATGAGATGCACCAAGGAAGCGTAACAACAGAACTGCTCCCCACAGCTGGGCGCCTGGAAGGGTCGGAGATAACCAAAGCTCATGTCCTCAGAGTGAATCATCATCCTACCATGAATGACATACCAAAGGGATAAGAAAACATTCCCAGCATCTGACAAGGCACCATGCTATGCATGACGGGGGTTTCTAAACATCACACTGAGCAGGCATCGTTGACAAAAAATCTCCATGTTATCTGGTGTTTCAGATAACAAAGAGACCTTGGGAGCCCATGCATCTTAACCAGAGGCAAGTGTTTCAAAGAAGACCTGGGTGGCTGCCTCTGCCTTGCAGGCAGGCTAGTTAGAGGCGGCCTCCACGGATGCTCCAAGGAGAGGACATGAATGAGAAGGATCTCTTGGGAGGACACTAGTGGAATAACTGTATCACCAAAGAACGTCTCTCACCTCCCAAATCTGAGCACCAGGAAGAAAGTCCAGTTGGTCTTTATTTCCTTCTCCAAGCACTGCTGGAGAAGGTGTATGTATATATACAAATACACAAAGGGCCTGCTTACTCTTCCCAACACCCCTTCCATGAACTAGCCACACCACAATGGTAAACACTCCATAGGAGATACCATCTGAGTTGCTTTAAAGCCATTTAAGTAAATAGCAGAGGTGCCTGTCTGAGGTATATGGTGATTAAGGATGTGTCGATCTCCAAATCAGCCTCGGAGACCGTGCTGGAATATTGACTACTGCCCCACCATGCCATGGAAGGAGCTGAGCCTCTAGAGATGCCTCCCTAGTCCAGTGGAGGAGACACCCGCTCCCTACACATTCATCTTTACTGGACTGTGATGGACTTTCTCCCCTTGTGTTCAGTCAGGAACATTTGCTCACCTTAAAGCAATTTAATCTTGCTTTTTTCATAAGGATGAAGAAGCACCTTTTCCACCAACAGAAATAGGGTCCCGTGCACATCTTCAGCTGAGGCTCCAGGCCATGTCCTATTCTGTTCAACTGTTTCCAGAAAAACGCTACACATCTGAGCATGAGAAACAGGCTGGGTGAGCACCATGGATGTTGGGATTAGTAAGTGGAGAAGGGCTGAAGCAACCCCCACAGCAAGTTTACTTCCATAACACTCCTTGGCCCAAAGCTGAGGTGAGAACAGCCAAGCACTCTGGAAGGAAGGCAACTGAAACACACACAGGGCTCAGGACAGCAAAATTCCACTTCCATTTCTGCTGCAGATTTCTTATGTCACTTGAGACATATCGCCAGGCACATCTTCCTTTCCATGTCTGCAATGGGGGCATCTGCTCCAGGCAATGGCAGGATGGGGGTATCTGCAAAGACACCACCCCTCTCCTCTGTTTTACACACCCTTTCCCATGAGCTAAAGACACTCTGGTGATGCCCATTTCTCTCCATCCTCTAGCGAAGGTACCCCACACACATAGCCCAGACTTCTATGTCCTCATCACCATGTCTCTATTTGTACAGACAAATCCCACCCCTCGCGTTTTCATGCCTCAGTTTCCTCCACTGCAAAAGAAAAACAGGCTGGGAATGACATCCCAACCCAACCACAGCAACACGGCAAGGCTTAATTCACTACAGCCTGCAAACCGCTTTGAGATCCTCCATGGCCACATGAACCCCGCGCTGATATTTGTTTAACCCCGCCGTGCAGACGGAGGCAGGCACCCAAAGCCACAGCGCCGCTGCCTTCTCGTAGCCAGCCCCAGCCCCATGAGGGGCAGATGGATCGGCTGCTGCGAAACAACAACTTCCTTTTTTCTTGTTGCTGGAGTTAACTGGGGGCTAGACTGGGATTTTGGTTATGTTTTGTGGCCAGCCTTTCTGGAGACAACCACCCGCCCTGATGCTGGGGAAGTACGAGATGTCAAAAACCACGGGCAGTGGGATTTATTTGGATTCCAATCTTCCCATCATTCAAAATCCTGGGAAAACGAAGATATGTTGCTGGGGTGAAGCTTTTGTTTTAGGAGTAAATTTTAGACTTGGGGAAACTGTTTTTCCAGCCAATCAACCAGGAGGCTGGGCTCCCTCCTGCCAAAGTGAACTTTGGCTCTTCTACATTTCCCGGTCGGAGCAGGAGTTTGCAAGGACGACAGCTATGCGCATGGCCTCCCAGATATTCGGGGGCTTGCAGGCCAAGCGAAGCACAGAGGCACCCATGGAGCCTGCCCTCCGCCAAAACCTGACACCGCTCTGGAATGTAGAAAATTGCAAACGATACTTTAATTCCACAGTCACTCAACAGTAGCTGCGGCCATGGGAAATACTGGGAAAAGCGCATGCTTGGGAGCGCTCACAGGGAGCACGTCCAGCCTCAGCCTAATCCGCCAGGCTGGAAACCATGCTATCTTTATCAGATCTTCTCCGTCCAGTCATCCCCACCTGCCTGCCCTTGAATCAGCAAGAAACGCTGTGAGGCATCAGCTGGCTCCGGAGCCATAGGTCATCTTACACCACCTCTCTGCGGGTGCTGACATACAGCAACGCTGGCCAACGGGCAGTGCCTGTGGTGTCATCCTGCCACACCGCATCTCCATGGAACATACAGCCCTTTTCCCCAACACAGGCATGGCAAATCTCACTACCAGCCAGAAAACTCTTGCGCTAAATGGCTTTGTCCAGATCATAGAATGGTTTGGGTGGGAAGAGACCTTAAAGCCCATCCAGTGCCACCCCCTGCCCTGGGCAGGGACACCTCCCACCACACCAGCTTGCTCCAAGCACCCTCCAACCTGCCCTTGAACCCCTCCAGGGATGGGGCAGCCACAACTTCTTGGGGCAACCTGGGCCAGGCTCTCACCACCCTCACACCAAACAACTTCTGCCCCACATCTCAGCTCCATCTCCCCTCTTTCAGGGTCAAACCCTTCCCCCTCCTCCTAGGGCTCCCCTCCCTCATCCAGAGTCCCTCCCCACCTTTCCTGGAGCCCCTTGAGGGACTGGAAGGGGGTCTGAGGTCTCCCTGGAGCCTTTTCTTCTGCAGGCTGAACCCCCCCAACTCTCTCAGCCTGTCCCCTTCTCTCCATAGGGAAAACCCCAAAGCACGTCCCACTGTCCCCTCCCAGGGCTTGGCAGAGGTTGAGCCCCAGCTCCCGGCACTAAGCCCTGCCGCCTCGCTGTCTCCCCAGCCACTGCCTCCAGCTGCTGCCCCATGTCTGCCACACTGACACAGCCTCCTGCAGCATCCCCTGTCCCACCGTGGGGATGGGCTCAGTCATGGCATCTATGGAGCCTACAAAACCTGCAGGACCTGCATCCTGGGGCCTCTGCAATCACCAGGAGCTCATAGAGCTTTTAACCTGCTCTGCACCTTAAGTGAGCCCTGCAGGGGGACAGGCCTGTCGCCAACAGACCCAGGGGGGTCCCTGCAGTGATGAAGAGTCAGAATAGACCCAACAAAACCAAAGGTGAGAGGATACGGTAAGCTCAGAAGATCCATGTCAGGAGCTCAGGAACTGCCATGACTGGATTTATCACTAGGTGGGAGGAACTCTAAAAGAGTTTGCAGTTAAGATTTAACACCACTCAGTGCTCAGCCAAAAGTGTCAGGAGAGGAGAGGCTCAGCACATTGGATGAAGGCTGCTCTTGCGTTTCAGGAACTTCCTGCTCTGGTTTCAGCTCTTCCTTCCTTCCTCTCGAGCTGTCCTCTCTGAAGTCGGTGGCTTTGGAGACCAAAGAATAACACAACTCACTTCTCTGTTGCTGAAAGAGGGCTTTCAGCTCCCTGCTATCATTCTCCAAAGGCGCTCAGCGGCATCCAAGGGGCATGGTGTGACGGACATTCCCAGGGCAGGTGCCACATCCCACAGATCAAGGGGCCTTCCTGGGACCCTGCCTGCGCTCCTGCTTCCCCCTGCCCACTGCCCTGCAGCAGGGAAGCAGCACATGAGGTCTTGTTCCCCTCTACAAGATCCTATCCCCCTCTAACAAGGCATTGCACAGTAGAAGAGCTCGCTGTCCCACAGAGTGTCCCTGGTGTCACCCAACGTGTCACACCTTGGAGGCCCAAGTACTGTGTAGGAGACAGCCTGTACCTGTCACACGAGATCCCTCTCCTTGCTGCAGTCTACCTGCATGGACAGACACAGTGCTCTACCTCAGGAGAAGGATTTGGTGCTTCTCCTGCACTGGATGGCACAGCTTCTGCAGCCTTATATCCAGGGATATGCCGTTGGTGACCTGTGCTGAATTATGGTTATCATGATGGAAAAAGTCTACAGCATCAGTAAAAAATCCTGCTGTAGCCTTGTACTGGAACAGCCCCTCAGCTGCAGTCTCTGCCCCCGAGCACGCAGGGCTCCTGACCAAGGAAAACTGCTGCTCTCCCTGCCCTGCTCCCCATTGTCTTTGCATTTAGTGCACGCTCTAGAAAAAGGGCTTCTTGTTGCACCCTGTGCCAAAATACCGGTTCTTCAACAGAGAAGCCTCAGCAGGATATCTGAGGCTCTTCATGAGCTGTCACTGATCTGGCATGGAGTTGATCCCCAAGCATTTGGCCTGATGAGGTCCCCTGTATCACAAGGGCTAACATACAAAGGTGAAGTCCCCATCCCCTGTGACACCCCTGCCCACCTTGGCTATCTCCAAGGGTCTTGACTCGTCCAAGCTCTGGCAACGGCCAGGGTGTCTGGCACAAGGTGCCCAAAAGTGTACCCATCAGCTCCCTCCAGGAACCACTGATTCCAGGGTTGTTCTGGTGAGGTTCAGATCCCACTCGCATCCATTGAAGGAGAACATCTCCCTCCTGCCTGAACGCTCTCCCCTGTAGCTCTGGCTTCTTTAAGAGCTTTCACCCACAAGCAAATCCCTCAAACTCAAGAGTCTAAACAGAGCCCTGGCCATTTTAGGGAGGGGGTGTTGCAGCAGATAGTGGGGAGAGCACTGCTCTCCCAGTGCCACCTGTACTGGTTTCTGCTCCCAACGAACCCTCTGTGCCGCTTGGCACCCAGAGTGAGCAGCCTCTGCCCTGCCTGGGGGCTGCCTCTTCTCCACAGAGCCCCCTCCAGCTGCAGAGCTCCTGCGGGGCAGGGCTGGGCTCCCCTCCGTGCTCGGGATTCAAGGAGCGAGGAGAGAGAAGCCCCTTCTGCAGCCCAGCAGGGCGTCACATCGTGCGCTGGGGGGGGGGGTAACCCGAGCTGTGGTTTACCCAACATTCCTTGTGGCTCCAGCTCCCCAGCCAAAACAAAACCAACATTTTCATCTTTTTATTTATTTATTTATTTTATTCATTCCCTCTTCTCCTTGAGGCCAAACAGGAGGAGGGGGTCCCCCCCAAAGTACTTAGCCGAAGTCATGCTGGCTGGATACCAGCTAAACTCAGCTGGTTCCCAACACCGGTCCCAGCTGCATCCCCTGCAGCCCCCTCCCTGCAGCAGCACCCAGGCGAGTGGGGGCCGTGGGGCGATGTCGTGGGGTGATGCCATGTGGCCAGGGCAAACAGTGAGCACATAGGAACAAGCTGTCTGCTCCCAGCTCACGGAAATTGGTGCCGCTCGGAGTGGAGCCGGAGAAATGCCACCATCGGTGGGGAGCGAGGGCCTCCATGCTTATAGGGCTTTAGAAACTTCCCAGAGGACAGCAAGGGAGAGGAGACACAGTGCTGCTCCAGTGATAACACCAGTTGGGTTTGCGTTACCCAACGGACACACCAGTAGCTGTAGGGCTTTCCAAGGAACATGGAAAATGACTTGGAAGCCCGGTGACACCAGCAGGGTGTTCATGAGCACAGCAAATGGGGCAGAGGAGGAGAGGAGGGAATCACCCCCTGAGGCTGCAGAGCTTTTCTCGATTCTCGCTTCTGTCACCCAGAGGAGCGCTGCTGCGTCCCCATCTACTGCCTCCCAACAGCCTCGCAGCATCTCACAAGGGTTCTGTCCCACAGTGGGGCAAGCAGCCATGGGACAGGGTGCCAGGAGGGGGCACAGCTCGTCTGCTCTCACCAAACACTCGAACGCACCAGCCTATGCCATCCCCTTGTGCCATGGGGTACGCTGACACACAACTGGGCAGAAGGAATTGGAAAGCAGCCTCACTCTCCAAAACACTGGGTCTAAGGGGACATCTGGCCCTGTCCCCAAGCTGGAAAAGGTGACAAGGAGCCCAAACCGCCAAGGATGGACCAGGTTGACCCTGGCTGGTTGCCCAATGCCCATCAAGCTGCTCTCTCACTCCCCCTCAACAGCAGTCCCAGGGTGGGGGCCATGTTTTGCAAATCTCAAAGAAATAAAAGCTGGCTGGGGAAGACGTGTGGTTTGCTAAAGCGGACCTCAAAAGCCATAAACCTGTTTCAGAAGCCACCATTTCAAAGCACCAGCTTGGGCAGGGGGAAGGGGATGATGCTGAGCTGAGTGTTTCCATGTGGAGCAAGCGACGAGCAACATGGTCAGTGGGCACATCAGTGCCATCATGCCCAGGGGCTTGGGGACCGCAGGAGGAGGGCAAGTCCGGGACCTTGGCAGGGTGCTCCCACCACAGAATCATACGGGGTTGGAAGGGACATCTGGAGATCATCCAGTCCAACCCCCTCTCAGAGCAGGTCCACCCACAGCAGGTCCCACAGGAACGTGTCCAGGTGGGGTTTGAATGTCTCCAGAGAAGGAGACTCCACCACCTCCCTGGAAAGCCTGTTCCAGGACCCTGCCACACTCAAAGTATGTTTAGGTGGAACTTCTTATATTCAAGTTTGTGCCCATTTCCTCTTGTCACTGGGCACCACTGAAAAAAAGACCAACCCCATCCTCTTGACACCTTCCCTTTAAGAATTTATAAGCATTAATCAGATCCTCCCTCAGTCTAAAAAGACCCAAGTCCTGCAGCCTCTCCTCATAAGAGAGATGCTCCAGGCCCTTCATCACCTTTATAGCCCTCTGCTGTCCCCTCTCCAGCAGTTCCCTGTCTTTCTTGAACTGCAGAGCCCAGAACTGGACCCAGTGCTCCAGATGGGGCTTCACCAGGGCAGAGCAGAGGGGCAGGATGACCTCTCTCCACCTGCTGGTCACACTCTTCCTGATGCACCCCAGGATGCCATTGGCCTTCTTGGCCACAAGGGCACATTGCTGGCTCATCAGCATCCTGTTGTCCACCAGGACTCCTAGGTCTTTCTCCTCAGAGCTGCTCTCCAGCAGGTCAACCCCCAACCTTGTGCAAGGGGTTACTTTGCCCCAGGTGCAGCACCCTACACTTGCCTATGTTGAAGTTCATCAGGTTAAGAGGCCACAATGGGTCTCTGTCGGACCCATGGACAGTGGGCAGCACTATGAAAAATCCACTTTCAGCACTAGCACAGCGCGGGGCACCATTCTGTGCAGAGCTGCCCTTCGGCTGGGGGTACCTACTGCAAATGCTAGAGCTGAAATGCTCTGTCTGAATCAGAGGAGCACAGACTTAATTTTTATAATGGCCCTTTCCTTGGCGTTAGCGCTCACAAATTTACAAAACAACTGCTGCTTACTGGTATCAGCCATTGCTCAGTGCTGCTGGAGAGCTGGCTCTGTAGCGAGGAAGCCTCCATGATGGGAACAAAATCACATTCAACAGCAAGGAATTGCCAAGAGGGAAGCGCTGTCCTGGTGGGCAGGAGATGTCAACAAGGACAGGGCAGGAATGTTCAACGTGGGAGGTGGGCCCAGCTGGGTAGGTACAGATGAGAGGTAGAGGCACTTCTCAGGCGGGGAACATCCATTCTGGAAGTGCTAAAACCTGCTCCTCTGTCACCAGGACAGGAGAAAAAAAAAAATAATCAGAGATGTGCCAAATATCAACAGCGAGCAAAGCCTTCTCATTCCAGAGGATTGCATTGATAAATTCCTAGTTAATTCAACTGTTTTGAGAAAACCACTACCCTGCACTCACCAGCAGCCTAACAGATAGGGAGGGACAAGGTGCCCGTCACTCTCACCCTTGTGTCTCAGTGGGGGGAGCAATCTAAGCATGAGGGACCCCCCCAAAGGTGGAGTTTTTACCTTCCCCAGCCCTGGCCACAGGACCACAGCTGCAGCAAGGGAAAGAGTTAATGCTTCCCCCAGTTTCTTACACTGTTATTCAATACATTATTGACGTTGAAAAGTCGTCACATTACAAGCCAGCAGTCCACGAGTATTAAGAGGAAAATAGAGGCATGCAGAGAGAGACACACACCACAGAGATGTGGGCCCCTCCAAGCTACGGTTACGTTACCGCACAGAAACTCTTTTCCCAGACTCACTTTCCTCCCCCCATTTGGTGCAAACCCCACTCCTTCATTATTTGCATTTAATGCCACAGTGAATCCTTAAATCCAGCTCCCAGAAAGGATTACTGAAGGGGGAGGGATGGCTGCACTGGGGGTTTTTTCTCAGGCTACAACAGTTCGGCTGCTCCATGGTGGAAATGAGGACTGGGATGGTGGTGCCAGGGGCTGGAGTCCCTTCACAGCTGCCCCAAGGATCCTTTGCCAGACCTGTGTCCCCATTCAGGGCTCCCTGTGGCATGGCACAGCCCGGCGCTGCCACCAAACACGTGGAGCCGAGGATGACAGCTCTCTGCACCAAGTCAGAACCATTTGCTACCAGCACCAACACCAAAACTGTTCACAGGAACAGATTTATTCCCTATCCCCTCCTCCAAACCACACCTCACCCTCCACTCTGCACCCTGTCCCTTCTCTGGGGAGCTCAAACCAAGTAGCCGGAAAAGAAAATTAAAAAAAAAAACCCCACAACAGTGCCTGCAGATGCCTGCAAAGGGATCCCATCCTTACAGCCAGCACCGAGGAGGGGAATGCCATCACATTAACAGACCTTGGTCTGCCATGAAGCACTTCCATCAAAGCTCCATCAAAGGCTTCAGGCTCCACCAGCCCCTCCCACCCATGGACATCTCCACCCAGGCCAACCCTACGGGACCCCAAACTGCAGCGTGTCCCCCTGCCCACCCGTGGCTGGTCGGCATAACCCCGCTGCAGGAGCAGCCCGGGCAAGATGGGAAGGTCCCTGGCAATGGCAGGCAGGGGACGGAGCGTTGCCTGTGGGCAGGGGAGGCAGGAGCCTGGCAGCACCTGCCCACCACGGGGTCCACCATGGGCAGGGTGGAGGAGGCGCAAGGAATGAGACAGGACTTGGAGAGGGAGCTCGCCAGGCACGCTTGCTCCCCACTCGTATTTTATTTTGTCTCTTGATGGGTGAAATGTGTCCTTAATTTGTTCTAAAAGAAAAAGAGAGTGAGCTGCATTCTCACACCCATAATGAAGACAACACGCAAAGCCCTTTAAAAGCAGGCGCCACACATACTACGCGCTGCCTTTTTCTAATTAGAGACGTCTTTTTGAGTTAGCCGGGGCCGCGCGCGAGCTCCAGGCGATGCTGCCTGTCGGGTGAGGGCCCCGCGGGCTGCCCGCTGCTGCCCGGCACAGGCAGGGCTGGCAGGGCTCTGCCTGCCTGCGCGGGGGCCGAGCGCGGGCCAAGGAGCCCGGCCAAGCTCTTCCCAGACGATCCATCCCCAGAGGGCTGTTCCTGGCTCAGCCGGCATTTGAGAAAGAGGGGTGGCATCTGGTTTTAATCTCACCCCTCGCGGTAGCTGTCACCATGGGTTTGCTGTCAGGGTAAAAAGATGCCTTCACGCAGCCCCGTGCCAAAGCAGCAGACGTGAAAACCTCAGGCTACAGCAAAACCTCCATGTCCTGGGCTACCCCGGCCCCCAGGGCTCCGCACCTCGGCCCGGCGAGACAGGGATGGAACCATTGCTCTTGCCCCATCACTGGCAGGTTTACGGGCTGACAGCAAGCACCAGAGCCGAGCGATGTCACATTAGGGAGCTTCGTGCCAGCCAGCAGCGCTGGCAAGAGGGGTGATGGTCCCCCAGGCCCCCCGAGCACCCTGGTGGCAGTGGGCATGGTGGTCAGGCTGTGGGCACCACACCGGCGCGGGCGGCGCAAACCCTCCTGGAGCCTGCCCCAGCGCACGCCCAGGCCGTGGATCTGCGCTGCAGTCGCCTCTTCCCTTCCCCCAAAAAACACAGGGAACCACAAGAACCACAAAAATGCATCTTCTCCACACTGCAGAGCCTCCCTCTCTGAAGGGCACGCCGCACTGCCGGAGGACCAGCCGCTCTGCTCACCCTCGGCCCTTGCCTCCTGGAGAGCCGCCAGCTTTTAAAAGCAGCTGTCACATAAAAGCAAACATTGAAAACCATTACATTTACAGCAGTTTATCTTTAATGCCGTCTCTGATTTTGATGTGCTCCATTCTGATCCAGTCAAATGGTTCCCCCCTCGCAGCCGGGGCGCCCACCCCTCCTGCAGCTTCACGACTGCCAGGAGGCTCCTCCTCATCTGCAGCGCTGTGACGTGGTGCTGCTCTGCCACAGTGACAGCAGTGAGGTCACAGGCTCACATGGACATGGGCAAACCTACCCCCTTCCCAAGGAAGGGAAGAGGGAGAGGAAGCAAGGAAGAGGGCAGAGGATGATGTGGAGAAGTCACCAGCATGACGTGGTGGCAGAGGATGATGTGGAGCAGACCAACACAACGGGTTGCCCAAGCAGGGACTTACCTCACCCCAAGCCCAGGCCCTGCCACCACTCACCCGCAGGGACCTGCAAAGAAGGGGCCCAGAGCCATCCTTGGGAGCTGAATCAGCATTCCCTGGCTGCATCCAGGAACACCAGCCATCCCCTCTGTAGGGAAATCCCATCTCCTTGCTACATCCTGGCAGGCACAGCTCCTCCTGCACGGTGCTCGGCTGGAGGTGGGATGCTCCAGCATCCCCCATGGTCCCACCAGCTGTGGTCCGTGTTACCGGAAGGATCCCACACCTCCTCCCCACAGGAAGCTTACAGACACATTGCCCTTGCTCCTCCGTGTCCCCTCCAAGGCACGGCAGGGACGGGGGATGCCAGGACAGCCCACGGGCTCACGGCACTGCACAAGGTGCGGGTCCAAGCGGCAAAGCCCCGAGTGACATGGGACAGGACTCTCTAGCTTTGCAGACCCATCCCCTGCCCCTGCTCTCCACAGTGCAGCCAGAGCCCCCGATGCCACCCCGTGCCCTGCAGCATCCCCCACCCTTTCCCAGGGCACCACGACCCTCCCTGCCCCTTCGGCGAATGCGTGGCTGGGCTGGAGAGGAGAATCCAGCTCTGAAATATGAAGCCAGGTCCTGCTCCACACCGAGAGTCTGCCCTGGGGAAGTCCTCATCCCCAACCTTCTGACCGACCAGGGGGGCTCAGCCTCCAAACGGGGCAACAACCCAAAGAAGTCCAGCAGTGTGCCAGGAATTTCTCACAGCAAAGTTCAAACCAAGATGGGTTGAGTCAGGAAACAGGACCAACGAGTCCACTAAAAGCCAACGGGCAAATACTTGAGACTTGGAAAAGGCTCTCAGGGATGTGCATCCCAGTAATCACAACAAAAAGCACAACCCAGTGGTCATGTTCACAGGCCAGTGTCGCCCTCTCCCCAGTGTGGTTGTTGGGGATGAGACCCTGCCCCAGGCTGTCACCCCCACGGCAAGTCCAGGGACGGCTCATCAGCTGAAGTGGCTCCTGGCTGGTTGCAGCCTCCCAACAATTTTTGTAGGAAAAGGCTCCAAAGCTGCGATCCAACGTGCAAAAAAAAAAAAAGCCTCAGACCCACCAGTTCCTTTGCTTGGGCTGAGCAGAGATCACAGTGGGGCGGGAGGACGGACATCCCAAAGTGGTTCCACTCATCATTCATTCGGCTTGTGACACGTTTAACCCTTCACAAACCAGTAACACACAACACAAAGAGCATGGTAACTCCGGGCAGCCCGACCAGCACACACAGCTGTGCCACCGGCCTCACGGGATTTGAGGCTTCCTCTAAAGCTCACGCTTCAGCGCCCCGCCTACACCCCGACCATCTTGTATCTTTTTTAAAAAATAATTTTAAGCATTTTCTAGCCTCTTGATTGCAAATAATTGGAAGCACGGCACAAGAAGAGAAAAAGAGCCCCACATAATCTATATTTTCTGATGCCTGATGCTCCTACATCAACTTCATCATATCTGAGGATGGAGAAGCAAAGGCACGTGCCTGGCACACACGCAGTCCCTTACCTGCTGGAGTCACGCAGGGTAAGGACAGGTCACACTGCCCAGGTCCCTGTGTCCCAGCCCCAGGGAGCTTTGCCCCAGATTTTGGTGGGCACGGGACCGAGCTCTCTGCGTGGGGGAATGGTGCTGGCAACCCTGACAGAAAACCTGAGCCAGAGCAGCGCCTGCCCTGGGAGCTGCCATCGTGCTGTGGCAAAGCCGGCCGGAGGGAGGGATGTGCTGGGGAGGGCCCCGGGTGCTGGTGAAGGCAGCACTGGGCTGCAGCCCTCACCCACTCCCACATCCCAAGGACTCCCATCCTGCCCTCAGCAGGGTTTGCTGCCTTGCCTGGGAGCCAGAGAAGTGTTAGTGATGTCAAAAATGAAGAGCGTGGCCCCAATGCCAGGGAACAAGCCTCTCTGTGCCGGTGTCTTGGCCAAGCCCACAGCCACAGCGCCTGGAGGTGCCAACTGCCCCCAGTCCCGCTTAATAAGGTGTTAACTCCCAGGCCTAATTGCGACCACTTAACATGTCAACACCCTTCACCTCCCTCCTGCTGAACAAGGAGAAGGTTTGAAGGGGCACCGCTCAGCGCACGCTCCTGCGTTTGATCCCGGGCTGTGTTTTCTTTCCATCTTCCTCCTCTCCGTCGCCCTGGACGTGAGTTGGAGCCTGGCTTACCCCTGTCTCCTCCAGCCTTCCTCCCTGACAAGGGAGCTTTGCCGAGCATCTCTTGCCCAAGGCCCTCCCTCTCTCCTTCTCCACACCCGCCCCCCACACACACACAAAGGAAACTTCATGCGCAGCATCCTGAAGTTGCCCAGAAAAAAAAAAGTGAATGGCAGGAAATTAAAAAGGTTCATGTAACAACATTAACACAGCTGTAATGCACAGCTAGTGTGTGTGTGTGTGTGTGTGTGTGTGTGTGTGTGTATAATAACATGCCAAACGATCCCCTCAGAAGAGCAGCACAGCACACTAATGCCTGTATCTAAACAGCACGGGTTGAGCTGCTGGCATCTCAGGCAGCACAGGCAGCGCAGGCAGCACAGGCAGCAGGCAGCGCATGGATTCTTCCAGTTTTCATCAGGAGATTTTTCTGAAGTGCCACTGCCATGTCTTCCATCTACTCACATCGCTCCATCTTTTGCTTTTTAAGGCACAGAAGATGAAAAAATAATAAAATCAGTCTCTGTGACTGTAGTCCTTTGACATGTACAGTCTCAGCAATTTTTTCCTGAGGCTGCTGTTATAAACACCTCTTGTTCACGTCCTAACAAACCAGCAGCACAGAAACATCACTTGCGTGCATAATTTTTCTTAGAAAGGGCTTGTTCTTAGAGCCTCCAAAGCAGGGTCAGGCGAGCAACACTCCCCCCATTGCTCTGGGATGCGTTCCCATCCCTGCAGAGGTAAGTGGAAGCGAGGGGACACGCTCATGGCTCTCACCAGCACTTCCACCGGTGCACCTGCCTGCTCACCCCCGACACCTCCAATAGTCTGGAGAGCAGAAAAGGTGCACAAACTCCCCACTAGTCAAACCCTCCCACGGTTTTCTTTCCAAGCGCTCCCCTGCACAGCCTCAAGGGATGAGGGATTCCTCCCTGCGGGTGTCAGAGACCCTTGGATTGAGGGTGGAAGCTCATTTTTCCTCACTCAGCTCACTCCCTGACCTGGAATCAGGGAAATCTGAGCAGTCGTGTCTCCCCACCATCACTTCCGTGGTCTCCCTGCTTGGCAATGGTCACTCCAAAGCTGGCAGAGCAAGCCACTGCTCCAGAGGGTCATCTGCACCAGGAGGTGGCAGTAATTAACCCCCTGAAGTTACAGGGCAGATGCCAGTGTAGCCAAGAGCTTCCATGCAGATGTTCCCTCTCAAAACTGGGATGATCTTCAAAAGCAATTGGACTCCAACCACTTTTCTACTAAATTAGATGCTCATGGATCTACGTGTGTTGGCTTCACCCCTTTGGGGGATGCACCTGAGCTCTCCCCAGGTGTTCCCGTGGAGCTGGTGGCTGGATGTAGACAGGAGGGCCACCTGGCTGGCAGTGAGAACTGTAGGCTGGGACACAGCCCAGCCTGGTGCTGGACAAGAACCTCACCAGCACGTGGGCACCCACCAGCCCCAGAAGAGCTCATTTTCTGCAAGTTATGGCCCTACTGGTTCCCCTGCTCCTTCCTCACCGGGAAAAGAGCTGAGCAAGCTGAGCTCTGAAGAGTGTCCTTTGCCATGGGTGGCACAGAGCTGTATGCAGACACCCCAGACCCTCTCGTGGGACAGGCTGAGATGACCTGACCCTCAAACTTGCGGTCTAACAGAGCCGGATCCATCCTTGACCTATTAGAGGCTAAATTATAAGTAGATCATAGCTAAGCCTCCTTCCTCAGCTGCCCATCTTCCCTGAGGTCTTCTTGTGAGCTGAGAAAACAAAGATGAAGGAGCAGCAGGGAATTACCCTGCTCCAGCTCTGCTATTCTGCCTCATGCTGAGCAGGTCACTGCAAGGGAGCAGAGCAAGGGCACTGAAGGGGGCAGTGGCTCATCACCAGCCTGGCCCACATGCCTGCAAGGGCACAGGAGCTCTCCTCCGGACATCACAACACAGAGATGACCTCAACCAAGCTTCTTCCAGCATCACAAATTAAAGCTCAATGAGAAACGAGGAAGAGGAAGGAGAACCTGCACCGTGTTCAACTCCACGGGAGAGAGGAGGGAGTGTCTGGAGAATAACAAGGACGAGGAAGGGAGAAGGCAAGGTTTGGGAAGGCAGAAGCCAGACAGCCGAGGGATTTTGCTCCGCTTTGCCCATGTCGGGAGCCATTTCCCTGGGCGCTCAATGGGGCTGTGAACAGCGAAATCTGATCGGCTGTTAACCCAGGAATGCGTGGAAATGGCAACTGCGCATAACTCCAGGGAATCCGCCACCGGTGCCCCCAGCACCCGGAATCGCACGAATAACCCGCGCGCTTCGGGCGTGAGCTCATCCCGGGGATAATATCCTCGCATGAGCCCAGCCGGCAGGAATTCACTGCACGCTCGGCGGGCCGGGGTGGGGGGTGAGGGGGGACACCCTTCTCCTCCTGCTCCTTTCCCCTTCCCCTCCCGCCGCTGCCCCACATTTCCCACGGATCGGGCACTGCACCCTGGGAGTGCCCGTGGGCCCCAAAAGCCCAGTGAGCCAGGCTTGGCCTCCCCCTCTCCCCTCCAAGGGGCAGGAGAACCCATCGCCCACCTTGGCAGAGGGGCACTGGGGGACCTGCTTGACCCCAAAAAACACTATAAAGTGAGGAGGAAAGGAAAAGAGGGGAGAGGCATCTGCACTCCTGCATCCCCAGCACTGAATCTCCTTCTTTCCATTCCTCCAGCCTGATGGGGAAGGTGAACAGGAATGTCTTCTCTGTTTCTCCTGTGTTCCAGCTGCCGGTGGTGATTTGTGGACCCAGTTGGACTGGGAGGGCTCCTCCCCCAGGCCTGGGAGCACCTTAGACACTATCAGGTGTTATACCACTGCATCCATGCAGCTTCTCTCCTCCTCTCTGCCTTCCCCTCTCACCATAGTCTGCCTCACAGAAAGGGGCTGAAATTCATGGGGGTCGCCTTTCCCTGGGAACCATTCTGCTCCCCAACACAACAGTTTCCTTCTCCCAAGCACCCAACGACCCACGGAAGAGCTGCAAATATTATTTGCTTGCTCTGTTCCTCCCTCTCCTAAGCGGATCAGCCCAGCCCCTGCTGTCTGCTGAAACCCTTGTTAAAAATCCCACAGAGCAGGAGCAAGTCTTGACCTACAGTCAGGGGATTAGCTGTGCTCCACGGGGCAGACATCCAGGAGGTCCTTGAAGCCAGCCTGGCTTGCAGATGACACATCCGTCACCTCTCAAGCACTGACACCTCCTGCCGATGGTGGCTCTTCTAGGGACCAACAAAGACTAACAAGGGAAAGTCTGCCCCTTCCACACCTAGACATGCCTCCCCCAGCGAGCAGCTGTCCCACATCCATCTTCTGGTGTGAACCCAGGGAAACAAAGCCACCACAACCAGAGAGAGAGCTCAGACCTGAAAGGCCAGAATTCAAGCTGCAGATATCAGGGATGCTGGTGCTGAGAGAGCTCAGCAAACCCCACGTCCATCGGGAGAGGGGAGGCAGCAGAAGGCAGTCAGGTTGCAAACAGGAGAGATGCCTACTGGGGTCACCGGAGCAAAGGGCGATGGGGCCAGACCTGCTGTGCCCTCCCTCTCCAGCCACCACACTCTCTGCTGACACCGAGGGGCATCTTGGATTCACCACCCTGGGAGGTGGCAGCTTCTGCCTCCCCGTGCTCTCTCCAACATACATGTGTTTCTCGCACTCCTTGGCTGGACAATGGGACACATGGACTGACTCGCAGAAGGGGAACCTGAGGAAGAGCCACGGCACCTGGCACCGGGGCTGCTGCCAATCAGATAGCTCCAAAGGCCACCATCAGGTCGGGGGGACGAGGGCCAGCCCCCTGCCAGCAGTGCCCCAGCTGGGTCCTGCTCCCTCCCAGAGCGTTGCACAGGCTCAAAGCACTTATACCCAAGGTCAGATAATCTTAGTTTTGGAAGCAATTCTGGGCCTTTTGAACCGCCTCCAGAGAAGAGGGATCTTCTACCTTTGAACTGAATGATCCAATCTTTCCACAAGTGCTCCACCGCTGAATCTCTCCCTCCAGTGGCTCTGCTCTGGAGCCTCTGATGTCCCTCACACTGGAAATGCCAGGGCAGGAACAAAATGAGCCAGCCCGAAAATAGCCATGACAAAGGTGCAAGCTGGGCACGTGAGGCTGGGCCCATAACATGCCCCACTCCAGCCAGACAGGCCCTGAAGAAGCACTGGATATGTGATTTAATGCACCCGCAGAAACACAGTTCACTTTTCACCTGGACAACTCTGCTCAAAGGGGTGCCACATTGGGCTGTGGGTCTCCTGGAGAGAGACCCACATGTCCCCACACCAAGAGAACCACCCCATGGGGAGCTCCCAGCTTCTCCTCCAGCCCAAGGCTTTCCCCTCCAGTGGGGCTGCGTGACCCAGGGGCTGGCTGGAGTCCCAGGGGACGTCTGGGGACCCAGGGGTGGACAGAAGAGCTGGCAGCAGGAAGAGAAAGGTCCAAGATTCAAGCTGCAAAAGGAACAAGGGAATGAAAAGTTAGGGCAAGTGAACGGAAAGCTGAGAGGTGAAGCAACAGCAGGATTTAAAAAAAAACAAGCGTGAGAAGGAGCCAGCAGAGGACACAGCCTATCCCAGGGGAGAGGGTTAGGAGCAGATACAGAATAGGGGTAGCTCCTAGTTTTGACCCCTTCCAAGCCACCATCCCACCCCAGAGCTGCGTTTCTGCTTGATCACCAGGGCATGGGACACCAAGCAGCAGGAGGTACTTTGTTCTGCCCTGGAGGTTCCCAGCCCTCTGCCCCACAACGCGTCCCCGCCAGTAAACTTAGATTTTCCCCAGTGCCGGCCAAGAGCCCTGAGTGAACCATCGGCATGTGAGACAGAGCACGGCCCCACAAGGAGGATGCTTCGGAGCCCAGGGAAACCGGACACCCGGCTGGCTAACGAAGGGAAAGTGATTTATACCTTTCCCGGAGAGCGGGGATCAGTGTGAGCCCCCCAGGGCTGGGGGGAGCAGCACCCCAGGAGCCCCTGTGAGCTCAACAGATTCCCCCAAACTGTTTACTGTTTCCAAGCTACAGGCTAAAGCCATGGCAGCCCCTTCCCAAGGTGCCAGCAGTGGCCCTGTGGTGTGCCAGGCTCCTCGTGACTCGCCAGGAGACAGAGTGACCCAAGGCTCTGGAGGGCCAGGCGGGAGGTGAGGAGGAGGAGGAGGAGGAGGCCGAGGGCTCGCAGGGGGACTGGATACCTAAAGGACTCCGCACGTGGGTACAGAGGAGGGTTTTGATGCTTCATCCCTCCGGCCACAGGCGCTGGAGAGATGTGTCCAACACCGGCACAGGCGGCTTGAGCACTGTGGCTCCTGGGCTCAGGGGAGACGCAGGTGATGCTGGGCTCAAAATACCAGCGACCACACATGCCTCACCTCTGCCAGCACATCTTTTTCAGCCCAGCGAGCTGCTGGTGCTGCCAGGACTGGGCAGTGCCTGCAGATGGGGCAGGGGGAGCGGGGGGTGCGCAGGGATGCTGCCCCCAGAGCTGTCAGGGGCACAACAACAATGTCCTCAAAGGGGAAGTGAGTTTGGGGCTGGCACCAACACCTCATCGGCTCTTTGCCCTCCCCAGGGGCTGCAGAAACAGCAGTTCTGCCCCTCGCAGACAAAAGCGATCCTGGCCAAGGCGTCCCAAAGCAGAGGCTGGGGGGTGAAGTCGCAGGACATGTGCCAAGGGCAAGGGGCAGCCGTCGGGCTGCAGGAGCCGCAGCTGGGACTGTGTTTTATTTTATACTGACCCCGTGGGCTGGTGTCACGTTCTCATTTCAGGGAGTACCTGCTGTAAAGGAACAAAACTATACGCTGAGGAGGAAAATAGGTGAGACAGGGAGGTGCAGTGCACGCAGAGCCAAGAGGCAGCAGCCCCCGCACCTGAGCACTGCTCTTGCCCCCTGCCTCAATGAGGTACCGCTTCCCAACGCTCCTCCCATTTACCTGCTGCTAAATGCCTAAATCTGGGAAAGCCTTGCACAGACCTTGGCAGGTATCTCACTATTAAGCTGCTCAACAAACGATTTGGAAACCTACAGAGCTGATTATTCTCATGAGTCTTTTCTGTGTGTCTTCTACACCAGCCCGAAATATTGTTTGGCAGGTGCAGACTTCACTAAATTCCAAACAAAGATCTATTCCTAACAAATTGCAGTCATTTCTCAACTGAGAGAGGTGATAGCCCTCATCCCATCTAAATCCACTAAGGCCCCCGCTTTCCCCAGTCAGATCAGGAACGTTATTTTTATTAATGGGTAATAGGGTTTTCAGTGGGTAATGGGATTTTCAGACCAGACCAGGCCCTGGGAGAAGAGGTACTTCCACCTCCAGGCTGAACGACCAAAGGCTGGGACAACCTGGATGCCTCCAGATCGTTCCTAAGACTCAGAGACAATGGCACTTGGGTTGAGCAACAACACCTGGCACGAAAACCACCCTTTCTGAGCAGAGGAAATCTTAATTAAAATACCATGGGAATTATGCGCTTATTGCATCTTGCCAGGGGGAGGGAGAGGAGTGGGTTTTTGTGCCTTGTCGGGAGAAGTATCGCATCTCCCGAGGCGGTCTGGGGTCCTGCAGAAGAGCTGGGCAGTGCTGATCCCGGCCATCCGCCCCCGACGAGCACGGAACGAGCAGCGCCCAGCGAAACCCACCCACCATCATTGCCCTGGCTGGGCGGGCACCCCGCTGCTCAGTAGGCGGCTAGCACAGCCCTTGGCGTACCTATGGATAAATGTATATGCTGACAAGGGCAAGCCCCGCACTGACTAGAGGGAGAGAGGACCGAGAGTGAATCTGACTAATTACACGGGCTAATTCACCCATTGAAGGCGGGAGTTGTCCCTCGGCGGGGGAGTGGAAGGCGGCCGGGAGCCCCCCCGGCAGGCAGGGGGGGGACAAGGGCGGGGGGGGGGGGGCGCCTCGTGTTTCAGGGCCGGGGGGGAGCGGGGAGCTCTGCCCTCCCCGCCAACCAGCTCCCGTTTCTAAACACCTCGCTTGCGTCTGCAGGGGTTGCATCAGCTCCTGCGCTCGTATTTATAACTGGGTTTTAAAACCTGATACTCCATTTCCAGTAGCTCGGTGGGGGCAAGCTGAATTCGCAGGGCCCCCAGCCAAGCAGCTGCTGCCAGCATGATCCCTCTTCCCTTCACATCCTGCTCAGAAAAGCTCCCCACCGTCAACCTGGTGCCACGGCTTACTGGCATGGTCTCTTTAATTAGCTGACCGAGGCACGAGGCAGGCCCTCATTAAAGAGAGAGCTGATTGAGCCCGGGTGAGGGTGACAAGGAGCCTGGCGGTGTCTTACACCTGGCCGGTTAATTGAACCGCATGCTGGTTAATTGAACTGTGTGCACACTCAACCACATCACTCCCTCCCTCTCCCAGCAATTCCTACCACCAGCCTGAGGCTTTCCAGATTAGAAAGACCCCCCAAAAGCTATTTTTTTAACCCGACAGATGGGTGGGGAAGGGGGTGGTCTGAGGGAGGCAGGGGTGTCCCTTTGGGAGGGACAGCAGGCTTCAGCCCGGCACAGCCTCTCCTCACAGGGGAGCCGTGGGCTTGGAGGACCTGGAGGTCCTTCTCCTGAGCTGCTCCTGGGGAGATCAAAGGAGACTGAGAGGTGCCCTCACCAGTACCAGGCTCTCCCTGGGTTCATCCCCACACCAGGGTGCAGGAGACTCGAGCTGCCACAGGTCCCAGGACTCGCCCTGATGCCAGCTCACAGCCAGCTGGAGATGGCAGAGGGACCCATCCCTGCCGTTGGGCAATGAGGCTCCAGGGACCTCTGCTCCCTCCAGGAGGAAACTTCCAGCTGCTTTAGGTTATAAATAAAAAATGACCTGATGAAAACAGCCAATCTCCTGGGCACCAGGATCAATCACACACCTATTAAGTGTACAAAGCAACCTCTTAAAATAACAGCAATTCATAAACCCTGACATTAGGAGCAGATTTGAAGCTTGGCTGGGACCCATCACCCATGGTGTTTCCACGTAGCATCTATCTCCACCACTATTCTGCCTTTGCTATTGTTCGTGGAGAGCCATACACCCCCATCCAGCAGAAACAGCACAAAAAGGAGAATTCAGGACTGGGACTCTTAAATAAATCCTCTTCCAGTCTCAGCTGCACCATGTGTGTTCACAGAGGCCAAGCGGCTTCTCTGCACACATGATTGTTTCCGTAGAAAAAGAAAATGGCATTTGCAAGCCTGAAAGGGGCAGTAAAAGGACAAATTGCCTATTATTCGAAATGTGCTTTGGGAACCTCAGCTGAAAAGTATCTGGAAAATGCAAAATAAGCCTGAAATTCCCCAGGGTCCTGTCTGGATGCTGCAGCATTGCTCCATCCCAGCACTGAGGACCAGCTCGTTTTGGCATGGCTCTGTACTGGGGGGAGGAGTGGGGGTGCCCAGCAGAGAGCAGCACGGTTCCCTGCCTTTACTTCCAAAGCAGCTGGCTGGCCCTGCCCCATCACCCCTGGACACCCAATGTCACCTCCATGGTGGCAGCAGCTCAGCCACCCGGCCCTGAGCTCTGCGCCCCGGCCAGCCCCGTGCAGCACAGCACGGGGCACCAGAGAGGACCCTCCACGCAGTGACCGCCATGGCAGGGTGATACGCAGTGGGGAGAAGACACTCCATAACCCCAGTGTCAGCGCTGCGGGAACATCCCGGCCACCCAGCACTCAGTGCTGCTGCTGGGAGAGCCACCGCTCCACTGGTTGTGCCCCCTGCGGAGTGAGCAAACCCATCACCTGCTTTCATAAAGACCAAACACTAATGAACAGAAATTACTCATTTCCTGGCCATCCAGGTTTCAAAGCACTAATTTACAGGAGGAGAGCTCTGTCCCTATCACCAGTCCTCCGCCATCCTGTCCCACTTCATTCTGGGGCTCCCGGCAGCTGCTGCCCGGGGGGGGGGAAAGGCTGGAAACACCAGACTTTCTGCAACATTCAAGACAGTGATGTGATCCTGTTGTGAAGAACATAGCTGCTGTTGTCTGATAACCCTGGAGAAGAATCTGAGCAGACACTCAGTGGAGATGAAAAAGAAATGCAAAACCTAATCCTGCTTCAGACTAGTGCATGGGGTCATTCTAAAAGCCTATGGGCGAGTTTCTGATGGGAAGCTGTTTTGAAGAGAAAGGCTGTGCTGGCACCCACGGAGCAGGAGAAGGTTCAGGGGCGTCTCCCCACAGTCACCACTACCTCCTCAGAGCCAACCAGCCATCAGACCGCGGCAGGGAGACCATGCTGGGCTGCCTCCAATCCACCTCCACCCCATTACCCAAAGGCAGCATGCCCTGCAGGGAGGCTTAAGGAGGTACAAAGCACTGCCTTCTAACCTTCCCACAGTCAGTGACAGCCACCGAGCATCAGCCCACTTGGGGAGAAAGCACAGCATCCCAAAGAGGCTTTTTTCTGATCATCTTCACCTCTGAGCAGTGAGGATAAGCCTACAACTAGAGCAGAGCACTTCTGCTCAAATCTGGAATTATTTTATCTGCTCTATTTGCTGACTCTGTGGCAACTGTGAGTAGTTCATCCATACGCTTGAAGAGAGAGAGACCCATCCCCGGGCCCTTGCCCGTGTTTGCTGACCCCCTCCAGACCCGTTCCTGCCGCAGAGGTGCCCCCTCGCACAGGGAGGGCAGCGACTCCGGCTGCCTCGATTCTTGCTGACAGCTCGGAGCTCCTCGGATAAAAGGCACCGAGCTGCCGCAGAGCATGAATGTATTTGAAGTCAGAAGGATTTAAGAAACATTCATGTTTATCAGTTTTAAAATTAACATAAGCATTGCACCTCATAAGCTGAGCTGAAGAGATACCAGAGTCTAAGTCAGGGAGGGGCTCTCTAGATCATTAATCTGGGAGAGCAAGATATATACCTTATACTATCACCAAATTTGGTTGGTTATCTTGCAGCTACCCAGCAGTCAAGTTTTGTTTGTGCAAAAATAATAACCAAGCAATTATTTTTGTTCCCATTTGCCCATCCTATCAGAGGCACCATCAAATGAAGCAAAGGCAGGTTGCTTACCCATGGGCAGCACGAAGAGCCTAGCAAAGCACACATTGCTTTCACATGCGAGACCGTCATTATCTGTAAAAATTGGTTCTCCATCTTCACAGCAAGACGTTTTGGGTACCAGCTCACATTGTGGTTAGCACAGAGCAATCCAGCAGCTGAGATCCGGATGGGAACACCAGACTGAATTAAACTCATCAATCACTCTAGCCCCAAATCTTCCCAGTGCTGCAGGACGTGGCAGCAGGACATGTACCATCTCCACTCGGATGTCTGCATGTCCTGCAGCTCCTTCCAACGGCAAAATACTGGTTCCTCCTCACCTGGGTGATGTGTAGCTCTTGCCAAAGTGGCACGTGGGAGCACCGTGGGAAAGGCGTGTGCCTGGTCTCCAGCTGGTCCCGGTGACCCAGATCCAGGAGAGCCTGGGCGACATGGGACTTCCCTGCACTTCTCATTGACCACCAGAGGAAAGAGGAACCAGAAGCTGCTTTGCTGTCATTGGTGCTTGCCATAGATGAGAACAGCAACAACAAAGCTTATGACACTTTTTGCTTTGATTAAAGGTTTCCCCTTTAATTAAGAACAAGAACTACTGCGACAAAAATAATTGCAATAGAAATCTGCACAACTAATGAGGGCACAGGCACAAGGAGTTGTTAGCACCAAGCAGGGAGGAGGAAAACTTAGAGCCCTCCTTTTCTGCGGGGTTCAGCACGGGGAGGATGTCCAGGTGCCGTGCTCTAAATTAAAATCCGTGTCTCACTGGGCTGAATGCTGAACAAAGATACAGAAGTGTCGGTCCCAGCTTGCCTGAGCTACCCTGTCTCAGCCATAGGACTAGTAGGCTTTCTTTCTCAAGGCATCTTCAGCCTGGCCACCCGTTTCCGCCCATATGCAGTTAACTCTGGCGAACAGCCGGGGTGCCCTAAGTGCCTTGACAACTCCAAAACCACACCAAAAACCCCAGGGATGCAGAAAGGATGCTACCAGAGCAGAACAGATAAGCCCATCTTTGGGTTGATCAATCCAGTGGCCAGGTGAGACACTTCTGCTCCTCTGTCCAAGGGAGTACACCTCTGCCTGCTGTCCCAGGCAATCTTTGAACAAGCAAAGAAGGCTTGAAATACCACCTCTCCCCACCTAAGAGCCTCCTGGGCCTCAAAATACCCAGCAAACCCAAGGAAAACCAAGCTAAGCAGGCTGTGGAAAGCAGAATGACACCAGAGATAACCTGGGGTCAGCCCCAGGCTGGGCCTGAACATGCCAGGACAGCAGGAGCACCAGTTCACACCACTGACCACGGGCTTGCTGCGTCCAGTGTCAACAGAGGCAACTCGAGGAGGAAACTTTTCTTCTGTGGCTTTGGAAACCAAAAGCCACTGCTTTCCAGGTCTTTCCCCAGACCAGGAAACACATGTGAATGTGACAGTCACTGCCTGGCTAAGAGACAACTGACCTGCCGAACCCTCCCACGGATGAGTTGTTTCTCTGCCACCACCTTGTCTCTTGGCTTAATCCAGGGCAATGGAGTACATTTTAAGGCATAACACACACAATTTTTTTTTTCCTCTCTAAACGCAACTTCTTCCACTTCCTTGTCCTCCAACAGCAGAAATTCAAAAGTTATCTACGCTTTAGAAACCAGAAAGACTCCTAAGAACCAACAGAGGCAACCATCCCAACGCAACCATGAACCACTGGATAGGAGAGAAAGCCTTATCCTTTGGTTTTATATTGCTTAAAGACCCAAACAACACAGTTTCAAGGAGAAAGAAATGTTACAAATTAAGAAATTGCACTCTTCTAAAATTGAAAAAATAAGAAATTCCTCTTTCTGTTACTGAGATCTGCCAAAAAAGATAAAAACTCATGTTTCTAGGGTAAAAAAAAAAAAAAGGGGGCAAGCAAAAGCAAGCATGTGCACATATACATGCACCAATACACACATATTTACACCCTCTGCACCCAGATCCATGGTCTACACATATATCAAAAGGCAGCACCCCGCTATGGTGCATGTGGACGGGCGGCAGCACAAGGGTGTCCCTGGAGGTTTGGGGTTGATGTTGTCACATCAGAGGCAGAAACTCATTTCCTCCTGCAGAGGCAGAATTACAGCAACTTATTTCTGCCCTGCTCCTTGATCAGAACGTGTACCGTTGAGGATGCCTGTGAGATCTCTCCTCCTGAGGGAACTAAACCTTGCTGCTTGTCATTGCCACATTCATATTAATGAGGAGGAGAAAAAAAAAAAAAAGCTCAACTAGTTTTGTAGGCACATCAGTAATAAATTCCTCTCTCAAGGAGAGGATGGGAACAGAGCTCAACGAGGGTTATTTTTGGAACAGACCAGACACCAGGCTGCCCTGGGTTTGCACACTCAATATCTACTCTTTTGAGAAGCGCTGGCTGTAGAGGAGGGACCAGCTCCCGCTGCCCTGGGCTCGGCAGGTGGGAGGGGAGCTGGATGGTTTGGTCCTTCATCGCAGTGGGGAACAAACTCATCCTCTCTGTGCACCCCAGGCACCTGAAGAGGGACCTCTGTGCTGCACCATCAGTGCTGGCCCCTTCCCCACAGCAGCTACCTGGCCAAGGGGATGTCGTGCCCAAGGCACTGGGCAGCGTGGCACCCTGCCTGCCCCTGTGCTCCCCTTCCAAGGACGCATTTCTTTCCATAAAGCCACCACACCACTGTGGATTCAGTGGCATTTGCTTTTGGCTGGACTCCCAGCTCTTCGATTCTTGCTCCTGAGCTCTTGGATGAAGGTGAGCAGCCCCAAGAGCTCAGCTGGTGTCTGCTGATCCCAGCTCCTGCCGATGGGATTTTCTGTCAGCTGCAAAACCTTAAGCAGCCAGAAAACTCAAGGTCTGCATCCAACATCATCAGCCCCTGCCTCTCCAGCAGCAGTCCTGCTCCAGCATGGGCATCCCTTCCAAGGGGAGAGGCAAGAGCCCAGCCAGAGCTGAGGCCAAGCTAGCTCCTCTCTGAGGAGGCCAGCAGGATCCAGCAGGTATCCTGGGGCCATCCTGCTCCATGCAGCCTTTAGGTGCTCATGTGTTTCTGCAGGTGACCCTCTTGCACCTTGAGGAGGTGGGACCACTTCTGGGGCAGAGAACACCCTGCTCCAGCTGCCCCTCTGCGCTGCTCTCTGGTCAGCTGTGACCAAGCTCAGTGACCTGCTCAGTGTCCAGCACAGCTCCTGGTAGGAGGAAAGCACCACAGCAAACCTGTTACATTGTTCTCTGGATGGGAAGACCTCACCACAGCCCAGTGTGAGAATCTCCTCTCCCACGACACCAGAGGCGTCTGGAAGCATTTTGAAGGTGATCCCTGCAAAGCTCTATGGTTTCACAGCTTTCCCGCTGTAGCAGATGCTGGGGAGGCCACTGCCGACCCTGAACAGTGCTTCCAACTTGCTCCCAAGCCTTGGTGGGAACAGTTGGGGTGCAGCAAGGGCCAGAAGCTGAGAGGACCTTATGGCCAGCAGGCCAGGACCTTCTCTCCCCTGTGTAGAGCAGGGCAGACCCTAAGAACACAGCCAAGTTCAAGCAAGAGTCCAGATCACCAGCAAGTTGGTATGATGAGGCAGGTCTGGGTCACACTGGGGTGGGCCAGGATCAGGCCCAGTGCTCACTGGGATGATCCAGAGAGATGGGTCACCCTGGGAGTCAGCCTGTTATTGTGGGATGGAGCCAGAGGCTCCCCAGCTGGGCAGGGAAATGCTAAAGACCAGCTCTCCTACAACGATGCCACACAGACACACTCAGCATCATCCATGTCGACCATGCAGCATCATCCATGCCCCAGTCAACAAGGCAGCAGCGTGATTAGGCTCCGTGGACATCTTAGAGACCAGTGGACATCTCAGGATAATTCCCTGTGATGCATTGGGGGCTACTTTTCCTGCCAGATGCAGAGACCACAGGTCTTCTGCTGACTGCTGCCATTCCTGAACGACCATGCTTCTCCAGCGCAACGTTCCAATGTGGCCAAGGCCACATGTGCAACCTGGACTCCTGCCACCAGGCATTAGCTCTACCCATCCAGGGATGCTGAGGTGAAAAGACCTACTCAGTGGAGCATTTACTGAACATAAGCAGTTGCACAGCCAGATCTCAGGGCACAGTCTGCTTCCAAACCCATCCAGCTTCCCCGATGGCAGGCTGTGAACTGTGCTGGTTTAATGATACTTCATTGCAAATGCTCAGGAAGAGCCAGGCAGCAAACGTGATGTGCATGCGACTTACTGCTGCGCATCGTTTATAGCCCAAGGTGGGCAAGTTCAGGCTCAGGAGCAAAGAGATTTGGTTGACAGCACTGAGCAGCAATCGCAGTCCTTGTCTGAAATTCACTGATGCCAAAAGAAACCTCGACATTGGCTTCCACGGGCTACTGTGAAAAAGCCTCTGTCTACCTTGTCAAGACCTTGAAGCCAAGACGGATGACCCCTATAACCAGCAGGGCGAGCCTAGCTCTCAGTGTGCTTCTGACTGAGCTGTCTAGAGTGGGAGACACTTGAAAACCCCCTCACTTACGGTGTCTAACTTCTGGGTGAATCCTGCAGCAGCAGACAGATCTCCTGGCTCCAGCCGATGTGCCAGGAGCATCCCAGCTGGTCCCTAAGGGAAACAGGGGTCAGACACTTTCAAAGTCAACCCCACGCATGGCTCTTTGGTGCTCTGGAGACCACAGCCACCTTCTCTTCCAATGGACTCCTGCAGCAATCTCTGCCCTGACCTCTGAGCAAGATGCTCCCACAAGCAAATCCTTGGTGTGCATTTGTTCTCCTTGTGTTGGTCACCCACCACGAGGACACCTGCCTGGGTGTGAGGTCTGCTGTCCCCGCAGCACTCCGGCCACCACCCTCCTAGGCCCACCCTGCCCTCACATTCCCCATTCGCTGGTGGGACAGACACCCAGGAGATTTTAAAGCGAGTTTCCATTGGGGGTCAATGAAGACAGGTGACAATCCCCACCGCAAAGAAGCAATGCAGCAGGAGGACCATTCAGACTCAAAAGATCTTTGGCAGCTCTCATCACTGCTGTATGCCCATGTGGGACACGAGCAGCAGGGCTGCCAGGGTTGTTCAAGGCACCACAGGGAAGGGAAAGCGTCCTCAAAAGTTTTGCAACATCTAATCCTGGGCTTAAAATGGCAAGAACCACTCCTGTGTTCTCTTCTGGTTGGTGTCCTGGTGGAAAACAGACTTCTTTGCATGGGGCAAAGCAAGATCAGGTCAAAGACTTGCTGCAGGCTGAAGAGCCAAGTTCTAGTTTGGTTTGGATTATTACTCATGTTCCAGCATGGCTCCACCCAAGCAAAGCGTGGAGCAGCTCTAGGGCTGGCCGCACACAGGAGGAGAGCCGGGCACTTCGCATGGGCTTGGCATCTGAGCCTGGAGACAGGGCTCTCCAGCACACAGAGACCAAGCGGCTCTCTGAGGCCACCAGTGAAGCTGGCTGAGACCGCATCTCCTCAGAGCACGGTCCTGCCACCCCCTCCCCAGGCACAGCACCCCAGGACCGGGCCGGTTTGGAGGCAGAAGTACGGACCGCAACTCCCCAGATCCCATTGCAGTTTCCTCCTGGGCCGCTCCCGACCCTCCATGCTTCTCCAGGCTCCGGAGGGCAGCCGCAGGATGCGCAGAGGACCACGGCAGGGGAAGCCGTGGAGCTTCCTCAGCAGGGAAGGTGGGGGGGCAATGGAGAGCAAATGGGGCCCATTGTAGCCCCCCAGGCTCATGACAGCTCAAAGGAGTCCAAGCAGCCAAGAGGTCAGCCCCAAATTAATGCTCCAGCCTCTGATGGCACAGCAAGGGGGTGAAAGATGGTGTGGCACAGAGATCACAGCCACATGTGCAAGAGGATGCAGCCACCTGGAGATTATTTCATAATAAACACATTAAGCACCACAAACCCAAAGACTGGGGACCGAGAACTGGTAATAAGGGCTTTAGACAAGAAGAGATGGGGTAGGAGATTGGTGTGAGCACTGGGACTAGACCCATGCATGGGAGAGAGACTAAAGAACAGCTCTGTCTGTATGGAAAAATAACACACTGAGTCTTAAAAATAATAATAATAAAGGTACCAGAGGGAAAGGTTCAGTCCCTGCATCCCCAAGCACTACCTCAGACAAGCCAAGAGCTTATCCCCCAGAGCTGCTGCCCACAAGGATGGCCACGTCTTACCCCTTCTCCCAGACTCCCCCATTCACATATCTCACACCAACAGAAGATTTAGGGCACCAGGGTTTCCACGCTTCAAGGGGTCCCATCACCTCCCACACATGCCCAGCTAGCTCTACTGGAGAAAAAAAATATGCAACCAGATCTTTTAAAACCCACCAGATTGGCCACACCGAGAGCACTCCTTTTGCTCAGGCGAGTACAAGAGCAGTGAGTGCATCTGTCTCTGTGCTCATTTACACATCACCTGACCTACGATGCTGCAAACCCAACAACAACCCCCCTTTGCATCAGGAGGCCCCCCCCGGGTCCACCGCCAAGGGCCACATTTGAGGTTTTTAAGTAAATCAGCAGGTCCTGCCCCAAGCTGCCCCGGCAAACAGGCTGGGAGCAGCGGCCAAGGGCAGCTCCCCGAGAGCAGTGGGGAGGAATGACCGCGCAGGCTCACATGCTTTTATTTTCTCAGAAAACTTTTGAGCTGAAAGGTGGTCACCAAGGTTGGCGTGTTTAAAATAACAGCTGGGAGGAGAAAGGACGCTGCTCCGGAGCGTAAATGAGAGCCTGTGTTCAGCTCCCCCTGCCCCACGTGGGGGGCATCTCTGTGCCTCCCCCTTCCCCTTGCCGAAACCTCCTGGGTGGGCTCCACTGATTGCAACCGAGCCCCTGTGTTCAAGGGCAAGTTCAAGCCCACGCTGGGTGAGGGCACGGGGATCTCCACGATTTACTGAGATGCTGACAGGCACCCGCAGGGGTGACCCTGGGGTCTGCAGCCTGGCGTGACTGAGCACCGCGGGGTGCGAGGAGCACCGGCGTGGGGGCATCTGCTGGGAGGTGCAAGGCTGGCCCCCAATAAACACATCATTTTCTCTTGGTGGTTCGTGTACAGTAATGTCTAAATATATACTTGACGGAAAGTGTGGAGTGATTTATTTTTGTTATTGTTGGTCTAAAATTATGCTGGCTGGAACGGCGTGGCTGAGTTATTGGGCCTCGCTGGGCACACGCGAAACATTATCTAAGATATGTCATAAAGCAAATATTAGCAGGACCTGCAGTGGGGGTTATGCAAGGCCACTGCTGCCAAATGCAGCCACCGCACAGCAGGGGCCACCGCCGAGGGTGACCTCATCCTGCTCTGCCACTGGCAGGTCCTCCAGCCAGCCCAGCCACCATCCATCAGGGTGGAGGAGGAGGAGGACCATGGCATCATCTTGCCTTGGGAAGATGCCAAGCTGCAACAGGCTGTGTCGGGCAAGGGCTGTGTCAGGCTCCTGGCCACCGCATGTGAAGCAGGAGAAAATCCCCCTCCTCAGAAGGGGTCTGAGCCGCCTGGCTTTTCTTGCAGCCCATCTCTGGTAGCAAGATGCAATCCCCTCCAGGGATCCCATACGGGAGTTATTAGCCTTTCATCAGCAAGTGTGCAGATGAATGTTATCAAAATCACAAAGCCACCATGTACTCTAGACACCCAACCCACCCGAACTCAGCAGCCTGGTTCTCTGCGATGTCTTTCCAAAATTTATTTTGTGCCGGGGGGCGGGGGGGGAGGGGGCACTGACACCAGCAGGAGCCTCCCTCCTCCCCCCTTTCTCATAAGGACGTTTCCCTGCTGCCTTTCCATGTGGTGGCCTTCATCGCCATGCTGTCCCCCTCATCACCACCTCTCTGTGCTCCCCATCTCCCACTGTACATGCCTGATGGCAACTGCAAAGCACAATATCCCCTACAGCCCCAGCTGAGACAGTCTTTGATGGGCACAGCAGCAGTGACCAGAGAACACTCTCCACCCCTCACCCCAGGCACCCACTCGCCCAGGAGAAATCCCCATCACACAGAGAGGCTGAGAAAGAGGAGAAGAAGCTCTTGCCAGGAGGACACGTTCAAGGCAGAGCTCACCAGAAAGCCACTCTGTGCAGATGAGCTATGGTGTGTGGCCATGGATGTCTGGCAGGTCCCTGGGTGGGAGAAAGTCAGAGGTCCCACGTCCCCCCGCCAGTCCCAGTTGCAGAGCAGGACCTGCAGTGGTGGGAGCAGAATACAGCTCAGGAGCCGAGCTCAACCTCAGTGAAGTTCTGGCATAGCAGGCAGCAAGCTCATTTTTAAGAAGCATCAGGCCCTGCAACCCCGCAAGCCTGAGCCCTGCAGATACCCAGCCTGCAGACCCCAAGACCCGCGGCGTGTGTCCCGGCACCGCGCAGACCCAGTGCCCCTGCGAGGGCAGGGCTCCCTGGCCACGGCTACCAAACGGCTACTTCCTCCACCTGAGCCACCGCTCCAAGCTCCAGCACAGCCACCGGGGAGGAACGCACCCTGGAAAGAGCTGCCTCTAAAGCCCAAATGAACTAGGAAAGCCACTGCCCCTGTGGCTTTCATCTGCCCCCACGCCAGCCGCTCAGCATCAGCAAACTGCAGGGATTTCTGCTCTCTAGCAGGGCGTACCCGCAGCCCCAGAGCCCGTCTCTGCTGCACCAGCCCCTGCCCCGAGCCCCCCGAGCTGCCAAGCGCTGGCAGTGGGGCCAGGAGAGCAGCACTGAAAGCCTGATGGGGGATGCTTGCAGCACTCACAGCAGCTAGACACCTAACACCCATGAATTTCTAACCTCCTCTTGGTACAAAAAGCACCTGTTACTCCTTCAAAATCCCTGCTGTGCACACCCTGGCTGGGTCAGCAGCCCAAAGATCCACAAAGCAGGACGGGCGCTAGGTTTCTGCAAACAAGAGGAAGAACGCAGGTGTTGTTCCTCTCCCACTTGCAGGACCTCACACCAAAGGTCACCGACACAAGAGACCATGCCATGGCATTCTCCAAGTGATCTGCAGGAAATGCAGGAATGGACTCCAATTTTACAAAACATTTATTTAAAAACAGCTTCTTTGTGGATCAAGGTTTCCTTCCAGAGAGTACCCAAGACTCCATGGCCACCAATTCCCTCCAAACAGCCCTGGTCCCCGCTTGGCTCTGGCATGAGGATTTCACTGCAGATAGGGATAGATCTCACCCTTTTCCACCTCTTTTCTCTATCCCAAGCAAATTCCCCTTCCTGTCCTACTGCCACACACCCCTGCACTCAGGGACAGACTTCAGGCAGTGGGTGTGCATCCCCTCTAACCCCCAGCCACCACTGACCCTCACACCAGGCTGCCTGCTCCAACCCCTCTCCCACGGGAACCCCGGATAAACCCAAGCTGCAGCAGCTCCTCATAATGTCGAACCCAGCATCGAGAAGGTAAACTTAAATAAGGCTTCTCGGGTTTGTTTCTACCTGGAAACACCCCCAACCAGAAACCTTCAGTTTGATATCGCAAGCACAAAGTCAGTGATCCCTGAGCCACTTGTCGATGAGAAACTCCCACTTTTAGAGATGTTTCTTGACCAGCAGAGCCCCGGTTCCAGTTGGGAACCACCTTCTGCACCACAGGCACCTTCCCGGGTGTTGGCCTGTGCGTAAGACGGACCATGGGTGACCTTGCCAGCAGCACCGGCTGAGTTCCGTAGCACAGCAAAGCAACTCAACGCCCTCCAGGAGAAACCAGCCTCTGCCCAGGCTTCTCCCAGAGCAAAACCTACAGCTCCTCCAGTCAGGGGGAGGGCCTGGGTGGGGTCGGTGGAGCCACCAGCCTGCAGCAGGGACAGGGATGGAGACCGACCCACCACTTCAAGCTGTCCTTAACTTCACCCGTCCTGATGCTCTGCCCACTCTATCACAATCCAGCTCGGGAGGCAGATGTCTGCAGACCTCGAAAAAAACACGCAAACTGCTTACTCAGTGATGCTAACCCTTCTCATTTCCTCTCTCCTCGGGACAGAGGGGTGCAGAGTTCAACACTTCCCTCTCCCGTGGCCCCTTCTCACCCCCCCACCCATCCAAAAGCCCACATTCTTCTATTAAACTTCACAAGCTGCCCTGGTTTTCCTTCTCTCAGCATCTCCTTCAAACACACACACGCTCACTCTAGGCAAGAGACAGGAGAGCTGAGCAAGCTTCATCTACAGAAGAGAAAATTAAGACAGCAAACTCTCTCCCTACAGATCATCTTTAAAGTTTTTTTAAAATTGTCCTTCTTTATTAGTCCCAGACAGAAATCTGAAACCCCCTTTTAAAAAAAAAACAGAGATATATAATGATTTTCAAAGCTGTGTCACATAATTAATGTCACATTTATCTCTTCAGCTGTAGAGATAAAAAGAAACCATCTATTCATGTCCTTGTTATTTTTTATTCTCCTTTTAAACCCAGTGTTTAAATCCATGGGATGAGGGTACTCTAATGCAGGGGGCAAGGCTGACTTTCCCCTTACCCCACACACTGATGGCGATAGAAGATCTCTCCCTCCCCTCTCCCCCACACCGTTTTCTCCATCGCTGCCAACCAGAGGGTAGCAAGGGCTGAGCATCCTTTTGCCAAAACTCTCCCTCTCCCTCCCTCTTCTGCTCCACCACCGTAAGTTCAACAGGGGACATTTCAGCAGCGGGGAGTTTTTCTCCCGTCTTCTTCGGCTGAGCAGAAGGCCAACCTCTCAAGGTCTCCTGTGATGCACAGACTAAGTCCCACAGTAGTATTAGTTTTTAAAAGCCATGTACATTTTCCACCATTAGCACAGTTTTGATTCATCTCATATTGCGTTCTGCTTCATTTAGGGGGATGCTGTCCACATTAAAATGATATTTAACACTGCGCTGCTCCCTCGGGCCACCAGGAACACCTCTGAGCGGCAGCGCTGAACGGGACCACCAGCGCTTCTCCCCACGGCTGCTCATTCCCACCCCGACTCCTCTCAGCTCAGAGCCACCTCCTTCTGCATCAGATGAGGACGTGGCGGTGACAGCCTCAGAATGATGTCCCAAGAAGCAAGAAGGTCCCTTTAAGATAGCTGATGAATCTGGCAGATAATCTGGTTTTGATTGGCTTATGGCAGCTCTGTATCGCACTTAGAGCTCTCCAGGGCTTCCAGCAAGCTTTGTATCCCAAACATCCCCTCGGTATTTCACCAGGACCCATGGACTGCTGTCTGCCCTCAGCCTCTGGTCCCACCAAGGACCTCTGTCATTAGATATTCTCCAAAGTGTGGGGGGTTGAATAACACCAAGTATCACGCAGAGCAATCGGTGAATATTGTGGTCAGAGAAACGGCTGCTGGGTCTCGGGAAGCACATGGGGTTGGAAGGGACCTCTGGGGATCATGCAGTCCAAGCCCCTGCCAGAGCAGGGTCACCCAGAGCAGCCTGTTCCAGGGCTCTGCTACCCCCACAGGAAAGAAGTTCCTCCTCATGTTTAGGTCAAACTTCGTATATTCAAGTTTTTGCCCATTTCCTCTTGTCCTGTTACTGGGCACCACTGAAAAAAAGACCAGCCCCGTCCTCCTAACACCTTCCCTTTAAGAATTTATAAGCATTGATCAGATCCTCCCTCAGCCTTCTCTTCTCCAGGTGAAAAAGATCCAAGTCCCACAGCCTCCCCTTATAAGGGAGATGCTCCAGGCCCCTCATCATCTCTGTAGCCCTCTGCTGTCCCCTTTCCAGCAGTTCCCTGTCCTGGAACTGGGGAGCCCAGAACTGGACCCAGTGCTCCAGATGGGGCCTCCCCAGGGCAGA
>JAOTQQ010000071.1:18315663-18337130 GCA_026546715.1 Gallinago undulata
TGGCTCATGGGCATCCTGTTGTCCACAAGAACTCCCAGGTCTTTCTCCTCAGAGCTGCTCTCCAGCAGGTCAGCCCCAGCCTGTCCTGGGGCAGGGGGTTATTTCTCCCCAGGTGCAGCACCTTACGCTTGCCTTTATTGAAGTTCATCAGGTTCCTCTCTGCCCAGCTCTCCAGCCTGTCCAGGTCTCTCTGGATGGCAGCACAGCCTCCTGGGGTGTCAGCCACCCCTCCCAGTTTTGTGTCGTCAGCAAACTTTCTGAGGGTACATTCCATCCCTTCGTTCCAGTCATTGATGGATATATTGAAGAGGAGTGGATCCAGTACCTGACCCCTGGGGTCATTACACATTACAAAAACACACTACAAAGAGCAAACTGCCCCTCCCCACCTGCTCTGCTGTAAGGGAGCATTTTGGGTCAGTGATAACCACAACCTCAGGTGGCAGCTGCCAGGCTTGAGGTCACTGCTTTCAGTCCAGCTCCCCAACCAGCAGGTCAGAGCCCTCTTAGTCTCATGCCTTTGGTGTAACCAGGGCAGAGCCAGCTGCCCCACACCTCCTCAGGCACAGCGGAGGTAGCAATGCCCACGGGGTCACTGTCCCCCAGCCCAGACCTGTGCCCAGCTCAAGGAGTGCTCCTCCAGCGAGCCCAGGCAAAGTCTAACCAATTAGCCATAAACCACAGATAGGTTTAATTTAGCATTTCTGCATTCACTGCTGCTTTTTTTCAGGCAGAATAGTATACCCACAGAAGAAACACCAGCCTTGAACATCCTCATTGGGCCAGGAGCAGTCTGGGGAGATGGAGCCCAGTACCTGCCCTTTGCCAGTCAGGGCAGGGGTGGCCCACAGCAGTCAAAACCTGGGATTCAGACTCATTCCGGGGTGAGGACAGCCACCTCTGAAACACGGCCCTGGGAGGCAGCTCGGGAAGGGACAGGCATTGAAACAAGCCAGAGCTTTGCTGTGTCCAGGCACCTGAGTGCCACCAGGGTTGTGGGGAAACTGCAGAGCCAGCAACAAAAATGAGTCCATGAGCTTCTCCAAAGAGGCTTCACAACCACTTGAACACACCAGTGGCCATCCCAACTTTCCTTCCTTTTTCTCTCTCTTGAGAAAGAAGAAGGGACATTTTTGTTCCTGGAAGCTTCACTCACAAAAAGCAGGGGAACCAAAGCAACTCTTCACTTGTTCACATTGAGAACATGTAATCTTGACGTGAAATGGTTGCTCTAGATAAGATATCTTCAAAATGCCCTACGAGCATCTGGCTGCACAGCTTACACCCTGACTTACCGTCAGCTCTTCTCTCTGCCCCGAAACAAAAACACTTACTCGGGCAAAAGCATCTGATGGAGCAACTCCAGCCTATGGAGCCACTGATAAATCATGGTTACAAACTGAGATTGTGGCTTGTCTACAAAGTCCCTTCTAACTGAGTGGGTGAGTGGCAGGAGAAAAAGCTGCACCACTGATGGGAAGGTCTCCCATGACTCCTGAGCACGCTGCACAGCACACACGCTCCCAGCATCTGCCACGGGATGTGCATGGAGAGACAAGAGTGCTCCCCAGTGTGCAGACAGACACACGAGTCGTGAACGACTCTGTGGGGAGCTTCAAGTTGCAAGAAGTCCCAGCTGTGTCCCTAGAAACGGAAAAAGGGGCCGAGCTGCTGCGGCAGCTCTTCTCACTGAGCAGGGACCAAACCAGCCCGGGAGGGAACGGGGCAGTTCGGAGCTGCAATCTCCCAACTCCAGAGATGTGATGGCAAGCGGCACTAGAGAAGTGGTGGGAGCCCCTGCGGGGGTGTCCCAGACACGGTGTGCTCCTCCTGCTCACCCCCAGCCCCTCTCCACTCTCATCCGCCTCCTGCTCCGGGGACTCTGGGGACTCAGGTCTCTCCCCTGTTTTCCCTCTTCTCTTCCCACTCTTCCTCACCCAAAGCCCCCTCTCTCCCCCCACCAGAGTATCACAGCTTTTCCCTGCACAGCCAAGAGCCACCCTTGGCAGGCCATGTCCTGTGCAGACTTTTTGCTGTTTGTTTTGTTAAACACTCTGGTTGGCTTCCACTCTTCAGCCCCTTCAGGAGGAACCATCAGAGCTCTCTGGGCTCAGGGCTGGGAAGCCACTGTCCCACCCCAGGGCCCAGGCTCTGCCCTCAGGCGCCAGGCAAGGGCATCATTTCCATTTCCAGTGACACAAACCCCTGCACGGAGCAGAGCAACCACAGAAGCAGCCTCGCCGTCTCCAGAAGCTGGTCTCTTCAATTTACCTTTCTGAAGCAATCCCGCGCTCTCGTCTCTTCAAGCTCAGCTCTGCTTCTCAAAGCCGAGCGGGGCTTCCCTTCAGGCCCTGAGAGCTGGCTCTCTCCCAACACACCAGCCAAGACTCCTGAGTGTCCCCAGGCAGCCCAGGGGTCCCCATCCAGACTGGAGCTGGGAGCTTGCTGAACACTGAGTCACAGCCGCCGCCACGTCCCTGGAGAGCCAGGACAGCAGGAGCAGAGAGCCCAACAAACCAGCTCATTATCTAGCAAAGCACAACACCAGAAGCCCTGTCTCCCTGTTCCATGCTGCTCTGATCTGCCTGGGAGAAAGCATCTGCCTTTTGATCTGCCTGAGCCGTGGTGCCACCACAGGCAGGGCCACGGCTGGAGCCCAACGCCCCCGTGGATAAACCCTCCATCCCCCCCCAGCACACCAGGGGCGAGAAGGGGGATCCACGCCTGGCTGCAGGCACTAGAGGAACCCCTCTGCTCCACCATCCCCAGTGTCTCTTTAAAGGCACAGCATACCCATCCCCAGATGGGCCACTTAGCCCTGGATTTGTTGAATGAAGTTATTTATGAGAGGGTTCGCAGGCATAGAGAAAGATCTTTTGTAGAGGGACGTCCCGTAGCAGTAATCCCTTCATCTGTTTATTTATTTATAGAAAGATATTTATGTAGGATAACACACCCCCGGAGACGCAGCTCCCCCGCTCACACACTCGCCCTGCTAACACAAGCAGCGACATACGCAGTTTCTATGGGAGGATGATTAATTAAAACCACTCTATGTTCACCGAGGGAGCTCCCCCCAGGCAGCACAGACCGTGAGTCAAACTTGGATCTGGAGCACCTGGAGACATGGTCTCTCTGTACACGGCGTCTCAGGCAAGATATTGAGCTCATGTCCCTCCAAGAGGGATGACAACATCTGGCCAGCACAGCCCAGGGGACAGAGGCTACAGACTGCTCTTGGCCATAGGTATCCCTTGAAGAAACCCCTTCTCCATTCTCCCCTGCTTGGAACAGGGCACCCACTACCCGCAATGCAGCAGATTCACTGGGGCCCCAAACAACGGGCCAGACCACAGGACCCCCACCTTTCCTTGTGCACCTACAGGTTCATTTTTTCCACCCAGAGCAAGGAGGAGTGTAGGGCAGGAGATAGAGATGGGAAGCCAAGCGTTAAAAGCCAAGAAGTGGTGGCATTTCTGAACAGAGACCCAGGGAGAGATTGCTGAGACACCACCTTGAGCAGGGACGGAGATTTTGTGGTACAGCCCATGGAAAATTGCATCCCTTCTGCTTTCATAAAAGGAAACACTGGCTCCTACTCCCAACAGGAGATTTGGGGAAGCCCTGGAGTAGGGCACTTTGTTTCTTATAGAAAATAACTAAAATTTGAGGGGACTGGGGACAAGTGGATGGGGATGCTGCAGGAAGAACAGACCTACACGGTATGGTGTAGACCAGGGCTCCAGCCACACATGGTCCATGGGACTGGTGTCCTGAGCCTGTTCCCCTGCCCAGTCCTCTCCTTCAAAAAGCCTCTCGATATTGCCGCTGGAACCGGGTGTAAGTGCATACATGTGTTCAGGTATGGCTTTAGTGCATCTCCTGGGCTTCAGGAGCCCTCCCCAAGGCCTGGGGCTACACTGCTCTCTGGGTGCAGACAGGTAGTTGATGAACACAGCCCTTCTGAGCTGATACAAAAAACCTGCAGAACATTTATTACAAAGCCCTGTCTGTCACTACCCGGCTGCAAAAATCAGGGAAGTCTGTTAAGTCTTTCTGGATTTCATCTATTGAATGTTAGAAGTGACCTGCCTGGCTTGAGGAATACGAGACTCAATTACCATGGGCCCCTCAGCTAAAACATACCGAGGGATGTGTCTCAGCAGACATGGGTACCTGGTACCGCTCCCAGCTGGCACAGGGGGTTATCAAGGGCTGCTCCTCCTCAGTCACCCAGGCACAGCTTCCATGTTTCTCCAAGCACTGTGTGTTGAAGTCGGCAAGATCCATTCAGAAGGATGCTAGCAGCCTTGCTGCAAGCCCAGGAGGCACAGGAGCTCCACAGCTGAGCTTCAGAGATCTCTGGGCCAAGCAGAAGAGGGCCTTTTGCTCTCAGCAAGTCTAACCCTTTGCCATGACACTCATCCCACCCCTTTGGGAAAGATGAGGTCAGTGCACCAGCACAGGAACACTCTGTGCTCCTTCTAAAATACCTTTCCAGTAAAAACAGCCATACATGGGGGATGCTGATATGAGTAGCCAGATTACAAGCCCAAATTCAACGTTAGCCCAGCTGATCTATAGCGACTTCTGGTGACTTGAACTAATGAGACCAGCTGCAGCACGAGTGCAGAAAAGAAATCAGTGTTGTTCCTTCAACGTAGCCATCGTCCTCCTCCCAGTGCACAGACCAGCCCAGAGCCCTGAAATGGGCTTGCAGATGGAAGGGACTTGCTGGATGGCTGAAGGATATGAAAAGAGAGAACGAGAAGAAAGAAGGACCATTTGTTGCACAAATGGGTTTAGTGGGTTAAACTTTTCCCCTTCTACCAGTGCATGCAGGAAAAGGGTAAGAGGCCGTAGAGAAGCAGCCGATGAGAACACACCTGTGGGGGCTCTGCCCACCCAGCGCAGGTTGTCCCAGCATGACTGGAGCAAAGACAGAGAGGGAAGAAACAGGCACATCATGTCCAAAGTCACAGCAGGGACTTCCACTGGCAACCCAGGCCTGACAGAATCTCTTCCCATCACTGCAGCACACATCATTCGAAAAACTTCCACCAACTGCATCGAGGCAGTGCCTGCTCCTAGATCCGAGCCTGTGGCAACAGCACCTCCAGCCCCAGGTGCTGGCTGGGGAACCTCGCTCACCCTCACAGACTTGTTCTCCTTCCCTCAGTCCCACCGCCCCTCTATGAAGCTCCTTTGCTCCGCTACAGAAGAGGGAACAGGGCACCCTCCATCCCCAGGCTCTGTCCTCCACCCAACCGTTCATTCGGGGAAGGAACGCAATCTCCATTGTCCTCCCACTTCCATCCAAAGCGTTTTGGCACAACTCCACAGACAGGAAAAACATAACCATAAATTCTACTTCTGAATACCCCCGCGCTTGAAATCCTAAAATTCTACAAGGAAAAGAAAGAGCACAGCACCTCCTGCTGACCCTGGTGCAGCTGACCGACCAGCCCAGCCAGACCGAGCCACGGCCAGACGCAGGTAGGGCCACTCAAAAGCAACGTCACTGACACTTGCACGAGGGTCCACATCACTAAATACAGAAGCGTGGAGCTTTTAGGCTGAGGTATACACTGAGACATACATTATGAGTCAAATTAATCCAGTTTGAATAAAACCCGCTCACGTGTGCAGATCACCACCTTATCGCATCCTGCAGGCGAATGTTAAAAAGCCATTTGTCAAGAATTTTGCATCCTGGATTAGACTCCTTCATTTTAACATATGCAGCCCACCACAAAACAACAGTTTATTGTCCCTTCTGCTGATGCACAGGTTTATGCAAGTGGTTGAGGCACCATCCCTGGAGGTGTTCAAAAGACGTGTTGACGTGGTGCTGGGGGACATGGTTTAGTGATGTGGGTTTTTTTGTCAGAGTTAGGTTGATGGTTGGACTAGATGATCTTGAAGGTCCCTTCCAACCTAGATGATTCTATGATTCTATGTGCCCGACAGCAGTGGCCCAGTTCTCAGCCACTGCAGCTGAACCCCACCTGCAGCAGGCAGCTCCAGCACAGAGAACAGTGGGCACATCTGATGCCTACAAAGAAAAATAAAGCAAATTAAATACATCCCACTCACACAATTGAAAATGTTCTGGTGCTTTTTTTCATGCCCAGCTCTCAGTGTTCGGGTTGGACCATTTGCAGCAGCCACGCAGGACCAAATCAAAACCAGATCCAGCCTATCTTCAGCGCAGCAAGCCTCCTCCCACCAGATGATGGTGGTGTAGGTCATGGCCCGTCCTGCCTGTGCTGTGCAACAACCACGGGTCACAAGAAGCTCACAGCTTTAGCTAGGGTCTCTCTCCAAAAATTCGCACTCTGTAGGAGGGCTGACCTTACTCTCATAACAGGGACAGGCCATTCTGCCTTGCTGCTGCTCAGCATCTCCACCCCAAAAGGGGAAAGCCCAAAAAAATCCTGTTTGCTGTCAATGTGACCTGGAGGAGCCTTGGCTGTGCCTGCAGGGCAAAGATACGGAAGAACAGGATGGAAGCACCAGCCAGGGGTGACCAGGCACACCAGTGCAAGCTTGGAGCAACACATTAACATGGAGAAGAGCCCCTTCTCCTGCTTCTCACACTGAGATGCTGCAGGGAGGGGAAATGCCTCCCAGGAAGGAAAAAAAGTGAAACTGTGCACCCTCCCCACTACACGGCCTTTAGCAATCCTCAACAGCGGGGTCTCGGCGGCCAGCAAAAGGGGGACACACTGACACCTGTCCTCATGGCAATCAGCAGCGAGGGCACATGTTTCAAGGGGGGATGTGGCTGGGGGGGGACTCACAATGGCCTAGGATCCAACACATCCTACAGGATCCTTGAAGCAAACGCCTCCCCAGAAAGCAGAAATCCAAAATCCCTAGGACAGGACAACACAGGATGCCCACCCACCACCCATCCAGTTAGCATCTCCACGTGGTGGCCAAAAGCACTAGGTGTTTCACAGAGGGTTCCTGCAGACCTGAAGCATCACTTACAGGGTCATCTGCCCGTGAGGAAAGTTTTTTCTTGACCTCTGCTACTTAAATGTCAGCTCATGTCCACAGCTCTCCCCAAAGGCTTCTTCATTTTCCCTCAAACCTTTGCTATCACGATTCCCCTTCTTGTGGCACTGCCCCGCTGACTACTCCCCCCTTCACTTTAACCTGCAGCCAACAGGGTGGCAAAATGTCCTGTCTTGGGTTACTTCCCTAGGTTTCTCAGAGCTCCCAACAGTGGAAAGGCACCAGGATCCCCACCTCACTGGAGGGGAAAGCAAAACATCTGCTTTCAAGCTGGCACTGCTAATTTGTCACCAACAGCAAAGGGCACGCGAGGATGCTGCAATGCCACCTCTCCAGACCCAGAAAGGCTGAGGACTGGGCTGTTCAGAGACTGACATGCACTATTTTTCCAGGCCCCCTGAATAGGGACTTGGCTGCTGTCCTACCCCAGACAAAGATACGCCACCTCCTGTGAACCAGGACCGACACCCACCAGCCTTTCCTGGGCTAGTCTCTGGCAGTGAGAGGGGCATGGAGAGAGCATCCCCAAAACTGCAGTATTTCAGATGGGGAGGTTGCTCAAACCCCGAGTAAATCCTGACATCCCCCCTCCAGCATCATACCCAGCTGAGCCTGGCATGGTGCTGGAGAAGACCACAAGGTAATTAAGAGAAAAAGGGGGAAGAAGGGATGCACAACCCCTGTCCCTGCAGCCCTCCCCAGCCCCCATGGCCATGCCCTGGCAGTGAGCTGGCAGAGAAGGGGGGGGTGCAAGGGGAACCCCCCCCCCTCACAGAGTACTTGTGTGTGGCCTGGCTATGGTGTCACAGCATCAGCTGGGTTGCAAGGGAGGAAGGACGAGGACAAATTGCAGCTGTAAAATATTTTTGTCTTAAACAGGAATCTGCCCCATTGGCCAGACGCTCCTGGGATGAGCCCTTGCTCCCCCTGGTCCCAAGAAAACTATGCTCAAAGTAATGCAGACAGTCATCATGAGGAGCATTCTTCACTGTGGACAAAGCCCTGAATACCCTTCTCTTAAAATACAAAGCCCTAACACACACAGAAAGCCCTGGCCATGGGGGACAGGAGGTCCTCTCCATGGCAGCACCACACATCAGGTGGCACAGAAAAGAGGTGATGAAGGGTCAAGCATGGCAAGCACAACCTGGAAGACTGGAAACATGGGTCAGGCTTCACCCCACGCTCCGCACCTGCATTAAATGATTAAGCGATTGAGAAACTCCCAAGGGAAGCAGGAGAGAGAGGTCAGCGTGTGGAAGGATGGGGCAGTGAAACTGCCACTGGGGAGGCTGGCAGCACCAGGAAAACGGGGACACAGGGATGGGAAGGGACTGGGACACTTGACTTGCTTGTCTGCACCCCTCCGTCATGCACACCCACCCACGGTGGGGGCTTTTGCTTTGTCTCTCCTAAAGCCCTCGCAAGGTGCTCCCCCCATCACCACTCGTCTGCAGTTTTTCATCATAGAATGGCTTGTTTTGCAAGGGATCTTTAAAGGCCACCTAGTCCAACCCCCCTGCCCTGGGCAGGGACATCTCCCAGTAGATCAGGTTGCTCACAGCCAGTGAATGTTTCCAGGGATGGGGCACCTACCACCTCTCTGGGCAACCTGGGCCAGTGCTTCACCACCCTCATAAATTTGTAAAATATGTCTTCATTATATCTAGTCTAAATCTCTCTTTTAGTTTAAAGCCATTACCCCTTGTCCTGTCATAGCAGGCCCTGCTAAAAAGTCTGTCCCCATCTTTCCTGCAGGCCCTCTTTAAGTACTGAAAGGCCATATAAAGGTCTGCCCAGAGCCTTCTCTTCCCAGGCTGAACAACCCCAACTCTCTCAGCCTGTCCTCATGTCCTTAATCACGACCGAAACCCACCTTTCCCTGCAACGCAGAGAACACCCCATCTGCAGGGTCCTGGCTATTCAGCTCAGTAGGTCCTTTGCCACTTCAGAGAGTTTGCCCTTTGGTAAGAGAAGATGAAAACCCAATCACCAACTTCACTTCAGGCTGTCAGCATCGCGGCAAATCCCGGTGAAGTGGGGGACAAAGGGAGGGAGCTGCTGTTTCTCCAGCCTGCAGTACAAGCGTCCACCGTGGCTCTTAACAGAGAGGAAGCACTTTTTCTTTCAGACTAACATCCAGCTTATATTGTTCCTTTTTAGCCTGGAAGACAAAATTGTAAGAGGCTATCTTCAATGTGAAGCGTGAAGTATCCGGTGTGGGCACTGCATTGAGAACAACACAGAGCCCTAGGAACTGGAGACCGAGGGCAGAGGAAGTCCATCAAGTGGTTGATGAAGAATTGACTTTAGAGCTTACAAGTGCGACTGCTACCATTCTTTAATATTACCTGGAATGGCAAAACTTTCTTTAATTTGATCAAGTATGGGTTCCCCACCTCCTTTGTCATCTAAAAAGGGGATAGAGTTGGCACACCTCTTTTAAACTGTCCAAAAACAGAGAAAATGCACACAGTTACTGTTGACCAAGCAACCGACGGTGACTCATCTTCTCACATGCAAAAACACTCCCTGCATGGAGCTACTAGCCAGGTTTTGCTCCATGAGACCAGTCTGGTGGAACTGGTGAGACAGCCTGCTGTGTTTTTCTTGGAGGGGAAGCAGTGGGATATGTGGACATTACTGAATAAAAATCATTGCTCCACATTAACAAGCCAGTCATTCAACAGCACAACATTGGTCAAAAAAAGAGAAGATAACTCTTTACCCACCTCTTCGCTGCATGGCTCTTTGAAGCCTGCGGCAATCAGCTCTGCCCCAGCCTCCCCTGCACATCAGGGCCAACACAGGACCCTTGTGCTGCACGGCTTGGCTTCTGATGACAAAATCCTTCCAAGCACCAGAAGATATCATCAACACTGCAAACTAATGGATGCCTTCAAAATCCCACTGGAAAAGGCAAGCACTTCTCCTGCCAAGCCCACCAAGAAGGGATGAAAGGCGAGCCCTGATGGCTGTAGTTAGTACTGAGCAGTGTAAGTGGAGGGGTGGGTGTTACCAGCCCTCATCTGAGATCCCTCTGCACGGACAGGGCTGACCCTGAAGCTGTTCCTGCCAATTATGCATGTACAGAGGTGCCAGCGGTGGGTTCCTAGTGGTGGTGGACAAGCCAGACCTGGGCAGCACTAAGCACAATCGGAGGAGGAACACCCTGTCCATGTCCCCCCCAGGACACCAACCCAGCAGAGGTTCCACTCCCACTGCAGGACCTTGGCGAGACTCTGAACCACGTGGGGGGAAGACACCAAGCAGCTATCCATCCCAAGCACTCAGATCCAAGCACTGACGCCTTTAAAAAAAAAAAAAAGAAAACAAGTAAAAAGAAAACACGCAACGTTCTTCTAACCGTCTGCTGGTTCACTCCTGCCCTGCCATTTCTGTGCCTGCGCTGCAACACATCCTCCAGCTTGGCAACGGATTTCCCTCAGAAATGCAAGTCTTTAATCAGGAATTCATAGCAGGAGAAATCAAGAAGAGAAAGGGGAGGGGTGGAAAACACCCAACTTTTCCTATTTTATCTAGTACCAAAGCCTTTTCCAGGTCCACTTCCCTTTGGCTCACTCATTCTTCGGGGTCTATCACCATATTTTAGGTAATGAAATGCACATTTGCTGGTCAGCTCTAATATACCCAGAGGGTCTGGTTTTCACGTGTGCTTGTTTTAAACTTAAGGGTGTTGTAAAGCTGTTCCAACAGCCCAGGGATGGGACGATAAGACATGGCAGGCAGCGCCTGTTCAGTGGGTGGTTGTGGTATTAATATTTATCCCATAATTGAGGGAAGACGTGACAACATGAGAAAAGCAAACCACCACCACGTTCCCTTACAAGGCACACACTGAACTCTTTACAGAGACCACCAGACAGGAGGCATTTCATACAATCCTTGTTTATTCCAAAGAGAGAAAATCCTCTTACAAGCCAAGTCCATAAAAATAATAAGAAAAAAAAAAAAGAAACAAAAACCAGAGCTTAAAGTAAAATCAGGTCTGCTGGCCCCAGCGCTCCCAGTGGAGGAATGCCATGCTGGAGCATCCCCTGGAGCAGAGCATCCTGGCCCAGCCCTGCCCCACGGAGGATGTGGCTCCATCACAGCACCCGCCAGGCAGGCTTCGGGCCACCAAGCCAGACCAGGCTCACAAAGCCACGGAGAAAAAATTCTCATGTAAATTGATTTTGTGCTCGCTTGGTAGAGAAGAAAACTAAAGATGTCTTATTCACCTTGGAAAGCAAATATAGCCATCCTTCTTGGAGCAGACACCGAAAAATTTTGCAGAGCTGCAGATGAGCGAGCAAACAGGGCACGGTGAGAGCAGAGGGAATGGCAGAGAGCGCGTCCCGCTGCGATGGAGACGCCGAGCGAGAGGCGGTGGGAAGCCAGAGAGCAGGTGCGAGAGGGACAGACTCATCCACACAAACCCCCTCTTGCTGGAATGACAACGTGATGTAAAATGACTGCCCCAGTTTGGGGATGTCAGGGCATGGACCTCCAGCTTTCCCTTGATTTCAGTTGCTTGAAAAGCCCAGGAGAGGAGGAAAAAGGTTTCCTGAGACACTTGGGATGTGCATAAAGAAAAGTGAGCTGAAATGGTGTAGAGAGACTCAGAGAGCACACACCTGCATTAGGGGACTGGGAGTACAACTGGAAATTAAGTCCATCTCCATGACTTATGTGCCTTCTTTGCATGTGGGCAACTCCTTGGCCTGACAGCAAAAGATGCAAAGGAGCACGACCCCCCTGAACTCCTCCAGCCGCAGGCAAGAATCAATGCAATTAATTACACTTCATGCTCGCTGGGGCACGGACCACAGATGAGGAGGTTGAGAGACTGCGTGGCCAGGCTGCAGCAGGGCCTAGAGGTCCCACTTGGACTTTTTTGTGCTGGTGGACAGCGAGGAGGGAGCTGGGACAACCCCAGGGCACAGACCCGTCCCAAAGCCACCTCCAACCCAGTTACCCCGAATGCTGCCTGGGCTGACAGAGGGCTAAGGGAGGGCAAAACTCGCTACGGCTGCTGGGGAGGAAAATAATCTGTTTGCATGGCTGTCCATGGCCACAGGTAATGAGGGCGAAGGAGACTTGGTTTTACTTGGTTTTAACCAACTTTGCAAAGGGCTTGTGAAGGACCCACACCCAGGGGACATGGCAGGGCTGGACAGATCATGCAGTGTTTGACATGACTCTGCTTCCCACAGAAAGCCCAGGCAGCTCCATCCTTCCCCTCACATGCCTCCTGGTCATAACTGGATACACCACACAGATATTACACCAAAAAAGGATTAAGTTGCATTTTTAAGCCTACTAATGAAAACACACTTTAGAGTCAGCAAAGCAGAGATGCTGATTATGAACATGAGGGTTTGGGATTTTCTGTGATCACTAAGTTAAACTGTGAAGCAGCTTCTACTACCCACAACCTGCCTAAAACCCCAAAGCAGCCTGCTTGTACCTCAAGATTTCTGAGACTATTTAGTAGACAAAGTCTATAAAAAGTCTTAATATCTAGGTGGTACTTTTCTGAAAGTAATCAGAGACTTGGGGTTTCTCCCCCAGGCATGCATGTTACTCATATTAGTTAAGGTCAGTGGTTTCCCATCTCACACTCTCAGATCTCTTAAAAATTGTGCCAGGCTGCTCCAGGTCCCTGCATGGAGAATCCATGTTTCTTCATTACAGCTGTGCTCCCTGGATACAGCCCAAGATGCTCACCACAGTGATGGTCACCTGCCCTCCAACAACCTCCACATTTTCCACCTCTTTCTTCTGTTCCCAGGAAACGCAGGACTTTGTTTATGGCATTATTCAGTTGCTGGCAGGAAGAGGCATGCACATCTGGACTATCAGAAATCCTGAAGACAATGGCTTGGGCACAGAAAATCATTTTATCCCAATTTTAAGCTCACAAACACCAGAAGGTACCCCAGCCTTGTACTGCACAAGGTGCTGTGCAGTGGGATCCTGCCATGGCAGGGGCTTGGAACCTGATGATCTTTAAGGCCCCTTCCAACCTGAACCGTTCTATGAATCTATGATCTCCCTCAGCTTCTTCACTCTCTCGTTTGGATGAAAATTAGAAGGCTATGACCACAGCCCTCTCCTTGCGCATGCGGTGCAGTTTCTGCTAGGCTCACTTATGGAGAGGCTTTGGGAAGAGATATCAGCTGGCAAACAAAAGGCTTAAATTGAAATATTTTAAGCCAACAGCACAAGTCCAACTGATCCAACACCACACATGGCTTGTCCATGGCAAACAATATCCTCGCCCAATAAACCCCTTAAAGGTTGACTGATTGCAGCTAGACATGTCATAAATTTCCCTGAATAGTTTATTGTCCTCATAAATCTCTATAAAACTATTTTATCTCATCTGGATTGGCAATTAATTAAGCAAACTTTGCTCCGTTTACAGCTCACCGAGCCAGCCTCTGACAACACGTGCTTCTTAAAAAAGGGAACGAATTGACTCGCCACTGCCCAGCCCAGGGGGACACCTCAGCCTTCCAGCCGCGTGTCCATCCCACATGTACCCACCTCCCTGGCCCGGCAAAGCCACCCTGCCTCTCCCAGCTGCTTCCCCCACCAGAAATGGACCTGCTACCAGATAACGTTTCTTCTAGCTTTTTATCTTCCAAGTGTGGCATTTAAAGGGAAAGTAAAAAATTAGCTCAGCCTGCTATTGCCTAAATGCATGCCCTGCACTTATTTCAAAGAGTATTTGTGCTTCTGGGAGATCAGCAGCTACTTTATCAACAGTTTTTCATTGGGGAATGTTGATGTTTTATGGCTTCATTTAAATCAGGTGGATGAATCCACAACCATAATCTTTTTGGCTTTTTAATTACAGGGCACAGGAATAAACCCCCTTTCCAGGATGTCATACGTACTCTCCAACTTGCAGGTTTTCCATACAGCCCAGTCCATTTTTACTTTATAATCAGATCAGCTGAACAGGGTTTTTTCCTATAGAAAATCACGGGAGCCACCAACCTGTTTCTCAAGATGCAGCTTTCCGCCTTCCCACCCTGAGCAGAGCCGCCCCTAGAAAGGTGAGGGGACAAAGCTGAGACCAGCAGCACCATCGGGCACCAGCATCCATCCCACCCAACACCCTGTTGCCACTCTTTGCCAGACCAAGACCTGGACGACCAGCAAGATTTTTGAGACACACCAACTATCAGAAGACATTTAAGACTTATCAGCATGGGTTGAAGCCTTTGATGGGTATACCCAAATATTGCATTTAATACAAAATGCCATCTGATGCATCCTCAGCTTCCACCCAGAGCTGAGCAGCCACCTTCAAACATGTAATGATTCATGTAATGAGAGTGGGTTTTGAACAACACAATTAAGAAAGTGACTGAGGCATCAGCACTTCTTTCATGCTCCAGTGACGACTCTCACACACAGCGTTTTTGATTTTAACTAGTTCATCTCCTCTGCCTTTGGTGCTTCCCTAAGGAGCAGCTTTGGTGCTGCATGTGCCACCGAGTAGCTCCTCTAGGAACATCATGATTCACTGGATCTCCTTCCACCCAGTCCTGGTGCCCAAGGACACAGCTGCTCCATGTATCTGTCACCTGCCGGTGCCATAACAGTGCCCCTTATGTGTCATTTACAGAAGAGCTGCCCAGAAACCTGGCCTCTGGGCTTGACAGCCAACCTCCTGCAAGCCGTGCCCAAGAGCCCCTTGCCACCATCATGCAGCATGTGTCACCCCAAAGAGGTCCCAAGACACTGCAATCCCTAAGGAGCAGGACCTGCAGAAATCCCACCACAATCCATCAAGCCTTTCTCTCACAATGGAGTTATGTGGAGGTTCAAAGTTCCTTACTGGAGCTTATGAAAACCATCCAACAAGGTCAGAGCTACAAACCAACCTTCTGAGGACCTGCTGGCAACCTGCCTGCCCTTGGTCACGTTACAAGGATTAATGTTTGCAGCTTGTAAAGGCAGCTCTTCCTCCTCCTCCATCCTTCCTGAGGGCACAGAGCTGCTGCTCACCATGGTCCTCCTCACAGCCTGATCCCCAATTAGACCGTGCCTGGATTCTGGGCCAGAGTTAGCCATCATCCATGTAAGCCTCAGCTCGAGGGAATCCTAGTCTAAGTAGTTACGGCTTTACTGACTGCCTCTTCTACATTAAGCGTGAGCCCATCTCAGCCCTGCTCATCTCCTCATCTCCTTTCTTCCCGAGGCAGCTCCCACACCTCCTTATCCAGGCAGGTCCCACAGCCCTGGGGACACGGCTCTCAAACAGCCTTGGGCCGTGTTACAGCTGCCCTCTGTCACTGCTCTCACCAATGCCCTTCTTGCCATGCCAGGAGAGCTGAGTATCTACTCCTGTCACTGTCCTCAGGAAGGGACCAGGAGCCAGCACAGCACCCAAGAGAGACATCTCAGGCATCTCTGGGGAGTTTGATGGGTAGATATCTCACACTGGTAGCTCCAGGAAGATGAGAAGCAAAAGTTGCAGCCACTTCAGGATGCTTTATGATGAGTTGTGGTATTGCTTACCAAAAGAACTGTATCCTAGGGCAACAGGAGTGCAGGTGTAGGGTACAACTCCTGGGAACACACACTGGCAGGAGGACCATCCACGAGCAGGACTTGATGATGGAAACCAGGCCCCAATGGCCTGGGTGACTGACCACCCACACTCTCATCCACAGCACAGGCCACCACTTTACAAATGACAAACTTCAGACACCCTATAAAAAGTCAAAGCCACAACTCTACCATGCTGTACGGGGACACTGCTGATGCCACCCATGTCCCAGACCCTGTTGCTGCAGGTGTCCTCCAGCCAGCACGGTGCTGACCACTGACCCAGCAGGAACGGTGGCCATTTCCCAAGCCAGGCTCAGCACCAGCAGATCCAGCTCCAGCTCTCCACACCAGGCAGAGGTGAAGTCCAGACCAGCTGGATGGCAATTTCCATGGCAACACAGGGATGCCATCAGCAGAGGATTAAGCTCCAGCAGGAGGGGAAGCAGGACCATGGGGGGGGGGAAGGTCGATCAACAAGTACCGCGACAGGGACGCTGCAGAGGAACGGAGGCCCACAGCACCGATTTTCACGCCCGTCTTCCCCTTTCAATTCTTCTCTAGCATGAAAGTCCCAATTTAAATGGCAGACTTTGACACCATTAAAAACTATCAGCGCATTTAACACACTGCCCCTTCCTCCCACGTCATCACACCCACGTCTGCCACAGAAATAAAGAGGACTGCAAGATCCAGACATCTCCCCACAGTCCCGGCATGAAAGTGCAGCAAATCTGCGTCACACAGAGGACCTTTGAAAGAGGATGAATGCAAAGTGCAGGGAAAAATGATTACTTTATTTGTAAAGACCATGTCTCTTGTCATTCTCATTCATTCCAAATCCTCCAGGCGCTGGACAGCTGTGGGTTTAATCATGAATATACAAATCAGCAATAAACGAGCAACAAAGAGTCTCCAAACACAACACGGGGAGACCCAGAATTCAGTCTGGCTTGGCTGCTGCTCTGCCTCCTTTGCGCTGAAAGGGAGGAGGGGATGGGTAACGCCAGGACCTGCCACCTCCTCCTGCCACCACACACCCAGGCAGCCCAGCGGCACCTCTCCCGTTTACTGCCGGCCACGGGAATGCCAACCGGCACCGGGAATGCCAACCGGCACCTCCCCCTCCACCGGCAAAGCCCCTTTGGAGGCTGTAGCTGCACAGAGGACAGCAAAGGGGAGAAGAGAGGGAGAAGAAGCAAGGGAAGGTGAGAGATTGGGGGACTGTGAGCAGCACAGACAAGTCAAACAGGGAGTCGGGAAGGAAAAACAAAGGTTTTAATTTATGCAAAACAAGGGCATCGAGCGATGGGAAATTGCTCCCATCTGCCTGAGCCTTGGCCAGGGCAGAGCACGGGGGTAACACCGGTACCCAGAGGGTCACAGAGGGGTCCCCCGGTGAACACCTTGCACCCCAAAGTGAAGGAGTGTGGGTTCCCATGCAGGCACTAATGCCATTACTCAAGCTGCACCAGGGGAGGTTTAGTTTGGATATTAGGAAAAATTTCTATACCAAAAGGATTATCAAGCCTTGGAAGAGGCTGCCCAAGGCAGTGGTGGAGTCCCCATCCCTGGAGGTGTTTAAAAGCTGTGCAGGAGTGGTGCTGAGGGACATGGGTTAGTGGTGGGTTTTGTCAGTGCTGGGCTGATGGTGGGGTTCGATGATCTGAAATCTCCCTCCCAACCTGGACCATTCTATGATTCTAGACTTAACATCGAACACCCAACCTACTGCGGGGGGGTCCTGCAGGTGCTGTTGCTGCCAAGGAGGCTTGGGGCACCTCCCCAGACATCCCACACTGGCCTTCTGCCATGTTATAGGTTTCCTGCCCTATCATGAACAAGACCAAGACACACTGAAGCTGGTGAGCAAGAGAAGATTGGGCAGGCAGCAGTCAATACCCATCAGCACAAAGCACCGCAGGCCATCTGGAAGAGGAGAGAGCTGTGAGAGGAAGATGGAGCTACCCAAAGCTTGCCAGAGGGTTGCTTTGCAGAACAGATCATTTCATTTCTCCTGCAAAAAGAGCATGAACCAAGCGCAAGGCAGGGCTGAGCATCAGCACAGTCCAAACCACCTCCCTCCTGCTACTGGGAGCTGCTCCTCACTGCCAGGCTCGCTTGCCTAAACTCAGCAGACAACACACGAGGAATTTGCTTTCTGAGGGCCCAAGATCCCGCAGAGCATCGCAGCAGACAGCTGACCACCCAGCAGCAGGCAAGGACCAAGCCCTCAGTTTTCACCCCAATGCTATCTCTGCAGGGTTTGCATTTTTTTACTTTAACCACCTTGCAGATTTATTCCATGTGATTTGATCTGTGCTATCCTTGGTCTAGAAGTGACAGGAGATGGAGGTGGTGTGCTTCTAAACTGCAAGCTTTAGAAAAAAAATCAAACCAGATGAGGAAGAAGTGGCTTTTGACCTGGGAATCATCCCTGGGGTGGAAGAAGCATCTCCCCAGGGTGCCAGGCTGTACCCAGGGCTGCAGGTGGGACGTTGGGGTGCCATGCAGCAGATGGACAGTCCCCGGCAGCCTGCAGGACCTACTTCTGTGCAAGCCATGGCTCCAGCAATCAGTCCCAGAGACACATTCCTGCCCTATAAGAAACTGCTTCCCAGTAGGCTTTGAAGCCAAAACCACTTTCAAGCAGAGGGAGGATTGGATCCCATCTCCCTGCCCTCTCTCCTCTCTGCAGTGCGGTCCCTGGACCCGAAACAGAGCACCTGCTCCAGAAGGGATGGTCCTAGTGCTCCAGCTGCCATCCTCTTCTCTTCCACAGGGTGAGTCTGTTTGGTATTTCACTCTGCTTGAAAAAAAGATGACTGTGTTGTGGCATGAAAATAACCCTTCCCCTGTAGTCCTCCCCACTGAGAGCTGCAGCAGCCCTAGCCACCCTGACAAAGCAGGTCTGGAGACAAAGACACGGGGACGAGCAGGGAGACCCTGCAGAGGCTGCAAGAAACGGTGTGCAAGACAGTTGCACATGTCCTCACCAAGATGTTTCCCAGTGCAAAACCCTGCCCATGCCAGCCTGGGGCTTTGTGCTTTAACACAGAACAGAGATTTCTCATCTCCTCTTGCACAGAGATCTTGGTGGAGGAGGGAAGTCACCCCACCAATCACCATCACTGGTAGGACCCTCAGAGTAGCATCAGGTGCACATCCCAACGGAGTGACATATTTGGTGCTCACTCTGTCCCCAGCCCAGTTCTGGGAAGCAGCACCCGCATCCTGGGTCCAGCCCACCACTGACACCCCATCTCCACCCCAAGGCCATCAGACAAGGCTCCCTCCAAACGTTAGGCCAGGCTCCCAGGTCAATCCTGGGATGACCAAAGAACGCTAAATACACAACACTGACAATAAAAATTAGCGTACGTAAGAAAAAAGTCCCGTTCCTAATTCTGCAAGGAAGCCGAAAGGCGTAACCTCTTCCCATGACTACCACCAGCTCTGAAGCCTCCAGGATTTCATAAGGGCATCAGCCCTGGTCCTCTTGGCAGAAGCACCTTATGGCCGTGCCAGGACGCCCCTCTCAGCTGTGTACACACACACACCCCCTACACACACACCCCGGAGGGCCCTGCACCCACGGCTGACAACCAGCCAGACCGGCAATAGCAGCCTGCTGGGAGACGGGAATTAACAGTGTGAAGACCTTGTATGACAAATTCAATGGCCAAACAAACAGCACTGGAGATACTCCACCAGCCAACATCATTTGTACTTAAAATTCCGAGGTTTAATCCAAGCAAAGCCTTTGTGCCCCACAGTGAAGGGTTGGGAGCCCAGCTGGCTCTGATGCCCGGGACAGCTGTGGCGTTACCAGCATGGGATGGAGATCCTGGGGCATCCGCATCCCTACAGCCACCAGCAAAACCCATCCAGTGGTCCAACTAGTAAATCCAAAGCCCAGTGACCAGAAAACCAAAATATAACCGTGCTTGTGTGGACAAAGCCACCTTCAAGGCAAACCTGAGCCCTCCAAACCCACAGCCTTTACAATGTGGGCTGTCTGAGCCCCGATGAGGGGGGCTGTCCTCAGCCCCAGCCCAGCCCCACAACCAGGGCTCCCTGGCCAGCTGTGCACATCTGTGGAAACCGTAATCTCAGCCATAAAACTGCAGCTTGGGGCTGGGACAGGGGGTCAGAGCAGCGCTTGATGAAGTACTCGCAAAACTGAGAATTGGGGATGCAAACCCCCAGCCCCCCGTGCCAGCATTAGCAGGTTTCCCCAGGGCAGTGTCAAAGCCTTTCCCTCACCAGCAAAACCTCCCTCCGGCAGCACGGGATGGAACGCAGACCCACCACAGCCCTCCTCTCCATCAGTGCCACGCCAGCTGGGCTGAGCCGGAGATGGCACAAGGAGCACGAGCCTCTGGGATGGGTGCGGAGCTGGTGGGGAGCAGCCCCCTGAGCACCCCCGGTGGGTTTTACTCCCTGCTACAGACACGGGCTGGACTTTGTGTTCCCCGTCTCCTCCGCAGGCTCCACAAGGAGAGATGGGAAAACACACGCATCCCAAAGCCCAAGTCAGTCTGGGAACTGCAATGGTTCCACCTGCCCACCTCTGCACGCCCCATCTCAACTCTCCCTACAGCAAGAGAGAAAGGGCACCCCTGCCTCTTTAAAATTTGCCTTTCTTTAAAAAAAAATTCCTTGAACAAATGGCAGCAAATCCCAATTCGGAGCTGCACAATGGACACTTCAGTCTGCCCAGGGGAGGGAGAGACAGGACCTTCAATGCCTAAATAAATTCAATTTGCTTGTTAAGAGGGGGCTGGGGAAGGTTAGGCGGAGGGTAGCGGTGGTTATTCACTTCCCCCAATTAACATTCCAGTGGCGCTGCTCTGCTTTCGAGGAACAATAACTTTTTGGGAAGGGGGAGTGATGCTCGTGGGGGCGTTGGATGGTCCTGGAGAAAGGAGACACATCCATGCATTAACAGGCCCTGAGTTTATGTATGATGGGAACTGCTAAACAAAACCAAAAATAAATAAAGATCTAGGCTACGCAAAAGGAACCTGCAAAATAAAACCCCTCGTGTCCCTACACCAAGATTATTTGCCTTTGCCGCTGATCTAAATATTTTCTGCACAGGCCTTGGCAACAGAAAAGGTGGCGGCTTGTCGCTGGTTTGTTTAGAAAAGGTCTCCAAACGCAGGGTAATTAAAAATATTTAGACCAGGCTTTGAGCTGCACCATCCTCACAGCCTTCCGTGGCCCCACGCCGACCCACAGCAGCCCAGGACCTCGACCGCCCCTGTTTTAAAACAAACCAGAGCCTCAACCCCTCCACCCTCTGCCAGGCTTTCCATCACCGCCAGCCTGGGGTTAGTGGTGGGATGGCCAGAGGATGGACAGGGAAGGGGTTACTTCATCCCTGCTCCAGCTGGAGAGGAAGGAGACACTTCCCAGCTCATGGCTCCCTGTGCTGGGTCTCCCGTGGGACGAACAGGGCTGGATCCCATCCTCTCCTTTCGCCCAGGCTTTCATCTGCCCCAGGGAACTCCCATGCCCCTTTACTGAAGCCTGCCCACCACTCTGTGACAGTAACTTACTCATTTATTTCCTTTCCAGGATGAAAAATTTGCCTTTTCCTAGCCTGGTCGTTAATTTCTCCAATAAAGAGTTTGCAGCACACTCGGAGCTCCTGCTTGCAGCTGCAGCTTCCCTGATGCTCTCTCAAGGGAGGCTGCTGGGCTTTGGCCCTACTGAGACATACAAGACCCATGATGGTGCCCACACAGAATCACAGAATCACATGGGGTTGGAAGGGACCTCTGGAGATCACCAAGTCCAACCCCCTGCCAGAGCAGGGTCACCCAGAGCAGGTCCCACAGGAACGTGTCCAGGTGGGTTTGGAATGTCTC
>JAOTQQ010000071.1:18361664-18372084 GCA_026546715.1 Gallinago undulata
TTTCCTCTTGTCCTGTCCCTGGGCACCACTGAGAAAAGACCAGCCCCATCCTCCTGACACCCACCCTTTAAGTATTTCTACGGACTAATTAGATCTCTCCTCAAGTCCCTCAGCCTTTCCTCACCAGAGAGATGCTCCAGGCCCCTCATCATCTTTGTAGCCCTAGACAGATGGTACAGCCCTAGTACCAAGACTGACGCACTGTAGAGGCCACAAAGGTGTCACACAACATGTAGAAACACAACTGCAAGGGGGTCAAAATTCAACTGAGTCTGACAGTGAGGCTCCACAGCTGCAGGAGTGACCAAGACGACACCAATGTGTTAGAAATGTGACTGCCATTCTCCTTCTCCTCCCAAGCCCCAGAGAACACCAAGCCTCGCCGTGGGGCATAGGAGCAGGTCCCCTTTCTCCTGCTTCACCCCACAGTGTCCCTCAAGGGATGGTCCTCAGATGCCATCCTCGGGGGTGACATTGGCCTAGGCCTTGCTGCAAAGAGCCCAGAAACGTGACAAAAGAGAGCAGATGCCCAGAACTGCCACAGTGGCAGACATGGCAGAGGAGACGTGGCACGACTGCCTCTGTGCCAGGACCAACAGCCACTGGGACCACCCCAAGACTGTCCAGCCCCCTCCCACTTGTCACAAAGCCCCCACCTCAGCCCGACTGAGCTCCCCAGCACAACCCAAGGGGGCTCAAAGGGCCCCTCCTCACACAAGGCTGTTCCTGAATCTCAGACCGAACGGTACGAAACCTTCCAAATTCCATCCAAAATTCAATTCTTAGCTGGATGATGCCCACTTGTTCTTGTGCCAATATTAACCTGTAAATTAAATAATAATATATAATAATATAAATATAAATAATAATAAATAATAATCTGGTGTTTGTTCCCATGATTAATTTCCCTCACACTACAGTCACAGCCCCCTTCAGCCTGCCTTTTTCTAGGCTGATCAAGGCAGGTTCTTTCAGCCTCCTCCCACAAAATGAGTTTCCCTTCTCCATGGTTGCTTCCACACCCTTCCCTTGCCCTCCCTCCAGCTTGGACCTGGTTGTCCTCCCCCCATCCCAGAGCATCTTGCCGAGCTGAGCTCCTGGGGCGGCGGGCAGGGCGAGCGCTCTGCCTCCCTGCACAGAACAGCACTAAATTTTATCCTTTTTCCACTAAGCCAGCCCTCAAGGTCGCGCAGAGAAAGTCTATCATGCAAAAGCTCCTGATCCTCGGCAGTTGCCTGTCACCGCTACGTTTATTATCATCATTTTTCACTCCCTTTACAAATGTGATAGCAGCTCCCGACTGGTGCCGGCATCTCATGCAATTCACGGGCGAGTGGCAGCACGAGGACCGGGGCAGAAGGATGGCAGGGCTCCTGCGGGACAAGGGTGCATCAGGGACACCACCAGGGATGCGAGCAGCGCTCGGGGAGAGGGCAGTAGCCACCGCCGGGACCAGACAGCCCCTGTGCTCGCTGCCGGGGCATCTCCGGGCAGGGAGAGAGACCACACTTGCATCTTGTAGGTTCAGAAATTCCCCCCTTGGTTCCCAGGCAATGCTGCTCTGCTCCACGGAGCTGTCACAGGGGGACAGGGACAGCACTGCCCCAGCTGCACAGCACCATCCCGCCCAGTCCCAGCCCCACGCTTCACTTGCATCTATGCAAAAACAAGCCACTCCGGGAGATACAAAGGCAGAATTAGCATCCTGAGCTGTTTCTATTTCAGTAAAACGTATGTACCTCTTATTGTAAAACATTTCACTGGCACAAGACATCAGGCATGTAACTTAACACATCGCTGTGCTGCATAAATGAGTCCAGGACTCTGCTGGAGTTCAAAACATTCCTTTTTTCTTCCATGTAAATCTCAGTGCTTTTAACCGTACCTGTGTACAGCTCCATCATCGGCAGAACAGCATTAGCATTTTAAGTGCTAACATCCCTTTGTGCCTACAGTGCCGCTCGCATCACACAGGGGTAAAAAGGGAAGAATTCACAGCCTTAGAGGAGCAATTTTTAAGTTGTATAGCTGCAGACAATGATTTCTATCAGGAAGAGCAAAGCAACTTAGAAGCCTGTTTCTATCTGAAATCTGAACTCGAATTCCCAGCCAAACTTCATCTCTCTGGATCTACCATCTCGTGTACAACTCTGGAGGCAGCAACTGTCAGCCGGGACCTGACGTCTGCCACCGGGAAGTCACATTGCACCCTCGTTTGCTTCCCAAGTGGTCCCCACAGCCAGGCGGTATCAAGGATGCCACATCCCATTAGGAAAGATCCCTGATGGAGTGTAAAGCTCAATTAGAAAAGCCATAATCAACGCTGTTACAGCCTACATTTAGCTGCTGGTTGACATTTTGGTAGAAAAGAGAGCACATAATCAAGTCGTCACAAGGGTGGAAAAATCCTCCTGGCTGCACGCGGGAGCTGAGGCAGGAGCCCAGTGACAGCTCCATCACTCCCAGTCTGCGGCCAGATGGGGAAATGCGAGCACAGTCCCCAGGACCAGCCCCCCTGCCACCAGCCCTGGGGACAGCCACAGGGCACATGCTGGTTGGGCCAAGCAGAGACTGCTCCAGCATCCACAGCCCGTGACACTCAGGGAAGACGGCTGCTGCTTCCCCAGGCTTTTAGTGAAAGCAAACGGACTAACGGGAAAAAAAAAAAAAAAGCCACTGTGACCAAAAAAAAAAGCAAAAAGAAAAGAGGCAGAGCCCAGTTCAAGAGATGTGCTGTGTCTGACACCTTTCCCATGGTGATGTCCTGCCCGGATGGCTCCTCCAGCACTCCAGGGAAAGCGAGGGAAAGGGCTGAGCAGAGCTAAAGGGTGTGGAGGGACAGAGAAAAGGTTAATGCGAGATAAACCAGAGAAAGCCATACCTGCATCCCTCCTCCAAGCACCGTACCCCCCCAGCCTGTCCTCACTGCTTGCTTTGATATGGGAGAAGTTGCTCTCCAGCCCAACCTGAAGGTTTATTTTAGTCTGAGTTTGAAAGAGAGAGGACACAGCATCTACCTGTCAGGGTAAGGACGGAGGCATCACCAGTGTCAGCCACAGCAGAAATCCAGCAGCACACCAGAGACAGTGAGCAGGAGGGAAAATTAACCCCAAACCCACTTCTTACACAATCCAAAAAGGACCCCAGCGAGCCTCACTGATTTACATGATTTCCCAGGGATGGGAACAAGGAAGCCTCCCAGGCACCTCCTCAAAGTGCCTGAGGACAGTGACCCTCTGCAGATGTCCTGTTCCCGGCAAGGGGGAAGCCCTGGCCCTGGCACGGCACCCAGACCCAGCAGCTCTCAGACAAAGCCAGGCACGCATGGTGCTCATCCAGCTCCCCTCGGTCTTCCCAGTGCCGGGCTGCTTGGGAAGGAGAGGAGGTTAAGCCAGGGAGAGCGGCAGAGGAAGAGGGCACCAGTTGCACCAGACAGCACCTGCCAGCTTGGTGACAGCCATACACCCCAACACACCATTTCCAAGCTCTGACAGGAACAATGCCTGTCCCAAAGAGCTCACAGCCCCAAAAGGCAAATGAGGATGCAAACAAAGAAGATGGAGAAGCCAAACGTCCGCTCCTCCTCCGGCAGGACTCATGGGTAATTGTCGGTGGCTCCTCTACACCCTCAGTCAACTCACTAAATCTGCCGAGCAAATGAAGTCTATAAAGCTGAAGGTTTGGGGAAGAAGAGCTAAATGAGGGACTGAGGTGAGCCTGGGACTGACGGACAATGGAAGATCTTCTCCACTGGCGGTTGCTCCTGCCTGTAGCACGCTGCTCAGCCTGCTCCTCCAAGGAGGTGTAGCTTAGCAACCTGACCTTAAAAACTCGGCAAAGGTTTCAGCCGGATTCAGGAAAATGAGAGATGCTACAAGCCAGGAGAACCAATTACCCACTACAACCCTCTTTCGGTACCGAGGCAAGAGCAGCCGTGCTGCTACTCGGGGAGGAGGGTGAAAGCAGGGAACTGGCACAGCCTCTTACCACAAGCAATGGCTGCAAAATTGGAAAAAAATAAACAAAACACCTACATCCATTCCCTGAAAGAGCTGGTGGAGACCCAGCTGGGTATAAGGTGATAGGCACAGGGGGGATAACGTGTATCCCAAAGAGCTCACAGCCCCGAAAGGCAAACAAGGATTAAAAACCAAAAATAAAAGTGGAGAAGGCAGGGCAGGAGGAGGTTTCCCTGCGGTGCTCAGCCCCAGGGTGCAGTGTTCATCTTTTGCTGCCGTTCCCACGCTGCCTCACCCCACTTTCTGCTCACACCCAGAGGCAGAGCCTGCTGCTGTGGGAAGCAGCCGGAGCAGAGCGGGGTGACGGACCCCCCAGTACCCTGCACTTCCAGAGCTCCCAGTGGGGCACGGCAGCACCACCGGCACCCTGGGAGGCTGGGTGCCATGGGGAAGGGGACATGAGCCACGGCTTGTGCCACGCTCTCCTCCATCCCTGCCCGGATGGCAGCAGGAGAGAAGAAAACTTCTGCCTGCAGCTGGTTCAGCAGAGGGAGGGAAAGGAAGCAGCAGGAGGGGAGTCATAGGAGGCTGCAAGTACCTTAGAAGCCATTTCCAGGCAGAAGCACAAGGTGACAGCAGCCTCTGGGACACAAGGCAGCGTGGTCCACAGTCCAAAGCAGCGGCAGAGCCCTGCAGAGGGCCTGGAGCGAGGGTTAAGGGGATGGCACAGCCGCGGGGAAGCTTAGAGCAGGAGCCTGAGAGGAATCCGTACAACCAGGTAAAATACAGGGTGGCCTCAAAAAGCAGAGCCCAAGGATTTAGGGAGAGTGCAGCCTTCACAGGGCACCCATGCCTGCTCCGACCTCCGCGGTTTGCTCTGGAAACCTTATCAACTGCCAGCAAACCCATGAGTCACCAGTACTTTTCCAGTGACCCTGTGAATTGCAAAGCCAGAGAAAATCATCCAAAAAACCACTCAAACAAACAAACAAACAAATCTTCCTTTTCTCGCTGCCCAGTGTCTGTACCCGATCTAACCATCCGGCAGCCGCCGCAGGAGCCACAGACCCACGCCAGCCCCTGCCCCACGAGCAGCAGCGGGGCCGCTCAGAGCCGCGCTTCAGCGAGAGAGAGGAGCAGCAGCTGCTCAGCCGGGCGGCAGCTCTCTCCCCCCGCTTCCAGCCAAGGCTCCACAAAACCACCTTCACGCTGTTAAAAGGTAGCAGGGGCTGGAGAGCTGAGGCTGACAGCTGAAAACAGAGCATCTTTTTCATCTGCCTGTGAGATCGTTTCAAAGGAAAACAAAAACCAAAACAGCATTCAGCTCGCAAGTTCAGAAAAGGAGGGGGGAGAAAAAAAAAACAAAAACAAAAAAAAACATAAACCATGTGAAGCTATAAAAATACCTTCCCAAGCTCAGCTGTGAGCCGGTAAATACCATGATTTCCACCAGCTGGTTTGCAAAAGCTTCCTCTCCTGCCACCTCTCTAGTTTGAAGTGCATCTCTCCAGCAGGGGCCATCGCCCGAGTGCTGAACAAAACACCGCCTGGCACCAAGGGAACAATTGCTCCTGCCCCTGCAAAACCACATCTCAATTAGGACAGGTGACACGGGCTTCAGGGGTCTCCAGGGGGAGCAGGAGAGGAGGTCGCACACCCCACATACCAGCAAAACGTCTCAGAAGAGCTACGCAGAGGAGGAACATCCAGTGCCCTCCGAGTCCAGCCATGCCCCAGGACACAGCCCTGCTCCCAGCACCCTAACGGGGCTCGGGGTCAATTACCAAATTTCCCAGAAAAAGGCCAAAAGGCCTTTCTGTGGCAGCCGGTGCCTGCTGAGCCCTGGGCGCCCTGGTGTGTGACAGTCAGTGTCACAGCCGGGGGGTGTCAGCGCCACCAACAGCCTCTCGCCCGCCGGGCTGTCACTCTGCCAGCGCTCACCCCCAGCACATCCCGGCAGCCAAACTGGTCAGCAGGTGAAGCCACCCCCGGCAGCCTCACGCGTTGTGGCGGGAAAACAAAAAATTAAAAAAAAATAATTAAATTTTAAAAAAATTCCAACATTTCACATCAGCAGTTCTGGACCCATCTCCGTGTTTTAAAGCAATGCTTCCATTTCAGCATTTACTTAAATGTAATTGTTAAAAAGAGAAAAGGAAATAATTTAGGGACAGACACTGTTGTTCGTTTACTCAAAGTATGTTGGTTTCTTCATTAAAAGGACCTTTTTTCTGGCTGCCATTGCAGGCAGCAAACCAACTCCCCAGGACCTGTGCACCCTGCGGGGGCTCAACGCTCACCCTGCCCTGAGTGGACGCAGCGCACAGACACACTCTGTCCCTGAGATGCCACAAGACCATCCCCTCCACGTCCCACAGGGGAGAGGAGCCCTGGGCACCCTCTTGCCCGCCTGCTGCACTGACCTGCACACCATTAACAGGGGCGAAGCTGGCACCGGGTGCTCGGAAGGGCTCTGGCAGCGATGCCCAGCCCAGACCTGCTGGAGTGGCTCCTGCTCAGCAACAACAAAGCCCAAAGACAGAAAGTCCCCAGGGCCCGGGAAAGCAGCAGAAACACTTATCGAGTGTGAACATTTATGTTGCTCACGGAGCTCTCTCTGATATATGGGGAAAGAGGGCAGACGAAGGTGATCACATGAATCCCAGCAGGACGGCGGAGTGGGAGAGCATCCTCCCTCCTGGCAGCTTGAGAGCGTGATCTGCATCCTCAGGGACCAGCGGTGCAAAGGCTGCAGGTGCCCATGCCCATAGCCAGGTTCTGCCGTGCAGGCACCTGCCAAGCCAAGGCCATGGGTGAAAGCATCAGGGAGGCTCCACAGGGAACACGAAAGGCTCCTGGACCACTCTCCAAAAGGAAGAGGGCTGAGGCTGCCCTCCCCACCTTACTAAGAAGGGTATTTTAGAAGAATTAAGAAGCTCACCTCAAGATCTTGCGCACTGAAACTGAGCCCAGGGGCAAGATGCCAGCCCCAGGGACACAGCAATGACTCAGAACCGTGGCCAGCCCCAGGGCAGGTGAGGGACAGCAAAGCATGTTTGGGACGCAGCTGCAGTGCCACAGGCACATTGTCAGAGGACAAACTGGCCATGAGAATAGCAATGCAGTTCTTGCCTTAAATGACAAACCTTTCTGATCCACACCATTATTAACCTTGTATTGATGTTTAAAGGTGGGGAAAAGCAGAGACGAGAAGGGGTTATGTGACCTGCCACGGGCTGGGTCAGAGCAAAAACCTCCCACCTCACCTCCCAGGTTGAGAAGATGCTGAGCCACAGGCTCTGCACCCCGGCTCCCACTCTTCTTCCATGGCCATTACTCATCTCCTGTTTGCCCTTGGAAAGTTTTAGAGACAAAAAGCTAATGAAGCACAAGCAACACAGAAGACAAGCATCCTAGCTCCAATTTGAAAAGGCTGACTAACTTGCAAGATGAATACATAACTTCCTCCTTCATATCTGCAAACAGCTTTCAGGGAGGACATGAAGGGTGTCCAGCGCAATGCCCAGCACCGCAGCCACCTCTAGCACCCACTGCCCTCCTCCCGCCATCCCTGCACCCCCACCGAATCACCGGGGCAGGACCGGAGCCACAATGCTCGCTCACTGCACCCCCACCCCAGCACAGCCCAGGCCCTCCCAGGGACGCCCACCGGCTGCACCGCCAACTCCTGATCCCATTCCCAGTCTCATGACACGGGGTTGGTCTCCCCCGTGGCTTCAAAATCCAAGTCACGCAACTGGGAGACAAAAAGCCGCTGAGATCATCTTGGAAAGGACACTGCTGCTCCTGACAAACACTGAGGAGATCTGTCAGGCATGAACTCTACGTGCTCCAGCGCAGAAAGCAGAAGGACTCTGAAGACATCTGTCAGGGCTGCTGGGTTTGTTTTAAATCCTATAATTTCTGCAGCGTGACCAAGTTTTCCAGCACTTGTAGCTAACCATGGCAAAGCCAGCTTAGCTCTGACTACTAACCCCCAGCATAAAGAATGATTTCATTTGTTTTGGTCAAAAAATATATTTATTATCATAGGCTTGGAGAGCACATTGTTGATTTAAACCCTCACGGGCACCACCTTTCATCCAGAGCCTTAGGCTGGTTTTCATTTTCCTCTGAAGCACCGGAACATCAGCAGCACAAGAGGCAGGTCACCACCGTGGTCAGACGGACAACAAGCCCGTTCAACAAGACAGATTTTTACGCTTCCGACGTGTCACAGTAACATCCCTTAAAAAAACCCACCTTTCAGTGAAGGAGTAATGGATGCTGCGAGGGGCTGGCAGCAGAGCTTTCAGCAAGAGGTGCTTACCTCTGCCCTCCTGGGCTGGGGGGGGGGCTAATGGGTTTTATCTGTCTTCTGGGAAAGAGCAAGGAGTAAAAAGCCTGAAAACACCAGGAAGCAGAGTCCTGGGCTGCGCAGCAGGGTGACCTCAGGAGAGCAGCCCTGTCCAGGCAGGAGCCGTCATGTCCAGGCTCGGGTCTCGCTCCCAGCCAGTCCCAGGACCTCACTGCACAATGTCACAGAGGGAGAGGAACTGTCCCACGGGATGCAAGGCAAGTGAAGCCCAAAAGCCATCTCATTTCTAAGCAAAAGCTGCCCAGGTATCTGTGAGCAATTTCAGCTCAGCAGCTGCAGAGGACGGCAGAGATGGGCTCTGCCAGGGGAGGCTTGTACCTGCTGCTCGGGAGGAAAAACAGCCCTAAAATCATCAGTTTGAAGAAGCTCCCGGCTCTTCCCACCTCTCTCTGGAAAAGACGAGCACTAAAAGCCAGCGCAGCGACCCCGGGGTGATCTCCACGCTCCCTGCAGCCCAGTGCCAGGCTCCGCTCCCCCTCCCTCTCCTGCGCCGCCACTTGTATCTCATCAAACAGCACCACAAGGGGTTAAAAGCCCTGGTTTTGTGAATTGCTGGATGTATTTTCTCCATGCCTTCCCTGCTAGCGCTGGCTGGTGTGTGCAGGAGGAGGCTGTGTCCACCTGCACCAGAGCGTGCCCCCCCGAGCCGTCCAGCCCCGCCGACAGCAGAGCCTTTCCTCGGCAGCAAACCTGCCCCTGACAAAACCAGCCTCTGTTCCTCGGGAATATAAGTGGGATGCAGCTTTTAGGCCTTTGGAAGGTCATCAAGGTGGCAGGAATAAATAACCCACGAGTTCCTATTGTTCCAAGTGGCAACCCCTTGCAACCCTGGGGGTGTCAGCTGTGGGCGTACGTCTGGAGTCTTCGGTGACACGCAGCAGGACAGAATCCTTCCATTATCTAAATGTTAGCCATTTGTTCTTTAAAGCCAGAGAAAAAAGCTCCGAAGCTTTGCAGTTTTTCCACAAATAGGGATTTGCAGCCAAGAAAGAAGGATGTGAGAGAGGTGGTGACCTGGATCCTGTGCCCAGGGCAGGGGCAGGAGCGGCCAGCAGGCACAGACACCAGCTGCGGTGGCTTTCCCAGCACCTCTGGAAGGAGATGGCTGCTGTGGGTGGCTGTGGGTGGCTGTGCCTGCACCCAGGGCTGCTGTGGGTGGGGGCCAGTGTCTGCTCCCCCCTCGCCAGAGAGGCTGCCACAGCCTGGAGGAGCTGCTGCTTTCTGCCTGCATTCCTTCCCATCGAAAAACGCAAACTAAAAATATTTTGCATAAATTTGTATAATTGCCAACTATTCCTACAGGAGAAAACACAGGATTGGGTGGGGGAAGAAAAAAACACTTTAGCTTTTTAATTAGTAAAGTATTCTGTCCTTCCCATTTGAAATCTCTGAACAGAAGTCTCCTTATTTAATTTCCTCTTGGAAATCCTTCTTCCTAGGCTCAGAAAAGGTCTTCTTTGTCAACCCAAACCTCTCCCCGTCCTCTCCACCTCTCCAGGAGCTCTGTCTCAGCTCACCTCCTGCATGGGAGCAGCTGGATGCTCTCACAGGAGAAGCCCTCTCCTCTGGGGGTGGCTGTTCCCCAGCAAGGGGTTGGAAGGAGATATCCCAGTGGTCAAACGTGGGAGAGCGGAACGTCACTGCTCCATCTCCAGCTTCCCACCCTCCCATGGGAGCCAGGTCAGAGCTGGAGGTCCTTCAGCATCCAAGGACAGGAGCCTGTTTGCAGGACAGGTCCTCCCCTTCTCAGGCTTCTGCACTGGGGTCCTGAGGATGCCTGTGAGCGGCAGACAAATGAACCACAGTGCTCAGCCCCCTCCAAATCGCAACAGCTTCTCCCCTCTGCTCCCCGGGGCTCTGCCCACTGTCCCCACAGGCAGTCACGGTCTCCAACACCACCATCCTCAAAGGTTCCCCAGATGCCCTTTAGGTCAGCATCTCCTTGAGGCATACAGAATCACAGAATGATTCAGTTTGGAAGGGACCTTAAAGACCATCCAGTCCCAACACCTCCCACCACACCAGGTTGCTCCAAGCCCCCTCCAGCCTGGCCTTGAACCCCTCCAGGGATGGGGCAGCCACA
>JAOTQQ010000071.1:18387553-18397811 GCA_026546715.1 Gallinago undulata
TGGAAGAGGGGAGATTTAGATTAGATATTAGGAAGAAATTCTTTGCTGTGAGGGTGGTGAGGCACTGGAACAGGTTGTGAATGCCCCATCCCTGGAGGGGTTCAAGGGCAGGTTGGAGGGGGCTTGGATCAACCTGGTGTGGTGGGAGGTGTCCCTGCCCAGGGCAGGGGGGGTGGAACTAGATAATCTCTAAGGTCCCCTCCAACTCTAACCATTCTATGATTCTATGAAAAGCCAGTCAGTTCGGCAGCGTGGAGGCAGCCGCAGTTCCCACCGCAGAGACGCCGGCGCTGATCTGGTCACCTGCCATCAGCCCCTGTCCCTTTTCAGAGCAGCACGGGATGCGCACGTCCGTCAACTCCAATTCCCTTTTGAACAGACGGGCATTGCCAGGTTATTTCTCCCCAGAGGCAGCAGCGCGTGGTTAAATCACGGTGTAGATGGGGACGATTACCTCCCGCAGCAGGGACATCCCCCGTCACCTGATGGCAGCACAAAAACCTGGCTCAGGCTTGCAGGGGAAAGCCAAGGGCAGGGAAAAGCAGACGGCAGTGTGGCCAGCTGAAAGAGTCATGGGGCTTTTATATCCTCACTAAAAGCAAAACAGGGAGAGAAGATTGCTTGGTGCCTCCTGAAAATATAGTTTGTTGAGTTCGAAAGGACCGAAGAAAGTCTAAAACATCAACAGTGACATGATGAAAGAGCAAAAGGAGAAACAAAGGCAGAATAACTTGAGGACATCTGGAGCTGCCCGGCTCCAAATTTTATGGGTGTGAGGCACTGCTTCTGCCACACTGTGCCCATGAGTGATCACCTTGGCTCTGCTCCCCACCACTGGAAATCCACCCCAAACTCTCTTGATTCTTTCACAGAAAGCCCCCAGACTCTGCCCCACTGGGGCAAAAATAGGACATGTGCCATCCCCACACCCTCAACCAGCCTGGGAACAGCCACAGCTCAGCACTCACCACTTTGTTCGTTTTTCCCTAAAACCTAAGCAAAAATTGGAAAATGCATTAGCATGATCAGGAACTACAGAAAATGGAAAGGAGAATAATTCTTGCAATTACAGCCCAGCAAACTTCATCAGTCTTTAGGAAAAAAAAAATAATAATCAATATGGAGCGAGCAGTCTCCAGGCTGGGAGAGACACCGGACCAAGATCAATACGGCCGCCTGCGTCCATAAACAGGGCTTTGTGTCTGCCCGCATCTCCCACCGGGAGCAGCCCCCTCCGACGCCTGGCTCCCCACAAGCAGTCTCTCTCCCCACCATCAGACCTCCGGGTGTTGTTACACAGGTCTCCTTAGCAGCACACAACCCCTGAGCACCACAGGCTGCTTGTGGACATCTCCTTCCCCCTTCCCAAAGATTTGGCAGGGGTTGGGTTGGAGAAAGAGAGAGCCCAAGAGGTAGAAAAGGGATGGGAAGGTTATGCCCAGCTGCCAACCTGTGGTGCAAAGCCATCCCGGCTGCGGTTTTCACTCCACGTTGTATTTTCCTCACTCCTCCTGATCCTGAACACTCTGTGGGGGCTGCTCACCCCGGCCCTGCTGCTTCCTCACCCCCCCACCCACCCACCCCCGGCCACTCTGCCTGCAGCCTCCTAAGGACTCTGTGAGGGATGGATGCTGCCCGAGCTGACACCGAGCTGCGGGATCACCCCTCCCGGGGGCTCGCCAGGGCGAGGAGGCGGCACACAGCGCACGCAGAATGGAGAGGGAGGTGGCAAAATTGCAATTAACTACCAGGCGAGGGAGGTCACCTCCATAAGCACCAGAAGGAGCGGGATGAGCCTGTGACCTGCTCCCTCCAAGCACTCCTTGTGGCTTGCTTTGAAGTGAATTACAGATAAATGCACCAACCCCTCTGGGAAATTACTCATCCGTGCCCCCCCAGGCTTCCCTCCAAGTTGTATGGAGTCCATCCTCAGATCCTAGAGACACAGCAGCGTGGTCCTGAGCAGCTCCCCTTCCCAAACTGGGAATTGTGGAAGCATTGTGAACGGGCAGCAGAGCCGGCCCCAGCACACAGGGGTGCTGCACGGTGGAGATGCTGCTCAGCCCCAGTGCTGCCTGGGAGGAGACGGTGTTCAGATCCCACCGGAATTCGCATCCTCCCCATTCCCCAGACCAGTGCTGCAGCCCTCAAGGGAGCACAGGGCTCCCCGGGGCCAGGGACACATCCCAGGGGGGCACAGTTGTCTCTGAAGCCGCAGCCCAAGAGTCCGACGACAGACACCCACACGCACCAGGGAGGGACATTTCTATTTCCAATCTTTTTCTTCTCTCCTCTTCCACAGTAATTATCCCATTTCTGCATCAAAATAGAGTGTATTACAAACTCAGCTTCTTTCCCAAACAATAGATTAACGTAATCCTCTTACGACACAGAGCTGGCCGAGCCTGTTGCAGTCAGTGATTGCAAACTTTCCAGCCTGCAGTCAAATTCTAACTCCTCACGTCAAAGCTCTGAACAGCACAGCCATCAGATGGACGGGGATGCTGGATTTACTCAGCATAAGGCTTTCTGTTTAAATGAAGCCAAAAAGATTTCCCCCATGTTATAGCAATTTAATTAAAACAAAGTAAAAACAAACCTCTAAAACTTCCAAAATGCTAGTTGTAAAATTAAAACCTCTAGGACTGCCAAACAGAGTACAGAGCCCAAACAATACCCAGGGGAAAACAAATACTTCAACTTATTTCTGTAAAAATAAAAAGACTGACAAACCAGATCACATCGTCTCCTTCCCAATATAAGCAAAAAATATTTAAAGCCCCCATCGGGCAGAACACAGACAATTACACAGATGGTCAATGCCATCAAAACGAGATGTTGAGTATCAAGACTCCTCACCAGAGATGATCTCCACCGCCTGACAGCCCCAAGCCATTGCCTTCCCTGCTCAGATCCTCACCATGCAGTTAGCAATGAAAGATCTCTAATTAAAGAGCTGCTTAGGGGACAGACAGCAGCTCTTCGAGCCCCGGGACCTCAGTGATACCTGCAGTCCCTGGAAGTTGGTGGGATTAGCTGTGGCCTCTCGGGGCAGCCGCATTGGGCTCCTGGGTCCATCTGCATGAGCCCTGAGGAACCTCACCACCTCCAGACCTCTCGTCCTCACATCTCATGCTCACACTGTTAACAGACGGTCCAAACTCAACTCTCCAGCCTTGTTTGACATGACCAGCACTTCTGCTGGGGGGAAAAATGAGGAAAAGAGGGAAGAAGACACTGCCAGCATCCCACATCAGCTCTTCCCAGCTGATGCCTTCACCTTGCTGCTGCTGCTGCCACACTACTGGGAGAGGGGAAGGAAACCCTGGGGAGGTTCCTGGGTGCTCACTCACCTGGGAACAGACATTGTAACCTTTGGAACGTGGCCAAAAGGTGCCCCGGGATGAGTCAACTGAGATGGTCTGGTAGGAACCAAAAACTGACCCAGTCCACCCACACCCCCTCAGTAACGGAGCCAGCTGAGTCATCCCACAGCCACGCGACTGCTGGACCCGACAGGAGGGGGATGGAGGGAGGTGGCTCGGTCCGGACCTTTCCCCAGCACCCACCAGATGACGCAAGATGTGAAGATGCACCCTGAGGAGCTGTGGGGGGACACCACCCCAGCCCACGCCAAGCGCCCGGGGAACCTGCCAGAGCCTGGACCCCAGGAGGAGAGGCTTGGTGACTACTGCACGTCCAGGACGACTGGAGTTTAAAAAAACATGTTTAAAAAAAAACAACAACAAACATTTAAGGGCTAATTTGCCACAGGGTTTAGGCAAGGGTGTTTCTGCCAAACAACCACAGTCAAGGATCCACCGGATTTGCACCACGATTCAACTCCTTCTCCCGAAGAGGCTGCAAAACAGCACCTTTTACAAACAAACACCCCACTGGGGTCCATCCCCCTGGGCTGCGACACGGGGGCGGCAGAGGGGGAAGGCAGCAAGCAGAGCACGTTCTGCAGCTGGGAGGAAGGGGGTCCAGTCCTGCAGCCACACTTCACAGCAGCAAAGCCCCCTGAACCTCCAACCTTCCCCTTCCCAACGTCAATGTGGTAAGAAAAATAACTCACAGCAAGTACTCTGCTCGGCCACCGCTGGGAAACACCCAGCAGGCAGGAAATAGATCTGTCACTTAAAAGATAAAGCAATTTGGAAATTGAAACTTCTTCGGCGGTTACCAGTCACCACGGGAGAGGAGATGACGAGGCACGAGGCACTGAGGTCAACAGTTCTTCATTGCAAATATCTAAAAGCCAGCATCGTAAGGGTGTCTGACAGAACAGGTCTCCCAGTGCCCCCCCTGCGCGTACCGCTGCCGTGCCGCCACGTACACGTGGGGTTGGCTTAAGCTAAAACACCACGCAACTCCCAAAGCCACACACCCTTTAACGCACCAAAGAGGGGAAAACCCTTGAAATACACCACTGAGAGGTTTGTTCACCGCATCTGTGTGAACCTTAACCCAGCCACAGAGAATTACAGAATCTTCATGGTTGGATGGGACCTTTGAGATCATCGAGTCCAAACATTCACACACAAAAAACCCCCCAAAACCCAACAATCTGGGGCACTAGAGCATGCCCTGAAGTGCCACAATGGGCACCTCCGCATGAGCAGAGACACCTCCGCCCTCCCACCTCAGCATGTGGGGCAGGACACGGCAGCACATTACCTTCGGGGTTCAGCAGCTCCACCACCCCGTGCAGCAAGTGGCAGTAGCCAGCAGGCCTCTGCTGGTACCTCTGGCAGGTCACCAAGCTGTGTCACAGCCTGCCAAACACCGACAAGCCCCATTTGACGTGTCTGCTTCGCACCGGGCCAGACCATGGGATCCCTCATCGCCCGATGCTCACGAAAGCAAAAGGTGGGGGTCCCGGGGAGCATCATGGCAGCACAAGAGCTCCCAAGCTCCCAAGCTCCCTTCCTCCTTCTCGGGTCCAAGTCTCCCAACCCCAGACGTGGCAGAACTGCAGATGGACTAACTGGGGCAGAGACCAGTCCTTCGGCACCAGTCCCCAGGGAATTGCCCCAGACGTCACCAGCACCGAGCTGCCGGAGACAGGCAGAGCTCAGCAGCGCAGTTCGGCATTGTGCAATCCCCAAATGATTAAAATTGGGATAAGCCCCCTCCTACAGGCCTGGAGGCAAAACTCAAGGTGCTGCTTTCCCTCCCAGGAGGGGCTCAAGAAGTTGTCTCGGGCTATTTCTCTGCTGCACAGTTATCCCAGGCCCCAGCAGCTCCCCTCACAAAGGGCTGCTCCCCATCTGGGTGAGGGGCTGCCCCTGTTTTTGGGGCACGGGAGAGGTTTCCCCAGCTGCGACACCTCATCAGGAAGAGGGAAAACAAGAAAAAGAAGGGAAAAAGGAAGATTGCATCTTACTCCATGCTGTCCCTGTGCTGGATGCCTCTGCCTTGGTCTCCAGTTCCCTGGCAGCAACTCTCTGCCCCCTGAACCAACCCTTTTGTCACACCATGGTCACATCTGCTGTCAGATCCCCAAACCCACCTCAGCCTCCACTTCCAGGGGAAGGAGTAAGCGCCCAACCTTCTCTCCACCAGTGTGCCAGCTGGCGCCTGGGCAGGGGAAACCCCTCACTCCCAAAACCCCCAAAAGAAGTCGCAACCCCACCAAAGTCAGGAGCCTTCATCATTCTCTTCGGAGTCTTCCTAAAGCTCCTGGAGTCTGACCACGGCAACCCTTTGCCAACACATAAAAAGCAAAAACTGAACCTGGGTAGACACAGTTTAAAAGCAAAGTTGATGGGTTGCTCTAGTGCAGTGTGGTTTCATCTGGGTCATCTCCACCAGTCCCACAAGAGCTCTGCCCTCAGCTCGGGTCCAGGCAGCATCCCCATGGGATGCCCGGTGCAGCCATTTGGTGATGCTCAGCAAACCCCTGGGATTTCTTTGCATGAGCTGCTGCAGAGCATGGACAGAGCAGGGCCATGCAGCGCAGGCAACCAGCACCTATGATGGCCATGGGCCACCCCATGTGGCTCTGCAGCATTCAAGCTGCAAGAAACAATGTGGGACTTTTTCACTCTGATATCCCCAGGCTCTGTCCAAGCTGGGTGATGTTTCCAACTCAGCTGTGTCTTTCCAGCCCTTCGTTTTCTCTTCATCTGTGGTGAAACACATGCTCCTTCGCTATGGGGCATGCCATGGCAGGACCAGGCAACGCAGTGGTATGGTGGCAAGCCAGGACCTGGGCCTCCCTGCTCGCTTCGCCAGGAGATTTGGCCACCAACAGAGTGGAACTGAACACCAACAGAGCTGGAGAGGCCAAGGGTTGTTTTTTGGCTTGGTGCTTTCAGCAGGGTGTCCTACCAGCTGCTGCTCTGTGAAGGATCTCCCTGCCTGGCTGGGACGGGGTGACCAGGCAGGAACACTGCTGAGAAGGGACACCTCCTGGTCCCCACGCCAGTGGGAATGATGCACAGGGGATGGATCCTCTCACCCTGCAGGAGAGACAGTCACCGAGCCAGCACAACCCATGTCCTCCCCAGTGCACCGCAGACGGCTTGGGATCTCTCCTGCCACCCCCAGGGGTGCAGAGCAGGCACTCCACAATGCTTTGGGGAAGAAAACAACAAAAATAATCAGGTAACCTCCTTACACACATCCAGGAAAACAGCTTTAAAAGGTCACTTTGCATCTAGTGCATGGAACAGGATAAATTTAAACTAAGCGGTGAAGGTGGAAAGTACCAGAGGACACCAAAGAGGCCACGTTTGCCCTGCACACATCTGCTGGCAGCCAATATTGGCCAAGACACACGGAGATGTGAGCTGCAATCAGAGCAGCCAGACCTGTGAAAGCCTCACGGATGAATGCACTTGTAACAGCACAAGAAGCCCCACAGGGCTCAGGAATAAGATTAACTGATAATAGGGCAGCTCTGGCAATTTGAACAGCTTTCACGTTACAGACACTTCATCAGCCCAGAGGACCGGAGCGTCAGTGTCTGTGCCAAGCGTCACCATCAGGTGGATCTGCTGCATCGGGGACTGCTGATTGTGAGCTTTGGTCATGGCCCAAATCTCTCAAAATGACCACAAGAAGTGGGCAGCAAGTTCTGTCCTGGAGCAGGATAAGGGACGGGGCTCTTATGGCCTTCGGCTATGTCCTGGCATCCCAAGAGCCCAGCCAGAGACGCACACAGAGATGCTGAGAACTAAGAACTTATCAAAGCGCCAAGATGCACATAAAGGTAGATAACATGAAAATAAAAAAGTTTCAAATAAATAAAATAGAGATGCAAACCATCCTCTTGATCAACATCATGCAGAAGTAAAGCTCCAGGAGCTAAGCTCTGCAAGGCCAGGCTTAAGATATCTTCTTCCAGCCTCCCAAGGCTGAAGATGTCCCAGCCACCCTCGGCCCCTCTCTCAAGAGATGCATCTTGAGGCTGAACTCTGTCTGATTTGTAGATGTGTCTTTATCAGCCTACTATTTGCAGAGGAACAGAAGGGGGGATTACACCATATTAAGGTACACCCCAGGCAATAGCTTCAAGTCTTTGATTTACTCTTTTACAGGTCACTGTCTCCGTAAATGTATATCAAAGGCAATTTCCAGCACAGTCAACAGCTGCACTGGTGGTTGAGCATGAAAAATGAACGAGGCTTTCCTCCCAAATTACTCCCACCTCACAGAGAAGGCTGTGAGGACAGAAAGCAGGGGAGAGGAAGGAAGAAAAGGTGAGGGCAAGCAAGGACACAGAGCTGAAAGCGACCTAAAAGGTAATTCAGCAAAAAGAGGAAGGGGCAGCGTGCGCTGGAGCAGCACAGCCCTCCGCCCGCCCCAGGGACCAGCGCAGGCAGCGCCAGGCTCAGCCACGCACCATTTTCAAAAGGGCTTTTATAAAAAAAAAAAAAAGAGCCAGCAACCTTAAAACTCAAGAAAATGGGGTAAGGAAGGATTTTTGGGGACAGGAAGAAGAGAAATCAAAGGCAGAAGCGACCTGCTGGAACAGGGCCATTGGCAGCAGCCCCACAACGCCGCATTTCAATCCCTGCACGGTTTCTTTCCCGCTGCACAGCCCTCGGCTGGTGGGACCCGAGCACACGCAGCCCGGAGAGGAACCTGCCTGCCCTGGCACACAGCGAGCGTGTCGCTACAGCAAAGGGCAGAGAGAAGGCAGAGGAGCAGCACAGCCCCTTGCCACCCCGGATCTCCTCCGAAGGCTCCAACTGCACCAGCACCAACCACCCCGAAGGGTGAAGCCTCGGGGGTGGCATTAGGGCTGTGCGGGAGGCGAAGGCAGGGGGGGTGAGCGTGCTCCCTCAGCAGCCTGCTGGATTGGAGATTTAATGCAACGCATCCCTCTGGAAGAAATTACACAGGCTATTAAGAACGATGTGCCTCTCATCTGATGAAACCCAGCAATGATTGCAGCAATCTGTGCAAACGAAGCAGGCTCTGTAGAGCAAAGGGAAAGCTTCAGTCGCTCTCAGGAGCCCTTTCGGGACGGAGGAACCAATGGGTGAAGCAGCAGCTCTATTAGCAGTAAAGCAAATGTGCAGACCCAGCCGTACCGGGTCTGTGGAGAGCAAAGATGGTCCCTGCTTCTGAGGGAAGGAGGAAAACAATGCTTGGCAGCAATCGCTCGCTGTTTCCCACCGGCACCCAGAGGCTCCTGGCATCCAGAGGTTCCCGAGGCCACTGGAGCGGGACAAACAGCCCGGGGCCAGGAGCAGCGGGAGACCTCCGACACCTCACAGAGACTTGCTTTTCCAAAAAGAGCGAGGAACACACCAGTACCCCCCAAGGTGGCAGCACCTTGGCACTGTGGGGACCTAAAATATTGCCTAGTGCTTCTCCTGATACAGAAGCAGGAATTAACCCCAGCTCCCTCCCTGAGGGCCAATGGAACCAGAGGAGCACAGGCTGTCGCAGCAACTGGAACACCATAGGCAAAAGCATCTCATTACCTTTGGGGGCTAACTACAGTTTAATACAGCATTATTCAGGGTGTAGCAAGTGCCTCTTTCTAAGCTGCCATCATGTTGTGCTGCAGACAGCAGCGCTGGCTACATTCAATTCAGCTCCGACATCCCCACAGTGTGTTCAGCAGCTTCATCACAACGGAGCCTGACCAGGAAAACATCAGACCTGACCAAAGAAAACAGACACAGGGACAGAGCTCACATAGCAGAGCTCAGATGAGCATCCACAGAATCCCTGCAAACTCCTCCGTGCAGCAAGATGCACCTGGAGATAACATCCCCAGGGAACCTGAGGTGAGACCCCTGAACTCGTTCCACATGAACCACAGAAGCCTGGGAGTTCCCAGGTCCTGAGCATGACCCCCCAGTGACAGCCACAAAGGGGCAGCCACCGGCACACCTGGCACTGCCGTGCTGCGCTCTGGACTCACCGCTGCCAGTTCCCACTCCTTCCCAAGGGGACCCGTTGGTTCAGATGCTGTGCCAGGCTCCACACCACAGAGATCCAGGTGCCTTCAAAAACACCCAGGGCAGGCAACTGGCACACCTCCACAGAGCTCCTCCATCCTCCCCCCAGCAAGCGTGGACACCCACGGGGTAACACCCCTCTTTGGTGGGCCTTGCTTCCCACATGCTGCAGGCACCTAGAATAAAGCTGCTTGAAGTAACTCGCCTGCCGTGGTGCCTTGCTCTCTGGAAAGATCTTGGCCTGGCTCTGGGAACATCCCATGCAGCCAAGTGCTGCTCCACGGTGTCGGTCCCCATGGTCTGCCATTGGGCTGGGCTCAAATCCATCGTCACAGCCCAGCCAGCAGCCCAGTATCTGCATGATGAGATATACACACACCGGAGCAGTAAATCAGAAAAGTTTCCATGACAGCCCTGTGTGCTCACCTGCCACCGAGGTGCTGCAGCAGTGCCCTGCTTCACGCACCGTCCTTCACTCACTTCAGCCCTGTTGTCCCTCTCCAGCTCTTCCCAGCTTCCCGCTGCAGGGTGAAGTTGAGCCATTCACCCACCCCTCACCTACCTCCCAACCCTTCATCACCCCACCTTGAACCCCTCACGGCTCAGGAGGTTGTGCAGAAGCCCTGGAAGAACCCAGTTGAAGGTGGGCTTTCAGAAGGAAATAAAAGCGAAAATTCTTAGTTGCTGTGATCAAAGCAAGGATCATGGAATCACGGAATTTTCAGAGTTGGAAGGGACCTTCTAGAGACCATCTGGTCCAACTCCCCTGCCAAAGCAGGGTTGCCCAGAGCACATCACTCAGGAGCATCCATTGGGGCTTGAAGATCTCCAGA
>JAOTQQ010000071.1:18426715-18446854 GCA_026546715.1 Gallinago undulata
CATTCCAACAGGTCCATGTCCTTCCTGTGCTGAGGACTCCAGAGCTGGACACAGAGCTCCAGGTGGGGTCTCACGAGCACAGAGCAGAGGGGTAGAATCACCTCCCATGACCTGCTGGCCACATTTCTCTTGATGCAGCCCAGGACGGGGTTGGCTTTCTGGGCTGCCAGCATGCACTGCTGGCTCATGATGAGCTTCTCATCCATAAACACTCCATCCATCCATCCATCCATCCATCCATCCATCCATCCATCCATCCACACTCTGCTCCAGGACCAGAAACTTCCCAAAGCATCAGGCACATTTGCACCCAAGCCCCCCTGTCCACAGCATCCGACAAACATGGGATGGCATCAGCACATCAGGGTGGCAAAGCAGTCATCCAGGGAGGGAAAACACCTGTGACATCTGCAAAAACCCTGGAGTATTTTGGAAAGGGATACTCTGAAACCTTCCATTATATTTTTGTGCGAAGCATAGGAAAAAGGGACTTGAAATAATTTTATTTCAAGCTTTTGAAGGACTGGATTGCCCAACCTGCTCCAGAAGAAGTTTCTAGGCAGAGAAACACTCCCCAGCACCATCTCCAGTAAGCGGGCTGGTTCCTGAGGCTTCCTCTGACCCCAGCCAGGGCTCATCAAGGACAATTAAAGCAAATATATTTTGAAGAAAATTAGCCCTTTGCTTTCAGGCTCACCTGGTAGCTTTACCAGCTCTGCTTTCCCAGCCCAGAGCTAACCCATCAATAAAAGCATCACCACCAGTTTTGAGGGGCTTTGGCTCAGTGCTTGAATTTTAACGCCTCCCCTCCCACGCAGGCCAACACCGCAGGCCAAAACTGTTCTTCAGACAGAGCTTTTATCCTCAAAACACCGCTCCCCCCCAGCCCCCGAATTTCAGCCAGGCTGCTCCCTGACCCAGCCTGTTTCCCTCTCGAGAAGACACATTGCCACATCTGATCGGTCGGTGCAGGGGGTGGGGGGGCGCACACATCGTGGGGATCCATGGGCCGAGCCGGGAGCGGGATGCTCCGCAGGAACAGCCAGGTGATGCACACGGGATATCCCCGCTCCTGGGATGCTCCATAAGAGCAAAGGGGGGACAGCTTCAGTTAACCCAACACAAGGCAGCCCCCAGACCCCAGCATCACGCACAGCGTTTGTAGCCTTTTCACATTTTTAAAATTTTTTTTTAGGTTTTATCAGCTTTAACAGCTCTATTTTCCCCTTAATTGGTGCAATTGTTTTTAACCCTGCTCTGGGAGCCACGTTGCTATGGTTACCCTGCACAAGCCTCAGCCAGCGAGGTATATTTTTAGAATTACCAAAATCCACATCTCTAACAGAGCTTTTCTGTACAGAGCTCTCCTTGTTCCATGACATGGGAATTAAGGACATTCAATGGAATTAGAATCTGGGAAATTCAAAATCGATTAAAGGAGAGGCCCATGGTGCAGCCGGAGCCCAGCTTGAGCCCCTACGGTCCAGGAGGGATCAGGGGGACACGGCTTCCCCTAATCTCCTGGTGGCAAGTGCAGGGCACAGTGGAGGCTACAGCCTCACCAGGACCACAGGACATGGTGGGACAGTGGGATGACAAGGATGGGCATGGGCTCTGTGGGACAGCGAGGAGGAAGAGTTGGTTGGAGTGCATGGGGCAGTGCCTTAGGACAGCCAATGAGCCAGAAGAGGGCTTAAGTCTCAGGGGGACAGATCAACAATGGGTGACATCATGGTGAATGTCTGGCACAGACCATCTGATCAGGACAAAGAGGATGAGACCTTCAGACCACTGAAGGAAGCCTCATGTTTGCAGATCCTGGTCTTCACAGGGGATTTGAGCAGCCCCGGTATCTGCTGAAAGAACACCACAGCAGGGCTCAGGCAAGCCAGGAGGTTTCTGGGGAGCACTGATGACAGTTTCCTGACCCAGGAGAGCAAGGGGCCGACTCAAGGAGACACTCTGCTGGGCCTAGTACTTACAAATGAGGAAGAACTAGTCAGGAGTGTGAAGGTCACAAGCAGCCTTGGCTGCAGTGGCCATGAGACAGTGGAGTTCAGGATCCCAGGAGGGGTGAGCAGGACAACTAGCCTGCAGACCACAGCCCTGGGCTCCAGGAGAGATGACACTGGCCTGTTCAGGGACCTGCTCGGAGGAATCCCATGGGACACAGTCCTGGGGAGAACAGCAGTCCAGGATACCTGGTCGATTGTCACGGATCACATCCTCCAAGCTCAACAATGATCCATCTCCACTTCCTGGAAACCAAGCAGCAGTGGCAGGGGGCCTGGACAGAGGAGCAAGGAGGTCCCCACTGATCTCAGACACTAAAAAGAAGTACACAAAGGGTGAGAGCAAGGGCAGGTGGCCCAGGAGGAATATCAAGACACTGACTGTCCCAGAGCATTCTTCTGCCATTCAGAAGACTCTTGACAGGCTGAAGAAATGGACTAACAGGAATCTCAAAGTTTATCAAGGAGAAACATCGAGCCCTGAAGCTGCTCCTTCCCTGCAACCACACCAGTGCTGCTGAGCCCTGGGATTAGACAATCAGAACCACCACCTTACAACACCAGTATGCGGCTTTGTGTCTGTTTAGTGTCTTGCATTGATTCACCACAGGAGAACCTCACCAAAGGTATGGGAAGGAGCAGGAAGGGAAACACCAATGGCAGCTCAGAAATGCCAGCCTCAGTCTGTCTTTCACAACACAGACAAGCAGAAGCAGAGGAGCAGGTCCATGGAGCAGTCACATCTCCAAAGCTGGATTTGCAACCTACAGACATGGCATCAGTACACCAACTTGTATTCAAGTATTTCTTCCCACTGCTTCTTATCTAGGGAAGAGACCATTAGATCATCGCCTTCCATATCCCATGCAGGTGGTGGGGACTACCGCTGAAGCAGCAGACCCAGGAAGCCTCTGGCGTACTCTGGACAAATGACACTTCCCCATTTATGGCCAAACCCGAAGGTGCCGAGATGGCAGCCCACAAACTGCCTCAGTTCCAACACACCTGGCACCTCTCCAAGAAGAGCCGCTACCCGGCACCCGTTCCCTCAATTTCAGAGGAAAAAATACATCTGAACCAAGGCAGAAGGAAATACTAGGAAGGAAATGAAATGTATAGCAAGAATTAACAAAATTTTAGCTGAAGTCAACAAGTGGATTAAGGGGAGGGGAAAGCTGGGGGCTCCAGCATGAATCTGTCCTTTTGCAGAAAGTCTCTCATGGGAAAGGACAACTTCACCACAAGCTGCTGAGCTGTGTACACTCAAAGAGCTCAACCCAGGCTCCAGTGAGGACCTGTCAAGGAGAAGGGGGAGCACAACGAAATGGGGGCCACGGCACCAGCAAGAGCAGTTCCCCACCCTGACTCCGTGATGCTGCAGCTCTGCTCTCCCTCCAGCCTTCTCCAAGGGAGCTGCCGAGCAGCTGGAGAACCACTACCCACCTCCAGCACAGATGGCATGGTCAAGTTCAGCCTGAATTTTGATCAGAAACAACACCCTGAATCAGGGTATGGGTCTACCAAGAGAGACTGAGGGCACAGCAGGTCCCATGCTCTTGCAGCCCACCCCACGCACTCCTGAGCAAGGCACACAAGAAGGTGCCTGCTGCTGCCCATCATCACAGCTCTTCTCTTGCCATGCAGCAGCTGCATATGCTGTGGCACGTGCACAACCCTCTCCTGCCTCGCGCACTGTGTGGCCAGCTCCATCACACCCTTAAGGAGAAGCAGGGCCTGCTGACCGTCGTTCCTCCTGAGCCAAGTCACCACCATAGTGCGAGGTGCACAGTGGTTCTCACCACCCCATCCTCTGGGGCAGCACCCAGCCCTGCTCATCCATCCCGACTGCTGCTAATTGCCCCTTCAGAGAACATCACTGACATCAGGGAAAAAAAAAAAAAAAAAAAACCACTAAGAAAAGATAGTAGAGGTGCAAATATTTAGGAGGACATTTTCATTTCGGAGAGCAGGTGTATTTGACAGCCTCTGAGGTCTTGACAATTTACACAGACTACAGAAAGGAAGAGTTTGGAGAGACACCTACCATGCTGCATGTCAAATGGGATCATAAAAACGAAGACAGCAGCAGAGTCCAAAGATGTTCCTGCTGCTTCTCTGAACACCCCTAAGGACAGCTCTTTACAGAGGAGCCGTGCTACAGACCATGATCGCTCCTGGCTGAGGCTGGGTTCTGCCAGCATCACTCCAGGGGCGCTGTGCAACTGGAAAGCTGCCTTCCCAAAGTAGCCTGCCCAATTCATTTCAGAGTCGGAGAAGTCTGCCAGCAGCTATACTCATGCTGTCCCATCTCTTTCATAAGGACATGAGTAATTATTGAGCACTCTAGCTACTAGAGCTGATTAGAGCAAAACAAACTAATTTTGCTACAAGGCAATGGTCTGACCTCATTAACGATGTGAGTAACTCACTAACAATATTTTTCTCTTACACAGTGATGTCTTTCATTAGATCTCAAGTTGTTTCATAAAGGAGCTCAGTACATTCCTACAAACCCATTTTGCATAGGAGGAAACCCAAGCCAGCATCCACACATCCAGGGCACTGTTCCCTGACAGCAATCTGCAGCCGATGCTGTGAGCAAGCGTGGAGAAACACCACCGAGCATGGAGACACACCACCCGAGCATGGAGACACACCACCAGTCCAGCCAGAACCAATAGCCCAAGGTGCTGGCGCGCTGAGCAGCGTTGAGCCTCTTCAAAGCCAGGACAAGCAGGTATGCCCCAGCCAAGGCAGGGCCCTGTCAGACCTGCACAGCAGGTTTCCTCCTCCTTAATGACAAACCAAAGTCTCATCTCTTCTTTTTAATGAAGAGAACAACTCTGGACTGTAAAGCCTTGCAGCAGTTAGAGATTTTGCCATCCTGTGACGTTTCATGGCGTGGTTATTAACCCCAAGAAACACCCTGCTGAAATGACCAGGAGCTGGCTGGAGCTCTCACACACCTCCCCTCTTTAGGTAGGCATCAGCCAAAAAATAAGCCTACAGCTGCCCTCAAGTCAGCCCCCACCTATGTGAGGGACCAGCACACTGGCAAGGATCCTTCCTAATTACTTCCTCCACAGATTAGGTACTCCCCTTTGCCAGGATTAGCGTATGTGACAAGGTCATCTCACCTCTGCAACACACAACGAGCTGACACCGCTGGCAGTCCCAGAGAGGGAGAGACCCGTCTTTGCTCCGCACAGACCGGCTTCAGATACCGGGAATGAGCCACCCCAGCAAGGGCATCTCTTCTCTCGCCTGGGAAGGAGAAGGCACAGCCTGTCAGGTTATGAGGATGAAGCAGAGGGAAGATCCCCTGAATGAGACTGGGACATGGATTGTGCTGCTCAGCAGGGACGGGGGCTGGGACCCAGCAGGCAGACTGGGAAACAGCTGTGACACAGGAGGGTTTAACACTCCTCACTCGTCATCACCTGCAGCCAGGGCCTGATTTAATCCACCCGGCATCGCCCGGTTATATGCTCACGGGGACGGGTGCCTTACAGTCAAATCCAGGTTGGAGGGGGCTTGGAGCAACCTGGAGTGGTGGGAGGTGTCCCTGCCCAGGGCAGGGGCTTGGAACTAGATGATCTTTAGGGTCCCTTCCAACCCAAACCATTCTGTGATTCTATACTCCCCAAACGGGTCTGAGGCACAGGCTAACAAGCAGTACTCAGCTTGTGACCCCAAAAATGCACTTAAAGGTATCAGTCCAATTTCCCCTCTGTACTCTAATGTCAGAAAGAGACGCTTTTTCAGCAAAATAGAAAAAAAAGGAGGTCCAATCTAAGAAGATCGAGCACAGTGTGCTGGTTTTGGCTGGGACAGAGTTAAATTTTCTTCATAGTGGCTAGCAGGGGACAATGTTTTGCATTTGTGCTGAAAACAGCATTGATAACGCAGGGATATTTCTGTTACTGTGGAGCAGCGCTTACGCAGAGTCAAGGCCTTTTCTGCTCCTCACACCACCCCACCAGCGAGGGCTGGGACGGCATGAGAAGTTGGGAAGGGACACAGCCAGGACAGTTTGGGACCCCAACTGGCCAAAGGGCTATCCTGTAGCATCGGACACCATGCTCAGCATACAAAGGTGGGGGAAGGAGGTTTGCAATTATGGCTTTTGTCCTCCCAAGTAACTGTTAGAGACGATGGAGCCCTGCTTCCTTGGAGATGGCTGAATGCCTGGAAGCACTGAACAAATCCCTTGTTTTGCTTTGCTCGCACACGTGCCTTTCATTTTACCTATCAAGTTGTATTTAGCTCAACCCATGAGTTTTCTCACTTTCACTCTTCCCATTTTCTTCCCCCTCCCACTGCGAGGGGAGCGGGTGAGCGGCTGCCTGGGGCTTAGCTGCCAGCGGGGGTTAAACCGTGACACCCAGCCAGAGGACCACTGCCCTCCTCCCCTTCTACTGGCACACCAGCACCTGGCAGAGGGGAACTTGCTGAGCATCTGAGGGTCTTCTCTCTTGCCCATATGGGCCCGTTCCAAGCACTCTGCAAAACCCTGGGTGCGGACAGGGGGCTGCCCTGCCTGACTCTTACCATGTGAGGCTCACACTGGTGGGCAGTGTCACTCTTACCATTTGCAGGCTCACACTGGTGGGCAGTGTCGCTTTGGGTGCTCCAAGAGGCAGAGTCCTCCCCGACAACGGCTGTGTCTGCAGCACCGCGGGGTGATGTTGTCCCCAGGTACCTCCTGGAAATAGAAACAGGGTGAGAACTGGGTTTTATAACACGGACGTGACATGACACGTCCCCAAAAGTGGCTGGGGGCTGGCACCACAGTGACTGGCAGGCACACACGGGGTATTCATCTGGGTGCTCTTTAACCCCTGAGAGCTGCGGGGTGAACAGGGACAAGTCCTTAGGAGGGCAGGCAGGTCACTGCCTCGCATTTGGGAGAGGCTTTGGGAACGCTAACCCAGAGCAGGGACAGCACAGACACTACACCCCCAGGAAGCTCAAGGATCAGTAAGGGAAAAGACGACAGCTCCACGACAGCTCCAGTACTGCACACAGAGCCATGCTGCCTCACCCCACACACTGCTCAGCCCAGCGGGACCAGGGACCAGTCACCACTGCCAGAGGGAACAGCACCAGAGGAGACCCAGGGACCAAGGTGCTCAGGGCCAAGCAGTCCTCAAGCCTCCATAATTTTAGCATTTCATTTTTCCCCTCAAGGTACTCTTCAGTGACTACCAAAACACTTTAAGGCTGGAAGCTCTCGTGCCTTGGTGTCTCTCCACAAGCTTCATGGCCATCAAAAGGAAACAATTCTACTATGTGGTCATGGATCATGTCAGTCCTTCTGTTTCAGAGCTAGAACTCACCATTTCCCAGCATGGAAAAGACACGTTTCCTACATGTAGCTAACGCATGAAAAGCTTTCCAAAGGTCAAAAAAATGAAGCCATCAGTTTATCACAAAAAATAACTTCCTATTTAAGCTTTTGAAAGCCTGAGCTCCCCAGTGCCTCTACCTCAAACAAGCTGTGCCAGACCCACTCACCCAGGGCTGCCAGCACCCACTGGGCGACTCTCAGCACTGCCACTGCAGCCTGATGGGGCTGCTGGACATCAGCCAGCGCTCTGAAGGGGACCCAAGCTCTGAAGCTCCAGGCTCCCCATCACTCCAAAGGGGACCCAAGACTCAAGGAGGTCTTGGCAGAGAGGAGCTCTTGCACTGCCTTTCCTGTGGGCACCATCCTGGAGCGAGGTCACCCTGTTGGCCACGTCCTGTCCCTTGTCCTCAGTGACATGTGGCTGAGCAAAGCATGGCTTGAATGGTATGAGAGCAGCAGCCACGCTGCCAACCCTTCCTGCAGGGAGGGAGAGGAGCAGCAAGAGCACCAGATGTCCCACAGAGGTCCCTCTCCCATCCTTCCCAGAAGCCGAAGAAGAGCAGAGACCACAGTAACTGGTCCCACTGGAGCAACAGCATCCAGCCCACCCTGTAACTCTGCCCAGGGCAATCCAGTGCCACTGAAATAACACTGCCATCCTCCAGCTCTGTGCTCATCCTCCAGCTACACAGCCTTTCTTCATACCTTTTTGTATCCCCAAAAAACAAAGCAGTGCCCTGGCTCTCAGGAGGAGAGCATGATTTGGCGCATGTGCTCTCCTTCTGACCCAATGAGACACAGATAACCATGGGGTTTTGAGACAACCACATAAATAGTGAGGTCCAGCAGCACTTGCTGAGCAGACGGGGATGGGGATGTAGGAAAGAAGCAGCCCCAAGGCAGCGGGGTCATGGGGCTGCCCAGGGCCAGGACCCGCAGGGGCTGTTGCTTGTCCTTCCCTGCAACCCCCAGCAAACAGGCTGTGGCATTTCACACAGCATCCCTTTACTCACCACAGCTGACTGAAAAGATGTCATTTGACATCTCAATGTCAAAGCAGGGACAGACAAAACAAGCCAGAAGGGAAGGGGAAGAAGAGCCTGGAGAGGATGCAGGCCGTAAGGAGGAGAAACTCCACCCCAGACTGAGCACAGCCCTGGCCCTCGCCGCCGCAGACACCGAGCTCAGCCCGGGGCTGGTGAAGCAGCCAACACACATTCCTCCTTTTGGGAGAGACACAGGCCCCCACGAGCTGCGGCAGCCGGCGGGCAGCCAGGCAGTGCCAGCAGGGCACCAGCGCACAGCCCAGCTCCCGCCTCCGGCGGCCAGCACCGATGGGGCTCCCAGTTACACTTTGGCTCCGCTCCCTGCCACGAGCGACATCCCCTGCAGTCGCACTTCCAAGAGCTGCCTGGGTTTCCCCAGCCACGCTGCTGCTGGACCCAGACACACGGTCCCTGCCACGGCTCCGGAGGGGAACGGAGCAGCGTGGGCTGCCGAGCCCTGCCTCTGCCCAGGCTCCAGTTCCCAGCACTAAGGATGCTGCGAGGCAGAGGGCAGTAGACAGGGATTATTGTGGCTGAGCTCTGTGCAAATAACAATTGTTTGCCCTCTTAAAAAATTAAATCCTTAAAGTTAACAAGAAGAGTGTTTGCTCTTGAGTTAAAACTCGCTGGAGATAAAGGGCTGGTAATTAAAAGATCCATTGCCATAATGACTGCCAGGCTGAGGGTAACATCTCGCGCCTTTCTGACCACTGTTTTAATTATCCTGTAGGAACGCACAATACCCTGTCACCAAGTTCTCACCCAGAGGATCATCAAAAGCACAACTCGCTCCCCACTAACATCACAGCAGATGTCACTGAGAAAGTTACATCCCTGCACAGGGTAGGAGAGGCCTTAGCCCAAAAGAAGCCATTCTCCAGGAAGAGACTTCAAGATTCCATCACTTCCAGAGGCTCTGGCTGTTCTGCAGCATGGCTCAACCTCACCAAAAGCATCTGCCTTCCCTACACCTCCAGCCCTTCTCCCTGCACTGGAAAAGACCATTCGAGGCTGACACAGCTCCAGCGCAGACACAAAGGGACTGCAGGTGCACTGGGTGTGGGAAGCACTCGAATGATGGTTGTTGGCATCAAAATAGATGCGTATTTTTTCTCAGCAGAAGAGGAGAAGGAAGGGCATACGATAAATTCATGCAACTATCGTGATAAATATCAAGTTTTCCTAACTTCACGTGAGACAAGCAACTTTAAAATGTACATCAACAAAAAGCCACCTTTGGTGGGGTGAAAGCTCCAAAGGCCAACTTTCAGGTCCAAGGGAAAAGCTGGGATAAGAAGTCTCCCACCTACCAGCACTACCTTTCAGGGAAGAAAAGCAGCTGCTCAGCAAAGTCTAAACTCTTCAAAATACAGGACGACTTCCAGGGACCACATGGGAGTTCTCAGTACCACAATTAATTCAGGCAAGTAAAGGAAAACAGCCGCACCCCGGAGGATGATACCATCAGGGGAAGCCCAGATTTGAGACGTACAAAGCAGCTTTCCCTAGTTTTAATTATTTCTAGGGTTACTCTTTGACAGATAAAATATTTACAATAAAGAAGGAAGACAAATAGCTCCCTCCCTATTTTACTGCTGTAATTGTCAGTTGAGAGCAAGAAAAAGTACCTGTAGGGGAAAGAGAGGGAGGATAAGGAAGCTGCTTCCGAGCACCACATATTGCATCCCCTTTTGAAGGGCTCCATGCAGGAAAGCTGAGCACCAGACAGACACAAACCAGTCCTGCACTGGCACAATTTTCAGCAAGACAAACACGCACCCAGCCAACCCACGGACCAGCCCCAGGCCACTCATCCCTGTGTTTAAGCATCCTGCTAACTCCTGGCCCAAAGGAAACCACCTCCAGGACTCATCTCCTCAAGTTTTTCTTCTTTAAAAAGACACATAACTTCTTGCTCGTGTTCAAGAATAAGCTTTTCAAGAAGCACATCTAGAAATGCTGTATTCTTAGAAGAGCCATTTCAGCTGGTTCAGCTGGCTGAATTTCAATGCCGTCTCTGTGAGCACTTCCCTTGTTCTCCCACTCTCAGATAAACCTCAGAAAAATCAAACTTTCAGCAACAGAACAGGAAAGTGATCTCCAGGGGCATGAGGCAGAGCTCAGAGCTGCCCCACACCATGAGGACCTGTAACTGCAGGAGCCAGGACTCCCTCCCCAGGATATCAGGCTGGGGAGAAAAGTGCCTGCTATTAGCAAACAAAGCACAGCATCATCACCTCATAGCATCTCACATTATACCCTTGAAACAAAAGAAAAAAGAAGAAAAAAAAAAAAAGCCTTAGTGATCATGAAATCATGGAATTGTCAGAGTTGGAAGGGACCTCTAGAGACCATCCAGTCCAACTCCCCTGCCACAGCAGGGCTGCCCAGAGCACATCACTCAGGAGCATCCACTGGGGCTTGAGGATCTCCAGAGAAGGGGACTCCACACCCTCCCTGGGCAGCCTCTGCCAGGGCTCTGACACCCTCACCCCAAAGAAGTTTTTCCTCAGATTGGAGTGGAACTTCCCATGTTCCAGCTCGTGCCCGTTGCCCCTCGTCCTGTCCCTGGGAACCACTGGAAAGAGTCCAGTTCCATCATCCTTCCACACACCCTTTAGGAACTTGTAAACATAGATAAGTAGGTCTCCCCTCAGCCTTCTCTTTTCAAGGCTGAAGAGTCCCAGCTCTCTCAGCCTTTCCTCGTAAGAGAGATGCTGCAATCCCTCCATCATCTTGCCCTTCGCTGGACTCTCTCCAGTAGTTCCCTGTCCCTCTTGAACTGGGGAGCCCAGAACTGGACGCAGGGCAGTTGTGGCCTCACCAGTGCAGAGTAGAGGGGGAGAACGACCTCCCTCGACCTACCGGCCACACTGGAGTTAACGATGGCATTAACCTGCCAGAAGAGGAAGCCTCAGAGCACACAGCAACGCGCTGGCAATACCGCAGGACCCGCCGAACGCACCGTTCAAAAGAGCAAATCTCCCGGAAAGCAACGCAGCCGCAAAGCCAGCCACATCTCCCTTAAAAGCGAAGACCTGGTAGGAAAAAAAAAAAAAAGAAACTAAAAAGCGGCGCTGAGGGCACAGCAGCGCCCGCCCCTCACCGCGGCGCCGGGGCATCCCCGCCGGGCGGGCGCTCTTCACGGGAAAGGACCGAGATCGCAGAGCAAAACAGCATTGCAAGAGCATGAAGTAATGCCACCCCTGCAGTTAGTGTTTTCCTACCCAATTAGCTACTCCGAGCCTAAGGGGGAAAAGAAAGACACAAGCGTGCTGCAAAGCCAGGAGATGGTTTTCCTTTTCCGAGTCCCGGGCTCCGGCAGCGCCGCGCTCCCGGCAGGAGAAGGGAACCCCCGGGGAAGCGGGGGGGAAGGGGGGGAAGAAAGAGGGAAGGGGGGGAGGGAAGAAGGGAGGGGAAAAGGGAAGGAGGAGGAGAAGGGGGAGAGGGGGGAGAGCTCACTTGCTCCGCCGTCCCTCCGGCCCTTCCCGCGGCGCACCCGGCCCCGCACAGCGGGGATGCGGCCGGGAAGCCCCGGCGCGGCCCCGCTCCGGCCGGCGGCGGAGGGCAGCGGGCTCCGGCGGAGGAAGCGGGCGGCGGGGGCGGAGGGGCGGCACCGGGAGCCACCCCCGCCCGCCGGACGGCCCGGCCCGCCCCGCCCCAGGATGCTCGGCCGCCGGGAGGGCCCGGGGCGGGGGGCCAAAAATGGAACGGGACGGGCTGCGGCTCCCCCGCGGCGGTTGCGGGGGCAAGCGCGGAGAGCGGCGGAGAAGCCGGTGCTGCTCCCCCGGAGGGGTCCTGCCCGGCGCGGGGGAGGGGTACGACTCGGCCCCGCCGGGAACTCGCCGCTCCGTTGCAATTCATTTTCTCGGTTTTAACAAAACCGGTTTGAAATCGCCCCGGGAAGCGCTGCCAAAGGCGCACGGAGCAAGCGGAGCCTCCCGGCCCGCACCGCAGCGCGGAGGAGAGCACCGGCAGCCGCCCGCCCCGCCTCCCCCGGCAGGTGCAGCGGGGGTGGGCAGCACCCCCCGGCTCCCCCCGCACCGCCGGGAATCTGCCTGGGGCTTTTTTTGAGTTCTGAAGTGCTTACCCTGCTGAGCTCCCAAGTCAGGAGACGTCTTGCTGGAGCAGGATGGCTGGAAAAAGCGAAGAGCTGTCCTAAACTGGATGTTCCTTTTTAAATCATAGGATCGTGCAGGTTGGGAAGGACCTTGAAGATCATTTAGTCTAACCACCAACCTAACTCTGACAAAAAAAACCATTTCTAAACTATGTCTCTAAGCACTATGTCAAACTGTCTCTTGAACACCCCCAGGGATGGTGCCTCAACCCCTTCCCTGGGCAGCCCATTCCAAGGCTGGATAACCCTTTCCATGTAAAAATTTTTCCTCGTATCCAACCTGAACCTCCCCTGGCGCAACCTGAGGCTGTTTCCTTTTGTCCTGTGACTTGGGAGAAGAGACCGACCCCCGTCTCTCTGCAACCTCCTTTCAGGTTCAATTCACGCAGGAGCACCATGCTGGGAAACGGGCAGAGGCAGGGTGCTGCGTACTGTGGGCAGGACACGCACCGCTCCCCAGGCTCCCGTGCCAGGTCTTACACGCATGAAAGCAGCGTGCCAGCCCCATGGCTTTGATGGCGTGAGGAATCCTGCTATCCTAAGAGAAGCCACAAGACCAAAGACCCACGGTGCTTTCCCATTACTACAAACTCCTCTTTGAGGGCCGTTACTCTGCCCTGTGTTCCCTCAGTCCCTGCTGATCATTTCTCCTCCCTACTTGCCCTGCTTTTCGCTTGGGGATGCAGCTGGAGCTGATAGTGCTTCCCAGCTGCAGCCACCAGGCTCTGCACCCCTCTGCCAGCTGCCTCTGTCACCCATGGACACAGCCCACCCGTGACGCCGCCTGCAATCTGCCACGTTGCGAGTGGGCACCCGCAAGTGCCAAGCAACAGGGGAGGATGAGGTGGAGAGAGGAGCACGAGGGGCAGACAGCTCTGGAGGGTTTGGAGCAAGTGCTCTTGTGCACCTCTGTGTGCTGAGGGGCGGCACATCCCTGGGGTGCCAGCGCCACGTGGAGCAGCTCTGCCACCTGCCTCAGTGACAGACCCCTGTCGCCAGCGCTTCCCTGCAGCTCAGTGATGCAGTGCCGCATTGCTGGGTGATGGCACCTCGCTCTCAGTCACTGCTGTGCCACCCCAGAACTGCAAATGGGAGCAGAGTTGGGCCCTCCTTTTGCAGCCCCTTCAGCCATCCCAAAAGCTGGCTCTGCCCAGTCATTGCCATCGATGCTCTCTGCCGCAGATGGGACCATGCCAGCGCAGTGGCCATCTGTGAGAGCACTGCAGGGTGGGGTGGGAGCCACAGGGGTGTATCCACACTGTGCTTTCCTGGACAAAAAAAATGGGTGTTAAGTCTGGAATATGTTAGATATACCTCTGATAAATTCAGACATGGAGCTGGCTGAATTTGTCACATTCTTCCCATTGGTATTTTGTGCTCACCCACCTGCCATGCTGCAGGGCCACAGAATATTTAATTCAAGTTAAAAATTTCTAAGGGTGCTCAATGCTGTGCATTGTATAAGCAGCCTCTGCTGCCAGCCTGGAAGGTTTATGTGACTGCCTTCCATTAGCAATGCCCCTTACGTAGGACTTTGCCTGGTGATTTGGAGGTTATGACTTCTGTGATCTACCAGCTGAGCTACCCAAAGCACTCAGAGGTCAACGTGCTGATGTGCAGCCCGAGGAGCTTCCCGAAACCTTTGGGATGGGAATAGCAGTGCCTCATCAGTCCATCTCCAAACAGCACCATCCTCGCACTCCACATTTGGCAAAACACGAGCACACAAAGTAAATTCAGTAGGGGGAAAAATATAGACTAGGACTTAGAAGGAGATACTGCAGTGAAAATGTCTGCTGAGAAAGGCAGATACATTTTTCTTTGTATGATTAAACAGAAAAAAACTCATGATAGGCCCATGTCTGGCAGAGGAACTGTGGGATGAGCTGGGCTCCCAAGACAAACCGCTCCAGGCATGCTCTGAATAAGGAAGGAAAAATGCTTTCCCTCCTCAATCAAGAGCGCCCTTGATGCAAAGCATCAGAGCCAGGAGAGGGCTTGTGGGGTAGAAGCAGCACTTCCCGAGGGCTGGGGCTGAGCCCCTGCCCTGCGAGAGGCTGAGCCCCAGCCTGCAAACACGGCACGGGGCTGAGAAGGGGTCTGAGATACTTCCACTGGCTGCGTTTCGCAGCACTTCTGAGGACATGCTGCTGCCCACTTAAAGGGGAGTAAACTGCAGGTGCCATTCCAGTCCTCTCTGCTCTTCTGGCAACAGCCCCCCCAGAGCTTTTCCCAGCTCTAGGGTTGCTGTGAGGAGGCCGTGAGGGGAACGGTAGCAGGGCACGGCTGCCCAGCCTGGAGGTCCAAAGCCAGGATGTCCTGAGAACCAAGAGATGCAGAGGTCTCAGGACAAGCAGAAGGAAATTAGAGAATGCTGGTGGGGATTTTGGCTTAATTGTTTTCTAGCAGCGATGACATCAAATTATGCCATTGGCCACTCTGCCTTATCAGGGAGCAAAGGCTGCTGTAAAGGCATGTCACGATATCATGAGCATCCTCCTCCCCCAGCACCCTATTCCTATTTCAGATTGCTTCTCCACACAGTGAGACAACGGGGCTCTTAACCTCTCTTCAGGCAGCTCGAAATCAGTTGTGGAATGGTGGGCTGCCAGAAAAACGAGCTACAATTAATGAAGAGCAATCATGCTGTGATTGGCGGCGCAGCTTCACAGACAACAGTCCTCCGGAGTGTGTTGCTTTCTCAGGGTGGAGACACCAGCTATGCTCTAAACCAGCGGGCAGCATGTGGACAAGGCTAATGCCAGCACTGACACTGACTTCAGCACTGACTCTTTGCACCTAAGAGGGCAAATTCTGCCCCCGCAGTACAGCTTCCAGAAGCTTGGTGCCCACACACTCCTCTTTATCATGCTTCAAAGACAGGCACCGCCAGTCCCTGCCTGGGGTTGCAGATGAGACAATGACAAAAAATCATCCCATTTGATACACCACTTCTGGGACAGCTGCTGGGTCTTATCTCCTGCTCATCAGTGATTGCACCTTCCTTACAAGGCCTCCTTCGTATAAAGTGGCTGTCTGTGGTTTGAGACCAAGCTGCAAAAACCTTGTCTTACTCCTTCCCTTCCCGTTCAGGCTCTAGGGCCAGGACTTCTTATTCCTCCTCTTACTGTGCAGGCTTCCAGATCCAGGACTCCAGACACAGCTGATGACCAGGGTTTGTAATGGAGGCAACTCCTAATAAACCATCACAAGATGCAGCAATGGATGGTATTTGCTTTGTGAAGCACTGATCAGAGACTTGTGCTTTCTGGTTGGAAAGCATAATTAACAATAATTTCTACAAAAATCAAGTTCAGTTTGATGAAAAGTGCCAGGTCTGACAGCTCAAGAGTGTGAAGCTGTCTCATGATCTGCAGCACAGATATAGCATACAGTGTCCCTCCTTACCTCGCAGAAGGGCCTTTCTTCATTACCCAGTAGCCTGCAACCCATTGCTCAGCCAAGTCTGGCACATGGGCTTGCAAGACTATGGGTCAGCCCCAGGAGGACACACAGGGCTACGGGACCTTCCTTCCATGGAGCTGGCCCATCACAGGGGCCATTTGAGGTTCTCACGCTGACAGACACAGTCCAGCCTTGGCCCTGCTCCTGGAGAGGTCTGGAGGGGTCTGATGTCAACAGCAGCAAGGTGGAGGGTCTGCTCCACGGAAAGGGACAGTCCTGATAATGGTTTGAGAGATTCCTACTTCCAAGAAAGGAGGAATGAGAGGAATGAGAGCTGCTGAATCCCCTGAAAGTCTTGAATACAACAAAGTCCAGGCAGTTCTTTCATCCTGATACGGTGGTTTTCTTGGCAGGTCACAGACTCTCAGGTTATGTTCAAGCTACTTGCCCCCCTGCACTCACTTATGACCACCTCCCCCTTGCAACACCCAGATGCTTAATGCCCCCTTTCTGGACTCCCACTTCACCTTGAGCCGTCCTACTTAACTCTTCAGACTAATTTCACTCTTCAGCCATGTGAGGACTAGAATGTGCAAACAGACCCATCCAAGCCAAGAGACCCCAACCCCAGGCTGTGCAAGGAGGTTCTGAACGCACCACTGGTACCTCACATGCCTCGCAGGGAGAGGGCAGCTTCTGGAGAAGATAACTTCTGGAGAAAGCCAGGGTGGATGGGACTTTGGGCAACCTGGTATAGTGAGAGGTGTCCCTGCCCATGGCAGGAGCTGGAACTGGATGATCTTTAAGGTCCCTTCCAACCCAAACCATTCTGTGATTCTATAACACTCCACACATCTCCCTCAGGAAAAGAGCCATGGCTTTGGGCTGATTCCCTCTTGCCTGCAGCTCCTGCTAAAGCTGACTTCACCTGACACAGAGAAAACCAAAAGGGGGTTTCCAGCTTTTAGTACCTCTCATCCCAGCATTGCACACTCTGTCCCAGCTTGCAGGAGAGCACACTCTTTTCCCAGGTGACTCAATTATCAGGGAAACAGCTTCCCAGACAAACCACATCACCACAGTCAGAATTAGGCCCTTGACTGGGGCTTTTGGATTTGAATGGAGGCCGTGGCCGCTCCACGACTCCCTGTTGTAAGGCCAGCACTACTTTGTCAGCTCAACTTAGAGATAAAAACTGAAAACAGAGGTGGTAAAATACAAGCTGATCTACTGGGAGCAGCAGGGGCTTGGAGACCTTCTCAGCCACCCCGTTAGCAGTTCTGCACTGATGTCTGTGCTTCCCTCAGGAGAGCTGGGCCCGACCCTTCCTCATGCAGGACCAGGCTGGGTTCACCCCTAATGAAGACAAATACCAAATTCACAGGGAATTCACCTTGAGTTTTCGCAGCCAGGTGTGATATATGTGATTCCAGTGATGCCTACTGGAATGAGGTATCGGATTTAATATGATCAAAACAAACATTGTTCAAAGTTGCTCTGGTCTTCCAAATGTTGGGCATGAGCCAATTGCCAGGAGAAATGAGAAGGCTATGAAAGAGGGTATCCATGGCTGATCTATCTTAAAAAAACCTTTCTTGTAAAAGCTAGAGCTGCTGATTGCAAGACTGGACCTCTGATGGCTCTTAATCAGTACTTGCTTCATAGTACAAAGGAGAAGTGAAGCAACTTTTTCATCTGCAGACTCCCTACTAAGAACTAATTACCTCTGCTGATGAGTGGAGTCTGTTGGTCTCTGCTGATCTCTGCTGATGAGTCTGTTGGGCAGCTCAGTGAAGGTACTAATGCAGTGTGAAGCTGTTCAAGAGGTGGAGAAACACTGCTTCAGGCAGATGACGTGGTATGGAAACAACGACCCTTCCAAGATGTTCCAGGTGCCCACCACTAATAATTTTTTCCAGAGATGAGGCACTAAAATGATGATACAGGAAAGGAATTTACATTCTTTTCACATCAAAAAGAGCAGATGGGAACTTTTGTGAATAAATCTGAGAGCTGGAGCTGTCTGATAACGCTGACCTTGCAGCAAGGATGAGAAGTGGAAGGTTATTGTGGCACAGATAGCCCCAGTGAATGCAAGGATGAGCTCCCAGCAGATGCATGAGCAAGAAACTGTGAGATATGAGCAGAAATCAGAAGTCCTTCCAGAGATGATATGCACATGTCTGCACACCTGGGGCACTTCAAAATCACTTGATATGAAAGATTCTTATTTGGTTTCAGCTGAATGCACTAAGACGCATAAAAAATTTGGAAGTCATTCTAGTTGAAAGTGCATCAAAAAACTCTGGTTTGTGTCTTAAATCAAGTTCAGGAGTAACAAAAAGGAGATTTCCAGCCCACTTACTTGCAGTAAGTGCTGAATTCTAGAAGAGGAAGACGAAACCAAATAAAGGAAAACAAGCAGCTCGATTCTGAGCGTGATTGCTGCCCCCGGGGAACTGGACGGAGCTCATCAAATGCCTATGCAAGAGATGACGTGATGGCCTGGAGCTGAAAGGTCTTGTCTGAGACCGGCAGCAAAGATGAAGATGATGTTAATCTGATGTGTCTGAATTGATTAATCAGATCTTAATCTGGCAGTGATGTTTGTAGAAACTTCCTCCACGTGATGCACTCTTTTCAATTATCAGCTTTCACATATTGCTTGTCTTAATCAGTTTTGCGCAGAAAACTTTGAGACAGTGTCAAATGCTCTATTAAAATCTAAATATATTACCTCAGCCTCTTCTAGCATCAGTCACCACGCCACAGACTCACAACCGGCATTTCCCTTCTCCTCTAACTCCTAATTATTAACTAAATAGGGAACCTAATAAAAGAGTGATTAGGAAAAGCAATTCATAAAGCCATTGCTTATTGCCTGTCCTTTGGTACCAGAGCAGCCCAGTGGACTCTGTGTGGCCTCTGTTTACACGTATATAGGAGTCTCTGGAGGTTTTTCTTTCTCAGTATGTTCTATTTCAGCAGGTGCTGAAGCAGATTTATTTGTACATTTACCGTCGGGTCTCTTCCAGTTTGTACCTGGCATCACATCGGTTTCCAAACTGTTGGGCTTTCACCAATTTTAATCTTCTGTGCTGCAGGAGCATGGACCACCCTGACCACGAGCCTGCACAGTTACACCAGGTCCTGCTCACCACACAGAAGGCATCACCCACTCCAGCAGTCAGCCTGGTTCCTGGGCCATGGCCACAAAGAGCTGCTGCAGCAGCGCTTGGTTTGACCGGTTGCTGGCACTGGGCAGATAGAGAGCATGCAACCATGGTCAACTCTTTCCTTACATGCTCCACAGCCAATGCTCACAGAGGTAGTGGGACAGTGGGCTGAGCCCGGCTGTGCTCTCCTCCATCCCACTGCACAGACACTTCCCAAACAAGTACAGCAAAACAACCCTCAGAAATATCTTGAGATGGGAAAAAAATAGGCCCTGTAAAAGTTAAAAAGTTTGGTGTTCTTTTCTTCACGTGGAAGGAAGACATTTAGGAATAAATATAAATGTGTTTGACTGGGAAACCTTGTGTCTCTGAGGTACATATGCCCCATGATTGAAGTTCCTCTAGTTAGCAAAAAGACAGCAGCACTTTAGCCTTTATCCATGACTATTACAAAGGCAGAGAAGGAAATAAATTTGTTGTACATTTACCAACAACTCTGAAAGAAACAGGAAAAGATTTGTCTTTGGTCCTTGCTCCTCTTTGTCCTCCGTGGGGCTCAGATTCAATGTCAGCATCACCCAGAGCCTGAGTTCACTGGTGTCAGAGGCTCGGGGTCCAAATGCAATCGGCCAGCATGGCCTATGTACCCACCCCCCTCAGCCTTTGTGTGCCCACCACCATGGGCCAGAGCCTGCTCACTGTGTATTCCGTGATGGACAGGGGGTTCAGCACCAAAAGCCATCTATATTGACCACACCAAGCCCAGCACCCTGTTTGTACCTACAGCAAATAGAAGCATAGGACACAGTATGGAACCAGACAACATGCAGTGTTGTTTCCCCATCAAACTATGTGTGAGAGACCTCCTTCCCCAGGGCTAAGATCATAGAATCATAGAATGGTTTGGGTTGGAAGGGACCTTAAAGATCACCTACTTCCACCCCCCTAGCTCCGGGCAGGGACACCTCCCACCACACCACGTTGCTCCAAGCCCCCTCCAACCTGCCCTTGAACCCCTCCAGGGATGGGG
>JAOTQQ010000071.1:18446954-18458687 GCA_026546715.1 Gallinago undulata
CTCTGGCCCCGCTCCAACAGCTCCATGTCCTTCTGCTGTTGGTGGCCCCAGAGCTGGAGGCAGCACTGGGCAGGGGGGTCTCCCCAGAGTGGTGTTTCCAGTTCTGTTTTCATAGGGAACTTGAAGAGGGTTTGGCATCACCACCACAGCCCTTTGTGGATGGCACAGGGGCCACTCATGGGATGAGGCCAGAAAAACAGCCGGCGAGAGGCAGACGGCACCCGGCATAACATGGATGTGCCTCCCCACTCCCTGCGTGATTACAGCCATGATGCCATTGAAACATGAACCTGAAGGTGTTTGAGGAGCTCCAAACCACTTTTTTTTTTTTTTTGCATTTAAATAGAACTGGCAGCCCGAATTATGCCTTTTGTTGCCTTGTCAGAATAAATCAGCGTTTGCTGTTTGCTCTTCAATAGTTTCAGCCGGGCTATTTTGCTCTAAAAATCCTGCCTGGGCTCCCTCTCCCTGGTTCCCGGGCTCCCAGTGACTCAGCTCAGAGCAAATAACAGGAGGCATTTCTGGGCACGGCACACATTAGCTGTAAAGCTCCGACACAGAACATTTCAACCCAGAATAGGCCCATTTTTAACCTGGCACGCATTTTGTCCTATTGTGTTCTTTAAGCCCGTGTAAGAAGACACGGCCTTCGCCGAACGTTAGGGTCCTTCTGCAGCCACAGAAGCTGGCAGACCCACCAGAAAGTCAACCAGAAGCTCAACCAAGGAAGCATCTCCATGTTCTCCCCTTCTCTCGGTGTCTGCCCCACAGCCCCGGTTGCCAGCAGGCTTTTGGACTAACAGACCTTCAGTTTGACCCGGGACAGCTGTATTTTGTTCTTTTCTATTCAATGCTGTCTAGATGTCTGATGGATTTTTTTCTCCCCACACTGATCTTAACCAGATTGTAGCTCCCCTGGAGAATAAGCTGTTCATAAATGGGGCTCTTAGCTGTTTCCTATTTTTAGATTCTGGTTTATTTCAAATTATTTTGGCAGTATCTTCATATTAGCATTTTCTGCTAGTCGTGGAGATGACTGAGGGCTTGAAATGGAGCTGCGCTCCAAGAACTCATTAGTTTGAGATACAGCATCGGTGTCACAGCAGCTTGGGAATCAGTATTGTAATGTCTGACAGATCCAAAGTTTATATTTTAGTGAATCGTGTTTAAAATACTTCAACCCAAGTTCTCCTAACTCACAGCTGCGCAAAGCCCTTGACACCAAACACGCCACAAAAAGCCCTACGATCCTGGATATGGGTCAGGGCTGCGTCTGAATCCTCACGCAAGGGTCCTACCTGCTTCAGATCCCTGCAGAGAGCCTACTGCAAACCCAGGATCTCCCCAAGGACAGGGATGCAATTTTAAATACAGTAATTGCTGTAACAGAGTCGTGGTGTTGGCAGCTCACGGGGTGTCCCTCCCTGCAAGGCTCTCAGCTCCCCGAAAGCTCTGCTTGTGCTCGGGGACACAAGCACAGCCCCTTCAACATGCGTTAGGAGCGGTCAAGTGTATGGCACCGAGAACCAAACCCACAGCAAACACCGTGGGCTTAAAGAAATGTAAATATTTTTATTAAAGGTCCCCTAAAGGTTTTCCTTTTTCAAGCAGACAAGAATCCTATCTCATTTGGAAGCACCAAGCTCCCAAAGCCACAACTTCATCCAGCAGTGAGGCAGCACTGATGTGAACTCCCAGCCACCCGTTAACTCACGCTCTGGTTGTTGTTGCCCTGCCCTCGGAGATATTGCACTTCAGAAACTGGGAAGATGCTCTCAGGTCTCCCCAGAGCCTTCTCTTCTCCAGGCTGAACCCCCCCAACTCTCTCAGCCCCCCCTCCCAGCAGAGGGGCTCCAGCCCTCCCAGCATATTGGTGGCCTCCTCTGGCCCCGGTCCAACAGCTCCATGTCCTTGGGATGTTGGTGGCTCCAGACCTGCAGGCAGTGATCCAGCTGGGGGGTCTCCCCAAAGCGGAGCAGAGGGGCAGAATTCCCCCCCTGGCCCTGCTGGCCACGCTGCTGGGGATGCAGCCCAGGATGCAGGGCATTTCTGGGCTGCCAGCACACGTTGCTGGTGAATATTAAGCTTCTCGAGATCTTTGGAGTTTTTATCGGTGTTTTTTCCCATGAGCTTTGCTACTAGCTTCTTTTTTTTTTTTCTTTTAACCCATGCAACCTTTGGCATCCACAGTGGCGATGGGCCCAGAGTTCACCCCCCTGCCCCATCCCCAGGAGCTGCTCTTCCTGGGGAATTAATTGCTTGTTGCAAACATGCCCAGCATCAAGTGGTCATGCAAATCTCCCAGCAGCGCTCTCTAGCAGGATTGTTTAAGGCTTTCCAGCACAGAAACATGCGCTCGGTGAAGCAGCAGTTCGTTCTGAGGGAGCCCTGCCTGCTGGAGCTCTCCCAGAGCGCAGCCGCAGTCATCTCTCCATGGCCAGCAGCGGTGCTGGTGCAGGAGGGTCTCTCTCTTGCCCTCAGAAGTGAAGCAGCTCAGAAGCAATGATGTTTGGGGAGGTGCAGATGAGCATGGCACTCGGGAGAACTCTGGTGAGGCACTCTGGAAGTCTGCCCAACGTTACCCTGAGCCCCAGCGCATGAGTCCTCAGCAGGAGAAGCCCTTGTCCGTGGATGGGTGCTCTTTGTCCCATACCTGCTCCTTTTCACAAGAACCCACACTGTGAGAAGGTCGGGGGGGAAAGGAAGGACTCCTTGGGTTTCCATTTGGCTGCGTTTTCCCACACTGTAAATCAGCTCATGAGCGGGCAAAACAGCCCCAAATACCTTAGCAATACAGGGACTGGCTACAAACAAGTGGACAAGGCCCTTTCCTCCTCCTGTCCAACAGCTCCGAGGGACATAGCTTTGATTTGGTGTGAACCAAGCCTTAGCTCGAGTTCAGGATTTTGAAGATGTGCTAATGTGATGATCTTTAACACATTCACTCCCCAGGCAGGGGATTAATCCACTGCTTCCCCTCTGGCATACAAACTGCTGGCCTGCTTTTATGGGGACTTGCATGTGTTAAACGCATCATTTTCTACGGGAAGATGGGAGGAAAGACCCTGTTGTTACGGCAGCATGTCAGAAAACCCCACTGGCAGAGTAACACAGCGGCCAGAGGCAGAACGCTCTGCACATGGTGTTCACAGGGGCTGTGTGATGAATTGCTGCAGATGTTTTCCAAACACCCTGGCCAAATCTCTAGATTCGTAGCTTTCCCTGTTCCCAAGTCTCCCCAAGTCTCACTCCACAGCACAGCTCACTCCGCAGCACAGCTCTCCTTGCTTAAACAATGTTTTCTCCCCCAAACCACATCACCTCACTTCCTTCCACCCACATGGCCAAACAGCATCTCCTGAGAGCCGTACCGGATTCGCACAGCCTGGGCAGAGATCGCCCACTCCACGGGCCAGAGCTTTGGCCTGTGTCATTGGTGGGAAGTCTTCTGGGACAGCAGATCCTCCCCTCCCTGGCCGCTGCCTGCTCTGAGCTCCAGCGCTGAAGTCAGAGCCTCTGGAGCAAGGCTCATCCCACCAGCTCATGTGAGTGTGGTCCCAGTGAGGGAGCTGCAGCCACTTCACGGCCGCATCCAGTGCAAGTTCTCAAGTTCTGCTGGAGCCCGAGGTAATGCAAAGCAGAGGAATCCAAATCCAGCTGCCAGAGCCCTGCGTTCCCCATGCTGGGTTTTCCCCTTTCCCAAATGCCAAGCTGGTGTACGGACGCTCATGCCTCAGGAGATCACGCTTGGAAAGATCGCTTTTCTCTCTGGATCTTCCCACTTTAGCTGTACTCTTTTCCAACTTGGATACATACTGTAACCACAGCTGTTTTGTGGTTTCACACATGTAAGACTTTCATCCTCCCTTTTGCATTTTAATAAAGGGACGATAAAATGTAACCTGCGGTTTAGGAAGAGGATGACGATGTAGAGTAGAGTACTCCCCTGTAAGAGCTTCTCTGCTGTCAGCATTTTTCACCTAGCCCTTTTTGGAAAGCTGATCCTTGTCCTGATTTTATAAACTCAAGTAGCCTGTGATCTTGTCGTGGGTTTAACCCCAACCAGCAGCTAGAACCACACAGCCACTTGATCATTCCCCCCATTTTGGATGGGGGAGAGAATGGGAAGAGTAAAAGCGAGAAAAAAAATTCATGTGTTGAGATGAAGCCAGTTTAATAGGTAGAGCAAAACCCACGTATGCAAGAAAAAAAAACCCCAAGAAAGTAATTCATTGTTTCCCATCAGCAGGCAGGCTGAACACCCCATCTTGCTGCCATCCCCAGGAAAGCCAGGCTCCATCACAGTAACAGTGACTTGGGAAGATAAACGTCATAACACCAAACATTTCCCGTTTCCTTCTTTTTCTCCCAGCTTTATATACTGAGCATGACAGCATACAGTGTGGACTGTCCCTTTGGTCAGCTGGGGACAGCTGTCATGGCAGTGTCCCCTCCCAACTGCTGGGGTGGTATGAGGGGCAGAAAAGGCCTCGAGAGCTCAGCAACAACTGAAAACACCAGTGTGCTATCAAAAGTATTCCTCATCCCAAACCCAAAACATAGCACTATACCAGCTGCTAATAAAAAAGTTAGCTCTATCCCATCAGAAACCACAACAGACCTGCAGCTTGGGAATCTGCCCACTGCCTGGCTGGACACAGCACCCACTGGGTGCCCCAGAAAAATCAATGTGCACACTGACACCCTTCACTTCCAGCTGCAACCTGCCACAAGACATCTTCTCTCTGAGACATGTCACATCATCCCCTTCCCACCCCATCTTGCTGATAGCCATGTGAATTCTGCAGGGATTTGGGCTGCAGCAAGACACAGGGTCTGGGAATCTATTTATAACCTGTATTTCCCACAGATTCATTTCCTGGAGTCTTTGCTCCAAAGAAATGACAAGAGCTGAAGAAGGATCTTTGGACATCGATGCATTTTTTCCAGCAGCATAGCAATATCCCCAGGCCTATACTGGAAGTACTGGGAGGTTTCCTACTTCCTTGGCTCAAACTAGAATGGTTTGGGACCCAGTGGAGAGTGTGGGGGAGTGCACTTTAAGGTGTCTTTAAGGTATCCCCCCAAAACCTGAGGATTTTGTATAGGACGTTACCCCTGTATATACAGGGCAAATTTTCCTGCATCAGCTCAGCAGATAGCACTGATCTCCATGGGCAGCACACAGGAGGAACACAGCTTATGTGATATAATAAAGAAATGTGGGTAGGTTTATTAGCAATGAAGTTTTTCTCCCACTTCTCTTTTTTCCGTGGTGTTCATCCAAGTGTGATGCCTACTTGAATTTTACCTGAGGGAGTCCTACCATGATGGACTACGGGCTGCATTTCCAAAGAGCTTTAGGCACCCAGCAGGAGATCCAAGTGCCCGTACAACTCTTTTTATTAGCCTGCAGGTATTTGACAGTTAGGCTCTCTATAAAGAAGGAATATGGATTGCAGAATATCACCTGGCACCTGTCCACGTAAGCAACAGGTGCTGACACTGAAACATCCCCGACATCTCATCCATGCAAAGTGCCTCATCACTGCAGGTACCAAAAATAGCTGGTGGCAGAGCTGTGACAGCAAGCAGCTGCCACTTGTGCATTGCACAGGTATTTTAACCTACATATCTTTTGTAAATAATTCTTTGGGTAGTAATTAAAAGTTACTTAACATGTGTGTCATGTCGCGGCACCCAGCATTTTCCCAGCAAGCAATGCCATGAAGTCAAATCATAATTCAGACTCTGCCGATTCAAAACCCAGCCCCTCAGCCCTGGTGGAAATGCCTCCTGTCCCAACTGTGCCAGCAGGTCAGGTCTCTACTGGGTCAGGGCTCGTCCCTACATGACCAGAACTCTTTGCTGCATTGACCCCTTCTACCATGAGCTGCTTCCAGCAGAAAGAATCAGATACAAATTCCTTGGATTTTTTCTTCAACTGGGCTTGCCAGATGATCCACTGAAAAGCCAACCACCCACAAGAGAAGGTCTGAAGTGATTTACCCAGCAGCTGCCCTGATGCAAGACCCCGGGGAAGGTGAGGCAGCAGGAGCCCATCGCGGAGGTGTGGACGGGAGCGGAGGGGCCGTCAAGCACAGGGAGGGAGCTCTTACGGTACCTGGGCTGTTATGTCAAAAGCAGCCATGCTTTGAGTCCTGAGAGCCAGCACAGAAGTGGGTTTATCTCTGTCAGAGAGTTTCTGCTCTCCATTTGTTAATTAGCACCTCACCCCAACTCTTGCACCATGGTTTCACTCCAGAGTTTAACCAGAGCAGTGTCCGCTGAGGTTGGAAGGAGCAGTCACAGTCTTGCCATCTCCACCTTCCCGTGTACTGCCCCTCCTAATTCTGTGGTGGTAGTGACCTTGACCTTGACCTTGACCTTGACTTGGAGGCAACCTGCAAATGGTCATTGGTCCTTCTTCCCAGCAAGATGCAGATTAACGATGAAGGGCTTGCACTAAAGCTTTCTTAGTCATTAACAGGAACCTTACTGCCAGCAAAAGCCAGAAGTTCTGGCTGGTTCACCTCATATACAAAGCAATTCTTGGAGTTCGGGCATCTTCCTTTTTTAGCACTTCTAAGCCACAGAGATTTAACACAAAAGCGGCTGGTATCAGTAGCGCTACTTCAGTGGGCTTGGGGCCTCAGGTGACTTGCCTGGATTACAGCAGTCTGATCCCCTTTTTGGTTGTTTTTAATTCCTTAAATATCAACAGCATCCAGGTACCTAACAAGATCTGTAAGCGAGCGCCCAGGCTCTGCTCTTCAAGAGTAGCAGGAGGCGCTGGCAGCTATGGCAGCACTCGGCCCTCTGCTGAGTGAAAGTGGAATCACAGAATCTTAAAGATTGGGAAGGACCTCTGAGATCACCGAGTCCAACCACACACACACACACACACACACACACACACACACGAGCCCCACAATCTCGGGCACTAGAGCACGCCCTGAGGTGTCACATCTACACGTTCCTTAAATCCCTCCAGGGATGGTGACTCCACCACCTCCCTGGGCAGGCTGTTCCAGTGCCTGACCACCCTCTCAGGAAAGTAATTCTTCCCAAGATCTAATCTAAACCTCCCCTGCCCCAACTCCAGACCATTTCCTCTGCTCCTGGCAACGTTCCCTTGGGAGAACAAGCACAGCAAAACTGCATCTCCCTGGCCATCCCTGTTTGGAGGGACCATTTGTTGTTTGCTGCAAAGCACAAAATAGAGCAAATCCGCATATTCTGAAGTCAAACCCCTATTTGTCCAACAAGGAAATCCAGTGAGAACCCTGCAGAAGGCAGACTTGAGACAAGCATCTGTCCAAAAGTGAGCCCTTCTTGTCCCTCGGCTGCGCTCCCCGGGGGGGGTCATGGCATTACAGCGCTGGCTTTGCCGATTGAAGTGTTTTCAGGGTGTTTGATAGTCTTGTTACCCTCGCTGAGCACACGGCAGAGCAGGCTGGACTCTCTCTTGACTTGTGCCTCAAAAGCAGGATTGTTAACAGTGTTTTGACAGTGAACTCACACCTATTTGCAGGATCCACACCAGAAAGGGGACAGCCTAATTTTCAGATTCTGTTGCGAACTTCATAGAAAGAAAATTCCCTCTTTGCACTTGTCAAATGTACAAGTTACCCCTGGAAGTATGTTGTGATGGTGACTGTGGAAGCCCACAATGTGCTGTGTGATCGATTCCATGATTTTTTATGTCTTAGAAGGGGTTTTAAAACCATGTTTCCATGAATCACCTGGAATTCTCATCTTTTTCTTTTCTGTGGTCACGTGGCTGCAGAGAAATCATGAACATCTCAAGCTAAAGATTTAGCCCCCAAAGGCAAAGAACTGCTTCTTTCCTACTTTCTAAATTTTTGTTATTTTTTTGTTCTGCTGTGCAAGCTCCTCAGCTGCCTGAAACAGGCATCGCCGAGTGCCAGCTACGGGCACTTCTGGAGAACTGCACTCCAGAGCGTGCTGCTCCGCAGCGACAGCCAGATTCCCGACAGGATGGATCCTAGCAATGTCCCACTGTCAGCAGAGATCCCGTTATCAGCGAGGCAGCTTCCACAGGGGCAGAACAAGGCAGATCCCCTTCTCCATGAAAACCCCCCATCCTGGCTGAGCGACACAGGACTAACCTCTCTACTAGTGCTTGGGAAAACTGTACCCTGTTTCCCCCAACTCTCCTTCCTGGGCGGGGAGGGATACTGTGTGATGATGATCGTCTTCATGAAAATAAATTGTTATAGGTTTTTCAAACCATAATAACCCACAGATTTGCCCCTTCACCGATGCAGGCCAGAGGCCTCAGGAGCAGTTTGCGGAGCGTGGTGTCCCTGTCGGGGTGCTGGGCTCTCTGCTGGCCCTTCCACTCCCCCCATGCCGGCCCAGCACACCGGGGGCTCCCCACAGGGACCCAAACCCTGGGCAGGACATGGCACAGGCCGAAGGGGGTGACCTCCAGCCGCCGGGGGGGCCCTTGTGCAGCAGGCCCGGGGGGCTCCAGCTCCCACCGTGACTGGGGGGGTAGCTGTGCGTTCTCGGGGGGCTCCACGGACGGCCAGGCGCAGCCGAGGCTGAGAGAAGTAAAACCTCACTTACGCCCCGACCCTCCGGAGGGAGCGGACACGGGACGCTACTGGGACGGGTCTGCTCTGTGAGAGCTCTGTCACCCCCCCCGCGAGACGGGCCGGCTGCCCTCAGCCAGGCGCTGCCGAGGGGAGGGAAGCGCTGAGGTAAAAAGCGGCACCCCCGGGTCAGGCGGGGCTGGGGGAGCTCCGGCAGCGGGCCGGCCGCCCCTAGACAGGTACAGACACCCTCAAGGCCCAGCTGACGGAGTGGGGACCCGCCGGAGCATGGCCGAGGAGATCCGCGGGGCCGCTCCCGCCCTTCCCCTCAGAGCCCTCCCGCCCGCGCAGGGCCCCGCCCCGCAGGTCCTGGCAGGGCGATAGGGAGCGCGAGGGGCGCGGAGCCGAGCGGGTTCCGCCGCCCCGGCGGTGCGCAGACCGGGGGGAGCGGAGCGGAGCGGAGCGACCCGGCGCATGCTGCCCGCGGGCTGCGGCCGGCGGTGAGGGCGGCTTGGCGGCGGGCGGGGTGGGGGGCGGCGGGGCCGAGGGATGGGCCGCTGACGGCGCTCTGGGCCTTGCAGGTTGTCGGCGGCGCTGTCGGCGGCGCTGGGCGAGGGCGCGGAGCGGCGGCGGGAGCTGGAGCGGCGGGCAGAGCGGAGCCGGGCCCTCCTGCGGCGCTGGTAAGTGCGGCTCCGGGCAGCCCTGCCCCGAACCTGGGCCGGGAGGGAGGCGGTGGAACCTGGCCGGGGGTATGGGGTCCCCGGGGCTGGCAGGACGGGCGCTTGTGTCCCCGCAGCTGTGTGGGAGCCCCCACGGCCCGTGTGGGAAGCGGAGCCCGTCGCTGCACGGCGGTGCTGGCCCTGGGTACTGTGTTTTTCCCCCCCAGGGGCTGTGAGGAAGAGGAGCAGCCGCAGCCAGAGACCGATGCCAGCAATGGACACCGTGAGCACTTCCCTCTTGGCCTCGTGCCTCTTCATGTCCCACAGGCCCAGGACCTGACCACGGTGGAGCTTGCTTTGGAGTTAGAATGCATAGACTTGAAGCCCCCCTCTATCTTTTTTCTCCCTCTTTTCCCCTTGCTGTTAGCTTGGAGTCATACCACAGTAACCAAGGCCAGCGATGAGGTGTCTTCGGGCCTGACCGAGACATGGTGGTTGTCACTTGTTGGCAAAGGGGAGATTGCTTCAGGAGAACTATCTCCTCCTGTGGCTCACATCCATCCTAGGCCTTCAAGGCTTTTGGCAAGCCTGCCTGCATCCTCTGTGTAGTTGCTCTGGGAGTGTGGCCAAAATACCCACTGCACCATTCATTGGGTTCAGTTCCCTTCTGTAACACCTGGAAGAGTGAGTTAGTATAGTGATAAATGGGGAAGATCCAGGTTTGGACCTTATGATACATTTTCTCCTCTTGCAGAGAACAGGCCTTTGCCCAGGGAGCTAGAGGAGTTGGAACTGCTGAACAAGGCCTTAGAAAAGGCACTAAAAGTCAGGAAAAGCATCTTGAAAACTCCATTAGAGGCTCAGATAGCTACAGGAGAGAAATCTGCAGGTGAGGGACCTGCCCTCAAGAATGCTGAAGAACAGCAAGTGCCTGTACCTGTTGGGAACGTTCCTGAGAGCACAAAGGTGAGAGCTGTAAGCAAAAAGCCTGCCTCTCTGAAGAAGCCCTCTCCATACCAGCTAAAAGCCCCTTATCGGACTGAGCCAGATGTGAAAAAACTGCAAAGGAGAGCCCCAGCCAGATGTGTTTCTCAAGGTCCCAGGACAGCTGGGAAGAACCCCACAAAAGGGGTGGCTAGCAAGCAAGGAAGGAGTTGCAAGACAGTAGTCGGTGATAGAGAGACCTGTGCAGCAGCTGAACCCCAAAAGACACCTGGCTTGTCCAAATCTTCCCTTAATGAGCAGCAAAGCTTTTCTGTCAGGGATTCAGCTGGGGAAAAGAACTCTGTAGCTGCTGGCAGGCACCTATTTGATGCAGGGAAAAAAAGTTGTAGCTCCCTGGGAGAGTCCAGCGGCAAGGAAGATCCTGCCACTGAAGGTGTGTTGGGAAAAAGTGCCTCACCTCGGACAGTCACGCTGCAGGAAAAGGGGTAAGAGCTGAAAGATGAGCACCTCACTCTTGTTCTGCTTGGCATTTGGGCTGGCACATCAGCAAAGCCTGGTCTCCTGGACTGCTCTGTGGAGACCAGCTGAGTTTCACTGCTCCTCAGTCCCTTCTCAAGGGGAAGGATTCTTTAAAAGCCTTTAGTTTAAGTTTAAAGGCTTTTACCTAAGTTTAAAAGCCTTTGTTCTAGTTGAGCAAGTGATTTCATTTTTAAGGGCTTACTCTTGGATGGTTGGAACTTGGAAAGTCTTTTAATTAAGACAATTGATATTTCATACCCCCTGTGACTCTCTTGGAAAGCTCTCTGTAGAGCTTTCTTGAGCCTTAATTTTCCTCTGAGCACACTTTCTATTACAACTTACTGATTTTTTTTTTTTTTTTAATGCCAATATATAATGCATGAATTCTCTCTCTCAAAAAAACATATGCCCTATACTGTTTGGAGACATGGCATGTGGGTTTAATGCTAGCCCTTTTAACCTCTAAGATACTGCTGGTGTGACTATGCAAATCACTGTTGACTAGAATGCAGTTGTTTCAAGTGCTTGGGGTAGGAAGAATTATGAAGGGGATGTTACTGAGATTCTTACTTAGAAGATTTGATTTGCTTTCAGACCAGTCTGTCTTATTTTCAAAAATTCTCAGTATCCTTTTCTGTGTAACCTTTGCTTTGAAGAAACAGTGAAGTTTAGATCTGCACCTGGAAAGAGTTGAGAAATTGTTCTCAGCTGCCGCAGCCCAATTCTTGTGTTCGTGCAGGGAGGAAGTTATCACTGTTCTTGTGGCATCGGAAGGGATGCCAGACACTGAGTGATGGTTGCTGGGGGAACAGGAATCTGGATTCAAACATTTATTTACTTAAAATCCCAACTGCGGTCTTGTGTTCATAGTCTGTATGTGACTAGATGTAACTGCTAACTGACATGTTTTTGCAATAATACTTTAGGGATTACTCCGCTTCAGGGTTAAGAACCATATTCCCAGTGGAAGCTGATCAGGGCCAGCCAGCATGGGTTTATGAAAGGGAGGTCCTGCCTGACCAACTTGATCTCTTTCTATGACCATGTGA
>JAOTQQ010000071.1:18458787-18471684 GCA_026546715.1 Gallinago undulata
GGCACTGGAACAGCCTGCCCAGGGAGGTGGTGGAGTCACCATCCCTGGAGGTATTTAAGAAACGTGTAGACGTGGCTATTCAGGGCATGCTCTAGTGGCCAACATTATTGGTTTGTAGTGGGGTGTTGTGCGTGGGGTTGTGGGTGTGGGGTTTAGTTGGTGGGTGGCTTTTTTGTTTGTTTGTTTGTTTGTTTTTTGGGGGGGTTGTTGTTTGGTTTTGTGGTTTGTTTTTGTTTGTTTCTTTGTTTATAATGTGGTTGGACTCGATGATCTCAAAGGTCCCTTCCAACCACTAAGATTCTGTGATTCTGTGAAGTGTCCCTTTCCCATTTCTTTGAATGTGATGTGGTGCCAAGCAAAGCTGCCTTGTTGAAAGCAACCAAACCTCCCTCTATTGCCATGACTGCGCACGTGTCTGTAGTGATCAGATTGCTTAAAGGTGCTGTTTCATGTGTGCCCTCTGCCTCGCCGGGGCTTGGTTCCCAGCTCCTCCCCGCAGGTGAACCTCTGATGGCTGGGATAGATGCGGGATCTCTCTCCCAGGTCAGCTCAGCGATGCTTGTGGGAATGAATGAGCAGACTGAGCCCCTTTCCTTGAGGACAGGCTGAAGGCAGTTGTGGGTTCAGTCTCCACGGTTGTTGCATCTCCCATTATAGCTAAATTAATTTAAAATTTAAACTAAATGTTACTTTCATTATTTGAAGACACTGCTGCTCTCTGGCAGTCAGGTTTGATAGTTCTCCTGTTTTCTAGGTGCCAGCTGAGGCTACCCCTTCCCTACAGGAAAGCCTATTCCAGGAACTCCAGGTAAGCCCAGCCTGATCAGGCCAGGCTAGAACTACCCTGTGCTTAAGGTAGATGGGGGAAACCTAGCTGATTTGGGGGTCACATTGGGGGACTGACCCTGCAGCGTGTGGCTCCTGAGCTCGGAGCAGGAGTTGTCCAATACAGCGTGTCTCTGCAGGGTTGTTTCTGAGGTTATGTCTTTTTGTGTTATTCTAGCCACTAATGTTACTTTTGTTTTCAGAGTGCTAATCCAAATTAACCCCCAGATTGTAAGGGTACTGGAATGCTTTAACCATGGGTCTGACGGTGCTGCAGGAGTCTCTGCTGATACCGTGCGCTTGTTGAAGGCAGGAAGCCTTGTGGGGTGGCTGTATGCCCTGTGCAGTTAGAGTTTCCCAGCCAGTTGCTGCCCTGACCTGCTCTGCTGGGACACCTCTTGCCTGGAGGCACTGTGGCTGCCTGTGTTGGAGGCTGATTCCTGCTGATGAGTTCTCTTAAATAGAGCCAATTACACTGTTACTGCACTGATGGTGCAAGTGGTTGGGTTTGTGGTGAATGTGCTCTAGTCCGTTCTCCAGCCTTCTGGAAGGGTTTTCCACCGTTCCCTTTGAGAAATCTTGCCATAATTCAGCTGACTTCTCGTTATGTGCTTTGTCCAAATATTAATCTTAAACCCTATTTTAAATCTGCTATGGCTCTGTTACGGTAGGAAAATCCATAACAATTTATTGTCATTTAGACAACTGTTCTATCACCTGATGACCTCTCCCCACCCAGAAAGGGGAATTGGGGAACACAAAGAACCATCAGGGTTGAAATATAAATAAATTTAATAGACTAAGACTAAATAATTAACAATAATACTAAAGAACCACTATTAATCCTGATACTGATATAAGTTATACAAGAATTATACTCAGCCAATTATATCAGTAGGAAGCTGTGCACCCCCAGCAGTGGACAGCAAATGTCAGACGCTGCGAGCACAACAGCTTTGGGAGGAAAGGAAGGCCTCAGGGTTCTGGCACCAGGGCAAGGAGTTGTCTGGACCCGCCACCATCAAGGGAGAGAGAGCTACGCAGCAAACTTTTCTAATTGATACTGATTGTGATGTTTGTGGTATGAAATAATCCCATTGGCCAGTCTGGGTCAAATGTGCAGGCCTTGCTCCTCCTCATTCCTGCACCTGGTGAGGCTCAAAACAATGACACCTTGTCAGCAAGGTGTCAGCACCCACAGATGCTGGCTTTAAAGTAAATATTGTCATGAATTCAGACACTAGAGTCTTCTAAAAGTGCACTTTCCCCAGCATTAGAAGAAAAGTTAGTCCTGTGTCTCTTAACCCAGGACCAGCTCCTTGCACTACTCTGAAAAACTGTAATTTGTCAGACACCAATTTGTTAGTTGCCCTTCAAGTTGTAAAGACTTGATTCCCTTAATTTTTACATGTAAATTGAGCCTTTCGGCATCCTAATGATTCTGGTGTAATTTTACACTTTTCACTATTACTTTCAACTCTGTGACAGATTGAAAATAACCTTTGCCCTTACAGAGGAAACACATCCTGCCTGGTAACTTCTGTTCTATTCTGTTCTATTAACCTTGCTATTTCTTTGCATAATGTGTTCCTGAAAACTGCAGTTTCTATCATGATTTAAAAGACCCATTTGGATGGAGAGAAGACACATGCACGCTCAGGTTAGACAGTCAGGCACTGCAGAACTATTTTAAACATCTTGATGGCTCTCACTTATCACAGTGGGTTTTGGCTGAGATGCACTGGCTTTTTAAAGCAGTCGTTTACTTAAAGAATTTTATGAGGACTGCATCCCTGTTAAGCTCTGTTAGTGAAATGCACCTCTCTGGAATTACGTGTGCAACATGTTCTTTTAGAAACTGGACTGTGATACAAGGTCCTGGCCAGCTTACTCATGGGACTGTCCTTAAACCTCAGTTTTGTGGTTTTGTGTCATGCTTCTTGCCAAACATACCACTTGGTCAAAAAAAAAAAATTAAAGGGGAATCTGGAGGAAATTTAGCACATGAAGGAACTGCTGTGATAAAAGCTAGGGTGAGAATTTGCCCTGTCTGCTCTTGATTGTACACATCAGCTAACAGAGTAAATATACAGAAATGCAAATGACTTACCCCACCCACTCCCACCCACCCCCTGCAAGAAAGGAAGGGAAGATTTGTTGTTTCCCATGGGATAAAAACAGGTAGGGCGATGCAGTGGAATCACTGATGTGCTCCAAGTTCACATTCTGCTTATGGAAATGTGTTTTCTCTCTTCCGATGGCTGTAATTCCTCCCCTTCAAAACAAGTTGGGAGAAATAACATCGGTGTTTTTCAGTGTCTAACTCTTTATGCAGGGTGTCCTTGTTGATCTAATACCATCTGTCAAAAATGCAAGGGGAATGTCTAGTAAATAACCTGGAAAAGTGAAGGATGAGGAAGATGTTGGTATTTGAAGTGCTGATACGCTGTATTGGTGTGCCACAGCTCAGTGTGAGCACTGTCAGGTACAATGGAGCCTAACTCCTCCATCTCTTGCCCCTTCTGAATTTCCAGGGCATGGGAGAGATGTCATCTCTGCCAAACAAGTGCGTATGCAGCAGCTGCGAGGAACCATTTTATCGAGAGGATCCAGACAACTGTATCCTTTCTCAACTCACCTTCCTTGGGCACGTGCAGTACAGCCAGCCCCGAGTGCAATCACTGCAGCGCACTCCTGATGGAGAGAGTTATGCCTCCAATAACAGGAATCAAGCTGGGTCTCTAAGAAGTGGTTGGTTGGGGTTTTTTATAGTGCAGTCATAAAATTTTTCATCCAGAGAAACAAGGCCACAAGGCAAACATGCTGTACTCAACTGTGCTGTCCTCGTCTTCCCCCTGCAATGCCACTTCCCCGGCTACTTGCCCTAGGTCCCTAATCCTAGGTAGCCTGGCCCAGGGGTAGTGCACAGAGCTTGTGGTGTGAAACCTTCCTTAAGTGCTGCTGTTGAGTTTTGCTCACTGACACCAGCCTTGAGTCCTGCAGAGATAGAGGAGGAGTTAAAGGTCCTCCAGGATGTTCCGTCCCTTCTGAGCCAGTATGTGGAAGCTGAATCTGCAGGTAAAGAGGAAAAAATGGGGGTGGAGGGGGAAAAAGGTGGAATAAGGATGATTTCAGTGGTCTCCAGTTCCGTGTGTCTTGTGTTCTTGGCATGAGCTGGACATGAGGGATAGGAGCATACCATGAGGGTTGGGGAACCCAAGGCCATTCTAGAAACTGGGGGGGGGAGGGAGGGGGGAAGGTTTCAGTATGCTCATGCCCTATGGTTTTCCTCCGCTTCCCTTCTAGACCATCCCACTCTGCAAAGAGAGTATGAAAGCCTTCTAACCTTGGAGGGTTTGCAAACCACAGTTTCTCAGTGCCTGCATAAGCTGCAGCTTCTGCGAGCAGGTGAGCCAGCCCCTGGGTTTGCAGTTGGGTGTGAACGTGGCCAGTTGTGCTTGAACACTAGTTTGCCACCTGTGCACAGAACACTGTGGACCAATGCAATCAGAGAAATCCTGTTTACCCTTAATGGTGGTGTAGCATGTAAAATTCTCTGGTGGCAAACAAAGCCGTGGTATCTGTTTGCCACCCATCTGTGTTCAGGAGTGGCTTGGGGCTTTTGTAGCTGCAGTTCAGGAGGGCTGGTGAGGGAGCTGCTGAGAGACAGGGGAGACTCTGTGTGATAGCTTGAGATGTCCTGATTATACCGTGTGTGAGGAGCTGACCCTGACTAATGCAATTTCATTAGTCATTCAATTCTAGGAAGAGTAAGTAGATCCCAAATGCTGCAAGTACAGATTTAATTTATATATTTCTGCCTTCTGCCAATTTTTTCCCCTCTGACAGCTGTGGTGTCCCAGGTGAGGCAGTGCCCAGACTGCACGGAGGACGTAGGAAGCTGCTCTTCAGCCTGTGTTGCTCCCTGGGGACAGATGTGTGACAATGCAGGTGGGCTGGCTATCCCTCTCCTCTCTTACTCCAGTTCCCAGGAGCTGAGGGACCTATTTGCCTTGAAGATGCAAGTGTCAATGCTGCACCAAGAAATTGCCTTGCAAAAGGTGAGTCTTTTTGAAAGCATTAGTGATCCTGTAGCAGGGAAAGGAAAGGGCAGTTGTAGGGCAGTAGCTGGCATCTGGGGTCTTGATGGGGGAGCAGCAGCACACTGAGCCCTCCCAGGGGTGCTTCTGTCTTCATCCTCGTGTCCTGGTCCCATCAGTGCCTTGCTTAGATCAATGGACTTAACATTTTTGTTAAGGCTGGAGGAGAGGCCTTTAAATGTCTGACCCTCTCCTAAGATTTTTAGGGGGTTTTTTAGCTACTCTTAAAGAGTAGAGGGTGTTGAGAGTAATGCCTGAAGACCCCTTTTGGCAGCCCTTTACAGTTCCATTCTGTCATTCTCTTCCTGTGTGATCTCTAGCCAGTGAACTCCTCTGCTGTCTGTTCCTTTCCTTTTAAATCTTAAAGTACTGTGCTGCTGGTCTTGATTTTACTGTTCTGAGACTGCCTGTAAGAACACAGTAGAAGGTTGGTCTCTCCACCAGCCTTAGTAGAGTGGTAGTTTCACAGGGATCACTTATTCTTCTCAACCTACAGCAGCAAAAGACAGAGAAGACCTGTGAAATCACATCTATTCCTTTGCCATTGATCTGAATGATAGAGGCTTTGGAAAAGCCATTTTTTTTTTGCAAGCCAGGGAAGTTATGAGTGACTGGTGGTGCTCCTCCCTCTGGCTGAAGGTAGATTGCTGCCTGTCTTCAAATGGGACTTTGCTATAGTCCTGAATTATGGGTTGTGAGGTTTTTGATTTTTATCTGCCCAAAATGAAATAGTGACCAAAACCTGCTGCCTGATGCTTTGTCAACTGACTCAATGTCCTCTGCTTGTGTATCTAAGTAGATGCTTTGTGCTGGGTGAGCTCTGAGTATCTGAAGCAACTCTGTGCATAGTGCACGAGACGGGTGAAATTCTTGGCACAGGTGAAGTGAATGGGCTTGGTACAAGATAAATACCCTGGGAAAGGACGTACGTGTTTCTGAGCCAGGCCTGTCCATTTCTCCCATAGAGAAATGCCAAGAATCTTAAAAAGTCCTGGTTGCTCTTAGCCTGTCTTTGATGGTGAAGGCCTGTTTCTGCCATTCCTATGCATCGGGAGCAGGCCTGGCTGATGGAAGAGAAGGGGCTTTCTCTTAGGAAGTGGAGCAGTGCAGCACTCCTTCACGTGCCAGCTTTCCCCTTGGGTAGCTTTCATGTCTGCGTCTCACAACTCTTCCCAGAGATTAGCAACTGCGTTCTGCTTCCCTGTCCCCGTGCAGAGATTTATGGAGAACGGGGAAGGGACCTCCCTCCAGACACTCTGTACTCTATTCTGTTTGGGTTTTACTTTCTGTCCTCTACTGAAAAATGCTTTGAGGGAGGTGACTGAACACATGCAGTTCATGGGCCACTCTTCTGGGAAGGCAGAGTGTAAATAGGCTGTGTGGGTTTTTAAGATGCAGAAGGCTCAGACTTCGTTAGCTGAGAAAGAAGAGTAAAAAATCCTAGGCAAAATGTCTTTCTGAGCATTAATTCAAGAATGAGGTGCTAAAGGCTACTGTTTCTCCTTTGATTGGAAGTTTCACCTGTGCTTGAGTTGTCAGTCCCAGTTGTAATCCCAGAGCTTTGTGCTGTCAATTATGCTGGGACAGGCCAGTGGGCTGCTTGCCAGCATGGACTGAGATCTCAAGCCAGGCTTAATAAACCAGAGGCCAGGTCAGGGGGTGTTGGACATCTATAGCATCCCCTGTAGCCTGTGCTACTGGCCAAGTGTGCAGGCTCCTGCTGTTTGGGCTGGAGTCGGCCTGCCTGTCTTGGATTAATGAGGTCCAAGTGGGAGGTGACAGGACCAGTCATGAGTGAAGGGTTGAATTTACACCGGGTGAGTAAGCGCTTCACTGTGTGGTTGCAGAGCCCTTGAGTAAACATCAGCCTCAGCTTCTCACAGGATGCTGATCTCATTCCAGCACTGAGCCATTTCTGCAGCAGAGGGAAAGCACCACCATTTGTACCTCTGCTTTAGGAACACAGGGTGCCTGCTGGTGTACTTCATGAGCAGAGGATGAACAACTCTGCCTTTATTAAATATTACAAAAGAAAGTATCTCTCTGCTAATTAGCATGTTAATAGTCATAGTGCTCTGGTTAGATTTATGCAGTCACTTCACTTCATGGAATCCTAACAGTGCACGCTGGTTCTGGTGACATGTCTCCTTTGCTTCTGCCCAGGTGGCGATGGCAGAGCTCCTGCCTGTCCTGGAGTCCAGGCTCTGCCGAGAGGCCTCTGCAGCTCAGCTCTACCGGGCCATTTACACACAGCTCTGTGAAGGCGGCAAGAAATTCCCTGTGCTGGTGAGAGATGAGCTGGCAGACTGATCCAGGGGAACCTCCTACTAGCCATTCACATAACCCAAGACAGTTTTAAGCAATAAATCTTTTCTATTAACTTTTTTACTCTGCCTGTTTGTCCAGCTAAATTTCAGGGGTGGGTTGTTTTGATATTTTTTTTAATTTGGGTTTTTTTTTTTAAGTACCACTTTTATGACCTGCTAACTCTGAGGTTTTGTGAAGCCCCTTCAGAACGTCATAGACACTGGGTTTTTTTGCTTTTCTGTCTGTCTCTCTGGCTGGCTCTAGATTCTTGACCACCTCAATTGTGACACCAGGCTCTTAGATGTAGGCAGCATGGCTGGCAATAAAACTTCAGTTCTACTGATAGTCACTGTAGACTATCAGCACAGCCTTCCAGCATCTGAAAATCCAGAGAACCTGAACTGCTGCTTCCCTGTTACTCTGTTCACCAATTGGCATATAACCAGTGTTATAGTGGTCACTGTCTAGTGTCTCTTGTGGAACTCCTGGTTTGGGGGTACCTGCTCTTAGCTGGGCTGATGCCTGCACCGCTGTGCAGCTGAAGCAGTCCCTTCTCATCAGCCTGTTGTCACATTCAAGGCCCCTTCAGGCAGCTTCACAACTTGCCAGGCTCTTTTGTAAGGACTTACACCTACCCTTCAACTGAAATATTTTTGCTGTGTCCTCTTCTCTGGTGGTTGTGCCCGAGACAGCAGCCTGGGAAGGTTGGGCGATGCCAGGGGTTCCAGCTGCAGCAGGAGGGAGCTGATGGAGCAGCCGGTAGATGGCACTCGGTCCTTTCCATTTCTGTTGAGCCGGTGCCGGGAGCTGCTGGAGGAGCAGCCTTCCAGAGGGACTAAGGCAATGTCCTGCCTATGGAAAGCACTGATTCTGCAGCAATTTTGACAATGTTACCATGGGAAAATTCTGGCTTTGATTCCCCCTATAATTTCAGTTTTTTTCTTGTAATCCCCAGACCCCCTGGCCTTTCTGTGTGACAGTTAAAGCAAAGCTTGAGAGTGCTGTGGAATATCTCTACTTGGGAGCACTCTGAAGCCTGTTTTGGAAGGGGCACTGTGTACCAGTGCTTATTACAATCTAACTTGCAGTCTGTCTCTTAACTGGGCTAGGACTGTTTGCTCAGGGGAATTTAGTTCTTAGCAGTGGTGCTTTTTCTTTCCTTCTGTTCTTTTTCAAGGCCAGAATTAGTTGTCTGTCTTGTCTGAATGCTTGGCCCTTTTCTGGTGCCCAGAACTCACTGAAAATCATCCAAATCACATTAAAACCAGCATCTCTTTCTTTCAATTTTTTTATTTTTTTTTTATTGCACTGCGTTCAGTTCTTTGTAGATGGTATTTGGTTTCCCGTGGAGTCTGCAGTCAGGGCAGGGGATTGGTACCTTCTTGCCCGCTGCAATGTGCAGAGTCTCCTGCATGGTTTCTGTCTGCGTCGTCTACGGGGGAAACCACAGTGTGGCCAAAGAGCGCTGGAGGATTGCAAGGTACTGACTAAAGGCTGCAGACACTGCCTCCTAAATTACTGTGGTCATATACCGTGGGCATTAACATCTGCATGTTTGAATTTTAGAGATGACATTTGGTATTGTTAATTATCGTGCTGTTATCCATAACTTGTGTCTGTAAGCACTGCGTGAGTCATGGAGCATCTGCTGCTTCACACAAAGCAGGCCAGTGCAAATTGGCAGCAACTTCGCTGCCACAGCAAGGACATAGGTATGAAAGTGCTGGGAAAAAGAGACTGAGGCCACAAAAATAGGGGTTTTTTACAGGCTTAAAAAGACAAGCTGACACCATAGGAGGGGTGCAGAAGGGGAACGCAGCTCCCAGCAGAGTGAACTGGCAGGTGGCTGGGTTGTTTTGTGCCGCTGGGTGCAGTGTAGTTTTATTACTCTTCCTACACCATGTGAGAGACGTTTTGTAATTTTCATAAATGTGTAAGACTTTAAATCATATGAATGACTCACTTTTTCAAATGAGTCTTGCGCTACAGCAGAGATAAAGATTGAAAAGCAACTTAATTCAGTGGTTGGGGGGTCTCTTTCATTATAAAATGTGCCACTGGTATAGAAAGAAATTATGCTGGTACATCTCCTTGAGATGAGGAGAAAAGGAAGACAAAAGGTAGTATTTGTGATGCCAGGGGATAGTGCATAAAAATGCAGAAACTGAGCAGTATTTTTGGAAAGTGAGAGATGATACCCGTGGTTTGTAGACACTAACGGAGACACAGCACAGGAAGGGTCAGGGATGATTAGCAGCTCTTATTCCTTCTTATTGTCCCCTACAGTAGAGGCTTAAAAGGCTTTTGGTTTTTTCCCTACTGAAGCACATGAAGCTGGATCCCTCAGAGAGACATGGTTTTTCTTTTCTTTCCAGAACCTGTAATTTTAAGCATTTCCAGCTGCTCCGGTTTGTCTTTTCTACCAGCTGCCTTCTTTCCTTCCCTATTGCATCCTCCCTGCTTACTGGTTGTTTTTTTTTGTTTGTTTTGGAAGTAGGATCACCCACTGGGAAGACACAGGCAGTGCTGCTGTCAGTGCCCACTGCAGACAGGAGACCCTCTTGTAGGATTTCACGTGCGCTATTTGCCTTTGGTTAGCTGTGGATGTTCCTTGTGCTGAAACCTTCGAGGGGTTTATCCTGTGGATGTTAGCAGAGATGCCACCAAGTGCTTGCTGTGGCTCCCTCCTTGGGAGATACAGTGTGTAGAGACTAAACAGGGTGGCTTTAGGGATGCTCTCCATCTAAAACAGGAATAATTTGAGTCCTCCTTGGTAAAAAAAAGAGGGCAAATCTCACCAAGAGTGGCGTGGGGGAGTGTCCTGCCTCTCCCAGCCTTTTTGATCGGGTCTGGCAGGGCGTGAGCAGTGATGGAGCATGGCTACCTGTGACCTGCTGAAATTGATTGTGTGCAGGGCACAAGTCACAGGGGCGAGGGCAGGAATGACTTCCCAGCCCCGCTGGCCAGGAGCACAGGTTCCGGTTTGGAGAGGCAAAACCAGATGAACTGTATATGGGATAAGGGAATTTTGTCAACAAGAGGTGTTGAGCTGGGGGAAGAAATCCCAGCTCTCTCTGCAGGTGACAAATGTGCTGTTGGTGGTGTTCTTCAGATGAGCTTTCTCTGAGCTCCAGGGAACAGCTTACTTAATCAAAACACTGTGTAGTCAAGCCTGAAGCATTAACACCTGAATCAGCAGCTTGTGGGGCAGTGTGCGGCGGCATTCCAGCCGAGGGTTTCTAGAAAGAGCAAGGGTGCTGTAAAGTGCTGAGGCAGAAAGCTTGTTTGTAGTAGAAGTATTGGGGGGAGCAGCTGTACCTCCTCCATACACATCCTTTATATTTTTTTGTACTTAAATCAGTCTTTCCCTGAGTTACAGAATTCAGTGTGAGCTTGGGATTTCCAGCTGCAGCTTTGCTGAGAAACTTTGTTTGCTTCTGATAAATCTGAAAGTTTAGGTCTGAAATCTGATGTCATTGAGCTACATGTGAGTGAAAACCACGCTGAGAATGCAGATTGTGGGTAACACAGGGCACGCAGTGCTCTCCCAGACTGTTCTGGGGTGTCTAGTTCTCAGTGCACTGCAAGCAGCGAGTTGGAAAAGCTTTAAAAGCCTTGTGAAAGCCAGGAGAAGGGGCCAATGCAGATTTTTTTTTGCAGGCTGGCAACCAGCTCATAGCTGCGCGTTTCCAGTCCTGGGTCCTGTCACCAGGTGGGGTCACTGAGAGGCTGTAGCAGAGGATGGATCTGACACCAGGGGCTCCTCACTAATTATCTGTAAAATGGAGATTGATATTGCTTCACTTGCTCATTAGCTTGCTTTTGCCACATGCTCCCTGGAGCAAGGCCTCTTGTTGTTTTGTGAGGGTTTTTTAGGGTTATACACTGGGCCTGGCACGGTTAACATCTGGTTTCACTGGAAACTTCCTGGCCCCCCTTCGCCTCCATTAAAAACAACTTCACACATCAAAAACCCTAATCATGACTCAGTCTGACATGAAAACAATTCATTAAATAGGTATTAAAACTTCTATTATCCACCACGCAGATCAAATACTATTTTTGTAACATCAAAACTACCATCCAGAAGACAAGATCTATCATCTTGTTTTTAATTTGAGAAGAAAGAAGGGCTTTAGCATTGTAATCAAGAAAAATCTATTGCTTGTTAATTAATCTGAGCCCAGTTAGAAAGAGGAGGGCAGGAAGCCATGTGCCACGTATGCCAGGGTATAAAGAACTGGTAATGGGAGGAAAAAAATTAAAAGGGAGTTTTGAACTGTGATTTCAGAAGGCGAGAGATTACAGCAGTGGGCTACTTAGGCATGTAAATGGAGATGTTTGACTTATTTTTAGACAGAACAAGAAAGATAATCAGTGGATCTGGAGTTTGGATAGGAAAAAGCAAACAGAAGCAATCTCTGAGTCAGTGGGGGAGCCTGACCCTGGAGAAAAGCCTGGCCAAAACCTTCCCTCCTGGTTTCTGAGAACAGAAACTCCCAGTTTTGCCAATGCCTGTTTGTTGGGCTTCTCGTCAGCCCTCGCATGTCATAGTGGAAAATAATTTATTGCTCTCAGTTTAATTTATTGCTTCCAGTTTAAGAGAAAACAAGGGAGACTTAATGTGCATCTTCAGGTCAGTAAGACTCCAACGTGGGGTTGCTTTTATGCACTGCAAATGATGTTGCGTTGTAAATGATGTTGTACTGCTCCTTTGTAGCACCTCACCCTCCTTTTTTCCTCTTAAATACTACTGCACCACATGTGTTCCTGCACCTGGGACAGCCTTGTGCCTTTGGAAATCTGCATTATCTGAGGATCTCACCCTTTTGGTTTTAATTGGGGTTTTTTCCTGCTTCAGGTTCTAAATTTCAGAATATACCGTACTTTTTTCTCTTTTAAGGTGAAGTCTCTCACAGGACATTTCAGCAGTAAATCTTGCATTTGAAATTATTGGGCAGCTCCATGCCGTCGTGTAAGGCCACGGGCATCTGCTGGTCTTGCTGCCCTCAGGAGGAATTTGATACCAACCAGATGCGTGAACACACAGAAGGAGAGCACAAAATGGTAATTATGGAACAAAAAACCAACAACCCTAGACACAAAGAAACTTCCTTTAAAAAATAATAAAACTATAAATAGTGAATTTGTGAATTATTCACTATAAAAAGTGAATATGCCAATCATGGCAATAGACAAGTGTGTTCTTCACTGGGTAAAAAACTGGCTGGATGGCCATGCCCAGAGAGTTGGGATTAATGGGGTGAAATCTTGTTGGCGACCGGTCACCAGTGGTGTCCCTCAGGGCTCAGTTGTGGGGTTCTCAGTTCTTTAATACCTTTATCAATGATCTGGATGAAGGGGATTGAGTGTATCCTCAGTAAGTTCGCAGGCAACACCAAACTAGTGGATCAACACTGGGAGTGTTGATCTGCTGGAGGGTTGGAAGGCTCTACAGAGGGACCTGGACAGGTTGGATCATTTGGCCAAGGCCAATGGGATGAGGTTCAATAAGGCCAAGTGCCGGGTCCTGCATTTTGGTCACAACAGCCCCAGGCAACGCTACAGGCTTGGGGCAGAGAAGGTGGAGCTGCCCAGCAGAAAAGGACCTGGGAGTGTTAGTGGACAGCCGGCTGAACATGAGCCAGCAGTGTGCCCAGGTGGC
>JAOTQQ010000071.1:18471784-18483226 GCA_026546715.1 Gallinago undulata
GGTGGTCAGGCACTGGAACAGCCTGCCCAGGGAGGTGGTGGAGTCACCATCCCTGGAGGGATTTAAGGAACGTGTAGGTGTGACACTTCAGGGCATGCTCTAGTGCCCGAGATTTTTTTTGTGTGTGTGTGTGTGTGTTTGGACTCAGTGATCTCAGAGGTCCTTCCCAATCTTTAAGATTCTGTGATTCTGTGGAATAGTCTGCAGTGCTTTAATTACGACCATGTGCTGGCTGCGTAATGGGACAGAATTCAAATTCCTGGATGCGGGGATGAATCAGGCATAACATTCTTTTTAACAAATTTGGGATGCGTAGAAGTTTAAGCATAACCACGTGCTTCTGTGAACCTGGAAGACTCCCTTCCAGTGTCATTAGGAAATTGGGGATGTTTGGCAAAATCCTTGCAACTTTTATCAACCTTAACTCCTTGGTTTTGTCTGGGAGTAAATGGTGTTTGTCAGGACCTGTCACCGTGGTCTTCTGGAGCCTCCCTGAGGGTGACAAAGCTTTCAGCTGGGGTCATGTTGTCCTTGCAAAAGCAAACCCACTAGATTTAATGGAGTTGTTTGAATGAACAAACCAGTAACGATTTGAATCATGTGTGACTGTCTCCCTTCCTGCTCACAATGTGAGTGGCGCAGCCTCTCTGTGCAGAGAGTAATTCACAGTTTTGCTTATGGCAATGCAAATGGCATTGTTTTGAGTTTAGTACTTGGTTTTGTTTGTTTGGGTTTTTTTAAAATCACAGTAAAATAGCTATTCTATGGTACATTACATAGTAGTATACTTTACATATAATGTACACTGTATGTATAGTATATACTATACTATATTTTACTGTGATTTTGCTGTAATACTATATTTTACATATAGTATATAGATTTTATAGTAGTATATATATTATACATAGTATATACATTATATAGTATTATATAATAGCTTATTCTAATGTATTTCTAATCTGTGAGCCTTAAAATTAGTGAGGGTGCTCTAAGAGTCAGCCTGAACCCTGCTGTCACTTCTCCAGGCAGCACCTGCCCGGGGCTGGCCACCCATGAGTGTCCTGAGCATCTTCTCCAGGGGCAGAGGACATTGAAAAGTTGCTGTGGATCAGCATTTCTCTGAATTAGCAGGTTGGGTTTCTTTTATTCCACCATACACCACCTTCTCAGTATTGTTTATGTGGAGGATCTGCTGTGGTCTAACATGGGATAATCAGGTGGTGGGTGATGGGAGAGGAGCAGCAGAAGGTGTGAAGGGGGCTCAGCCGGCCCCAACGTTCACAGCTCTAGGAAGGAACGTAGCTGCCGCTGGGCGGATGACAGAATAATTCTTTTCCCATCTGCTCTAATCTATATTTGAACCCACAGGAAAGCGTCCTTCTTGTAAGACACATGAATCTCTAATTTCAAACACCATCCTTGTTTCGGAAGTGCCTTTGGCAGGCGGGTGCTGGTGTCCCTGCCTCGCCGAGCAGTCGGTGCTGGGAGATGCTCCAGGGGGGCACACCATGCGGCGTGGTGACACGCACCCAAAATAGCAGGGCAATGTCACCTAGCAACTTGTCACCCTTTCAGAAGTCTTTGTTGGAGTGGATCAAGGTGACACTTTGCTGCTATTTTCAGACCCACACTTCCTGATGGCTGTTGCCACTTTATTCCTCCTCTTTATTTATTTTTTTTTTTCCTTTTGCTGAGTCATAGACCTGGAAAATACTACTTAGGTCATCAGAATCCATGATTGTGCCTCCTGATTTATTTTGCTCTCTATTTTCCCAGTTTTACGTGGCACACAGCAAATTAAAATGGACTATGAGAGGCCGCCTGTGCTTCCTTGCTGAAGCTTTCCTGCTGCAGGAGGAGTTTCTTCCCTGCTTCTTTATACCTTAAAATTAATGGAGCCACTCAAAACTTAATGCTGCCTTTGCCAGGGTTTTTTCCGTGGCCACGATGCGATGGCAAGCGCTGAATGCTCGGATAGAGCCACCCCTCTCTATTTAGGTAGCCTGTGTTGATCTGTGCAGTGGGTGTATCCAGTGCTTGTATTTAATGGCTCCATTGGAAAAAAAAAAAAAAAAGTTGGGCTCCAAAAAAAAAAAAAAAGTTGGGAGAGAGAGAGCTGGGAAAATGCTGAAGTCCCAGGTCGCGGTTGCAATTTGTACCATGTGTGGCAACGGGCTCCGTGGTGGTCGATGCCATGTTCACCTGCTCTCGTTTCGCTGCAGCTCTCTACTGCAAAGCTTTTATTTGTCATGGTGGGTAGTTGGGCAATAAATAGTTATTCATTATTTCTTGCCCTCGTGTTAGTCTAGTGTGTGGCTTTTTGCATTAACTGTACCGTCTGAGCCAAATAAAAGCAGAATTATCAATTTTCTCGCAGAGCCACGGGGCGGGTGGGGGGGGAAAGCCTTGTGAGGATGTCTTAGTTCTTACAAACTACTGTGCATTTTATTTTCTTACAGTTCCTCTGTGTGATAAGTCGATGCCTGTGGTCTGTTGGTACTTAGTATTTAAAAGAGCGAGGGTCACTTGTTCAGAGCATGCTTCTCACGCCCTTCAGGGCTGCCATTTGCTGGATTTCTACAGCTCCGACCCCAGGGTAATGAGCTGTGTGTCCCAAAAATGAGAAATGAGGTGGGCACATGTGAGTATTATTTCTTTCACTAGCACAGGGATATATGCGAGTTGTATAACAGAGATTATCTTTGATTATCTTTGGCCAAAGATGTTATTTGCCCTAAGATATGTTGTTTTCTGTTCCTGTTTCCAGGCCTATTACCTTCTACGTTCTGGAAAAAATAAAACCTAATTCTTTCATCTACAGACCCTTTCTTCTCCAGCCACGTTGGCTCTGGGCCATAGGCATAGGGCACCCTGGGGACAGCAGGACCCGTGTGGAGGAGTGGTGAAGCTGTCGGCAGAGCAAACAGGTTATGGGTGTCTCCGCATCCTGGTCCTGCATTCTTTATTTCAGCATTTCTGTGTGGGCTCCAAATTACTTTGGGTCGCTGCTTTCCCATGTAATTATGAGCCCCACCATAAAACTCCTTCGTCTTCCCCGTGCACTGGGTGCTGGGAGTCATGGATCATCTCCTACACCATGCTCCTGCTGGGCTTCCCTGGTGGTGGTCAGCATGATACTTGATTCTGGGCTTTCTTACTTCAAAAACGGTGTAATTAATCTGTTTTAGAGGAATCCGGGAGTCTTCATCCTTTCTCGCTTCAATTCTTTTCCTCCTAGGAACCTGGATTTCTTGCTCAAAGCACAAGCTTTCCATTGCCCACCAAAGCCATTAGCCCTCTCTGCTCTTTTTCTCTTCCTCTTAAACAGAAACTTCTGTTTCCAGGTTGTTTTTCTTTCCTTCCCACAGCAACTTGCTGCAGTCCTGAGAGCCAGGCTCTGGATCCTCTCACCTATCTGAGGGCTCCGCATCCCCGCTGCTGGCAGAGCTGCCACTGCCCCATCCATCACCCGGCTGGGCCAGCATGGTCCTCGGGGGTGTGGGGGTGTGTGTAGGGGGGTGTCATCCATCTCTGCTCCTGCAACATGACTCATCAGTCCCAGCTGCACTTTTCTCTCCTCCTGTGGGAAGAGGGAGGAGGACACATGCGAGTCTCTATTTCTGCTATGAAAATTACACCCTTACGTTAGTTGCAGGAGAAGGAACGTGGAGGGAAGGAAATGAGGGCCCAGGTGGAGGAGCCCATCAGCCTCATCGTGATGGGGAAATTCAGTTTCCCCAAAAAAAACTGTTCTCATACCATGCAGCCCAGCCTGAAGCCGCTTGCTCTCGCCCTTAGTGCGCTTTTGAGTTTTATAGAAACCCACTGCAAAATCGGTAACGTGCCCAAATTTGGCCTCTTGAAATGGAGAAGGGTGACTTTGGCTGCTTCCTACATGTGAGCATGAGAAGTTTCCTGGAGGTGACCCAGTCCCTGTGCCAGGCTGTCCTGATCATACTGAGGATTTCTGTTTCTCCCTTCAAACTAGGGGCAAAGCCAGCCAGGCTCCATGGTGTGCGGCCTTTGCAGTCTCTTGGTTTAGTACTTAAAGAACAAATTTATTTTAAACCAGCCTCTGGAGTGTTAGAAGGTCCTTGGTTGGACACACGCAGTGCTGCCAGCTGCTTCATTGGAAATGCTATCTCTCTGGTGAGCCACGTCTTGGTAGATATATAGAGGAGTGTAATATGTGCAAGTATACGTATATGTACATATATGTTTTACTCCTGGATAATTTTAAGCAGCTGGTAACACAGTACTGGGTGCACTGGTTTGTACTGGTGCAGGGGGAGGCACAGGGCTGCCACAGCAGCATCACATCATTGGTGCCAAGTCAACTACTCAAATTCATCATGAATCAGGAGATTGGAGATGTATTTTTTTCTAACCAGTTGGAGCTTGTTTTTGTCACCTCCTGCTTTTTCAAGGCCACTCACTGCTCTTCAGTGCCACTTAAAAAACCGGGTGCAGCTCTGGGGCCATGAACGCTGTTGTGTTTTGACGGAAGCCAAGTCCTTCCCGCCCCGGGGAGCAGAGGCTGGAGGTGTGGGGATGCTGCAGAGGAGGGCTAGGATCAGCCAGGGCAGGCTGAGTTGGCAGCAACATCCTCTCGGGGGCCTAGAGCTGTGTTTTGGGGTGTCCTCACATCACCAGTTTCTGGAGAAGTGGTTTGGAAAGGGGCCTATGGCCGGGCTTGTCACGGGGTTGTTTTCTTCCAGACCCCCCTCAGAAGCAGCTGAACTGTTTTAGCTGGAATTTTCCTCTAGGGTTCAGCTTAGGGTAAAGGCTCAGCACGGACGATTTTAAGCCTGGACAGTTTCAAGTTTGACAAAGCTTCAGGAAACTGAAGATGGAGCTTGTCAGCCCGTGGGGTTCAGCACTCGGTGCTCACAGGGCATGGACTGGGGGGGTTGTGGTGCTCTTCTTCCCTCTAACCAGCGACCAGATGAATAAATAACACAACTCCTCAGTCTGAAGAGCACCGCCTGCCCCACATCTGACTTACCTGTAGTTATTTTCCCAGTGCTGTTTATTTGCACAGCCCAAGCCCCTCTGCTCACTGCAGCACGAAGCCTCCCTGAAACTTGGGCATCCACCCATCCACTGACCCACCTCCGCTTGCGTTACCTAGGGATGGTATTTAAGAAACGTGAGGCGAGGAGAGTCCTAGGCTCTTGCAGCCCCAGCCACCTCCCTTTTCATGCCAACAGGTCTCACACAGCTTTCCAGACCGAGCCTGGAGAGGGGGCAAAGGCTGCTTCAAACCAGCTCTATCCTTCCCCTCTGCCCTCGGGGGATGATTTCCTCAGGGGTGCTGTAGGCAAGAGCAGTGCCTGCAATAATAAAGAAGGCTAACATGTTCCATGTCCAGACTCGTGCCCAAACCTTCCCCTTCCCCAGTTAGTCCCCTCAGCTCCTCTCCTTCCCCATCATCTCACCTTCCTCTCCCTGTGCAGCTCAGTTTTCGCTACAACATGGATTTTCTCCCTTATTTCTGGCGTCCTCTCAGTTGATGCAGAAATGCAGCTGGGCCCCATCAGCTCGGGGGAGGCTCTGACCTGGGAAAGGCTCCAGGTCTCTTACATTTGCTGCGATAGCTCATTCCTTTCCTCTCTCCTTCAGGAAAACCAATTAAATAAAAAAACAACAGTGCGGGAGAAGTGAGTGGGGATGGGAGCTGTTTGTGCCAGCTCCAGTCTCAGTGTCTCCCTGCTCTGCTCACGGGAAAGGTGGCACAAAAAGGTTTTGTCCACAAAAATAAGTCTCTGCTGGTAGTCAGAGGGGGCAGGAGGCTTCTGTGCCCAACCTTCTCCAAGTGTTTTGTATCTCCATCCCTTCTTCCTCCTCCTCCCTGCCCAGGAGCCCCAGGCAGCATCTCTGGGCTCTGCTGCACTTTGCCGGGTGCATGACCCTGTGCTGGAGCAGGCTGTGGTGCCAGCGTCACCCACCTGTGCTTAATATTGCTCTTTAAAAATAATTAATCTTGATGTTTGAGATTTGGACACCGCAGGAAAAGGGAACAGGGAGCACTGTACCAGTGGTGGGTACGGTCCCAGTTCCAGCCCCTTTCCTTCCTGGTCCCCTGGCTGGTCACCCCACATCCCCCCCAGTGCCACCCCCAGCAGAGTCCCACCACCCCAGAGAGTCTCAGCCTCGAGCTTCTCCAGTCCAACCAGCATCCCCAGTCCATGGGCAGTGAGGGCCCCCTGTGCCAGGGGACAAAGCTGGCAGAGGGTGACAAGGGGAGAAAGAACAACACGGAAGGAGGCGATGGCATCGGCGCTGGGCAAGGAGGAGGAGAAGGGGCTCTGAGCAGTGGCTGGAAGTCCTGCTGCCCCATTCCTTCAGGGTTTCACTGCCTGAGGTGGTACCTGTGCCAGCGTGGGCTGGGTGGGCTGGGAGACAGCCAGATTCCCTGTCCCAGCCCTGCCTGGCTGGGGACCGGGCTGGCAAAAGCAGATGTAAATGGCAAGATCGGTGCCAGGAGTGATCCCAGCCGGGCTGCAGGCAGATGCCTGCCCGGAGCCCGAAACGGTTAACAGGCAGCGCGGCCAAGCCGGTCCTCCCACCGGCATGAGATCACCGCTGCCGCCGCCAATCCTCACTCCAATCCCCGCTCCTCCAGCAGCAAAAGAGCTGGGAGCCAAAGCTGGGAGCGAGAGCAGCGGCAGAGAGATCCCGGCCCGTCTGCACTGAGGCACCCCGAGCCGCCAGACAAAGCCCACCATGTAGGACCCGGCCCCTTCCCTCCATCACCATCACGGCAGCAGCTTGTGGTGGGACAGTGACTGGCATCCGACCCGTTCGTGCTTCACACTGATCGTTCCTGGGTTTTCTCGCCAACATGATGGGCTGTAAGTCCAACTCACTCACTTGCCTGCAGGGAGGAAAACCAGGGCTGCCGCTGGCCACGGACACCGACTCCACCGCTACGCTCAACAAGCTGGCCCTGGCCACAGGCGGGACGGAGAAATCCTGGTACCGCTGCATCTTCCCCTTCGGCATCGTCTCCGTGGTCATCGGCGTGGCAGCGACGTGCATCACCTTCACCATCAATGGCCCGCAAATGGACATCGCTAAGGTGGTCTCGGTGGCCACCTTGATCTTCGGGGTGGGCCTGCTGGTGGCCGCCTACGTGTGCTGGCAGGCCAAGCGGGAGAGGCAGCGGAAGAGGCAGCGCCAGGAACCTGTCCCCTTGGAGCAGGGAGCCATATGACCGGGCTGGGGCAGAGGCTCAGCTCCACCCAGAGCCCCCTGCTCACACGGCCCCCCCTCCGCCCCACGGGGGGTGACAGCACCGGCTCTGTCGCACCCAAGGAGGTCCGGACCCTGCCCGAGGTCAGCTTGCCGTCATTCTCCACCACGCTGAGCCGTGCCACCACCAGCGCCCGGCCACCCCCGCTCCCCTCAGTGCGTGGGGACAGCTTTGTCCCACCTGCCTGCCTCGGACCGGCACGGATGGAGCCCAGAGGGTGGCCCAAGGAGCGTGTCACCGTGCCCAGCCCTGCCACGCACCACCCCACGGCCACTGCTGTATTCTGGGGACGCTGAGACAGCCCTGGACTCGGCAGCAGAGAAACCGGTGTCACTCCTGTCCCCTTCGGGTTTTTCCTGCTGCAAGAGGACCCCGTGGGCTCAGGACAAAAGGAGTTTCAAAAGAAACTCCCTGGGTGGGAGAGACACGGGGCAGGCTCGGCGGGGGGCACGGGCAGGGGAGGGCTGGCAGGAGGCGGAGGACAGGCCGATGTGGCTGACTTGGCCTGCAAGCCCCTGGGGACAGCGCGGGTGACAGGGGGAGGCCAGGAGCTGAGCGCAGTGCGGCAGCCAAGGGGGGATGTGGGGGGCGGAGGGGCTTGGGCTGGGAGTCCCCCCCTCCAGGCAGCAGCCGTGGGGTGTTTGTCATTGGCGGTGCAGCGTGGTGGGACAAGCAGAGGAGGAAACCAGGCTCTTTCTGTCACCGTGCGGGTGAGCCGGCCTGGGGGTGTCTCGGGGATGAGAGATGGGGGGTGTCCATCTGCCCAGGGTGCCGGGGAGAAGGGGCTCGTGCCGTGGCCTCGCGGCGGCATTCCCCGGCTGGGGGAACCTGAGAGCAACTCTGTTGCTGGAGAAGGAGCTGGAGTCGCATTAAAAAGGAGCAAATACATTTCTACCACTTTTTTTTGCAAACAACATGCCTGCTCCCGTTCTTTGAATTTACCTCGGAGCGCTTCACCCTACAGAATGAGCGTGAGATGTTGGCACGGGGGGGGGGGCCCGGAGGGGCTCTCGGAGCAGCACCTCCACCGCCGGGCTGACCCCCTGCCCCGGGCTGGCCCCGTGCCCAGAGGGGCCTCCAAAACCAGCCCTGGGCTCCTGCAGGACAGGCGGCCGTGCCAAGACCTACAGCGAGTGGCCCCGCTCCGGCCGCGGGAGGCTCTCCCTGCACCAGGACGGGAGTGGGAAAGGCCAAGGGCTGTAAGCAGGGACACGGCGAGACCAAAGCTGAGCTTGCACCGAGCCGGGGACCACCACCCTGCCAAGCGTGCCATGCCACCCACCACCCTCTGCCCCTGCACTTCTGCCCCGTAAGTAAACGCACCGTGCAGCGCACGTGGCCCGGAGCCACCCTACGTGGGATACAGGGATGTGGCAGTGCCTGTAGATCAGCTGCCTGTAGGGTGGGGGGTTTGGAGACACCTTCAGCCCTGGCTCCAGGCGAAGCTTTGCTCGCAACTGGGAGCCGGGGTGGTGTTGCAGAGACCAGCCCAGCTCTGCCGCAGGTGATGAGTTTAGCAGGCGCTGGGCTGGGGCTGCTCCTCAGAAGCTCGACGGTCGCTTTGGGGCGTCTGTGTGGCTGAAGTTCAGGGTTTCAGCCTATTCTGGCGTAAGCAAACCCGTGGTTTCCCACCGTGAGGGGCTCAGCACCATGTGTCATGAGGGATGCTCAGCAAACGCTCACCCATCGAGAGTCTGAGGGGCTGGTTTATTTTTTACTGTTATTATTATTTATTTTTTTTTTCCTTCTTGCTTTAAGTATTCCAGCAAACAAGTTTGTTGCTGCCTCTGAGTTCCTCTGCTCTCCCCTCCCTTCTCACCACCGCCTGACACCAGGCCACCAGCCCCGCTCCCTAATTTAGCTCGCTTTAAAAGTGCTGAGCCCTTCTCCCCCAGCACCGCGAAGCAAACCCCGTCTGAACAGGGTGCAGGGAGAGGTTGTTCGGCTACACCCAGGGAAAGCCTTGCCAGCCAGCCCAAAATTGCTGGCACCGGGCCCCCTTATATCATATTTTTTTGGATCCTGAAATCTGGTTCCGCAGTGATGAACTGCCTCTCTCCTGCTCCCAAAGAACCTGCTCAGCAGGGCAGTGCTTGCCCATCCCAGAGACAGCCTGGATGAGCCAGAGGGCTGATCCAGCCCAGTCTTGGGATAAAAAGTCCTCTTTTTATCTGAGACTTTTTTTTGTTTCTCTTAAAGCCTTTATTGGATTTGATTTCTGTAGTAAGACACACACACAAAAACCCCTCCTGCTGTCTGCAGTGGTTTTATTTTTGTGGACAGACTCTGGTGAATTCCTCTGTGGGACCGTGGCTGCACATGTGCTGGTGGAAGGGCAAGTCCTAGAGAAATTTGCCTCCTTAAAGAGCATCAAGGGGTTTTTTTTTTGGCTGCAGGAATAGATGGCTGGGAAAGCTACACCCTGTTCAGCAAAGAAACTGGAAGGAAGAAGATGAAAGGACCCACAGGGTTTGTCCTCATTCACAGAGCACCCAGGGGTCCAAAATGTGCCACCCTGCTGGCACCACCCCATGCTGCTCTTCCTTGGGCAGTGTGCATGATGGAGCTGATGGCTCTTCGCCTGCTGGCAGACAACGCCACCATCTCACCCTCGTCCTCCCCGCTGGTGGTAGTGCAGCTGCGTGGGAGCTTCCTGGCCATAGCTGTTCCCTTCCCTGTGCAAGCCAGGGAGGTTCTGGAGGGCGTCCCACCTGGGCATTCCACCTGAGCATCTCACCTGATCATCCCACCTGAGCATCCCATTCATACATCCCAACCCAGGCATCCCACCCAAGCAGCCCACCCATCCATCCCATGTGGGCTTCCCAGCCAGGCATCCCACTCAGGCTCCCCACCCAGGCATCCCACCCATACATCCCACTCAGGTGACCCATAAGGCTATTCCGTGGGTTGCAGTGCCCTTCTGTCACCCGCAGCTCTGGGTGCCTCAGCTCCAGGTGCCTGTGGCAGAGGGAAGCCTGGCTCTCCCGCCAGGTGCCACTGGGCAGGGAAGGTGCCTCACTCAGGTGCCTTGTTGCCCAAACCCAGTGGCTGAGGTGCCAGCGCAGGAGCTCCCGGTGCCGCAGCTGCAGCCGAGCCAGCCGGGTCCATCTGTCCCTGAGAGAGAGGAAGTGCCCTGGGATGGCAGTGCCACATCTGTCACTGCAACCTGGGGCTAAGAGACACTTTTTTCACCTTTTCTAGGTGAACAGAACCAAAAATTAATAAACCTGTAGAGACAGCTCTGCTTCCTACCCTTGCAGGCACCATGCCTACTGGGAGCCGCGGCCTGGCCCGGCCATGCTGCCCCCAGGCTTACTGGAGACTTGGACCCTGGTGGAGACCACCACTGCCCTGGCGGGTGTTACCTGGGGAGGAAAGACCGTTCAAAGGCTGGGGCGAGTTGCCTGCTTCCCAGTCATGCCTCAACACAACCTGCCCCTTGCATCTCACCATCATCCCCCGTCAGAGGCTGCTCCTCCAGTGTAATGGGAATATTCCCTCATTAAAAGGACCCTAAACTTACCACTGGTGACGGCCTCCCCGAGGCTTTCTCCAAAACATTGATTCAAAGCATTATTAAATTCAGCTTTTGTGGCAGTGATGTGCCCCGTTTCTGCCAGCTCCACCCAGACTCCCTTAAAGGAGGCTTAAAAGGCAAAAGAAAGGTTTTGTTCTATCAAAGTGAAGGGTTAAAAATCATTCCTTGGGGAATTCCATGGGAACAGTTACAAAGGGGAAACTTGAAAATAAAAATATGCATCCTTAAAATAAATCTGAGATTAGACTCCTGGCTGACACGTGGGTCTGTTCCTGCTGCAGAGGCTGGAGGTGGAGCTCCCTGGGATAGACAGGGCTCCGAGATCAGGTCTCCCCAGGGTACGCAGTCCCCAGTCCTCACTGGGACCGTGGGGACACCTATTTCCCACTTGGTTTTGCAGAAGCTGAAATCTTGAGCCCTTGAGAGGCGCGGTGACAGAGGGACAGTGGGAGAGGAACCACTTTCCCGGCTGCCCTGGGACCCCAGCGCATCTGATGGAGGGATGAGGCCATCACATTGTCACCCAGCCGGCAAGGCGGCTGGCAGAGACCTAACTTGAACACAGAGCCTGTGTGCCCGCAGGCGTCCCCATGCTTGGGGACATCCCCTGCCTTCCTGTGACATTTGGGTGTCAGGGTGGGCA
>JAOTQQ010000071.1:18483326-18493612 GCA_026546715.1 Gallinago undulata
GCCTGTGTGCCCGCAGGCGTCCCCATGCTTGGGGACATCCCCTGCCTTCCTGTGACATTTGGGTGTCAGGGTGGGCACGGAGATAAAGCCCATTCGCCTTCCCAAGGGGGAGTGGGACCGGCTCTGCCTGCTCCGCTCCCCCCGGTGTGGCAGGGAAGGACCTGGCCAGCTGGCTGCCGGGCAAGGGGACAAGGTCTCCGTCTGAGAGCAGAGGTCTGCACACATGCCATCGGCCGGGGATGTGCTGTGTCCCCTCTCCTGCATGAGTGGAGGTGCCGGGGACCAGCTGCGGCTGGAGGAAGAGGTGACCCTGGCCCCATGCGTGGCTGCCGGTCTGCACTGCACCTGGGGTCCCTAAAAATAGAGACACACACCCCAGCTTCCTAAATAAGCCCAGAATGATTGAAAAATACATCTATTTTTGCTGCTTCCCCAGGTGTCAGCTGGGCCTGGAAATTCCTGGGTAGGAGAAGTGGAGCTGCTCTCCCAGCCAGAAGCAGAGGTCCCACACAGCTCTCCCTGATGTGCCCATGAGGTTCTCCTCACCCCAGCGAGGTTCTTCTCACCCCAGTGAGGGTCTCCTCACCCCAGCGAGGAGCAGCAAAGCATGCACAGCCTGAGACATTCGTCCCCACCGAAAACCACCATGGCCAAGCGGCACCCGGAAGCGTTCCCTGCATTTCACAAACAAGTCCACGTGCACAGGGAGGAGCAGGATCAGCCAAGCACGGCTACTTGGTTCCAGCCCAAAGCTGCCAGCAAAATAATGAGTAACTCCAAGACAGCTGGGCTGAATTCATGGCTAATAAACTAATTTATTTACTCTCCATATAGTTGTTGTTTTGTTGTGGGTTTTTTTTTTTGCAGGGACAAAAATGGAAATTTTAACAGCTTTTTTCCCTCATTGTGCATGGAAAGCTCTGGCTTCCCAGGGCAAAGACAAGGGGATGAAGGCCAGGCACCACGTCGGCATTGGAAGCAGTCTTCTGGAAACACAAAAATTGCCAACAGACCATCTAACCCAGTGTCATCCCCCCAGAGGGGTTGCTCTAACATTGGTTTAGGAAGCCCCAAATGGACAACTAGAGAATATTTTGCTCTTATATGAAGGTTTTCTCCCAGATAGAAGCAGTTTCTGCTCAAGTCTGTGTGCTTGTCACAGAAACACCGTTGCACACCAGCCCTGTTTCCATACGGGGGGGGTGTCCCAGCCTGGGACAGTTTCTCCTGGGAGCCTGAGCCAGTCTCAGTGCCATCACTTAAACACAGAAGCATCTTGAATTTGGGGTTCCCCCCCCAGTAAACAGTGCTGCGGGGCTCAGCGGTGCTCCAGCAGCCCCCAGGAAGGTCCCCATGGCCCTGGCGAGGTCCTTGTCACCACTGCAGAAGGGACGAGGAGGTCCGGGGAGTGCAAGTGGGAACTGCTGGGGGGAGGTTCAGCTCCTTTCCCCACTGCTTGCTTGAGCCCTGGTTTGGGCTCAGACCTTCTCCCCCCAGGGTTTTTGCATGGATTAAGGACAATGAGGTTGGGAAGGCTGTTGAAGATCTTGTAGCATCCGACACATTGCAGAGAAATAGGGGCTCATCACAACAAAGACATTGGTGGCATTCAAAGGCCAAAGCTGCTGCAAAGCTTGCCCAGACCTGAAGATATGAGCCCTTCCTCTCCTTTTGCTGGCCAGAGATGGTTCAAACAAACGTCTCAGTGCATGTCCTCCCACCACGAGGCCCAGCCAGGAGCTCCTGGCTGGAGGTGGGAAGGGAGGTTGGACTCCCACTGCATCACTGCATGCAAAGACTAACCTGAGGGAACATTACCTTCAGATCAAGCTGGTTCCTTGGTGCAGTGTCCACTCCTGCGTGCCACCTTCTTCTCATCTCAACAGCACCTGCCATGGGTGTCAGACACCCAGGTGGGACCCCAGAAGAGACAATGGGGCTTGGAGCCTTGGAGATCTCTGCAGGGCTAGATGATCTCCTGAGATCCCACCCAGATCTCATCCTTTTGTGCGTTAGGTCAGACTTGCAGTGGTGGCAGCCCCATGGTCATCAGACTGGCCACGGTCTCCAGCACGATACCAGAGATTTGCTGTGTGCTTCCACCCTGTAGCAGTGTAACCACCATGCTTTGATGGGAAATACACTTTCCTCTCCTTTCCCCACCTTGGATCATTTGACGGGACTATGAGCACTTGCCCTTTCCCCTTTCTGTCCATCAGGGAAGCTGCTGCCATGGGAAGGCTGGACCCAGCCCTGCATCCCCAGCAAGAGCCACCACCGCACCGTTGCCTACAGAGCCCCAGCAGATGTGCCGGCATCGCTTCGCTCCCCTGCTTCAGGTTCAAAATGCTGTGGCTCAGAACTGTCCCCAGGCTCCCATATGTCACCGCTGAAGTTTCTCAAGCCGTGCTAACGTCTCCCTGGAGAAATGCTGGGGGAAGGCAGCTTTCTCCCTGCATCACCATATGCAAGCTGAGTTCGGAGACCGCCCCGGAGACCTGGAAAAGGCCAGTTGTGCAGCCAGCTTGGAGGTATCTCCTGTGTCAGCCTGGAGTTTATTAACCTTGTTTGTCACCATGACATCAGAGCACATCTTAAATGAACCGCTTATCCTTCTTGCAAAGCATCGTGACAACGTGTGGCCCATTCTGTCAGCTCCCAGGAGCAAATCTATGGTGACACCGGATGCCAGGTGCCCCAAATGGGGGGTATAAAATGCAGGTTTTACCACAAGGGTGGAAAAAAATCCATTATAAATGTCTTTGCTGGCAGAAAGGTTACTGGAGTGGTGCCCAAACACGCACCCATGGTCAGGCACCATTTTTGCAAGCCCTGCCTGAAGAAACTCATGCTGCAAAGGAACCAGAGGTATTTTCTTCTGCTGGCAAGAGGGAACTGAGGCACAGAAACCCTGTGATTTGGTGACATTTCCCACGCCAGAGCTGTGGCTTGAGCTCAGCTCTTCTGTGAGTGCCTGTAGAGAAAGAGAGGGACCAAGGTTGAGCCCGGGCACGACGTGCCTGTCCCCGCAGGTGGTGGCTGTGACGGTGTCTGGCCCCGCGCTCAACTGCCCAGGGTGTGTGGGAAGCCGGCCGGTCCCTGGACCAGGGATGCCATCAGGCAGGGAGGATGGGCAGGGGACCTGCTGGGCTCGGCAGCACCCCACAGCGCTGCCCAGCAGAGCCCCCCGCTCGCAGGCGGCGGGGACAAACCTCCCTCCCTTCAGCGCAGAGGGAGGCGCCGCCAGCCCCCCCATCCCACCCCACCCTCTGTCCCCGCGGCAGGAGCAGATGGGCAGGAGCGGCTGGCGTCACGCACCGCAGCAGGACATGGCTGGGGACAGGGGGCTCCTTCCACCGGGCAGGGGTCCTGCTGCCCGAGCAGGACGGGGAGCGCTGCCGAGCCCTGCGGCATCGCTGCGAAGGGAGCCGGAGAGATGCAGGCAAGACATGGGCTCCCCCACAGAGCACTCTGCCTCTTATAAACTCCTCTATTTTCATCCCAAGAAGGAAACTCATGGACTCCATCAACTTTTATAAACTCTCCCATGGCATATCAGCCCATGTTCCTTCTTTTTTTCCCATTTTGCCAGCTGTGTGTCTGTCACCTGCCTTGCCCTGACGGCCCTTTGAGACCAGGGAGAAGATACCCACAGCTGCTAATCCTGGCAATTAGCGATTACGTTAAAGCTCCTCTAACAAATACATGTGGACTGTGCTGTGCACAGATCCAGCCACCAAGGCTGACCGGAAAACACGACACTTTGGACATCCAGGGGGCAGCTAAACCACCTGTGAGAAGCTGACTTCTAATTTGAAGATGTAATTCTGCTATCTTTTTACTCAAAATGAAAAGGTGCTCATGCCCAGTGGGAGTGCTGGGGAGGAAGCCTCCAAGAGCACGCTCCCACATGGTGGGAAGAAGAAGATGCTCCAACATGGGATGGCTGAGATGCAGCAGGACAAGAACCCGGGGCGTTCCCCCGTTGCCCTCTCCTCCTGCGATCACAACTGCTGGGCTTCCCACCCAGTGAGGTGCAAAACGCATGTTCTCTGAATCCACGCATATGCAGCTTGTGGAGGTGGAAAAAAATTATAAAAGGTTATCACTCTCTGTCATTGATCTTGTGAAAACCAGGTACAAAACAGCATTATGTCAGGAAACGTATTAAAAAGGCTATAAATACCGTGACATTATCAAGGTAAAATGCCAGAGACCATTACATCGTTACGGCTTTCTGCTGGAATAGTTTCCATTAGAGGTGTGGGCGGCCGCGGTGCCTCTCTGTCCCGTTGCACTTACGGGGAGCTCTTCCTGTGCCACGGGCTACAAGCACGGAGTGAAATTATCACTTTCCTATTTAAAAGAATGAGTACATTAGCTCAAAAATTTGACCTATGTCCACCAAGTCCCAGAACAGCATCAACTGCACTCGGGAGTATGTTAAAAATCCAAGCAAACTCCAAACTGTTCGACGGCACCCAAATTGGAGGCAGTTGAAATGGTGGGATATGTGGGCAATGAGGGGCTTTCAGGAAACTTGGTAGCACCCCTCAGCAAGTCATAGGTTTTCATAGGACTTGCTGCTGCTGGCGCCTCTTTGGACAAGATAGAACCACGGAATCATAGAATTGTCTGGGTTGGAAGGGACCTTAAAAATCATCCAGCCCAACCATCAATCTAACCCTGATGGAAAGGAAAAAAAAAAGGGAAAGGGAAAGGGAAAGGGAGAGGGAGAGGGAGAGGGAAGGGAAGGGAAGGGAAGGGAAGGGAAGGGAAGGGAAGGGAAGGGAAGGGAAGGGGAGGAAAACCATATAAAAGAACCCCCCGCATCACTAAACCATGTCTCTAAGCACCATGTCAAACTGTCTTTTGAACACCTCCAGGGATGGTGCCTCAACCCCTTCCCTGGGCAGCCCATTCCAAGGCTTGATAACCCTTTCTGTGTAAAAATTTTTCCTCATATCCAACCTGAACCTCCCCTGGAGCAACTTGAGGCTGTTTCCTCTTGTTCTGTGACTTGGGAGAAGAGACCGACCCCCGTCTCTCTACAAGCTCCTTTCAGGTTCATCCATCCTTTCAGTTGCCCCTCGGTAGGACTGTAAAGGAACAAGCGTGGTCCTTCAGGAGAAAGGATGGCTAAAGCTGGTCTCGCAGGAGGCAGCACCACGGCCCATGGAAAACACAGGTTGTTTTCAGGCTTCTAAGAGGATATAAGAACTGGGGAGTCAGGAGAAATAATAATAGCTGAAAAAAAAACCCAGGAGATGAGCAGGGAGGTTTTGTTTAAACTGAAGTGGCGTTTGCTGATGCTGTCAAGGCTGTAGAGCTCTCTCCCACATTTCCCACCGAGCAAATTTCCTCTACTTGAATAAGACCAAGGCAGTGACAAATCTTTTAAAATACCTCTTTATAAGCACTTGTCTAAACTAATCCTTTAAAAGTACTTCTCATGTTATACTTAATTTTTTTAAGGTCTCCATTTTGCAACATTCCACTTAGAAACTCAAAAATAATATGGCACCTGGGAGTGAGTTTGTCCTTCTCTGTTGGGATGTCATGGAGGCTTTAAGGATGTCCCAGCGGCGCAAAAGTGATGCTCCTTGGTCCCTCCTCCAGCCCTGCGGAGCCACGGCATCCTCACCACTCCTTACACCCAGCACCCTGCGGAGCAAAACCACCACGGCTCTTCACACCGGGTCTCTCTGCAATGAGGTTTTCAGGACTTTATCATCTCCTTGTTCCGTTCACAGTGAAATCCCTGTTTTACTCAGAGTCCTCTGTCCTGAGGACGTTTCCTTGAGGGGCTGCCCAGCTCAGTGATGAGGTTTATTGCGGGGCGCTCACTGATTGAGATGTTTGCTCTGGTTTTTCATCACACCAAGCTGTTACAGTTCCTCTTCGCAGGGCACCCAGCAGGCACTTTTGAGGAAGAAAAGTACAGGTCATGCCAGAGCCCAGGAAAACTCATCTGCCGTGGCTCCAGCTCATGCCCTGTGGGTCCTTTTTTGTTGCCTGGTTTAACTCTTGATTAGCTTTTTTTTTTTTTTTTTTAGTGGACTTTTTAAAGTGCCCAATAAAGGCTGAATTTGCGTACCTCGCAGGCTGTAGGCAGCAGCTCATGGTGGTGCTCCAGCTCGGTAAAGCACTTCCGTGGGATTTATTTTAAGCATGTGTTCAAGACCATATGCTGAAATGCTTTGCCAGAGCTAAGAATGGATCTGAAGCTGTTGAGAGTTTTACACATTCTTAAGCAATTCCCTGAATCAAGCCCAAACTGGGTTAGTTCACAGCCTACCCCACCTGGGAGCAGGGACCCTGCTGCAATAAAGGGCACAAGAAATTCTTCTTCACTCAGTGTTGACTTTTCAGCATTAAAAAAAATGCTCCATCGTGCCAAATCTTTACACTGAGATTTTCAGTTTGACCAAAAAAATTGAGGGTATAGTAGGTGAACATAAATACAAATAATAGGAAATTCCATTGAGATTTTCAGTTTGACCAAAATATTTGGGGGTATATTAGGTGAACAGATGCAAGTAATTGGAAATTCCACAGCAGTACCACATCACATCACCGCTGTCTTGTGTCCATCCTCTCCTGGAGAGCTGGGCTGTCTGGTGGCACTTTATCTGTCCTGGTGCTTCACACAAGCTATGGGGCATCGCAGCACTTTTGGGGATGTAGTGACCTTAGAGGAATGGAGCGCCTGTGGTGTAAACATAAGAGGGCCCAAGTGGCATTTCTAAATCAACATTACTGCATTTCTGTGTCTTTTGGTTTTAACTAGTTGGATATTTATATCAAAAGGGAGGTCAAGGTGGGAGCAGAGTCCAGGGGAAAACCAACTCACAGGGCACTCTGCTGCGTGTCTTCTTCTCCTGCAGGAAGGCTGCACAAAACCAGGTTTGCTGTGTGCTTGTCACCAGCTCCATCCCTGTACACAGGGCAGTCGTGCAGCCAGGGCTGCTCAGGAGTCTGCCCTCTTTCCAGTTGGGAATTTGTTGGAATCAGGTACTTTGCAGCGCTTCTCCGGGGTTTCTGGATGTGCAGAGTATCTTGGATGGGTAGCTCCAGCAATCTGGTAGATATCTGGAAAAGTCATGGTAGATATCTGGAAAATGTCACCACCGTCACTGGACCAGAGGAAAATTTACAACCTGAACTATAGAGGGACCTCGTGAAGAGCCTGTGACCACAAGCTGATGAGGAGAAGCACTTCAGCAGATTCATCTCACCGCAGCTACAGACAGGTGATTGCCAGCAATCAGGTTACCCGGCATTAAGGAGCCAGCACATCTCAAGGAAGGTCCAGTCACTGATTGTACACCCACCGCCCTCCACCACGGGAGCAACCAAGAGATGAACACCAGGGACCTTGGAGCAACACGGCAGCAGCGTGAAACGCACTCTTTGCCCTTGCAGCGCTTTGCGTGGATGAAGGATAGGACCTTAGGATGTGGTCACACACGGTTGTCTGCTCACACTCTAAGGATGCATTATCCTAAATATTAAGGCAGAGGGTCTTAACTATGGAGGAAGCAGCACTGAAGAGATTAGGAAGGAACTGGACTGTTCGACCACCCTTTGAGCAAAAAATATAGGATAAATTAATTATAAACGGAATAATAAAACGTCAGAAGTGGAAGAAGGACAGAGGAGAAAGCCTTCGCCCTGTAAATAGGAGATAAAAATAGGGCAAAGAGATGTCATCAATCTCAGGGCTATTTTCAAAACATGACGTCCAAAAAAGCCTTGGACTGACCTTTTCGCAGGGAAGTGGCAAGTGTTGAACAGAGGCTCCACCAAGAGGGAGTCCCAGGGCTGCGAAGAAGAGCGGGGTTGGGCGAAGGAGCTGGGGCTGCTGCACCGTGTCCTTGGCTCGGGGACTTCAGAGCTTCTGTCACTGCACATGGTGACAGGAACTCCCATTTCTTGTGAGAGGACTGCTTCTCGGTAGAGACTCATTCAAGGCCTTCTAATAAGGGGCACATACCCTAATGGAAACAATTATAGAAGTTTTTATCCCCCTTTTTTTGGAGAATGTCCCTGTGCCCAAACAACAAAGTGCTCGTGCTGTTCTTCAGATCTTTTCCCAACACTTGCCTTTCTTGCATCGCCTACAAGACGTGCTGTCAAGCTACACGTGTGACCAAGACCCAGTCCTTGGTTTTATTCCCTCGGTCCATAGGCTGTACCTGGTGGTCGATTTTGGTTGGAAGCCCTTGGGATGGGGCCATCATCCTGCCCTGTGGCTGAATGTGGCTTTGGCCCCACTCCTGCACCTCCTAGGAGACATATCCGTAGTATTTATTAAGTACAATGATCTACACCATCCCCTGTGGGAATATTAGCAGGAGGAGGCTGTGCGGTGCCAAAAATCCCATTCTCCTTCAGTATTCCCCAGTGGGATTTTCACAGAGCAGCTCTGCTGGGGTAGAGCCTCCCTGGAGGAGTCTCTCTGGGATATGAACACTTTGCATCCTCTAAGGATGACACACTTTCAGAAGAGCAGCACAACAACAGCGTTTTGTGGGCACGCGGTAAAAAACACTGGTTTGGTTTGCATCAAAATGGGTATTTCCAAGGCCACATCTTCTGCTCCAGAATGACCTTGGGCCCAGCTGAGATGGCAGAAAGCATCCCATCTAGCAGCACCTGTAGTCAGAGAAACTGAGGCACGTGTACAAAAGGTGGAAACTTACTGTGATGTGAGGAAGAGGAGCGCTGTGAAGGAGAAAGTGATGGGAGAAAAATGGATTTCCCCTCTGAAGAGGTCAAAGAACTGTCTGGGAAGGAGAGGAGGAGAAGCCCAGCATGCCCATTGTCCTGGAGGAGCATGCCCTTGAAAGGCTGAAGGGCGGCTCAGGAGGAGACAGAAAGCTCTGGGGAGAAGGAAGGAGCAAGCCAAAGCCCAAGGCAGAAATTTCAGCTTTTAGAGCTGAGAGGTCCCAGAAAACAGCCGGGAGAGATGACAGGAGTCCTGTTGGGAGGCTGGTGGTGCCCAGCAAAGGTGGCAGTAATCCCTACTGCAGAAGCTCAGGGATAATTCAGCGGTCTGTCCCCGTGCCTTGCGTGTTCTTCAGCCAGACCTGGCTGCAGGTTTGAGCTGCGGAGGGAGGAACGGGGCTTCCCTCCCCGCTGCGCGCTCGGAGGCACAACCCAGGCTCAGCCAGGTCTGGGCTTGTTCTCATTTAATGGCATTTTTACCATGCCTCGCTCTAATCTTTGTCCTTTTAGGCTCCAGATCCTTGGCCAGCAGACAGGAAGCTCCCGATAAGCTTTTAATTGTGTACATAGCCTTGTTGTTGTGACTGGTGCTGGTAAATTATGTCCTTAACCCTGCAGTGAGGGTGGAAAGCCGGGTAAAAAAAAAAACAAAACAAAACAAAACAAAAAACCCAACAAAAAACCTCTCGACAAACAAGCTGGGATTTCATTACAGCTTGTGTCACATCAGAGCTGAGTCACTGCCAGGTACAGACAGTGACTGTGAGTCACCAGCATGCCCCAGCTCACCAGTAGACCTGGTGCCCAGTGCCCAGCCCAGAGCTCCCCCGCAGCGACCAGGCTCCTCTCCCGAGGTCTGCAGGTGCCCCCACAGCTCCCGCTGCCCGGCGGCAGGGCTCCGGCGCCTGTCCTCGCCGAGGAGACACTGGCAGAGGGTCACACCACCCACCTGCGTCAGGAGGGCTGGACCACAGTCTTGCTCCAAGGGCGCAGGGTGATGCTGGTTCCTCTGGATCCAGCCGTCCCCTGCAGAAGCTGGGGGGGCTTCACTGTTCCAGCAGTGGGGGTGCAGAGGGCAGGTAGCACTCAGCTGCCAGAGGAGAGGGCTGAAGACTTCCCCGCTTCACACTGGGGCAGCCTGGCACGGGGTTGGCAACCTGTGTAGGTAGGAAGGGGAAAATGTGAAACCAGGTGCCTTCAAGGCTTTTGGCACATGCTGGTTGCACATGGCTGGGTATCCATGGTGAGACAAGGAGAGGAGCCGCAAAAGGGTCTGAGACTCAAGGTTGAACTAAATGTGGCCAGCAGGGCCAGGGGGGGATTCTGCCCCTCTGCTCCACTCTGGGGAGACACCCCACCATGTGCTGCCTCCAGCTCTGGGAACACCAACATCCCAAGAACATGGAGCTGTTGGAGTGGGGCCAGAGGAGGCCACCGAGATGCTGGGAGCAGGGGCTGAGAGAGTTGGGGGGGTTCAGTCTGGAGAAGAGAAGGCTCTGGGGAGACCTCGGAGCCCCTTCCAGTCCCTCAAGGGGCTCCAGGAAAGCTGGGGAGGG
>JAOTQQ010000071.1:18522331-18540560 GCA_026546715.1 Gallinago undulata
CAGGCTGAACAACCCCAGCTCCCTCAGCCTGTCCTCGGAGCAGAGGGGCTCCAACCCCCTGAGCATTTTTGTGGCCCACCTCTGGACCCGTTCCATCAGGTCCATGTCCTTCTATTGAGGGCTCCAGACTGCACACAGTGCTCCGGGTGAGGTCTCCCCAGAGCAGAGGAAAGTGGCAGAATCCCTTCTCTGGACCTGCTGGCAACACTTCTTTTGATACAGCCCAGGATGCGATTGGCCTTCTGGGCTGCAGGTGCCCACTGCCTGCTCATGGCCAGCTTCTCATCCACCAGCACCCCCAAGTCCCTTTCCTCAGGGCTGCTTTCTCACCTCATCCCCCAGTCTGTATTGATACTGAGGATTGTTCCAGCCCACGTGCAGAACCCTGCACTTGCTCTTGTTGAACCTCATGAGGTTCACCTGGGCCCACCTCTCCAGCCTGACCAGGTCCCTCTGGATGTCATCCCACGGCTCTGGTGCACCAACAGCACCACACTGTTTGGTGTCGTCTGCAAACTTGCTGATGGTGCACTCAATCCCTCCATGTCGTTGGAAGGCTGGGACCTGGTGCGACGGAGGGAATTAAGACCCACGGCGGAGTCCTGACCACCGCAACGCCCTGGCCACAGGCTCCCACCGCCGCACATGGCCGCGGTCCTGAGGGAAACGGTCGTCGGTTGCCATGGCAACGCCCACACACCGCGGTGGGGCTCGCCCCGCACGCATGCACCGCAGCCGCCGTGCCCGCCAGGCGCTCGACCCGCCAACTGCCCCGATTCGAATTCGCATCCTCGCCGCCCAATCCCGGCCGGCGGGGCGGGGCGCGCCCCTCCTCCCCTCCGCCCTTTCGGCCAATCGCCAAGGCTGCTGTGTTTAAAAAAAAAGTGCGCGCGGCCGGTAGGCGTCGCTCAGAGAGCTGGACCAATGGCGAGCGGGAGGAGGTACCTCGCGGGGCGTGGCCTGGGAGGAGCTCACGGCCTGCGCTTTCCCTGACCCTCCGTGAGCAGCGAAGGGGCGTGGCTTCGGGCGAGGGGGCGTGTTTTCCCGCTGGAAGCCCCGCCCCTCCGCCGGCCGGTTCGGCCCCGCCTCCCGGCGGCTACTCAGTCGGTGCCGGTCTGGGCGCGGCGGTCGGTGCTATCTGCTCGCTCCTCGGGGATACGCCGTGATGAAGGCGGGCGGTGAGTGCTGGTCGGCCCGCGGGCTCCGGGGGTGCCGTTCCCTCCCTCCCTCTATCCCTCCCTCCCTCTATCCCTCCCTCCGCATCGCCTCCGAGGCGGTCTCTCCCCACGCCGGGCCCCTCCTGAGCGGCTTGTGAGGGGGCTCTGTGGGTGGGAGGGCCGCGCCGGGGGAAGCGAGGCCTGAGGGGCCGCCAGGGACGGCAACGGGTGTGGGGGCCGGCGGCGGCTCGGCGGGGCCCGCCGAAATTCAAACGGCGGCGGCGGGGGGCGGTGAGGAGGGTGGGGTGCGGGGAGGGGGGCTGCGGGGTAGCCCCGCTCCAAAGGAGGAAAAATCAGTTTTTACTCAAAGGGCGGCACAGGCTGCCCGGGGCGGGCACGGAGTCCTCGTCCTCAGCGGTCCCCAGCCGCGGTGGTCCCAGGCAGCCCGCTGAGGCCCGTCCCCTCTGTGGGTGCCGCTTCCTGGCTTTTGAAATCGAATTTTGTCTCCCCGGGGCTGCCCAAGTACCCCCCTCTCCCCAGCCATTCCCACATCCACACAGGCTGAAGGGGCATAGCAGGGTGGAAAGGCCATTTCTTTCTCATGGCAATAACACTGCTGAAGTTTGCTGCAGAGAGTGGAAGAGGATGCGAAGGATAGCAGTGTTCTGCCTTGCACATATCAAAAAGTTTTTTATTTTCACGGGAATAGCTTTTTTTAATCAAAGACAGGTAGGTATCAGGTAAGGTACGTGCCACTGGTGAGATGTTGGATGCCGTGGCTCGTGGGCCCCTTAGGAATCTGCAGACCCTGCTGAAAACCCAGATAACCTTCCCTTTGCAAACTGAAAAACCTGCATTGAGTAATTGAGTCTAGTGCAGCAGCTTCGTTTTGAACTAAATTGCCTGTAAATTTGGCATTGGCTCTGCAGCCTGTAAGTCTGGAGGCTTCCTGGTTTGGGGGCTGGTGTGCTCGGGAAGGGGAGGGTGTAACTGGCTGGTCCATACATTCCTTCCGTTCACTGCAGCTGGAAAGAGCTGTTGTTTTTATCTTCTCAACGAGAAACGCAATGCGTTACCTCGTCAGTCTCACACTGACGGTGTGTGTGAAGAGCTGGAGATTAGTATAAGATCATGAGGTTTTCCATATGTTGAGTTATAACCAGATGGGAAGCACCTAAAGTAGAAAAGCAAAAATATTCATGGAGAAAAATATTTGCTTCGTTCAAATTCTCTGTCTTCACCTTGACTTTTCAGCCGCCTTCTACTTTCATTGTAAAAAAGCCCAAAAACTTTATCTGTGTCATTCTCTAAGCTTATGCCTTTGACCTCATGATCTAGTAAGACTACTCTCGCGTGGTTTACTTCATACGTAATGCGTGGTGGTTTGGTATATGTATTATACTACTGCTTTGGCTTTTAAGATAAAAAAAATCTTCAAGCTAGAAATGAACCAGTGAAAACAGGATAAGCAATGCTAGCACACACATATTGCGCAGTATTGGGCTCCCTAGAGGAGTCTATGGCCTTTTATTAAACTTTAAAATAAAAAAAATCAGTCAATAAATTTCCCTAGTACAACGTCTTTGCGTAAAACTCAAACCAAATTTGAGAAACACAACCAAGAAGTGTTCTGTAATAAAGGCAAAAGCCCTTATGTGGTCCTTTAATTTGTGGGACTCAAGCTTTCACTTCAGAATATTTTTTTTTCTTTTAGCCCTCTTGTCCACAAAGAAAACGTGCAGCCTTTTCCTTGCTCAGAAACAGGCCTCTGTTGCTTGTATGGCTTGTTCCTGAGAGCCGCGAGGGGCTGATGTGGAGATGAGCAGTGTTGGCATCTCCGTGTGACTGAGAGCTACAGCACAAGCTGGCATTGATGTAGGTCCTGCTACACCCTAGCATCTCTCAATGAGGGTGACCCTTCACTGCCACTTGTGGGCTGGAGGATGTGCTGCTTTTTTTTTTTTATCTTTTTTTTTCCCCCCCTTCCTAGCACCTTGCAGTGCTTTGAATTTCTGCTGTTTGTATGTCAGACTGTTGTGGGCATTGGGGGCTGGGCTCTTGGTGGCAGCCCAAACGCTGCACTGTCCCTAGGAGCTGGAAAAGGAATTGGGTTTCCTATCATGGAGCAGTTTTTAGGTGCTCTTCTTGGTTTTGCCTCATCTCTTGGATCATTATCCTCTCTTGGCAAATCATAGAATGGTTTGGGTTGGAAGGTCCCTTAAAGATCATTGAGTTCCAACCCCCTTGCCCTGGGCAGGGACACCTTTCACCAGACCAGGTTGCTCCAAGCCCTGTCCAACCTGGCATTGAACCCCTCCAGGGATGGGGCATCCACAGCTTCTCTGAGAAGGTAAAATCCGTCTTAATGAGGAAGAGAAGAAGTAGGTGATGCCTTAGTCTATGAATGCTGAGACTTCAAAAAAGGCATCCCTGGCCCTTAAAGGTCTTCCGCAACCACCTATGGCAGCAGCTGGCTGCTGAGAAAGATGGGGTTTTGGTTTGGTGGGTCTTAACTTCCTCACCTCCGTGGTCGTGTTCCAAGGACTACTGTCAACTGAGAAGAAAAAGTGGGGTCGTAGGGGTGGTAAATGAAGTTGTAGTGAGAATTTAACTCAACACAGATGATGGAGTGAGGGCTTGGAGGGGTTATCCTCCTCTGTGAGGAAGACTTGAGCATGAGCCATCACTTCTGAGCTTCTTAATTCACTAAATTGAATGAGTCGCTGCTTTGTGGCTTAGTCTTACAGCATTACATGACACATGCTAAATCTCTATGATTAATGTGTTTTGAGAAGTGTCCTATGCTGCAGTAAACAGGTACTCAAGTAAAGACATGTTTATGCATGTGTATGCTCTCTAGTGCCTTTTTTCCTCCTCCTGATCCATCACTAACCAAGGTGTCCTGTGCTTTTGTTTTCCAGTGATTCACTGTAGGTGTTCCAGGTGTTTTTCTTTCCCTTCAAAGCGAAGGATAAGAAAACGGCCCCGAGTTTTGACGCTATTAAGTCTGCCTGAGGACGTTCTTTTTCACGTTCTGAAAGGCCTTCCTGCTGAGGACATCCTCTCTGTCAGAGCCGTGAGTGCTACTGCTTCCCCTCTCTCCCCCCTACTGGGGCTCAGCTCCACCGTGAGGAGCTAGGGCTGCACAGAGACAAGGCTGTCAGAGCCTTTTCAGAGCAGGCCTGAATAAAACTAAAGAATACATGCAGTAATTAATTAGCTTTTTGCTATCCCAGCGGTATTTGAGTGCTCTGTCTAGTTTTGGTGAGAATTCTCCTGCTAGATCACCATGGCTAAACAAATTACCTGGTTACCCATCTCAAATTAGATTGCAAAGAACTATATTTCTGTTAGTCATTTTATTTTCGTATTTATTATTTTATGCTCTCCCCCCGGCAGGTGCACTCACATCTTAAATACCTTGTGGATAATCATGCAAGTGTTTGGGCCTGTGCAAGTTTCCAAGAAATATGGCCTTCTCCGAATAATCTGAAGATGTTTGAAAGGTAAGCTTTAAGGATCAAATTTGTCTGACATTGTGGAAGAGGATGTTTGAAGGTAGATACAGTGAGGACTGATTAGAATTGTGTATGTGGGCAACCTGACTTTCCTTTTTTGTAGAAGTCTTTGCTTAGGGTGATGAAGAATTGTGGGGTTTGTGTCTAAGCTGCAGCTTATTACTGATGTGTCTCTAACTGGGGCAGGGCCCATTGCATATCTTAGAATCACTGAATGGTTTGGGTTGGAAGGGACCTCAAAGCCCACGCAGTGCCACCCTCTGCCCTGGGCAGGGACACCTCCCACCACACCACGTTGCTCCAAGCCCCCTCCAACCTGCCCTTAAACCCCTCCAGGGATGGGGCAGCCACAGCTTCTCTGGGCAACCTGGGCTGGGATCTCACCACCCCTATATACCCAAGTTTCAGCACTGAAATGAGTGAAGTTTGAAAAGATGATGATAAATCTGCTTAAAAAGGACAGAGAGTGTGTGTGTGTCTGTCTGTCTGATTTTAAGGAGATCTGTCAGTTTAAATGTCATGATAAGCTTTGCTTCTGAGTTTGATGCATGTATTGTGTTCTTTCTGAGGAAGACTACCATGCACACATCAGTTTGGAAGGGAGGAGCACAAGACCTTGATGCCCATCCTTGAGGGTACAAGAACCAAAACACGTTATTACATTCTGGTGTTGGGGATGTTACATGGGAATGAGAAACGTTTCCAGTGAATTATCAAAATTACCCTAGACGTTGGCAGATGAAAGAGTTGCAGCGAGAAAACCCTCAGCACAACCTATGTTTAACTTCTGACATGAAAGCTTATAATCAGTTGTGGTTGGTGACCACCAAATTCACAGCCTGGCCTCTGAAGTGACTCGTTTGAGGATGTGGCCTGGAAGCACCAACTGAGTTCAACCTGGAATGTCTTCTCTGTTTCAGGGCTGCTGAAAGGGGTAACTTTGAGGCTGCGGTGAAGCTGGGCATTGCCTACCTGTACAATGAAGGCTGTAAGTGTGGAACCTTGTGCTTGGGTCTCGGAGGCAGGTGGCATGACCTGGAAGTCATGAGAAGGAAGGAAGGAGAGGAAGTGGAGATGAGCTAAAGGCTTATTTGTAGATACAGATCAAACCAATTGTCTCATCATAAAGTTGTCCATTTTATTGGCTGCTTACAGAGCTCTAAGTGCGGAGCCAGCTTTGCTGCCTTTGGTGTGTGCTCAGGTCTCATTTATTAACATGTCTCTTCAGTTTTACCTTTCAGTGCAGCTTAAACGCTGGCCACTAAACTGCTGGGTGTTAAAGGATAGTATAGTTCTGATTGAACTTGGCTGCTTATCTAGTGTGATAAATGTAATCAAAGGGATTGACAATTGCCAGGAGGAGCCTCCTTGCAGAGCATACTTATACATTCATAAAGACTGATTGTAGTAAGATGTTTTTCTTACTACTCCAAAAAATCTACTTAAGATTTTTTTGCTGTTTCCATGATTTTTAAAGCTCTAAAGGAGCTTTGAATGAACACTGTTCATTCTTTTTCCTGATAGTATCCTATTGTTTGTCTTGGCCTGACTAAACTCCATGCACACATTGTGAATAAACTCTAAATAATTTCTTGCTTTTTTTTTTTCTTTCAGTGTCCATCTCTGATGAGGGTCGTGCAGAAGTGAATGGATTAAAGGCATCTCATTTCTTCAGTCTGGCAGAGCGCTTGAATGTGTGCGCAGCCCCATTTATCTGGCTTTTTATCCGTCCTCCCTGGTCCTTGAGTGGAAGCTGTTGTAAAGCTGTGGTCTATGAGAGTCTCAAAGCAGAGTGTCAGCTGGAGAAAGTAAGATTTCTTTCTGCCCTTGACTTTAAGATGGGTTAGTAGCTGCACCTAGTTCTATTGGTGAAAACATTTCTGTTGCCCCAAGCAGCTCCTGTGCTCTTGGTGCTTAAATGACTGTGGATCAATCATTTTAATAAATTTATTGCCAAGCTACACTTGATATATCGTGAGTGCTGGAGGCCTGTACTATCTCTTCTGAAAGATTCAGTCTCAAAGATGACAAAAAATTGGAAAAAAAAGGAGGAATGATTGAAAGGCAAACAAAACTGTAGGCTGGAATTACTAGCAAAATTTGCTGTTATTCTTTGTTTAACTGCTTTATCTTAATGCTTTCTTCAGGCTCAAAAAGGATCTATTCTTCATTGCTTGGCTAAGGTCTTGAGTCTCTTTGAGGTGAGTGTTTCTGATTTCATGTGTTTGGGTACTTTTTTGGTGATGCTAATGCTGTTTACCTTGATTTTTAAAAAAAAAAATAATCAGCCAAATGCTCTTATGTTCTTTAAGTGGCCTAGGGATTTTTGTTCTCCTGAGTTTTATTTACTGGTTGTTTAAAGGAACATTATCAACTTAGTTTATTGAATTTTACAAACAGTGAAATCAATTTGGGCTTGATCATGGGCTTGCAGTGTGCTCAGGTCTCAAAGGAAAAGCCATCTAGTCGTAATGTGTATTAATAAATAAATAAAAAAATCCCTCAGTGGCAAGCAAGCCAAAAAGCTTTTGTCTAGCTGAGGAAAACCCTTAACTGCTTCCTGAGCCTGGATCATCAAATGACAGCACTGGGTGGACGTGGGAGCCCCCCTCGTGGTCTGAAGGGGACCCCCAACTGGTTGGTTGTGCTCTGCTGCTTTCAGCAGAGAGCTATTGGGCAGTTGCTGTGGTGTTGGCGTCTGGCATCTAATTTGTTGGACAGCAAAAATACCATCATGCCTTTTGTCCTTAGGATGAAGAGAAAAGAAAAGAATCCCTTGAAATGCTTGAAGAATCTTCAAAGCAGGGTTGTTTAAACAGCTCCTACCTCCTTTGGGAAAGTAACAGAAAGGCTGCTGTAAGTCATATGGTTTTGTCTCAAAACAACTTTTTAACTGTAACTTGCAGACCTCTGTTATGTGCAAGGAACATATAACAAAATTGCTGTTTCTCAGATACGGGAAGAATTGTTGTTCCTCCTTCATAATAAACAAGCAGAGAACTCTCTCAAATGAGCTTTGGTGTCTGCCTTGGTGCTTTAGGTAAATGAGTCCCTGAGCAGTTGTAGCTGAGGTGCAAGCAGAAGTTCCTTTATAACTAACCCCTACAGGCATAGGCACCACTGGCTGGTAATCGTGTGGCTCCCTGGGGCAGTGTCCCCCTTCCTGTTTCCACATTGTCGCTAATAAATCTGCCAAAGCTCTCGCACTGGAATCCCCAGTGACCCGTCTCATTTCCCGTGAGACACTGGGCAAGAACTGCAGAGAGTTTCTTAAAAATGTCGTCATCAACATGATGAGAAGCAACCTGGTTGCTGAAATAATAGATGTACCACCAGGCAGTGGGGTTTTGTTCTGGATATTAGTGCTACAATCCTTCTGTTTGTTGTGTAAAGGTAATGATTTTTGAAATCTTAATGTTTGTCTCTGTAGATGTCAGACCCTGGCAGATACCTCCAAAGTCTCAGGACGTTACGGGACTATGCAGCAAAGGGCTGCTGGGAAGCACAGGTAAGACTGACTTTTCCCAGGAAAACTGTTTTCATTCCATCTTTCCTATGCTGTCATTGTAGGTTTCAACTATTCTCTTTTAGAAGCAGGATCAAAATTGCTGAATAATATCTATATATTCATGTGTGCATTTACTCTGCAGATGCCCCTTTTTTGGAAAATACTGCATGTCTGTGGTACAATCTGAGATCCATCTTTTGATGGACTTAAAAGCCTACCCTCAAATAACGTGCACATCCAACATTTAAGCCAAACTTAGAACTACCAACTCTATTACCTTTTGAATAGTTTGTCCTGTTCAGTCTCTGTTTTCAGCGGGAAAATTACAGGACCATCCTGTACTGCTATAGTCTTCATTTGGAAAAAAAAAAAAACCAAAACCAACCAAAACCAACTTTCTTTCGTGTTCTCTCTACTACAGATAGCTTTAGCCAAAGCTTGTGGGAATGGAAACCAACTAGGATTAGAAGCTAAGTCTTCCAGTGAAGTGGTGTCTCAAATCTTTCAAGCTTCCCTCCCTGTCAGCAAGCAAAGTATCTTCACTGTGCAGAAAGGAATGAATGAAACAATGAGGTAAAAACTCAGAGCCAGGAGTCAGGCCACGCGGCAGAAACTGTTGCCTGTTCCCCTCTGCAAGGGGAAAAAAATCTAGAATGAGATCTGTTGGGGCGTGGAATCTCTTGCTTTACTCTTGTGATATGTACAATGAGAGAAACACATGACACTTTGCAAAGAGGAAATATTAGAGCCCGTATTTCAAGCCCCAATGAATAACTGTAATGAACTCAGTGAGGTTTTCTCTGGACTGTAAGTTCTTGCATCTGGCAAGTCTAACAAGTTCTTCAAGAACTAGAACCCTCTTTGGCTTGATGGACCTATAGCTGCTCTCTGGTTATCTCAGGTGGCCTTTAGCTTCCTAATTGTTATGCCCTACCCTTTCCTTATGAAAGTACCCATTATAGGATAGTTTCTAATTGCATTTCAGAGACAACTCAAGAAAACTATTAGCCCCTTGGAGGATAACAGGCCTGTGGCTGCAAATCCTTCTCTCAGCGCAACGTGGCATTTTTCTGAAAATTCTTTTGGTGAAACTTCTTGGCTTGGAATTCCTGAGTGGAGAAGGGACTGGGTGACTGGGCGTGGGGAGAATGTTCAGCATGGGTTTGCGTGGCTTCTAACTGCATAGACTATGTGTGTCTCTTGTTCCTGTGTAGGTACATCCTGATCGATTGGCTGGTAGAAGTAGCTACCATGAAAGACTTTTCCAGCCTGTGCCTTCACATGACAGTGGGATGTGTGGATCGTTATTTGAAGCTGAGACCTGTACCTCGGGCTCGCCTCCAGCTTTTGGGAATAGCCTGCATGGTCATTTGCACACGGTAGGGGTTCTGACTGGTGACTGGAGGTGCTTATTGTGATCATCCAAATAAATTTCTGCAGCTCAAGGGTTTTTTCTTTCCACCTTTGCTAATAATAATACTGGAGAGAATCTTTGGCTTCTCTCTACATGGTCTGTTGCCGGACCTGTGTTCATGTATAAACACAATCTCTATAAATGAGACACAAAGTTTAATACTTTGAACATGTTTATAAATATGAAAAAAACCTCTGTGGTGGTGGATTGGTCTAAATGCATCAGCAACTGAAGTCTTTCGTGCCATATCAGCACAAGTAACCCTGTAAGGAACAACTGCAGTGGTGTTGCTACCTAGTTTCATCTGTTATGCTCAGATGAACCACATGGTGTGGTAGAAAATTACTCTTTTGTGTTAATTTCCTTAAGATCTTGCATCTTAACCTAGGAGACAGCTCTCATAAATGAGGAATTAGGAATGTTCCAGTAGGTGGTTCCAGCTTAAAGATGAAATAAATGAAGAGCATTTGTTTGTTCTTTCCTGATCTGTACCTGGGAAAGCACCTTATAATGTTGTTTAACAAGTACTTTGTAAAGTTGTTTAAAGATTTGGTCAACTGGGATGCGTTTATCTGCCACAAAAACATTAGTGCACAGATGCACAAGCTCCCTTTCTTCTGGGGCTAACTGTTAATATTTGATGTTGCAGTTTCATCAGCAAAGAGATCTTGACAATACGAGAAGCTGTGTGGCTAACGGACAACACGTACAAATATGAAGACTTGGTCAGAATGATGGGCGAGATCATTTCTGCCCTAGAAGGAAAGATAAGGGTGAGTTTGTAAAGTGGGTGGAATATTTCACCCCTTTGGCTGCTGCTGAAGTCAGGTTCTTGTAATTAGCCTTTCACCTTATCTAAGATGTTGGGGTTTTATGAGTGTTCTCAGCTGAGGAGACCATGCACGTGTCAAAGCATAAAAGCAGATATAAACCCCTCTGCCTTTCTGTGGAGATAAAAGCTTGAGTTTTAAAACACCATTTATTCTTTCACTGGTGAATATTTTGATGGCAGTGTAGTAGTTAAATGAAAAACCCCAAACCCTAATGTAAAGAAAACAGCATCTGGAAACAACTGTTCTAAATACTTGGTGCTCGTCTCCTGTTGCTCTCCTTTATGCGCTAGATACCGACCATTGTGGACTACAAAGAAGTACTGTCAAACGTGGTCTCCTTGGAGAGAAGGACCCTTCACCTTTACAGCTTCATTTGTGAACTGTCCCTCCTCAACACCAGCCTCTGTGTGTACTCCCCAGCTCAGCTGGCGGCTGCAGCGCTGCTGCTGGCCAGGATCCTGCACAGGCAAGGTAAGGAACCCTGCCCTGCCTGCAGCACGGTGTGTCAGTCTGCTTTGTCTTTTTTAGGGAGCCTTTGGGGGGGGGGGGGGGGTGGTGTTATTTTTACTTCAGGCAAGATGTCCCTGTCACTTGGCTGGGTGAGGGGGTGGGGAGGAGAGGCAGATTTTAATTCAGTTTGGTTTACCTCTCAATAGCTACGATGAACAAGAGCGTTAGTATCAGACTGTGCGAGCTCTGTGTTTAAGTGAGACTGAAGGTATAACTTCAGTTTGGCAGGTAAACCTGTCCTTGAAGCTGACTGTGAACTTGAATGAACTGTGTGCAGGCATAAGCTTGTAAAGATCACACTCACTGCAGGGGTGGAGGACTAGGTGACCTCTAAAAGTCCCTTCCAACCTATTCTGTGATTTATCCAATATAAAAATAAAATCTGTGTGATTACAGAACTGCCAAGCTTCATGAATAGTTGATATGTATTCTCTCCTGCAGCACACCCCTGGACCAGCCAGCTGTCTGAGTGCACCGGTTTCTCTCTTGAAGACCTGCTGCCCTGTGTGCTAAGCCTCTACCAAAAGTGGTAATGATTTTGGAACTCTTTTGGGAGGGCATATGAGTACTTGGATTCCAGCTTTTGCAGATGTGCTGCATCTACGCAGTCAGCCCTTCCCAAGGAAGGAGGTGGCTTTGGGAAACTTCCTACCCCCCCACCACAAGGCCCTGCGATCTGGGGCCAGTTCAGGGACAGCAATTCTGTTTCTCACAACTGGTACTGGCCCTGGGCTACAGAAAATGTGATGCTCCTCATGGCTTATCAGGTTTCAGCTTGCTGAGAAGCACTATTTTCAGAAGATTCCAACTGGCTTATTGGTAAGCTTCAGAAGGAGTTCCAGGGCTACCAAAAGTAGCCTATGGGTTTTTTTAAGGAGTACAAGGCAAATATCTTGTTTACCTCAAGGAACAGAAAAGGAGTTAGATGCTTGTATGCTTAGAAACCAAGTGCCTTGACTAACTGGCAGCTCTGAGGGAACACCAACTCCCTTTAGCACGGAGCTGAGATGGACAGAGGGAAAGTACTTAAACTGGCAGGTTTTGTTAACATTGTTTCATATAAGTCATTCTAAGATTAGGATTTGATCTTTTTTTTTTTCTAGTTTCCATGATGATATCCCAAAGGATTACAGGCAGGTGTCCTTAACTGCAGTGAAACAACGATTTGAAGACGAGCGTTATGAAGAAATAGGCAAAGAAAAGGTGGGTGAGCTCTTCTTTCTTCATTTGCTGGTGTCTGACACCCAGAGAAAAGGCACCACGTGGCAGGATGTAGCAAACTCCAAGCAATGGGAATTGGGCTCTAACTTTAGGAGAGGGTATCTAATTAAAGGGGTGGCTTTAAACTTGATCTGCAGGGATTATAATTGAGTTGAGTACATGTGGGGGGAACTCACCGGGATGGGTTTCTCCAAGAAAATGAAGAGAAACTGCCTCCTGGCAAGAGGAGCTTGTGTGGTCTAATTCTCACTGGCTTTTTTGGGCTTTTTAGATGATGAGTTACAGCCAGCTCTGCTCATTGTTGGGTGTGAAACAGGAGGACCCAGAGCCCAGTCCCCTGCACACGAATGTGGTGGAAATCCAGACTTTCCTTAGCTCTCCCTCTGGAAAGAGAACAAAAAGGCAAGTATAATTCATGCTGTAGATGTCTCTAAGGATCGGCAGGAGCCTTTCCTCTTCTCTGGTACCCTGAGGTTCCATTCTTAAATATGATAAATTTTTCTGTGACTATCTTAATTGACATATTTCTTAAAAGAGCTGCAAAGGCAGACCTAGCTTTTAATGTGTGACTTCTGGGTTCTCTTTGTGCAGGAGGAGGGAAGATAGCATTCAGGATGACAGAGGCAGCTTTGTGACTACACCCACAGCAGAGCTTTCCACCCAGGAGGAAAGTCTTCTAGATAACTTCCTAGACTGGAGTCTAGACTCCTGCTCTGGTTATGAAGGTGATCAGGAAAGTGAAGGCGAGAGAGATGGAGATGGTGAGGGTTTTATTCTCCTTAGAAAAAGCTAATGAGAAAAATAAAACTGTCTTTTCATCTTTGCTTAAAACTGTTTCTCATGCAACAGAAGCCTGAACTTCCAGCTGAAGACCATTTGGGGAAAACTCTCCTCTTTCCCCAGGGGTTGTAAATTGTTAAACTGTTTTAGAGGTATATATCTGTTCTCTTTACACTGCTTCAGAACACGATGAAGGGTGTTGTAGTGTTTTAGAGTGAGACTGTTTTCAGCTACTGCTGACAGTCCACCAAACATGGTGAATGGCCAGTGTGCTAGAAATGCTGTATTATCTGTTTGTTTTGCTGACTCTGGGACTGGCTGTTCATTTTTTAAATAGGATTTGGTACTATCCAAACAGTCAGAGGGGGGAAAAGTTACTGTTTTAAATGAGGGTGAACTTAGTGCTCTACCCTCCCCTTCATCAGGAGACATCAGGTTTATGCTCTTGGGGTTTTTTTCTGCTTGGTGTTGCCCAAATGAGAACTAACCTATTTCTTTGCTCGTCGGGCAGTGACGGGTCCCAGTGGGATCCTGGACGTGACGGTGGTCTATGTGGATCCGGCGGAGCACTGCTGCCAGGACTCCAGCGATGAAGACAACCCCTCGGTGGGGTGGGCTGGGCAGGCAGCGTCGCCCAGGGAGGCCAAGCTGCTGGATGATGCTCGCAGCCTCTCAGCGTATCTCACCCCAAAAAATCCTAACTTGGAAGGGAGCTCAGGCTACTCTTCCGTCAACAGCGCCAGTCCTACATCTTCTGTAGAAGGTGGCCTCGGAGAACCTCTCAAACCTACCTCAGTGCTGTCGCTGGGCAGTGCCGTGAATGCGGGGCCCTGCCCACCCCAGTACCTGGAATCATGTTTACAGTCGGTCTGTGCTGGGCCCAGTAAGGGCAAGTGTGACAGAAGGCAAGTCAAGCGAAAAAACGTGGCAGAACACAGTGAAGAAAGGGTGAACTTGGGCTTCTTAAGCCTCTGATTTCTTCCTGCTCTGTACTTTTCTCGGGGTCCTGGAAACAGTATTTCTGTTGTAGTCGGACAGGGATGATAGTGAATAATTGTCAATACCTCCAAAAAGAGCCCTTCCTCTCAGCCTTGCTTCCGTGCCTGTCCTCTCACTCTGTAGCTCACTTCTGGGCCCTTTTCTTCCTTGATAGCTATCTTTTTTTTAAAGTATTCCCTATTGTCTAATCCTCTGCAAATCAAGATTCTTCTCCACATAGGAAATTTTATAGCACATTTTTGTCATACCTCACCAGTTACTCCTTGGTGAGAGAAAGGAACTTGTCGTGTTCCTTGCTTCGCTGTGAGGCCTGGCACTATAAAAGAAAGGAACTGACTTTGGATCTTGAGTTACTGGATGTAACACTATGCTTGAATTCTTCCACTTGAAAGACCTTTTTGAGGTGCTGCCTTTTCTTTCTGGCCAGGGACTGTCTCACTCAGCTGGTGCTTCCTTCTTCTGTGTATATACCATTTGCCGCACTGATACAAGGTTTTTAATGGATACAATCAAGAGGTAAATGAAGGCTCACTGCAGGTCTGAGCTTCTTTTTTACCTACCTCTTAGATGGTTTTTAAACCCCATTTGCCTCTAACTGCCATGTTTCCCCTGCCTGAAAAACCCTCCTTCTGTGCCTTAATGCTTCACTGCCCAGTACTAGAGGGATCTCTGGGAGCTGCTGGTCTCTGCTGGAACAGTGGAGTTGAACCACCACCTCCAGCCTGTGGCTCCATTTCTTGTCCTGTCTCAGTCTTCCTCACTCTTTCCATTAGCGTCTCCTCGAGTAAAGCACAAATCACTTGAACACTAGAACCAGGCAGCAATGCAGAAGGGCAGACAGTTTGTCCTACTTGAAGCCTGAATCTTGAAGGGCAGCATATGCTTTTCTGATCAAAAATGAAACCTGTGCTGCTTCACTAACAGTTTAACCTCAGCTGAGTGAGCCTGGGTTAATGCTCCCTCAGCCTGTGACCACCAGGAGAACGGCTTTCTCTTCACAACCAGGCAGCGAGCATTGAAATCAAAGGTACAAGACTTCCAGGAGATGTCACTGAATTTAACACTGGAACTGGACTCCATGACTCCTCCTTTGTTTAGAACTTACTGGGGCAGATGGCAACAGTTCAGATACACGCAGTGTAGTGACTTTTTTTTTTATAAAACTTTTTTTAATATAGATGGCTCCCTGTCTTACTTCACTGTCTGGGATCTCACTGGCCTGGGGCTGGGAGAACTGGTGGGATGTTTGGGGATGAAGGCAGAGTTTTACTCTAAGCCAATTCTTACAATTAAAATACTGCCTGGAGGCTCTCTCCATTAATAGGAGCTGGAGAACACCCTGCAGAAGGAACATGGGCCTCAACACACCGTCACAACTCTATAGCTGCCCCTGAAAGGCATTGAGCATGCCAAATAACCAAGTAACAGCAGTCTTGGTGCTTGTCCACAAAGTTTATTATAAAACTATGTACTGCTGCTGTAGTTAAAGCTAAAAAAGAAGAAAAAACAACAAAAGAGTCCCTGATTTAATTTTCCTGTGCCAGACTTCACCCTTCTCCCAGTAGCTATGCTGCAGCTCTCCAGTTACTGCTCACAGTGACTTGCCATCCAGGAGTGTCATCACATTTAACTTGTTACAGCAGTGGCTCAAAATTCAGCATCCAGTCACATTAAAATTGGAAGAAAACACTTATAAAAATTCTCTCTCAGTTCTAAAACAGGTAGGTAAAAATTAAATATCTGCGGGAAAGTACAGAAAGCTTTGAGCTCTTTTTCCTGTGCAAGTTTTCTTGGTCTGAAAGAAAAGGCACAAAATAGGAACATTAATCAGTTCCGAGTCCTTCCCAGGAAGAGCAAAGCAGGTGACAAGGTGCTATCTCCATGTTCCCAGGGTTTGCTGCTCTATCCAGTGGCTGTGGCTGATGCAGCCCTGGACTAATGCCAGACCTGTCTCTAGCAAACCTCAACCTTGCAGGTGCCTTATGGATAAGATGGAGCATGTGGGCTTAGAGAGGTAGCACTTACTGCCCCAGGCAATAAAACTAGAGATACAAGCTCTGGAAATGCAGAAGAGACAGCCCAGAATCTCAGTTCTTTTAAAAAAAAATATATGAAAAAAGGACAAGTTGCATCAGTATGTATTTTATGAGCACTTCCAGCCCCCTGCAACCTTTCAGCCTTTGCTTCATCAACTTGAGTATTCCTCCAAGGACAAGGATTTCCAGAAAAAAGAGGAAACACAGGCTAAGCCTGGCATGGTGTAGCTCTGGGAATGCTGAAGGGCCAGTGCTCCCTCCACACATCAGGAGGAGCCCCTGGGTCGCTCCAGGAGAGATTTCAGGTCACCCTGCTCTGTGCTTATCTCAGATTTCACCAGCAGCACCCCCTGAGCTGCACCATCCTGCTCCTGCCCTCCCAGCAGCACAGGGGGACAAGCACATTGTGGCACTTACTTAGGGCACCATTTTGATGTCCACAGGGTCATAAGCTGAAGATTTCATCTTTTCCAGTGGTTTTCTGAAGAGCTGCCGCAGGCCCTCGTAGTGAGGCTTCTCCTCGTACTCCAGTGCCATGACCTGCTGCAGGTACCTCTGCAGGGGGTCTGCAAAGCAAGGACTGTGACTGCACGGAGCAGCCCCAGTTGTCCTTACAAAGGTGATAAACGGCCTCAGGCTGCTCTCCCTGGGGACAGCTCACCCACCTGCCCATGCCACCTCGAGAGAGAGGAAAACAAACCTAGAGGCTAGCCCAAAGCTCAAAGACAGGATGGGGAAATAACCTCTTGCCCCAAATAATTCCATTTTGAAAGCCACCAGAACACTCGCCTCTTCAGCAAGGCTCGTGAATACAGAAAATGGGCAACAGCCCTCCTTGTTTTGTGAAGAAAATAAGGGATTTGTTGACAGGAGGAGACTGTCAACCAGTCCATGCGCTGCTTGGTCACCGTGGCCAGTGGAAGCCATCCTGGACTAGTGCCCCAGCACAGAGAAGGTTCTAGCTCCAGGTGCAGTCACTCCTTCCCCAAGCCCTGCTGTCACAGAGAGCAAGCCCATACCTGGGACAGGTTTCTGCCTGAAGCATACTCGGAGAAGGCATGGCACATCCCCTTTGTACCTGGAATAACAAGTCCTGTCAGGCGAGAGGCAACAGAACAGGTACCTCTTTGCCTGCTTTTGCAGGCAGGTTCTGCAGCCTGTCTTTGGCAACGGGCAAAAAAAAAAAAACCCAAAAGCCTGAATTCAGATGGCCACTTCTGAATGGAGCAGAAGTGAGGGTTCATCAAACACCCTTTGGCCAAGTTCAGCCTTTACCGTGGGATTTGCCCATATCCCAACACTGTACTATGACTGAAAAGAAATCACTCCGTCACAAAACCTCCCTCACTGCTTTCTGCTGAGCATTTCCCAAAAGAGTAGATGATTTATCCTACTTTTCCTTCTTCTCCACCACAGTTTCTACTTTGTCCAGCTCATCAGACCAAGGCAAGAAGCCACAGAGCCACTTCAGAAGACAGTAGCCCAGCGATTCCAAGTCACTCCGGCGAGATGGTCCTAAAGGGAAGGAAGAGATATTCATGTGTGAAAAAACAAGGGTTTGGGAGCCATCTCAGAGAAGTCTAGGCTAGTGACTCTCCTCCAAAGGCAAGTAAGGCTCCAGCATTCGCTGCACAACCTTGGAAGTCTCTATTTGAGGTGCCCTTTCTGTAGAACAGGCAGCTTCAGAAGACGAAGAGTAAGTAGTAAAGAAACGCAAGAGCTTTGTTAAGAAGAGATCTAGGGTATCAATAATTCTAGAAGCCTGTTAACTCATACAGTTGAAAAATCACCTCCCAGCTCAACATGAGCTGGGAGAAAGCCAACTGCATCCTGGGCTGCATCGAAAGAAGCGTGGCCGGCAGAGCTGGGGGGGGAATTCTGCCCCTCTGCTCTGATGAGACCCCTCCTGGAGTATTGTGTCCAGCTCTGGAGTTCTCGGCACAGGAAGGACATGGACCTATTGGAATGGGTCCAGAGAAGGGCCACAAAGGTGCTGGGAGGGCTGGAACCCCTCTACTATGGAGACAGGTTGAGAGAGTTGGGGTTGTTCAGCCTGAAGAAGAGAAGGTTTCAGGGAGACCTTAGAGTGGCCTTTCAATACTTAAAGGGGGCTACAGGAGAGATGGGGAGAGACTCTGGATGAGGGAGGGGAGCCCTAGGAGGAGGGGGAAGGGTCTGACACTGAAAGAGGGGAGATGGAGCTGAGCTGTGGGGCAGAAGTTGTTTGGTGTGAGGGTGGTGAGAGCCTGGCCC
>JAOTQQ010000071.1:18548073-18559526 GCA_026546715.1 Gallinago undulata
ACCTCCCTGGGCAGCCTCTGCCAGGGCTCTGCCACCCTCAAAGTGAAGAAGTTCCTCCTCATGTTTAAGTGGAACTTGTTCTATTCAAGTTTGTGCCCATTCCCTCTTGTCCTGTCCCTGGGTACCAATGAAAAAAGATTGGCCCCATCCTCCTGACACCCTCCCTTTAAGTATTTATAGGCATTGATCAGATCCCCCCTCAGTTTTCTCTTCTCCAGACTAAAAAGCCCCAAGTCCCTCAGCCGCTCCTTGCAAGAGAGATGCTCCAGGCCCTTAATCATCTTTGTAGCCTCTGCTGTGCCTTCTCCAGCAGTTCCCTGTCCTTCTGGAACTGGGGAAAGGGCCAGAAGGACTGTAGAGCATGTGCTCCTCATAACCGAGCCGTGAATTAGGGCATGGGCTGCTTTCCGATAGTCTTGGGGAGCACTTTGGGGGGATGCAGAGAGGCAGGCACTGTGTGTTGCAGGGACTGGCATTCAGTGGAGGGACCTCATGAAGCCCGTCAGCGTGGACGACAACTTCACCTTAGCCCAGGTGCTGGGGATGCTGCTGCTGGACTCAGCGCTCTATGGCACAGTGGCCTGGTATGTGGAGGCGGTCTTTCCAGGGGAGTATGGCGTCCCGCAGCCATGGTACTTCTTCTTGACGGTGAGCACTGCTTAGGAACCCCCTCCAGGGGGCTTGGCGGGCTTTGCTCGGGGATGGTCCCAATGCAGTGGGCCAGACTAATGGTAGGGTGGCACTATCTGGCCTCCAAAATGAAGTGGTCTGCAGCACGTCCTCAGTAAAGGCTGATGGAGCCTTATTTTTCTACTGAGTACGAGGGTCTTCTTGGCTTTAAATCGTTGTCCTGACACTTGTTGGCATGCAGGGTGTAAGTGTCTCCGTGCCCACTCGAAGGCACTGGAGAGGAGAAGCCCTGGGTGAGAGCAACCAGATCTGATCATTTGAAACTCCCCGAGCGCTGTGATCCGGGCGGTCTGTGTCCCGCTGCCAGCGCCCGCACGCTGGGGACGGGGTGACGACTGTCACCCCGACAGCTGAGCTGCCCTCCCTCTGCCCAGGGGAATGCTTGGCATGGCCCTCGGCGGCGGCGCTGCAGCTCTGCTGGCGGCTGGGAATTCTTCAGGCCGCAGCGATGCAGTCAGTTTGCCTCCTGCGGCCGTGTCCCTTTGCCTCCCTTGATCAGGAGGATTTTCCTCCTCCCCTTTAAATTCCTGATCCCGGCAAGGTTTCACCCCGGCATCCCACTCCCTCTTGCAGCCAGACCCGGAGAGCGGAGACCCAGCTGTCCGCCAAAAGCTACGCTGGTTTTGGGTCCAGGAGTTGTTGAATTGCTGTTTCCACAGGGGTTTAAGGTCCCAAACACTTATTTTCATTCCTAGAGAGCCAGGCCAAAATAAAAAAAAAAAAAAAAAAGAAAAGGCTGTAACTGCAGCAGCTGGACCCCAGGCTTTTTGTATTTAGTGTATGTCAGGGTTTTTAGAGGGGATGGTCATCCATGACGTGGGCTCTTCTGGGCAGGGTGCTTCTGCCTGAGCAATTTTGCTTCTCCTCAAAGTTCTGACCTTTTCTGTGGGAATGAAGGTGGGGAAAAGCTGCTGGTGTAATCACGGGCAACCCCGCTGTCAGGGAGAAGCAGGGGGAAGGCAGCAGGGCAGGAGGAGCAGTTTCACCCTCTGACCTTCCTGCTGAAGGTGTGCTGGTTGGTAATTCCCAGGCCAAGGAGAAGGGACATGGAGATCCCTGGGAGGCATCTGGGTGGGAGGAGGAGGGTGGACAAGGCTCGGGAGAAGGGCTGGTCTCTGTCGTGCCTGAGTTTCTCTGCCTTCTTCCATCAGCTCTCGTACTGGTGTGGGCACCCCAGGACTGTCGTGGGAAAAGAGAAGGAGGAGGAGGAAGACCCCGAGAAGGCCCTGAAGAGCCAGTACATTGAGGAGGAACCTGCCGACCTCGTGTCGGGAATCAAAATAAAGCACCTTTCCAAGGTACCAGCCCAGCACAAACACATCATAATGTTGTGTTTTTGAAAAAAAACTGCTGCCTGCAGGCACCTTCCTGCACCTCCCTGCCCAGGGCTGTGGTGCCTGGCTGCTCTAAGGCAGGGAAAGCTCTTCCCCAGTGCTGGCTGCATTTTGCTGGGGATTGAAGTGTTGGTACTTGCTTAAATGTCTCATTTAAGCTGAATTAGACCTGGTGTCTAACACCAACACCACGTGAGCATCGTGGACTTTGAGTGGGGAGGTGCAGATCTGAGAGCACTTGCCTGGAGCACAGCATCACCTCGTTAACATGATCTCCCCAGGTCTTCAAAGTGGGAAACAAGATGAAAGAGGCAGTCAAGGACCTAACAGTCAACATGTACGAAGGGCAGATCACCGTCCTGTTGGGACACAATGGTGCTGGGAAGACCACCACTCTGTCCATGCTCACGGGTAGGAGCCACGTCCTGCTGTGGGGCTGGCATGTGGGGCAGGGCTGATGGCTTGACTTGCAAAAGGGAGGTGAATCCCATCTCTGAGGTTAGGGAGGGGTTTTTGCTTTTCCCTGGGGCACCTTTGGTTCCCTGAGCTGTTGGCCAGGGGCGCTGGGGTTTTGAGAGGCACATTGCTGTCTGGGGAGGTGGAGGGAGAGCGGGGATCCCTGCTCAGCCCTCCATAGAGTGGGATCAGCTGGAGGGGGAAATGACAACTAGTCTTTGTGTTGGAGAGCCCTGAGAAGAGAAAGGACCCACTGTAGGATGGATCTCTGCAGGCTTTGTCATGATAAGGCAGGGAGGGCCTGGGCCAAGAACTGTTTGTCTTCATTCCTGAGCTGCTGAGCTCTGGGCAGCCTATTTTGGCATGGTGGATGTGGTGACCTTCGATGGTCTGTCCTTCCCTGTTCCATCACTCAGTGCTGCTCCTGCCAGCCCAGGGCACTCAGGACCTTCCCTGGAGGTCTGCCCTGGCCTGGCCTGGCCGGCCGCCCACTTCCCTCCTTGCCTGCCTGCTCTGGGGCACTGCCAGCTCCACCACCCAGTGTCCAGCGTATGGATGCTGTGCAGCACAGGTGGGAGGAGAAAGCTGCTGCACCCTGGTTTGCTCCAACTTTTGGCAGAAAGCTGGGGTGGGGGGACGCTGGGCAGGACCACCACCTTTCTGCTGGCTCTTTGCTGCCCAGGGTTGTCCTCAGCCCTGAGCTGAGGTCGCTGCCTCTTGCTTCTTCCAGGTCTGCACTCCCCGACGAGCGGGCAGGCCTACATCAATGGCTACGAGATCTCCCAGGACATGGTCCTCATCCGCCACAGCCTGGGCCTGTGTCCCCAGCACGATGTCCTCTTCGACAACATGACGGTGGAAGAGCACCTCCACTTCTACGCAGGGGTGAGCACGGTATTTTGGGGGGAGCGCTGCTGGGCCCCCGGCAGCCAGCCATGGGGGAGGGACCCTGCAGTGCCCAGTGGCTTCCTGAGGCTGGGAAAGCATGGTGAGATCCATCACATGGGTCCAGAGGAGGCTGCAAAAATGATCAGAGGGTGGAACAGCCCTGCTATGAGAGGCTGAGAGAGATGGGAGTGGTCAGCCTGGAGAAGAGAAGGCTCCAGGGAGACCTTATTGCAGCCTTTCAGTGCTTAAATGGACTTATAAGGGAGATGGGGACAGACTTTTTAGCAGGTCCTGTTGTGATAGGACAAGGGGTAATGGCTTTGAACTAAAAGAGGGGAGATTCAGGCTAGATAGAAGGAAGAAATTGTTTACACTGTGGGTGGTGAGACACTGGCCCAGGGTGCCCAGGGAGGTGGTGGCTGCCGCATCCCTGGAAACATTCCAGGCCAGGTTGGATGGGGCTCTGAGCAACATGGTCTAGTTGAAGATGTTCCTGCTTATGGCAGGGGGTCGGACTAGATGACCTTTAAAGGTCCCTTCCAACCCAAACCATTCTATGATGAGATGAGCAGAACAGCTCTTGCCTTCTCTTTCCACCTCATCCTTGCTTGGCTGATGGAGGAGCGGAGGGTTGCAGGCTGTGTGACCCTGCAGAGACCCCCATGAAGGCTGTGCCAACTCCTTCAGGGTCAGGCAGGAGTCCATCTCTGTGCTTTCCTGCTTTCCTGCCTGGGTGTGGAGGAGGGACCGTGGTGGGGTTTAGCAGTCAGTGTGTGATGTGGTGGGAAGGGTCTTTGCCAGCGACACCCCTGCAGCCAAGCTTAACACCCTCCCTTCCCTCCATCTGGCAGCTAAAGGGGTACCCACCCTCCAAGTGCCCCGAGGAGATCAACCACATCCTGAGGATCCTCAACCTGGAGGACAAGCGCCACTCTCTCACCAAGGCGCTCTCCGGTGGCATGAAGCGCAAGCTCTCCATTGGCATCGCCCTCATTGGAGACTCCAAGGCAAGCATCTGCGGTGGGGCTCACCTCCAGCCTTTCTCCATGGGCCAACATAGGCCCTTCTGGTGGCTCTGAGGCTGTCCCTCAGCTGTGGTGAGCCAGTGGGAGATGCAGGGGCAGTGAGGAGGGGGCAGGAGCCACCTCCACAAAGGGGGACAACTCTGAGAACAACACTCCGAGGCTACAGTGCAGGCCTACCACCTGGTAGCTGCTCCCCCAAGCAAGATCATCACATGCATGTTGGGAGCTCAAGGCGCCTTCTGGGCCCTGGGGTTGCCCCCTCCTGCGCTGCTGTGCCTCTCCCCACTCCTTTTTGACCAGCACCCATCTCCTCTCGGCAGGTGGTGATGCTGGATGAGCCCACGTCGGGGATGGACCCAGCCTCTCGCAGGGCCACGTGGGACCTCCTGCAGCAGCAGAGGAGCAACCGCACCATCCTGCTGACCACCCACTTCATGGATGAGGCTGACCTGCTGGGGGACCGCATAGCTATCATGGCCAAGGGCGAGCTGCAGTGCTGCGGCTCCTCGCTCTTCCTCAAGCGTAAATATGGTAAGGGAGGAGCAGGCAGGCTCTGCTCGAGGTCTTCTCGCCAGGGTGGAGCAGGAGGGGGGGATATAGGGCAGGGAAGGAGCACTGTTGCTTGTCTGATGGCTCATTGCTCCCTCTCCTGCTGTTCTGCCTCTTCTGAGGGCCATCCCCACGCTTGTCTCTGAGTCGTGTCCACAGCCCAGGCAAAGCCATGGATGCTTCATGGTGCCTTGGCATCCCCCTGTGCCCCAGCGCCCCGGGGCCAGGCTGGGCTGCCATTTACCCTCCTCTCCCTTCTCTTGTGCCTCTGCCCAGGGGCAGGATATCACATGGTGATGGTGAAGGAGCCCTACTGTAACCTGGGGGAGATCTCCCGCCTCATCTGCCAGTACGTGCCCAACGCCACCATGGAGAGCAATGCCGGGGCAGAGCTGTCCTTCATCCTGCCCAAGGAGAGCACACACAGGTAACACCATCGTCCCCTGCTTTGCCTCCCCTGGGGGTCCCCCCATCTGCACACACTGTTGTCGTGGGCTTGCTGGAAAGGGTCTCTGCATCTTCCGGGAAGGTGCAGGAGGAGGCACAAGCCCTTGGCCACGTTACTGGTCTTGGAAAACCAGGTTCGGTTCCTTCTTTCCTTGCTGTCCTCCCCTGTGTCTGCTGGCACATTGCTGTCATGTCCCCATGCCCACCATGGCACTGCCCCTGCAGCATGGGACAGCACCGGTTGCTGAGCTGGTGACGGCTGCGGGGCGGAGGGTGGCACAAAGGAGACAGGTTGGTTTGGCTCTGAAATGGAATATATGGATGGGCAGGATAGCAGTGGCTGCTGTGGCAAGAAAGAGCAGGAGATAGAGCCTAAAAGCTGTTCTCCTGGGGACGGGGGAGCTGTGGGCAGCCCCGGAGCTGGCTGCGAGACTCAAACCAGGTGCAGGACCGATGCCCAGAGGGTCTTAACCTGTCAGGAGCGGCAGCATCTGATGCCTCACTCCTCCGTTCAGGTTTGAGGCCCTGTTCACGGAGCTGGAGCAGAAGCGGGAGGAGCTGGGCATCGCCAGCTACGGTGCCTCAGTCACCACCATGGAGGAAGTCTTCCTGAGGTAGGCAGGAGAGAGGCTGGCCCCGGTGGGGTGTCATCTGGTGATGGCCAGTCCCTGGGTGCTTTGGTGATGGCGGTGTCCCACACAGCCATCTGGGGCACGTGTTGGGTTTTGTCTCTTGGGTTTGGCTTCCCCAGCTCAGAACATCCTGCCTGGATCCATCCATCCCAGGATCCTGCCTGGATCCACATTTCATCACCTGCTTTCCCTCCTGGCGCAGGGTTGGGAAGCTGGTGGACTCCAGTATGGATATCCAGGCCATCCAGCTGCCTGCTCTCCAGTACCAGCACGAGAGACGCTCCAATGACTGGGCCATGGATGACTCCAGCAGCCTGAGCGGCATGACGGATATGACGGATGACAGCGGAGCGCTCATTACGGAGGATTGCTCCAGCATCAAGCTCAACACTGGGGTGAGTGCGGGGGCTGTTGGTGCAACGGAAATGCTGAGAGAGCACATGAAGGGATTTTTTGGAGCAGAGTTACCAGGTGGAGCCTTCCCCATGGCTGGTCTTGTTGCATGGGGTTTGGAAGATCAGCATCTTTAGGGCAAATTAGTTTTAGGGTTGTTGGGGTTGGTCGCTGCCGTCTTGTTCATGTTAATCTTGAGGCCTACAGAGATGCTCTTGAAGGTGTCCCCAGTGATCTAAAGTGGTTTTCACCTGCTGTTGCTACATCACTCAAGATTTCCAGCAGGGAGATAAGAAAAAACATCTTCCTTTTCTCGCCAGGCTTGTGTTTCAGATCCCCGGCAGCCCTTGGTACCCCGCTGCCCATGCCAGTGATAAATTACACTGCTCTTTTCAAGGGCACGTCTCAAAGACAGAAGGAGAGAAAGATGTTCCTGGGTTTAAAAAGCAAGGATGATGCTTACAGGGGCCGGGCTGGGAGCTCCCAGGTGTCTCAGCCCGGTGGCTTTGGCAGGTAGCCGTGTTGCAGTAACCGTTTGTGAACCTCAGGTGCCGAGAGGTGGAGGAAGGTAAAGGTCACCTTAGATCCTAAAGGGACTGCATCCCGTTGGGAAGCCGTGGAGTTTGATGGACTGACTGTGCTGGAGTCCAGCAGCTGCCCTGCTAATCCCTTTTCAGGCTTGGCCGGAGAGCAGGCTGTGGGCTCGTGGGCAGGACGGGGAGGTGGTTTTGAGGTCATTCCCCCCAGCAGCTGGGTGGGGTGATGTGGCCGATGGAGCTGTCTACAGCTCCTGACCTGTCTTTTCCCCTTCCAGTTCTACCTGTGCTGCCAGCAGTTCTACGCCATGTTCATGAAGCGTGCCATGTACAGCTGGCGCAACTGGAAGATGGTGGCTGCGCAGTTCCTCGTGCCCCTCATCTTCACCGCCTTCGCCCTCATCGTGGCCAAGACCTTCCCAGGACCCAGGGACTCCTCCCTGCTGAGGCTGACTCTGGAGCCCTACGGCCAGACCATCGTGCCTTTCTCCGTCTCGGCCGCCTCGGGTCTGTCGCAGAGGCTGGCAGAGCAGTATGTGGAGCTGCTGGATGCCCAACGCCAGTCACCGCTGGAGGTGCTGGGTGAGGGTTCAAGGAGCAGCCGTGGAGCAGGCTGTGCCCGGCTGGGTGTGCAAGAGCCACGGGCTCCTCCTGCCGGGGCCCCTGGTGTGGGTGGCTCAGGTCTCAGCTGTAGCATATCTGATGTATCCCCTTGTGTCCTGTCCTGCACCGGGAGAGTCCCACAAGTCAGCAGAACCCCTCCTCACCCGAGGAGATCTGTGTTCTCCATAACCCTGTGTTTGTGGCCATCATCAGGGCTAGGGTGGGCCACCAGGGCTGAGAGTGTTTGGGGTCTTTTCCAGTTGGCCCCAGTTAGTTCTCGTGTGATGGAGGCTGCTCCTAACAGCTGTGATGTTTGGCAGGTGGCCTGGAGGAGTACCTCATCTCAAGAGCCTCTGAGGAAGGGGGAGCCTTCAACGAGCACTACATCACAGCTGCCTCCTTCAAAGGAGCTGGGAACCACACGGTGGTCACCGCGCTCTTCAACAACCAGGCGTATCACTCCCCTGCCACGGCCCTCATGCTGGCCAACAACGCCGTCTTCAGGGTGCTGGCAGGCCCCAATGCCTCCATCACAGTCACCAACTACCCTCAGCCCCGCAACATCACCGAGAAGGCCAAAGACCAGCTCATGGAGTACGTCTGATAGCGTGGCGCTTGCTTTCCTGCTGGGGCTCCTGACTTCCGTGGGTACAGGTTGGCTCAGTTGCACTGGTGTCAGTGAGGAGCCAGGCTGGACCTTCTCCGACCCAAACAGAGCTGTGATTGTGCTCAGGAGGGCAGGAGAGCAAAGCTGGGTAGATAACTTACCTGCCTGAGCCTGGCAGCCACGTCGCACATCTCAGTGGTTGGGTGTTCCCCTCTAGATCATAGAATCATGGAATGGTTTGGGTTGGAAGGGACCTTAAAGCCCATCCAGTGGCACCCCCTGCCCTGGGCAGGGACACCTCCCCACCACATCAGGAGGTTGTTCTAAGCCCTGTCCAACCTGCCCTTGAACACCTCCAGGGATGGGACAACATCTCATGTGTAATTATGTTGCTTTTCAGAGCCCGTCCCATGAGCCATCCCAATATCACAGCCACCCAGTGCCAACGAGAGCCAAGGGGACAGCAGGAGACATGATGAAGAGCTGAGTCTCAGCAGTTTCTCTTGTGAAAGCTTAGCAGAGAGCGAGGAACGAGCTCGGTCTACGGCTGATGAGAGCATCAGTGGAAGGCGGAATAAAATGCCACATGGTGTATCAGCCCCAGGACTGAGCCCACCACAGAGCTCTGGGGCTTGGAAGATGCTTCTCCGAACAAAATATTCTGCACAGCCCTCATCCCGGTCACTTCTTCCCAACCCCTCCAAACACCAGCACGTCTTCCCAACATTCCCATAGCACACAAAAGAGGCCCAGCAAAGCCAAAACTGTGCTGAATGACACTGGGAGTCACGGCACATGTTCAGATTGGTGTCTGCAGCCTGTGGCTGGGATTTTTCTCTGAAGCGTGTGGACACGGTCAGGAGTGACAGGGCAGGTTGGCCGGATTGTCTCATCCCTCCCCACCACGTTCATCAGGACACTGCTCTCCACACTCACGCTTTTTCATTTTAATCCAGCATTGCAGGCGGCAGCGTTGGCTGCGTTGGCTCACCTTCCCTCTCACCCCCCACTGCACAACCTGCTTTTCAGCTCCAGTTATCCCTGCAGCCTGTGCAGGTACAGACAGCAATTCCTTTGTTAACCAAAGTATCCCCTCAGAATTTTGACAGAAAAGAAGCATCAAATCATCAAATTGCTTTGAATTTACCTTTACAGGCTGGTGTGGTATTTTGTCCCTTGGTTCTTGAATTGAGACCAGCTCTCATTGTACTAAAGCCCTCCACAGTCACTGATGGCACTGTGTGAATGCCTTGTTTCAGCAATGTTTTATTAAGCCTTGCAGTTACCTTTTTTTTAAAAAAAAAACCCACAACTTTTAAAAACAGTGTTAATTCGTGATTATAGCTCTATAATTTCCTTGGTGGTTGCCTAAGGAACAATGATCATGACCTGATTACATTCAATTTGGGCAGAGAATCATCCATTCAGTAAACAAAAATACATGGTGCTTTAAGAAGTCAGACCCCCATAAAGATGTGAAAAACTCTGAGAAAAAAATGGTGATGGGGAAAAGGCAGACAGAAAATTGTGGGAAAAGACAATTCTTTAAGATTGAGTTCCAGGAGCCAGCAAGCTAGCATCACAGAAGAGAAACCCCACCCTATTTCAGTGGCACATTGAAAGAAATAATAACAAAAAAAGAAAGGTGTAATAAATGGATGAAAGGGGAAATATATCACGATTTTCTCTGTAACTGGTAGTTCACACCGGCAGTGCAGCAGGGCGAGTTGGGTGCCCGCAGTAACGCTGAAGGGGATGGCATCTGTGGGCATTGCACCCTCTGCCTGGCCGCAGCTCAGCAGGAATCTGCTCCCTCTTTCCTGTCTCGGGCATTGGAAACCATCCCGGACTTTGGGCTGCGGAGGAGGAGCGGCTCCCGGAGAGCCCTCGGAGAGCAGGACAAAGGGGACCTCGAGGTCAAGGATTGCTGCTTTGAATCTTTAGGCTCTCGAGCCCCATGAGTGAGCACAGGAGCCCCCAGCCCAGAGCTGCTGTGGCTCTGCTGGTGTCCCAAAGGGCTCTTAGGGCGCACAGGAGGGGGGACAGGAACTGGGGGGGATCTGGGGCTGGTCCTGGGGTGGGTGCCAGGCTCTGGATGCTGAGGATGGGCCACCAGGCTGGCGTGCCCAGCGCTGCCGCAGTAGGGTTGGGCAACCTGGGGCCATTCAAAGGTTGAGCCAGAGCAAGAAACAGGGACTGTGTCCTTGTCCTCATCACCCAGGAGTGGCCTGGGAGCATCCCGGACTTGCCACAGCTGCAGCAAAGCAACCCTCCCTGTGCTCTCCTGCTCCCTTTGGAACCCATTCTCACACTTGACCTCAGCAGCCAAGAAGGCCGATGGCATCCTGGGCTGCATCAGGAAGAGTCTGAAGGGATTGACAGGGTGACATGTGAATGGGGTTTTTAACCTGCTGGGGGGTTTGCATCTTGCTGCTTTCCCAGTTTGAAAAAGAAGAAGGCCAGATTTGGAAGAATTTTTGGTTTATTTAATTTTTTTTCCATTTTAATTTTACTATTTCTTTGTGTTTTGGCCAACTTGCTTTGCTGTTAAATCATCCTCCTGCAGGTTCACCATGAAGCTGCGTTAGGAGGTGTCCTGCTGGGAGTCCCACGTCCGCGCATCCGCTGCTGCACCCTGTCTCCCTGTTGATTGATTGCCAGTATTTTCCTCTGTATTGGATTTTCACTTCTTCCAACCAGTTTCTTGATTTTATGTAACCCCTTCTGGCAGGTACCGATAAACCTGCAGAGGTTTCTTACCCTTGACTGCACCAAGTCACGGCTCAGGGGATGCCTCTTCCTGTGGTTCTCTAACTGGGGGCTCCAGAGGCAGATATTTTGGATGGCTTTGCTGTGACGCTTCCCCATGGGGCAGTTTCTTGCTCTCCCAGCCTCATAGCCCCCCCTTACCATTCTGGGGGGTCTCCACCCTCTCTGGGTGGTTTATAGACAAGCCCTAATGCCCTCCTTGCTTCATCCATCCTGTTTCCTCTCCACTCCCTGTGGATTCAGGGTCAATTCAAGGGCCAACAATGTGCCCTTGTGGCCAAGAAGGCCAATGGCATCCTGGGGTGCATCAGGAAGAGTGTGACAAGGTCATCCTGCCCCTCTGCTCTGACCTGGTGAAGCCACATCTGGAGCACTAGGTCCAGTTCTGGGCTCCCCAGTTCCAGAAGGACAGAGAACTGCTGGAGAGGGTACAGCAGAGGGCTACAGAGATGATGAGGGGCCTGGAGCATCTCTCTTATGAGGAAAGGTTGAGGGACTTGGGTCTTTTTAGTCTGGAGAAGAGA
>JAOTQQ010000071.1:18559626-18572337 GCA_026546715.1 Gallinago undulata
CCCAGCTTTCCTGGAGCCCCTTGAGGGACTGGAAGGGGCTCCAAGGTCTCCCTGGAGCCTTCTCTTCTCCAGGCTGACACCCCCAACTCTCTCAGCCCCCCCTCCCAGCAGAGGGTCTCCAGCCCTCCCAGCATCTTCTTGGCCCTCTGCTGGACCCATTCCAACAGGTCCATGTCCAGATACTGGTTGGGGTTGGTTTTCCCTGGGTGCTCAGAGCAGAGGGGGCTGTAGGACCACACACTTCACAAAATCCTTTATCCAGGGCCTTTGAACCTCACCCGTACCAGAGGGGACATACATGGGGTCTCGCAAAGGCAGGGGGGAGTTTTGTGGTGGGCTGGGAGGGCTGCATGTGGGAGATGCTCATCTTACTGAGATGTGCTTTTTTGGTCGGGTGTTTCTTCTGCGCACTGGCTCGGTGGGTGAGCGTAGCCTCTACAAAAAGCATGGGGTGGGGATGCTGTCCCCACGTAGCCTCAGCACTGGTCTGTCGGGCTGTCCCTGTCCTCACCTGCCCCGCTGCTCTCCCCGCAGAGGCCAGACTGGGTTCGCCATTGCCATCAACTTGCTGTACGGCATGGCCTCTCTGGCCAGCACCTTCGCTCTGCTGCTGGTCAGTGAGCGGGCCATCAAAGCCAAGCACGTCCAGTTTGTCAGTGGTGTCTACGTGGTCAACTTCTGGCTTTCTGCCCTGCTCTGGGACATCATCAACTTCCTCATCCCTTGTGCTCTGATGCTGGTGAGTCACCCCTGACGCCCTCCTGTCTTCCCCTTAGGTGGGAGCTCTGGGTGCATCTCCTCTGGGAGAGCTGGGATGTGTGTGGGGGCAAGGAAAAGGATGAGGCCACCCTGGCTCTGGCACTGTCTCATTAGGAAAGGACCAGCAAGAAAGCTGTCCCTTGGTCCTGAGAGTTGGGCTATGGCCAACCAGCTGGGTCAGTTGGCTGCAGCCTCTGGCACCTGAACACTTGGGTGTGGGCACTAAAAAATCTCAAATACATGGGGGCGTGGAGAGGAATTCTCCAGGTCTGCCCTCCTGCATCCTAGGCTGCAGAAAGCGGGCTTCCTTTGGGGACAGGCAGGGGCTACTGGTAGGAACCATTTGTGAGGTGTGGGTCAGTGTGGTGCTGCTGTTGCCTTGCTGCCAGGGCCATTGAGGCCAGGTGGCATCACTTGTGGGGTCAAGACAAATGTGTGTTCGTCTCTACAAACGTGCATTTTTCTCGCATTGCTGTGCCCCAGGTGATATTCCAAGCCTTTGATGTGCAAGCTTTCACCCAAGACAGCCACCTCGTTGATGTGATGCTGATCTTCCTCCTTTATGGCTGGGCCATCATTCCCCTCATGTACCTCCTCAGCTTCTTCTTCTCAGTGGCGGCCACGGCCTACACCCGTCTCACCATCTTCAACATCCTCTCAGGCACGGCCACCTTTCTGGCCGTCACCATCATGAGCATTCCAGGTGGGTCGCTGCTCTCCATACCTGCCCAGCACTGCAGCCCGATGTCACCAAGAAGATCCAGGGCCCAAGGGGACTTTTTCACCCCAGGACTGTTCCCTCCCCACACTAGTGAAAAAAACGTACTGACAGTCCATTCTCAACCGTTAAGCATGACAGAATTTGTTGGTTTTCCTTCCAAACCTGGAAGTATCAGGGTCTTTCTCTAAAATTGTGCTTCTCTTTCAGAGCTGGACTTGGTGGACCTCTCCAAAACCCTGGATAAAGTCTTTCTCGTCTTACCCAATTACTGCTTGGGCCAGTGCATCAGTGACTTCTACCAGAACTATGAGTTCATTCAGTTTTGTACCTCCTCTGTTGAAGCCATCTTCATCTGCAAGGCATTCAGTGAGTCTCTCTGGTGGTCCTCACCTGCCCATCCAGGCCATCCCACCGTAGCCACTCTGAGAGGTCTCTGTGGGGTGGGTGCTGGAGCTGGGCATGGGGCCTTTAACCCAACCTGGGCAGTAGCTCCAGGTACTTTCAGAGCAAAAGCTGGGCAGTGTTTGACACTCAGGTGATCCAATTAAGGAATCCTTTCCTTACTGATGATTAGGAGGGAAATGTGGGCTGGGGAAAGTTTCATAGACAAGTAAAGAAATCCCTGTCCCAAGAGTGATTTGATCTCTTCTGCGTGTCTGTCCCCACTGGGCATCTTCTGGCAGATCCCCTCTGGACCAGAATCCTCTTGTGGGAAGTGTTGGATAGAGCTGTGGGCAGAGAGCCCAGTGCGGGCTGGGATGGAGATGAGCCTGGCAAAGCTTTGGGCTCGCGGCTTTCTCTGGAGCTTATCTGCCCCTCTCCAGAGTGTGGATTGATCCGAGGCTTGTTTTGTTCCATCCCTGCTTAGACATCAGTTACCAGATGAACTACTTTTCCTGGGAGTCACCTGGGATCGGACGATACCTGACCTCCTTGAGCATCCAGGGTTTCTCCTTCCTCTTCCTCCTTTTCCTTATTGAGACAAACCTTCTCTGGAGACTGAGAACTTTGATCTGTGGCATCTGCAGGCGGCGGAAATGGGTGAGCTGAAGCATGTGGGAGGGAGAAGTAAGGTGCCCTCCAAACTAAGCCCGGGTGTCCCTGTGAGCTGGAGGCACGTCCCCTTCATGTAAATCATGTTCCCAGAGAAGATATGATCCCTGGAGCAGGTTGTTCAGAGGGGCAGATCCTTTTGAGTGTGTGGGTTGGCCAAGGGGGTGAGGTATCCACAGAGATGGCTGGTTGAAGGGGTGGATCCTGGCTGGGTTGGGGGCACTGGAGCAACCCATTTGTCCCACAGCAGGCAGGTGGCAAAGTGTTTTTCTGCCCCATGTTTAGGTGGCACTGCTGAACAGGGTGTCTGTGCTGCCAGAGGACAGGGATGTGGCAGATGAGAGGAAGAAGGTTTTGGAGTCACCACCAGAACTGCTGTCTTCTCTCAGCAGCCCTCTGGTCATCAAGGAGCTCACCAAGGTGAGGAGAGCATGGCATCCTGAGCATCCTGCTGCCAGCAGAGCTGTGATCCCACGGGGCTGATAAAGCCACCACTTGCCTTGGTGTGCCTGTGGGCACTTGGCACATGTGGTGACTCTCATGACTCATGTCTTGGTCTCCACCAGGTCTACGACAGCCGGGAGTCCCTGCTGGCAGTGGACAGGATCTCCTTGGCGGTCAGCAAAGGGGAGTGCTTTGGCCTTCTTGGCTTCAACGGGGCGGGCAAAACCACAACCTTCAAGATGCTGACTGGTGATGAGAGCATCACATCTGGGGATGCCTTTGTGGATGGTCACAGCATTCTGGCCAACATCAAGAAGGTACCGAGGGCTGAAGGGGCAGAGGGTGGTGGTAGAAACAGTCCTGCGTCTGCCTGGGCTGGACCACCTTGCAGGTGCCTCTGAGGAGGACACAGTTGCAGTTGCCAGGGGCAGAGGGAATATCTCAGGGATGTGGTGTCCTTGTCTGACCTAGCTCTCTGTTATCTGGCCCCCTGGAAGCAGTCCCCTTTCCTCTGGAACCACAGAGATGAAACAAATGGGTGTTGTGAGGGTGGCAAACCCTTCCTCAAGGGGTTTAGCTCCATAGTAGGAACTGTGAACAGCATGAGTTAGTGATCACAGTCAGGTGACAGTCTCTCTAAGACAAGTGGGTCAGACCTTTGCAGATCCCTGGGAAAAGCAAGAGATGAGCAAGGGTCAGCCTTTCGGTTCAAGCCCTGGGTACCTCTACTACTGTCCACCCCTGACAACATCAGGCAAGGAGAAGATGGGGAGGGTCTGCGCTGAAATCACGGGCCTGCTTGCTTCCTTCCATGGGAGTCTGACTTCTGTTGGGCTCTTGTCCCCAGAGAAGACCAGGATATGGGGAAGGTACAGAACCTCCAGTGCTTTCCTTCTCCTGAGAGCCTGGGCCACCTGAAATGGCTCACCCCAATGAGGAACCAGCTTGGGAAATGCAACATGAGACCACCCAGTTCCTGTCATGGCACACGCTGAGTGTGTCTGTCCCCACCAGACAATGGGGGAATTTCCCTCCCGTTTCATCTGTGGTTTCGGAGCTGCAGCCCAGTCCCTTTCACTTTGAGCAAAAACCTTGGAGAGGTGCAGCAAAGCCCCTTCTGTCTTGGACACCTCCTCGCGGAGACCTGCCTGGGAGCTAATCCCCCTTGGGTTCCTTTCACCCCAAGGTCCAGCAGCGGATCGGCTACTGCCCACAGTTTGATGCCCTCCTGGACCACATGACGGGCCGCGAGACCCTGAGCATGTACGCCCGGCTGCGGGGCATCCCTGAGCGCTACATCGGCAGCTGTGTGGAGAACATGCTGAGAGGGCTGCTCCTGGAGCCCCACGCCGACAAGCTCGTGAGGACCTACAGGTGAGAGGAGACATGGAGACACCCCTCTGCCCCTCGTCTCGTGGGGCTCTCCCTGTGCTCATATCAGGTCTCTGTCCCCATTCCCGTCTTCTTCCTCAGTGGTGGTAACAAGCGGAAGCTGAGTGCTGGCATCGCACTCATTGGTGGTCCCCCTGTCATCTTCCTGGATGAGCCCTCCACTGGCATGGACCCCGTGGCCCGGCGTTTGCTCTGGGATGCAGTGACACGGACGCGGGAGTGCGGCAAATCCATCATCTTCACCTCCCACAGGTGACAATTCTCCAGGCAGGGCTTGGCATGAGAGGTCAGGGAGTTGCCAGAAAGATGGTGGAGTCCAAGGGATGGGGAGCCACCTCCAGAGCCTGGTGGGTGGGCACCGCTTACAGCTTTACCCTCCTCCAAAAACCCAGAGAGAAGGGAATCCATCTCCAGCTGCTTCCCGGAAGCTTCTGCTGTTCTGTCTTGGTTCTCCTGCCCTGCTGAACAAGTCTTCTTCTGTCCTGCAGCATGGAGGAGTGTGAGGCCCTGTGCACGCGGTTGGCCATCATGGTCAACGGGCAGTTCAAATGTCTGGGCAGCCCCCAGCACCTGAAAAGCAAGTTCGGCAGTGGCTACACCTTGCTGGCCAAAACGCGGTGTGAGGAGGAAGGTGAGCTGCAGGCCTTCAAGGCCTTTGTGGAGAAGACTTTCCCAGGTAGGGTGAGCTGCTGGAGTGGTTGGCCTTAGAGGGGGAGGGCAGGACACTGGCCGTGAGCTTCAGGAGGTTTCCTAACTCGGAACCTTTCCTTGCTCGTCTCCCCAGGGAGTGTCCTGAAGCACGAGCACCAGGGCATGGTGCACTATCACTTGACCAACAAGAACCTCAGCTGGGCACAGGTAAGGGGGGGCTGGAGGGGCTGTTCCTGCCCCTTCACATCTCTTCATGCTTCGCTTTCATGCTCGGCTCATCTTCCTGTTCTTCCAGAGCCTCCCTCTGTCCAAAACCCAGGTGATTTATAAAAAATGCGCTCCATGGCAGTGGGTGAGAGCTGGGACCCCTCCCTCCCTCCCACCCCCTGGCGCTGGCTGCCCCCCACCGCAGCCCTGGCAGGAGAGGCAGGGTCTGTCTCCCTGGGGGCCAAGGGCTGGTTTGTGCATCCCAGAATACTTCCCAAAGGCTCGGGAGGGTGCGGGAAGGGATGGGTTTGGTGGTGGCACCCTCCCCAGCCCACACCCTGCTGGGACATGGCGCTGGTGGACACAGCACGGACCCCCCAGCACCCCTCTGCTCCTGCCCCTCCACACTATATATAAGTATATATATATATAGTTTTATGTATATAGTATATAACCATCTGTATATGGTATACATATATATTTATATATAGTATACCACTGTGTATAGTATTAATCTATATCTTTATACATACCATGTATATAGTTATACTATATATACTTTTATATATATGTGTTCTGTATACTCTATATAGAGTATATATAGTAGAGTATGTAGAGTATAATATATATATACTATACATGCTGTATAAAGAGTACATAGTATACACATATATATAAAAACTATATGTAGTTACATACTATATATAAAAAACTATATAGTATATACAGATAGTTATATAGCATGTATACTATATAGTTTTTAATATATATTGCATATGTAATGTATAATATATTGAGCAGAAGCCTTAGGCTCAGGGATATATAAGTATACACGTGTATCATATATATGCAAAAAAACCTATATAAACCATACATTTTTAAGTGGGCTCAGGCACTCTGGTAAATAATCCGCCTCCTGCCTTCCCACCACCCTCCTGCCGGGGGAGTTTCACTGCCCCTGGGGGGGAAATCTCCCCCTGCTCTGTCAGTGGCAGCCGTGGCCCCATGCTGTCCCCTGCAGTCCCTGCCCTGTGTCCCCTGCAGTCCCTGCCCTGTGTCCCCTTGCAGTCCCTGCCCCGTGTCCCCTTGCAGTCAGTGCTGTGTCCCCTGCAGTCCCTGCCCTGTGTCCCCTGCAGTCCCTGCCCCGTGTCGTCCCTGCCCCGTGTCCCCTTGCAGTCCCTGCCCTGTGTCCCCTGCAGTCCCTGCCCTGCTGTCCCCTGCAGTCCCTGCCCCGTGTCCCCTTGCAGTCCCTGCCCTGCTGTCCCCTGCAGTCCCTGCTGTGCCATCCCTTGCAGGTCTTCGGGGCCTTGGAGAAAGCCAAAGAGAAGTTCCGCCTGGAGGACTACTCCGTGAGCCAGATCTCCCTGGAGCAGGTCTTCATGAGCTTCACCCGCTTCCAGCACTACACAGAGGAGCGAGGGAAATGAGCAGAAGCCCCAGTGGTGCCCTTCATCACGGACTGGCCCTGCTGCCTATACATAGTATATATAGAGACAGTAATTTATATATCGGCGTGTCTTAAATAATGTATAAATGTAAGAAACTTTCCACTGGGGAGGGGGGAGCGGTGGCGGCGTGCCTCCTGCTGTGGGCATCACAGGTGGTGCGTGTGACACGGCCGCTCGCCAGCCTCCAGCCCCAGCCATTCAGCAAAAAAAAAAAAAAAAAAATCACAAACACAAGCCCAAAAAGCAGGGGGAAACCTGGGTGGATGGGGATTGGGAGTGTGGAAGGGGGAGTGGGATGCTGTCCCTAAGCCACACCCCGTGTCCCCCCTCGGTGTCCCCTGTCCCTGCCCAACGCTCGCACCCACGGGGATGCTGCTCTGTGGGCTTTGCCGCATGTCGCCGTGTATCGTGAGGTGGTTTGCTTGTGGTCTGACAGGAGGCTGTCACATAGCTTAAATCCAAACCCTTCGCTGGGTTAATTAGGTTGTGGTTGCCCTTAGAAGCGCTTGGTGTCCAGCCGGCGGGGGGAGAAGGCCAGCGTCCTGCCTGAGGGGGGAGGCTCTGTCGCCTTTAACCTCTTGGGCCAGCGCTGTCCCCTCCTGCCCGCGGGGGGAGGCACGGCCATCCCCAGGAGCTGGCAGCGGGCGGGAGGCAGGATGCCTCTGGAGAGATGCCTGGAGCTGGGCCCTGAGTCCGGCACGTGGTGTGTCGGGCGGCAGAGCGGGCGCCAGGGGTGAGCGGTGTCACAGGGTGCCTGGGGACACCGCTGGGTCCCTCCTGCACCCGGGACAGGGTTTAACCAGCAGCACCGCCCTGGGCAGCTATGGGAGCGGGGCTGAAGGCCAGCGATGCTCTGGCTGTGCCTGGGTCCCGCTGTGCTCTCCCCTCACACCCCACACACCTCCGGCCCGCGTCCCCCCCCACCCCATCCCCTCCAGACCTTGCCCGGCCCCGGGGGATGCCGCTGGGCAGGGTGCATCAGGCACCAGCACTGCCCAGCCCCAGGCAGCAACTGGGAGTTCTCTTTGGCGTTTCCCAGTGGTTGGGTTGTTTTTTTTATTTTATTTTATTTTAGTGTATGTTTTAAATCCGTGTTGATTCCTGTCTGTCCTTAACTAGTCCCTGTGTCACCCGGCAGCAGTCCCCTCTGGGCCGGCTGCTCCGCCATCAATGCAGAGCTATTTGCACTATAGTAATACACACAATTGCACATAACTAAATGAATTAATTAATATTTATGGCGAGGGGTGCCGATTCCCTTCTAGTGATTGCATTGTCAGGGGTTGGGTTACATTTTTGGGTTGGGTTTTTTGTTTCGTTCCTGTGACTGACTCATTCTTTCCTGTTTCGTTGGGTTTTTTGGGTGTTTGGTTCTTTTTTTGTTTTTTTTTTTCCCCCCTCTTTGCCTAATGTTGTTGTTCAAAACCGATGGTGCATCATGTTACTAAGAATTTCCCTGGATCTTACCGCTGTGTGTTTTTATTAGCAAGGTGAAGGGTGGCCCTGGAACACCCCGGAGGTGCTCATGGAGGGATTGCTCCCTGGGAGCACCCCCTGGGGGGGGGCAGAGCCAGGTGCTGCGGGGGGCACCCTGCGGTGGGGAAAAAAAAAACAGCCCCATTCCTCCGAGGGATGCCTGGGCACAGAAAGAGGGGGAGATGCTCTCAGGTGCGAGGGCGCCTGGAGCCACCCAAAAAGTGCTAGGACCTCCAGTAACTGGGGTTTGTGGGTTTTTGGTTTTTTTTTTTTTTTTTTTGAAGGGGAGATAGCCCTGGAGGTTCTGCTCCATCCTGCCCTTCGCCTGGGACAGGGAGCAGTGGGAAAGTGGGGGTTGCGGGAGGGCAAGATGCCAAATTGGAACAGGCTGGCAGTGCCCCAGCTGGGACACCCCCTTTCCAGCATGCAGCCCATTGGGGTACTGGTGACACCACCCCCCACCCACCCCCCACCTCCTCCAGCAAGACTCGGCAGCCCAGAGGCAGCATGTCCCCTGCCATGAATGCTATGGCAGAGGAGTTGATGGCAAGGATGGCACCTCCCAGCCCACCTTTGCTAGGGTCATCCTGGCCTAAATGAAGAAAGGCTTAACGAAGCAGCATTTGGCAGTCGCAGGGTGCTGCTCACGCCCTTTGGGTCCTGCCCCAGGACTGCTCATGGGCTGGGCCCTGGGGCTCGGGGACAGTGGGGCTCAGTGCTGGCCTGGTCCCAGCTGCTTCTGGCCCCCTGGGACACAATGGCCACATGCAGTGGGAGAAGCATCACAGGCCCCAGGTGGCTGCTGCTCGCCTCCAGCTGCAGTGTGGTTATCTCCAGCACAGGAATAATAAAGATGTATGTCTTCTCCAGTGGGGGTTCCCTGGCCTCCTTTGGAGTCCAAGAGCAGCTCCAGCCCCGGTGAGCTCAGGCTCTGCCAGGTTCCTGCTGCCTTGGGGGAGGACATGGGGTGTCCTCCAAAACCCAAACTGGAAGGGCTCAGTCCAGTCCAGCAAATCCCCCAGGCTGATGGATTTTTTGAGTCCCAGGTACCCTTGGGAGCACAAGTGAGGGCTCTCCATCCCCTCCCCCCCCTGCCGGCAGCCACAACCATCCTCTCCTGGCCTCCCCCCAACAGTCACAGGAAGGGGAGACCTTGAACCTGGGGCTCAACAGAAGGCTTTTGTCAGAGCAAGGATGCTCTGGCACCCTCCTTCCTGCAGCTTTACTCATCTACATACCACAATCTCAGCCGCCTGCCCATGGCACCTGCAGGTACCCAGATATATGCCCCCCACATCCCAATCCCAAAGGTGCTCCTACAAGGCGGCACCAGCCCCTGGCTGAGTCTGGCGAGATGAAGCAGGGATGCAGCGCTAAGGAAGACAGCGATGCTCCAAGCCCTTTGCCTCCAGCTCAGCGTGGTACCCTCTGGGCCACGTCTCAGCCGCGAGCAGTCCCCCCCCCCTCCACAGGGATGCTCTGCTCCACACCAGCCCATTCCACGATGCACCATGTCCTGCCCAGACCCACAAGCGCCTCTCCACTGGCAGTTTCAGCGCTTTATTGCCTGGTGGGCCTGCTACAGCACCCCGCTGTCCCCCTCCGTGGTTACAGCAGGGGGGGCTGGATGCGCTCCCTCGTCCCCAGCACGGCACCGCAGTGTCCCTGGGAGCTGGTGGCTGCAGGAGCTGCAGCAGTCCGAGAACTGGCACTTAAGGAATCCTGGCCGGGGCCATAGGCTGCTCCTCCACACCGGGCGCAGGGAGGGGGCAGGTGGCCAGGCATGGCTGTGGTGCGGTCCCTGTGGGCTGGCAGCGTGGGTCACTTGGTTTCGGTCGGCTTTTATAAAAAAAATGTGGTTCTAAAACGCCACCGGTTCCAGATTCTGACCGGACGCTCTCAGCTTTGTTTCTCTTAAGAAACACCCCAAACCCGAACCCCTTCTTCCCTTTTATGAGCAATTTCCGATTTTGGCCAGAAACTGCTGTGCCCACCACTCCTCCAGGTCGATGGGAACGAAGTCTGAAAGAGAGGGGACAGTGTGGCAGAGCAGCTGGAGCAGGGAGCAGCGCCCCGGGTGCCCCCCTCAGCCGCACCATTTGCCACTGGAAGAAAAGAAAATAATAATAAAGTGACAGCCCAAAATTTCCCCCACCCCTCTGCCCTGTCCCCAGAAGGCCAGGCTGGGCTTACAGGGACCTTCTCTTCTTGGGACCTTCTCAGCTGCTGCTGGAGCCCCCCAACTGCGCTCACAGCCCTTACTCCAGCTGCCATCAGAGGAGCGTGTTGTCCCCATCCCCACTGCACTCCGGCTTGGTCCTGGGTGGCCCCAGGAGAGGCAGGTCCCTGTGGTAGGACTTGGGGGGCTCCTCTCTACACCCACCTTGGTGGCTGGAGAAGGCATGATTTCCGGAAGAATCATCAGCCAGGCATCCTGCTTGCTTCGGCTCCTCCGGTGGGAGGCAGCAGGACATCTCCACCACAGTACCAGGGGCCAGCTACGTCCCCCCCCTCCCTCCCCCAGCACCCCCCACACAGCCTCAGCACCAGCAGGACAGACCCTCCCCAGCACTGGGATCATCCTCCTCCCATCGCATCCCTGCTCGGGTGCCCGACTGAGCCTGCACCAGCTCATTGCACCCATGAGCCTGATGCACCCCTGAGTGCCCCAACTCCTCCCCACTTACTTTTCAGTCCAGGGTTGGGGGTTTTCTCTACGTACTGCACAGGGCCGCAGGCGCTCTCCCCGCTCCGGCTGCCGTCCAGCTGCTGCTCTACCTGCTGCCAGGCTGGGGGGGGCACAAGCAGTTTTGGGATGGGGATCCCCAGCCCGGAAGAGGAGCAAAGGAGGGCAGGTCCCCAGGCTGGGGACCCCAGCCCCACCACCGAGGTCCCCAGCACGATGCTGCTGCCTCAGGAGGGACCCTCAGGTGCTCCAGCTCCCCCCACCCCCACCCCCCCCCAGGCTCTGGGATGGAACGGGGGCTGCCCCCAGGGACCCTCTGCCCCCACCTTCATAGATGAAGCGGACATTCTCCTCGTGGGCCAGCGTGTAGCACTCCTCGGTGGCCGAGACCTGCTGTGGCAGCACCTGCGGCCTCTTGCCGTTCACTCTGTTGAAGACGAGTTTCTGGGCTGGGCTGTCGGGGGAAGCCAAGGGGAGGTGAGGGGGGGGCAGGCAGCTCTTCCCACCCTGGGCTGGAAGAAGGAGAGGGGCCATCCAGCTGCCCTGGGTGGCAAGTACACTCAGCCACAGCGCCCAGCTCTGTCCCCAAGGGAGGGGGCTGGAGGGGACCCAGCCTCCTGGGAAGGGGGGGGAATCTTGCACAGAGAGGGGTAAAAGCAGGGAGGGGAGTGTCCCCAGGGACAAGCAGGCACTGTCCGTCTCCCACCCACCCTCCAGCTCTGGCACCAAGTGCAGTCCCTAAAATAAAAAAAAAAAAAATCTGCCGCCAAAATTGCTGAAATAGCAGGAAAATGGAAGTGAAATCCAGTGAGGCACTGGGGATGCACCATCCTGCTGCTCCCCACAAAGCAAGCACCCCGGTTTCCCAGAGCAGCCCCAGCACCTCCCCAGGGTGCCCCAGGACTGGGGGGAGACCCTCTGCCAACTGGGCGCAGGTCAGGCTTCCTGAGGGCAGGACACCCCCAGCAGCCCCAGCCTGGAACCGGTCAGAACTGGGCAGATGAAAAAGAAAGGTTTGGGATGAGAATCACAGGAACTTCCAGTGCAAAACTTCACTATTTCGGCTTTTCTGCCCAGTTCAGGGGCAGGATGTCTCTGCAACGGCCACGTTTCTCTCGGGACAAAGTCTAAGGGGCCTCGGGAGCGCGCATGGGGCAGGCGGGACGGGTACAGGCAGCTCCGGCTGGTGGGGGGGGACAGGGTGATGCCCCCCAAAGTCCCACAGAGCCACGGCGGGGGAGGGGGGGCAGCAGCCAGGAGCGTGCCCCCCCCCCCCCTCCCCCCGAGCCTGCCTGATGGATGGTACATGTGGGGGCAGGCACAGAGGTTAATTAGTGAAAGGTGGCAGGAAGGGAGGGAGCTGGAGGGACGGACAGACAGACACACACACTTTTTCTCATCCATTCCCCGGGGATGGCGTGGGGGGGGGACACGGGTAGAGCAGTGCGTGTGCCCCACGGTGCCAGCCCCACAGCAGAGCTGCCAGGCTGGGGCTTGGCCCCACATCTCCAGCCATCACCCCTCCAGCAGCTTAACACACACACCCACCGCCCACCCCCCCAACCGTCATTTCTGCTAGAAGTTGGGAGTTTCACCCAAAAGCTATCCTCCCCCCCACCCCCCCGCATCCTCCGACCCACCCGCGGGGCCACCACGGTCTCCAGGATCCCAAAGCTGCAGGCGGGACCTGCCCCCCCCCCACCCCACCCCGGCCCGGCGCGGTGCAGCCAGCGGGGGTTTGTGCAACCGGTGCCCCCCCCCCGGGGCTGGCGGAGGGGGTTGCACAACCCCGGCTCCGCTCCGGCACCCCCTCACCGGCAGCAGCCCCCCTCCCCCCCCCGGTACCGGGACACACACACACACACCCCGCCCGG
>JAOTQQ010000071.1:18572437-18590906 GCA_026546715.1 Gallinago undulata
CCCCGGCAGCAGCCCCCCTCCCCCCCCCCGGTACCGGGACACACACACACACCCCGCCCGGTTCCCCGGAGCTGGCAGCTCAATGGGACCCTCCCCGCCCCCCGGGACACCCCCTGCCCGCCCCCCCGGGGGCTGCCTGCACTTCGCCCGCTCCACCGGCCACAGCTCCGGTCTCCCGTTCCCCCGAGCTCGTCGGCAGCAGCCTCTGCCCAAAATACCCCGGGGGGGGGAAGAAAAGGGACACACACAACAAACTCCGGTGTCCCCCGACGACGAGGGACGGCCCACGCCACGAGCGTACCGTGTCGCCGGGACGCGGGCGGGGACTGCCAGCGCCGCCACCCCTCGCACGCCCCGCCATGCGGGCACCGAGCGGTGCCCCCCTCCTCCCGGTGCCACCCCCCACCTCCCTTCCCTTCCGCAGCCCCTCCCTCTCTCCCTCCCTCCCCCGTCGGCGCGGCCGGGCGGCCCCGGTAACCTTTCCCCAAGGTCACGGCGGTGGCGGCGGGGCTCACCTGGCGGGGGGCCAGGCTCCGGGCTGCAGCCGGCCCCGCAGCTCGCCCACTTTGCTGCTCTCCACCGCCTGCTGCGTCGGACCTGCGGGCGGGGAAGGCGGGGGGGGAGTCAGAAGGAGAGGGACGGGGCCCACGCACCACCCTCTTCCCCCCCCCCCCACCGGTGCCGTCCCCTCCCGCGTCTCCCCCCGCCCCGTCGCGGTACCTGTGCGGCGCTGCGTGGCCAGCTTGCTGGGGCCCCGCGTCAGCGTGTACATCCTGCGGCACCGGCCCCCACCGGCACCGGGCCCCGCACCGGCCCCGCCGCCCCCGCCCGAGTGCGGCGTGTGCCCCGCGCCGGGCCTTTAACGGGCCGGGCCGGGCCGGGCGCCGCGACACGCCCCCCCCGCGCTTAAAGGGACCGCGCGGGGCCGGGGGGGTGGGGGTGGGGGGGGGGGGAGAAGGGACGTGAGAAGGGCGGAGGATGGGGGGGTCCGAGGGAGAAGCGCGGGGCACATCGGGGACACACGTCGGGACACACACGGGTCACGTAAGGGGCACACGTGGGACGTGGGGACACACAGGGGACATGGGGACACACAGGGGACACACAGGGGACATAGTGGGCACACGTGGGAGGTGGGGACACAGCGGGGAGACATGCAGGACACGTCGGGGGCAGACGTGGGAGGTGCGGGGACACACGTGGGAAACACGTGGGGCACAAATGGAGTGTTGGAGACACACAGGGACACCACATGAGATGTGGGGACACACAGGGGACACAAGGGGAACACATGGGAGACACGCACGGGACACAGCAGAAACGTGGGATATGGGGAGACAGATGGGACACGCGCGGGGCACACGTGGGAAGTGGGGACACACAGGGGACACATGCAGGACACATTGGGGACACAGATGGGAGGTGGAGGGACACACATGGGACACATAGGGATGAGGGTACACACGGGACACACAGGAGTCACAGGGGGAACCCATGGGACGTGGGGACACAGATGGGGCACACAGAGGGTACACGTGGGGGACATGGGACAAACAGGACACAGGGTGTGCAGAAGGGACGTGGGGACACACGTGGGTCAAGTAGGAGAGAAGGCACAGGAGACACGTGGGACACAAGGTGGCACAGGCACGAAGGGGACACGGGAGTCGCAGGGAACACAAAGGGGACATTTGGTAGACAGGGAACACCGGAGCCCCAGGACACACAGGGGACACATAGGAGTCACTCCTGGGACACATAGGAGCCAGGCAGGGGACAGTGAGGGGGTGCAGGGGCTGAGGTGCCACCACCACCAGGAACAGCACTGTGACGAGCCCGGTGTGTCCCGAGCCGCGCACCCCGTGACCACCTGGGAGCCACGGGCCACCCAGCAGCGTGTCCCAGCCATTGCCATGACCTTCGGAGAGGGGAAGTCACGCTGAGGTCTCCCCACGTGCAGCCCCGGCACAGGACCCCGAGCTGGTCCCCAGTCCCCCCTCAGCGACGCCCATGGTGGGGTGCCACCCGGGGGTTTGGGGACAGGCTGTGTGACAAACCCACCGGGGCCATCGGGGCTGATCCAGCCTTGCTCTGGGGACACGGAAGCCGCCCCACGCGGGTGACCTTGGCCTTTCCGCCCCGTCGACCGCATCGCGGGAGGGTGCCCGGTCCCCGGGGAGAGCACCCCCCAGAGCGCCAGGCACCCACGGGTGGCTCGTGGGGGGACACTCAGCCAACGGCAGCCCCCACGCGACTCACCCAACCTTTGTCACCGCGCTAAAATGCGACTGTGACCGGGGAGATGCCACCACCGGCCTGTCTCCATCCCTGTCACCCAGGGGGGGTCGTGCCTCAGTTTCCCCATCGGAGAGAAACATCCGACACCCCCCTTTTCCTGGGGCGTTCAGGCGGGGCATTGACCTGGGGCTGCCGGGGGCGGTAGGAACGGGGCGGGGAGGGCCCGTGGGGCGGGGAGAGGGGCAGCACCCACCGCCCCAGAGGAGCAGCACCCACCGCCCCACACCACCCCGGGGGGCAGGCGGGGGCGGCGGGGGTGGGAGAGGAGCTCGAGTGCCGGCGGGGCGAAGATGCTGTCGGCTGCGCCGCTGGTGTAGTGGTATCATGCAAGATTCCCATTCTTGCGACCCGGGTTCGATTCCCGGGCGGCGCAGAAACCTTTTAATTAAGTTCGGGTTTTTTTTGTTGTTGCTGTCATTTTCCCGTGACCACCCGTGGGAGGTGTCACCGCGGCGCTTGGGGAGGGCGGGTCCCCGTGGGGGCGGCTGGGATTTGTAGTCTCCCCCCCTCCCCTTCCCCATCCCGGCCATGCAAGCGCCGGCGGCGGCGGAGCGCAACAAGGGCCCGATCCTGGCGGTGCTGCGGGAGTACGCGGGGCCCGGCGCCCTGCGGGTGCTGGAGGTGGGGGCGGGCGCGGGGCTTCACGCCGCCCATTTCGCCCGGGCGCTGCCCCACACCCGCTGGCAGCCCTCCGACATCGACCCCCGGGCGCTGCGCAGGTGAGCACGGCGGGGGGCACGGGGTTTGGGGGGGGACCGGGGGTGGGGGCACAGCCTGCAGACCCCCCACCGCCCCACGGCCCGGGCTCCCCACTTCGGTCCTTATTTTTAAGGAGGAAAGACCCGATATCCCACTCGGGCAGCCCGGGCTCCCCGCCTGGATGCAGGACGGACCCGCTGTCCCACGCTGGTGGCCCCGGCGCCCCTCCTGGATGATTTATTTTTGTCCAGGAAAACTCCAGTATCTGTCTCTCGGATGGCCCAGGCTCCCCACCTCCTTACTTTATCTTGTTTTTTCCAGAAAAGATTCAACTCCCAAATTACCCAGGCTCCCCAAGCCGATGCTTTATTTTTTTTTTTTTTTCCCAGTATCCAACTCTCAAACAGCTCACGCTCCCCAGCTCAGTACTTTAGGTTTTTTTCCCAGAAAAGCCCCAACATTCAGCTCTCCACCAGCATCCCCGTCCCCCCATGCCATGCTGGTCACCTTCCTCTTATCCACCGCGATGGTCTGTGGTGATGCCAGGCCTGATGCCCAGATCACCAGGACACATGGTGGGTGGTTGGTAGCCTGCTCCCGGCATCGCAGCATCGTACTCCCCCCTCCCTCCCCCCCCCCCGGGTTATTTGCCCTGGGCCAGCATGCGTGGGTCTGCCCGTGGCCAAACGCCCATTCCAGGCATCGCGTCAGAGGGCTCGGTTACCATTCAGGGAACCAAAATAAACCCATCACTGCAGCGTGGGGAGGAAATAAAAAAATACAAAGCTATCAGGGAGGTTGCTGAAATGGCCACCTGTCTGGGAGGGGGGCAGCCGGTGTCCCCTTCTCTGGCAGCAGCTCCCAGCCCTGGTTAAAAATAATCGCCAGGCCAGGGCTGGGATGTGGCAGTTCCCTGCTCCGAGGTGTTGGGAGCCGAGCCCTGGCTGGGGAATGTGCTGAAAAAGGTAGAAATTGCACCAAAATCACAGGGGAGTGGTGCAGCGGTGCTGGTGGTGTGCAGGCAGCCCGGGGTAAGGGTGCAGGCAGCCCAGGCATTTGGGTGCAGGCAGCCGGGGGTGCAGGCAGCACGCAGGCAGCTGGGGGGGCAGCGAGCTCCGGCTGCCCTGCTGAGAGGCAGGGGGGAACTGGGAGTGTTTTTTAGGTGCTGGGGTCTCGGTCCGTGCGCTGGAGGTTCTCTGGCTGCTGGGTGTGCTCTGCCCCCACCCCCCCACCCCCCCCAGCAACCCTTTGGCTTGTTGCAAAGCTCGGTGATACCAGACCTCTCGCCCTGTGCTGAGTGCCCCCCCCCCCCCACCTCCCCCGGCTGTGGTGCAAGCACAACCTTATATTAGACATCAGAGACTCCACCCGGGATTTGCTGCTGCCAACCAGCCCGGGCAGGTTTTGGGTCTGCCTGCAGTGGGTGCTGGGGGGGGGGGGCTGCATGTGTGTGCGTGGTGGGGTGACGATGCCCTGGTTGGGGTTGACGTGGGGTTTGGTGCCTGCAGCATTGCTGCCTACGCGGAGGCCATGCGGGTGCCCAACGTGCTGCCCCCCATCCTGCTGGATGTCTCGCAGGGCTGGGAGATGTGGGGGGGCACCCAGCCCGCCACCCTCGACCTCATTGTCAGCATCAACATGATGCACATCGCCGAGCTGCACTGCACCGAGGTGAGCTGGGGCCACGCTGGCCCTCATCACATCCTTGTCCCCTGGTCTGGGGGTCCCAGAGCCGAGGAGGGGGTTTCCGGGGGGGACCCCATCTCTCTGAGCTGGTCCCCATCTCTCTCTTTCCCCAGGGCTTGTTCAAGGGTGCTGGGGTGCTGCTGAAGCCCGGAGGAGTGCTCTTCACCTACGGGGTGGGTGCTGCTCAGCATCCCCGGGGTGTCCCTGGGGGATGCTGGGGGGGGGGGGGGGCAGATGGGAGGGCAGCTCCAGGCAAGGCTTGGAGGGGGAGGGAAGGGGCTCGGATCTGGGGGGGTCCTCAGCCTTTCAGGGCACATCTGAGCCCTGGATGGGGTGGCTTTGGCTGTTCGCTCCCAGGACGGGAGGGATCCTGTCCTCCCTCGCCCCATCCCGGGCAGGGGGTGGGGGGCCTGCAGTGGGCGACAGGAACCCCTGGTGGGTGATGGGACCTGTGGTCGCTATCAGGGGCCATGTCCCCTCTCACTTGGCTTCTGTGGGTGGTGGGGACAGTAGCCCATGGGCTGGGGGGGTGGGCTAGGAAGTGGGGGTCTCAGGTTTAGGGGTCTCGGCCTTTTGGGGCACATACTAAGCCCTGGATGAGGCAGTTTTGGCCACTCACCCCAAGGACAGGAGGGATCCTGTCCTCCTTTGCCCCATCCTGGGCAGGGTCTGGGGGTCCCACAGCAGGTGACGGACCCATGGTCCCTCTTGAGGCCCGTGTCCCTTCTTGATTGGCTTCCGTGGGTGGTGGGGACAGCAGCCCATGGGCTGGGGAGGTTTGAGGGGCACAAACACGATGGCTGGTGCCTGCAGCCCCATCTTCGTGTCCCGGCAGCCCTACGCCGTCGATGGCCAAATCAGCCCCCAGAGTAACGTGGACTTTGACCGCAGCCTGAGGCAGAGGTAGGAGAGGGGGGCTGGGGGCCCAGGGCTGCTGGTGGCCCATCCTGTCCTGCCAGCAGCCACTGGGAGCTCCTTCCCAGCGTGGTCCTTCAAGACAAGACCTAAAGCAGCTCCCAGGGGGAGCGCCCTCGATCTGGGGGTACCCCCAGGAGATGGGGGTGCTTCAGGGGGTGCGGGGGCAAGCTGTCCATCCGTCTGACCCTCGCCTCCCTCCCTGGCAGAAACCCCGCCTGGGGCCTTCGGGACACGGCGCTGCTGCGGCAACTGGCCGAGGCCAACGGGCTGTGCCTGGAGAGGATGGTAGGTGCTGGGGTCCGTGGGGGAGGGGGACAATTCCTGCACCCCACTGAGGACCTCCCCTGACCCCCGGCTCTGTGCTTGCAGGTGGACATGCCGGCCAACAACAAGAGTCTCATCTTCCGCAAGCAGTGACCTGCCCCCCGGCACCCAGCACAGCCGCCCCCTGCCTCGTTGATGCCTCCTGGAGGGGTCACACCATCCCGGCTGGGGCTGGGCTTGGCTGGGGAGCTGGGGGAGGGGCAGTCTCCCCCAGCCCCCTTGGGGCTCCCTTTGCAATGGGGTGTCTCAGTGTGGCCCAGAGAAGCCACCACAGCTGCCATGGGGGGCACAGGTCAGGGGACACGGCACCCCCGGACATGGGGGGACGTTCCTTGCTTGGTGCTGGTTTCCCTGGAGGACGGTGTGCAAAAGGTTGGGGGGGACCCCATTCCCCTCTTCACCCCCACCCTGGGACTGTGCTTCTTCCCCCTAATAAACTCTGGGGCCTCGCGCCCCCCCCCCCCGCAGCAGCTCCCTGATGCTTTCAGAACTGACAATGGGGGGGATGACATTCCCTTTTTCCCCCCCCCAGTGTCAGTGGGGAGTCAGATCCCGCACCAGGAGCACCTGGGGGTGCTACACTGGGCATCCGGGTGGGCTGAGAAGGCTTTTATGGGAGGGGGGGGTCTTGGCAGACCTCCCGCCCCTCTGCAACCCAACCCAGTCCTTTATTGCTGTTGGCTGGGCTGGGGGTACATGGGGAGGGGGGGACACACTTGCGGCAGATAAATTACAGGGGAGGTGGGATCTGGGCTGGGGCTCAGCACGGGGCTGCGGGGGAGCTACCCGAGGGTGGTAACCCCTAGATACAAGCACTGGTCTGGGACTCCCCTGTGATGGCTCTGGAGCCCCTCCCCTCCCCCCCCCCGCCATCGGCACGTCCCGGCTCTCCCCTAGTCCTGGAAGCGGTTCAGGAGGTCACAGGTTTTCTTCTCCATCAGCTCATAGATCTTCTTTACCCGCTTGTCGTTGGCCGCCCGGACATAGCTGCTGGGGTCCAGCGTGGCCATGCCATCGTGCACCTCACCCATGATGATGAGGGGCCCATCCTCCGCTGTCATGTTGGGGCAGGGGCAGCTCCAGTCCATGTCAGTCAAGGTCACCTCCAGGTACTTGATGTTGAAGAACTTGAGGCCCATCTTCTCGTCCTTGAGGACGTCCTCGAGGGCGAAGCGGGCGATGCCGGAGTCCTGGTCCTCCACGATCTCCATCAGCCGGCCCACGATGGCGAAGTCGCTGCGGCAGAGGCTCAGCACCATCTTGCTCTTCAGGCGGCAGGCCTTGCACTGCAGGCTCTTGGGGAAGGGGCAGACGTCCTCGCAGGTCTCCTTGCTCTCGAAGTTGTTGGTGTTGCCCTCGCAGCCGCCGTAGATGAAGGAGTGGCACTGCTTGAGGAGGTGGTTGTAGGCCCAGCGGGGCTCCCAGTTCTGGCAGGGCCCCTGCACCATGGGCAGCAGGCAGGTGGGGCGGGCGCTGCCCAGGCAGGCGGCCCGGCACTCCTCGTAGGTCTCAAAATGGTTCCTGTTGGCCCCGCAGCCCCCGTAGCTGAAGGTGAGGCAGGAGCCCTGCTTGGCATCGAAGTGCCAGCGCACCTCCAGGGCCTCGCAGCGCCGCCGGTCCGGCTCCTTCAGGCACTCGGCGCTGGGGAAGGGCTGGGGGCTGCCGGCCTGCGGGGCGCCCCCCGGCTCCCTCCTCACCACCGACAGCGGGAAGTCGGCGCGCAGCAGCCCGGCGGCATTGCGGGCCGTGCAGGTGTAGATGCCGGCGTCCTCGTGGCGGGCGTTGTAGATGACCAGTTGGCCGATGTTGGTGACCACCACATTGCCGTACATCTGGTCGGGCCGCATGATGAAGTTCTCCTCCCGCTCGCTCTGCTTCTCCCAGGTGATGTCGGGCCGGGGGCGGCCGCTGACGTCGCAGCGGAAGCTGACAGTGCCGCCGGCCCGCACCGACTGGTGGAAGGGGTTGCTGTAGAGCGCGGGGGGCACCAGCACCTCGGGGCCAGCCCCCGGCGTGGGGCGCGCCGTCGTCTCCTGGGGCACGGGGCTGGTGTCGGGCCAGGTGAAGATGTGCTTGCAGGGGACGGTGGTGAGGCGGGTGCCGCGCAGGCAGGCCTCGGCGTCCATGTAGCACTTGTTGTAGTAGGTGAGGCCGTCGGAGGCGCAGGTGAAGTTGGGCTCCTTCTCGCAGCGGTCCTTGCACTTGCAGACGGGCTGCCCGTCCCAGATGTCGCAGTCGGAGCCCTGCTGGGCGCACACGAAGCTCTCACAGGAGGCGGCCGGCGCCAGCGCCAGGGCCGGGAGGCTGCCGTCGGCGAAGCGGGCGGCCACGCAGCTCTGCAGCCCGCACACGTTGGTGCAGCACTTCTCGAAGCCTTCGCAGTCCTGGCCGTGGGGTGGGGGGGAGAGGGAATGGCAGGGGGACGTGGAGGTCAGCGCCGTGCCGTGGCCATGGGTGCTGCTCCCCCCACTCCTCCCCCTGTGATTTTGGGTGGGCATGTGTCCCCCGCGCATCCCTCTGCACCCGCAGCATCACTGGGCTCGGGGTAAGAGCACCCCAGAATGGCTGCGCTGGCCCCAGCCCACCCTCAGACCCCCCAGTACCTGCCCCCGGCAGGGCTAGGGGTGCGCTGCGGTGATGATGGCCCCTTCTACCCCAGCAGACAGCGTCTCACCCCTCTCAGCTTTTGCTAGCTGAGGGGAAGCAGAACTCGTTACACAGATGAACTGTGAAGTAGTCACTCTCCCTGAGCCCAGGTAGCCCTAACTGGGTAGAGGTGGCCATGTCCCTGCTCACAGCTGTGGAGCCTGCAGCCAGGGCTCAACGGAACAGGCAACCCAGCCCATGGATGGGCTCCTGCCCTCAGGGAAAATGGGGAGGGGGACAAGAGGGGTTTGCCACTGCTCAGTGGGGGTCCCTGTCCCAGTGCACCCATTGCCCTCATTCCAGCCCCTCGGCTGGGTGGGAGCATCCTGGGGGGGGCTGTGCCCTGGCCATGGGTCATGGACTGAGCGGGTGACATGGGGGGGGGTAACAAGCAGCTTCCTTGCTTGCTGGGGGGGCAGGGGGGTGACCCCGGAGCACCCCTCATGCCAGCCACCAGCAGGGGCTTTGGGAAGTTGCAGCCAGGCTCGGGGATGAAGTTGCAGTTTAACCCGCTGCACCAGGCTGGGACCCACACCCCAAAGCATCTCCCTCGGGGACCTGGGGATATGTGTGTGTGTGTCCCCCAACCCCATTGTCGTCCCCTCCCCCCCGCAGCCCCTGCTCACCTGGTCAGCCTGGCACTCCCGCTCGCAGGTGCTCTGGGCGTCCACCCACAAGTTGGGGTTCAGCTGGTTGGGGCAGACCCCCAAGTGCTGTGTCCTGGCCGGCTGCAAGCTTAGCCCGGCCGCCGCCGCCGCCAGCAGAGACAGGAGGAGCAGGATGCCCAGGGGGGCACTTTGCCCCCCTCCCGCTTGCTGGTCCTGGCCTGGCCGGCCAAAATTCCCACGAGGAGGCATCTGGCCAGCCCACGCCACCGGCCCGGCTCGCTGGCGAGGGCTGGGGATAAATCACATTCAGGATGGAGGGGACGAGGGAGAAGGCGGGCGGGCGGGGGGGACAAAGAGGAGGAGGAGGAGGAGGAGGAGGAGGAGGAGAAGGAGGAGGAGGAGAGGACCAAACCTCTGCCCTTCAGCACGCCCAGCGCCTGCCAGCCCGTCGGCGATGCTGCCCGTCACCTCCATCCATTGCCGCCGCCGGGCTCTTGGGGCGCAGGGGACACGGCAGCGGTGACCCGGGCGAGAAGGGGCTCAGCGCATCGCCGGCTGCGGCAAGCGGGGCGAGTGGGGTGGAAGGGGAGGACGGGAAGGTTGTAATCTGAATCCCCTCCCTTCCCACTGATGTTTCTGGGTGTTTGGAATGGGAAAGGCGCTGACCTCAGCCTCTAACCCCGGCGAGCCCAGCGATCGGCTGGGCAAACACGGGGGGAGATCAAAGGCAGAATGCGGAAAGTCTCCAAAGAGGGAGAGTGAAAGGAGGGGGGGGAAGAAGGACAGACACAAAAAAAACTGCCCAGCCCATGGAGCCGAATTCCTGCCGGATGAGAAAACAGCTAGAGCCTGTTGTCCACTTGGAGAGGGCCACCAGCGGGGAGACACGGCGAGCCACCGTGCGGGGCTGCCCTGCGAGTCCCTCACCCCACTGCCTGGCACCCACCGGGCAAAAGCAGCCCAGGACCAGGGTGCCAGCACCTGCCAGCGTGTGTCCACCCTGCTCATCCCACGAGTGTCACCCGGCGATGCCCAGCATGGGACCCTGGGTGCCCACCCAGCAACCCCGAAGGGCTCCCCCGGCCCGGCGGTGGCTCCCAGCCCTCCCTCCCCACTGATTTGGGGCCAGAACGTATTTTTCTGGGCTGGAAGGCAGCGCCTGGCCGTGCCAGCCCCCGGCAGGACGGCTCCGGCACGCTGTGCCTGGGCTTCAATCCCGCCGCTGCCTCCCCGAGCACGTCCAGCAGCCGGTCCTAAGCTGGCAGGAGCCAGCCCTGGCTCCCCGGCCAGATTTCCCTAATCCCCGGTGGAGACTGACCTGCAGCAGGAACATTTCATGGCATTTCGGGAGCATTAACTCTTCCGGCACCGGCCGGAGCCGTGGCCCACCCGCCTCAGCACCCAGAGGGGTTGGCAGCTCCTGGGGAGCAGCAAACCCACCCCAGGGGTCTCAGCACCTCCAGGCTCCCCCGTGCAGGGCTGCAAACTGGGGGAGCCGGGGGCACTTGGTGGAGGGGGTAAAAAAAGGAGGGAGAGCCTTTTCTTGACTTTTTGGGGGGGGGAAACTAACCCATCCGCATCACAGAGGTATTTTTCCATGTGATGGTTTGATGCTCCCCCCACCCGTGGTTCCCGGGGGAAGCCCCATTGCCATAGATGCGTTCTGGGGGGGGCCCTGGCCACCCGCCGTGCTGGTGTGCGCAGGGCAGAGCCGCGGTGCCCCGGCACGCTGACCTCCCGCCGGTGCCGCTGACACAGCGCTGTGACCTGCAACCGTCGCCGCTTCCCTGCCCGAGTGGCCACCGGGGCCAGCTCCGTGCCGGGGCTCCCTGGGGAGGGGGGGAAGCTGAACCCCCAAAGGCCGGGGGGGTCAGCTGGCCGTGACCAGGTGCAGGAGGGGGGGCTACAGCATGTCCCGTGGCTGTGCCCAGTGACCCGTTTCACGGCCGAGCAGCCGCCCAAGGGTCCGGCCGGTGCTGGACGTGGAAGGGAGGTTATGCCACCCCGGGACGCTCGTGGGGAGGTTGGTGAGATGTTTTGCAAACAGGGAATTGCATCAGGACAGCCTGGGAGCTGCCGGGGACCATACCCTGCCTGAGTCCTCCCCCCCCCCCCCGATCTACCTGGCCCACCCTGGACACTGGGTGCCATGCGGGTGCTGCCAGCACCCCACTGCCTGCCCGACCCCTAAACCCACCTCAGGAGGCTGCCATGGCCCCTCCATCCCCGGGGATGCAGCCCAGGGGGGGCACAGAGCCACTCAGGGGTGCCCCAGGGTCCCTCTGAGGGGGCTGGTGCAGGAGGGAGGGGAAGGGGGGGTTAGGGAAAACCTGACCCCCAGTTTTCATCCATCCTTCCCCACGTTAAGTCATAGCAAGATGGGCTGGGAAGATGGTGGTGCTGGGGTTTGGGTCCCCAAATACCCCCTCTCTGGAGCCGGAGGAGCAGCCCCTGAGGGGTAACCTGTGTTTCTGCCACACGGGAGCCCAAGTTGCCTCATCCTAGTGTCACCAAGATCAAAAGTGTCGAGGTGGGGACGAGCATCTGCTGGGATCCTTTGCCTCGGCAGCATGAGACTGGAGGGATGCGGGATACCACGCAGTTGGAAATGCAGCTCCCAACAACTTGAAACCCTCACCCACACCTGGGGACCCCCCCAGCCCCTTCTAACTCCTCTTCATCAAAAGATGAAAGTGTGACTCCCCCCACCCTGGACGGAGCCCACGATGGACTCCAACCATCTAAAGGCTTAGAGCAGCCGTAACTTCAGTCTCTCCTGAACTATTCGCCTCCACACGTCCAAGCGCCCACCACACCTCAAAATGGGCTATTTTTGGGTTCCTTTCAAAGATCTCAGACACCAATATGAGTTTTATGGCTCATCTTCTCCCTTTGAGACAAGGGAAGTTGCTCAGGAGCCCATCTCGGAGGGATGAACATGGTGCCATTTCCCACTCCAGTAACACCCTGCACCCAGAGCAGAGGGCTCCTGCCCCCCCCCCCCCCCCCCCCCCCCCCCCCCGGGGTGCATCCTCATTTTCATACATTTTGGGCGCAGCCAGACAAAGGCCAGTGTTTCTGCCCAGCTTCCAGAGCACAAGCCCAGGGGGGGATGGTGGGACCAACCAAGACCCCCTTGAATGGGGAAGGTGGGTTGGGAGCAACACACCGAACTAGGAAAGACCTGAACCATCCCTGAGCAACCTGCTCCCTCCTCCTTCTCCGGGGAAGAGGGACCCTTAAAGCTCCACCAGCCTTTTCCCCACCGCTCAGGGTGTTTTCTTGCCCTGCTCGTCCCGTTCCAGCCCCCGCTGCTCCAGTGTAATGGGCTCCGGCTGTCCCTACCCCACCTGAAACCACACACAGCCTTTGTTTCGGCTCTGCCGGCGAGAGGGAACAGACACTTCCAGAAGCCCCCTTGAAAAGGAGAAAGAAAAAAAAAAAAAAAAAAAAAAAAAAGCCTCCTCGACTCTTCCCTGACCAGGCTTTCACCTTAGCTCCAGGGTTTTCCCGGCTGCAGACACTATCTCATTTCCCCCCCTGCCCCCTCCCAGCCCCGGCAATTACAACTTAAGCTGTTAAAACAAGCGTGGCCAGTCTGGTACGAAGTGGAAAATCTGATCCGAGGGAAGCGAGTCGGCAGGGGAAAAGGGAGGTCAAGGGGAGGTGGGCTGGGAGCCAGGGAGAAAAGGATGGGGCCGGGAGAAGTTTCCCCCCACTCCAGGAGCAAATCCCCTTCCCGGGGGAAGGGGTGTCCCAGCCCCAGGCGATGCCTCCCAATGCCAGCCCGATGGTGACACCAGTGAGGTCCCAGAGGACCCATAAGGCTCCGACTGTACTCGTAAAATTGGGGGAGCCCAGCTTCCGATGGCCACCAACGACACCGAATGTGTTACAGACGAGTCTGCCCTTTCTCGGAGCTCCCCTACCCAAAAAGTCAGCAATTCTGCGAGAATCAAGCCTTTAATAAAAACAGATTTAGTTTCTGCATCTATGGAGAAGGGCAAAAACCCACCAAAGCCAGGAATCCTGACTTTTAAGTCTCCCCAGAAAACGTAATGGGAATTATTTTGTGGATGATCTGGATGTGGCAATATGGCAATGCACACCTGCCCCACAGCCCCAGGTCTGGGTAAAACCATCACCTTTTCCCTTCAACCTCTTCCCAGCTCCCACAGAAACCAACACAACTTCTCCTTGGTAGTTCAAAACAAAACAAAACAAAACCAACAAAAAAAAAAGACTTTAATTTATACAAAACAAAAAAACATGTATAATCAGTTAAACAACATTGACTGTACAAAGGAATAAAAAAATAAAAGGATAGTCCAAAAAAAACCCCAAACCAACAACCAATCAACAAACCAACAAACCCAAATAACTCAGGAATGGTACAAGTGTTGGAGAGCAGCTACGGACTAGTGTTGACATAAGATGCAAGAATATTTTCCTTTTAAATTAATTAATTAAAAACAAAACAAAACAAAAGTTTATTTTTTTTCTGAGCAAACACTCCAGGTAGATCTTTCATCCTCACTTGGGACAGGATTTGTTGAGACTTTATAGGGTGAATACAAAAACCAACCGCAGGGGAAAGGCATGGGGAGGTGTCGCACGTGGCAAAGCCAAACCAAGCAGAGGTGCAACAAGTTTTTCGAGCCATGCAGCAGCTTCGGGATTCCCGGAGGGAAAAACTTCCATCCCTCCTCTTCGCCCCACGCACTGGTGCCTGGGAGCAGCCAGCGAGGGGCCCCTGCGGTGCCGGGATGGGGTCTTCCCGGAGAAATGCCGGGGTACATCACCTGTCAGCCGTATATCCCCAGGCTGCTGAGCCAGCGATTGTCTTCTGCTGCCTGTGAAGTGATGGGAAACAGGTGCCGGCCACCCCAGACAGGTCCTCCAAATCCCCCGGCCCCCTGTGCCACTGCGCCGGGCTCGGCCGCCGCTTTGCTCTCGAGCCAAACCACCACTACAAAGGATTCTTCTCCCCCCCCACACCCAACCCCTCCATCTGCCCCGGGTTTAATTCTTCTCCTCGCTCATTTGAGCTGGGCAATAAAGCATGAGACAAGCCAAGAGATCGAGCCCTGGAATGGATTTTGTTTTGTGGAGCCGGGGCGGGGGGCAAGGGGGGGAAGGTTCCTTCACCTCCCAGGTCGGCTCCGAAGCCAGGGGAAGGAGATGTCCCCTGGGGAGGGATGCGGGTCCGTCAGCCGCTGGGACTTCATTCTGCCCACACAATGCTCTGGGCCATTGGGGAGGTGTGTGTCAACACCAAGAGGACGATGGCAGCACTGGGCTGGCGAGGAGGCTGATCCAGCACAAAAGCAGTTAACTTTCTACCACGCTACTCCCAATACACCTCCTGGCCACCTACAAGAACCTGCTACCATAGCTTAGTCCCACCACCAGGCAAGGCTTCACCTCCACAATAAGGGCTGGGTGCTATTTCTAAGTTTCCAGGTGAATTTCCAGTGCCGACACAAGATCTTCTCCCACGGCACATCCACACCTTGAGCTCTTGCTGCTGAGCGTGTGTGTCCCTCTAAAACCCTGGAGTGGTCCCATGGAGCAAAGCACTTTGCTTTCCCGATTTTCCCGGCACTGTCACCAGGGCTGAGCACCTTCGCCACGACGGGACCCGGGGATCGACCGCTGTCTTCCCACGCAAACCTCTTCCACCTTCCCCGTCCCTGCTCCTTCATGCTCCAGTGGGAAAAGCTGCTTCCATCCTTTCCCCACCTTCATCCAGGAGGAGCCACAGCCAGGCCAGCTCAGGTCTTTGGAAAAGCAAAGCAAGAAGCAGGCGGGATTCAGGGGCTGTCGCATGAGGTGATGTCACGGATGGAGGGATCCAGAAGCCACAGCCGAGGTTTTGCAGCAAAATTCAGTTTTTCCTCTGCTTTAGGCGTGACGGTCCCACCCTCTGCTCCTCAGTCCCTGGTCGGAAGGTGCAGAGCCCATCGGTCTGGCCTCGGAGCTGCCTCCTCAGCCGCCTGCCGAAAACAACCCCCGAGCCCCCAGCCTCCTCGCTCTGCCCCTCACCTCCCACCCTGCATTCGGCACTCAGGAGTTTTAGGGAACGATCGGAATAAAGCAGCTTGGGGTACGTCACACACAAATCCTTTCCGTCTGCATATGTAGTATTTTAAAAATACCCAGCACAAGCCAGGTGGTGATTGAAAATCTCTTAAAGCATTTGTGTATTTTCATCGGAAAATCCTCCACTTCTCCCCCTTTGCTGGCACTGGACAAGTTAATCCAGTGCTTGTATTTACACGGCTGCATAAAATTATCCCTGACTGCTTCTTAAAAAAAAAAAACCTTAAAAAACAGGTGATATATATATATATGTATAATATTTACATAAATAAACGAAGAAGGCAAGTGGAATGCTTCCCTCCCCTTTCCAATTGGCCAGCACTTGTCTTGTTTTCTTTGTTTTTGGCAACAGCAGGTGAACATCCTGGTGAAAAATGTCACTAGTCCCCTGTCCCTACTTCTTTTTTTTTTTTTTCCCCCTACAGCCAACACTCACTATTGCACCAGCAATCTGTTCAGGAGTCCAAGAGTTAAAGTTGCAGCACAGACTCTCCTTGCCTACTCCCTTAAGCCTCTCAATCTTCTATTAAATCCACTTCTCCATTCAGACTGGATGAGCTTTCCCTCCCCACCCCCCCTCCCCAAGCCAGCAGCTGCTGAATTTTCCACCCCAGGCCGAGGCAAAGCCCAAAAGCATTCTTGGAGGGTCACTTGGCAGAGTCCTCTCCCCGCCAGCGCTGTGGGATCCAGCCGGCACCGCACTTCCTCGGCCGAGCCAAAACGTGAGCGAAACAACCAAGCGACCGTGGCCCATCCCAAAGGATCCAGTCAAAAAGGGTTTAAGTGTGCAAACAGCCGTACATCGGTGGGTGGGTGTGGACACGTTAGAAGCTCAGGGTGCGTCCGTCCTGCTAAGAGATCTTGCAGTTGTTGCGTGAGCAGTTCTGTGGGGGGCTCTGGGGCGGCCGGATGGATTTGGATCTCTTCAGGCTGTTACCTTTGCTGCTGCTCCCACCCCCGCTGCTGGCCAGGGAGTAGGACCGGCCATGCATCATCACCGCGTTCATCCCGTTGGCCATGGAGAAGGATTTCAGGTGACTCTTGATGGTGACAGGCAGCGGCAGCTTGTCGATGAGGTGGACGGGGGTGCAGGAAACGATGGCTCGGCAGCACAGGTCCTGCAGGCTGAACACTGCGGGGAGAAAAGATCAGACCGGTCAAGGGTCGAGCTGCTCCAAGGGCTGCCTTCTCCCTCCAACTGTCCCTTATGCTGTGCAGTTCCTGCTCCTTTGGGGAGAGAAGGTAGGAACGATGGCACAGGAGCCCTGAATAGGGAGGAGATCAGTTGGGATAAAAGCTTGGGAAACTCCAGGTAAGCTCTGCCTGGGAGGCTGCTGCTGTGCCAGACACCAGGTTTGGTGACAACACCGGGCTTAGACACTACCACCCCTCCTCTGCACAGTGCTTGGGGCTGGTAGAGCCTTGCTCAAGGTCTTGCCAGGCACTTGGCTTCTCAGGACATCGTTTGGCAACCAGGATGTACCCATGGAAGGAGGCAATAGGGTCAGCAAGCCCTGGAGCAGGACAGTTTCACTTGGCACCAGCTCTCTGCAGAATGGCTGCAGCAACAGAGATCCCACGGAGTCAGAAGAAGACTCTTCCAGGCCTCCCAGCGCCCTCTTAGCTCAGTGGCCATCGTGTGAGTAGGCTTTGGGAAGCCTCCTTCCCAAAGGGAGAGGATTTCCCAGCAAACAGCCACACGAGGGCACGCTTTCACCTCCAGCCTGCCGTGAAAGCCACGCTGCTGTTCCCGAGCAGGCAGCCCCCCTATTCCCGAGCAGGCAGCCCCCTCCCTCCAGTCCCGAGCGAAGGCAGCCCAGTCCCTGCTGGCCATCCCTCGGCGAGCTCGGGACAGTGACATGGCAGCCAGGCTAGGGACAGGAGCCCAGGCAGACAATTTGGCGACCGTCAAACAGGATTTTCCCCCCTTGGTGAAGCAGCGGCTGAGGATCCGCATGAAGGCAGGTCACCCCAAGGGGGGCAAGTGTACTTGCTGCTCGGGCTGCTCCTCCCTCCAGCCTGGAACCGGGGACCTAAGACTGTTTTTGCTTCAAATGCAATAAGCTGAGATGTGAGGTGGTGTCTGCTCAGGGTTTGCCACACTGCAGCACATGTGTTGGGATATATGGAATACCCCCAGCCCCGCTGCATGCCAACAGCAGGGATGTGATTTAGTCCCTTTCAGCTCCTTGAGCTCACTCTGCTTCCACCTCCCTCCAGGAGAGGAGACACAGGGTCAGGCAAGGGAAAGGACTCAGGTTCGGATCCATTCCACACAGCCTTTTGACCAAAGTACTTCCAAGTTGTGAGTTTAATTGCCCTCAGGCTCATCCAGAAGGAGTGGAGAGGTGCAGGATGCCCTGGAGCGGTTCGGATCCCAGACATGCTGAACTGCCCTCCAGAGCTGCCCGTCCTGGTACGGGAACCCAGCAGGGATAGGATCCCACACCAGGACGGGCAGCTCCCTGTGGCTCAGCTACAGCTTGTCTGACCCGACGCGTTTCTCCATGTCAGGTGCTTTCAGATCCCACAGTTACTAAAAAGCACAGCTCCCACCCAGGCAGTCAGATCCTACCTCTCCACCCCAGCCCTCACGCCTTCCCCACACGGAGCAGCCTCTTCATTACTAACCTCTGTTGGGTCTCCAGATCTTCTCCATGCCGTGTCGCATGAGGACGATGCGGGACAATTCCGTGAAGGACTCGATGACGTTGAAGTTGCACAGGGGGCTGACCTCAAAAAACGTCATACAGTTCTTTTCCGCGTAGGCCCGGGCCTGCTCCGTGGGCACCTGCCGCTTGAAGGCAAGGTGAAGCCTGTTCCCCACCAGGATCCGAGGGACACCTGGGGCATGCTTAAAAAAAACAAAGGAGAGAAGTGGCAAAATCATGGTTTGTCCTTAGAAAGGGCAGCCCACACCCAGGATTCTGCTCAGCTGCAAGAGCAGTGAAAGGCAAAGAAGCAGAAATTGCTCCGTGACCAAGGGACGACTACTGTTGGAACGGGTCCAGAGAAGGGCCACAAAGATGATCAGAGGGATGGAGCACCTCTGCTGTGAGGACTGGCTGAGAGAGCCTGGAGAAGAGCTGCTCCCCTCCGGGGAGACCTTAGAGCAGCCTCCCAATATCTGAAGGGGCTACAGGAGAGCTGGGGAGGGACTCTGTCAGGGAGTGCAGTGACAGGACAAG
>JAOTQQ010000071.1:18628457-18652236 GCA_026546715.1 Gallinago undulata
GGTGGGGCATCTAGGGGTGTGTGTGGGAATCTGGGATTTGGGGAGCAGCCAGGGTTGGGGGGCACCTAGGTGTGGGATGAGCATCCGGGGGGGGCACCCAGGAAGGAGAGTATCTACAAGTGGGGGGCATCCAGGAAGGGTGGGTACCCAGAAAGGGGGGTACCCAGCTGTGGGGTGGGCATCTAGGTGTGGGGGGAATCTAGGGACAGTGGACACTCAGGAACGGGGGGCATGTAGGACTGGGGGGCATCGAGGTGTGGGGTGGGCACCCAGGACTGGGGGGCATCTAGGTGGGGGGGGCATCCATTTATGGTGGTGACCCAAGGGTGGAGGGGGTGCACCCAGGTATTGGAGGACACCCAGCTACAGCAGGTGGGACCCCAATGCGGGTGATGGGAGGTCCACATACCCCACCCCCCCCGTCGATGGGGCAGGCCTGAGGAGGGCTGGGACAGGGGTGACATCCTGTCAGGGACGCCAGCCTGAGCCTTTACCCACAAAAGGCTGTGGCACCCATAGCTGTCCCCGCGGCTCCGGTGGCACCTTGCCAGGACCTACCAGCTGCCCCCAAAACCCTCAGCACCGATCAGTGGTGGCCTCCAGGAGGTCCCTTTCCCAGCCCCGATGCCGTGGGATTCCCAAGGAAGGGGCCGGTGCCCACCTGGGTGGGGGTCCCCTCCCTACCAGCATCTCTGACAAATCCCTGTGACACACAAAGCACCCTGGCTGATCTTTTTAAAGCCCACTAATTAGGTTCCCAACCTGGCTGCCTCCAATTAGTCCCATTTAAAAGGAGATGGGTGTGTCCCCCCTAAACCTGGGAGCGGAGGACGGATAGAGGGGAGGGAGGAAAAGATGGAGATGGAGATGGAGGGGAAAAATGGAGAGTGGAGAAGGGCTGGATGGAGAGGGAGAGGGGATGGGTGGAGGGGGGGATGCTTTTCCCCTTGACCTCACTGCCAAACTGCCCTGGAAATGGCTTCCCCCCCCAGCAGATGAGGTCCCACACAGGAGGATGTTGGGGTCCCACCATGGGGTGGTGGGTCCCTCCCAGTGCCGGTGGCAGTGGGTGAGCATCACCGGGGCACTGCTGGGGAAGGCAAAGGCACGAGTCTCGGCTCTGTCTGGGACAGCTTTGTGCCGTGGTGCCAACCAGTGGCACTGCAGGGCCCGGGGCAGGGACACACCCGGGACGTGCAGGGAACCCACAGATGCCGGCGGGTGGTTTCGTTCCATCCTGATGGGCCAGCGCTGGGCAAAGGCAGTGACGAGGGGACAGGATGGGACCCACCACCCAGCTCCATCAGCTTCTAGCACCTTCAGTGTCACTTTGTTCCTCTTCCAGCTTTCAGGCTGTGGCCCTCAGCCCTGGGCACAGTGGTCCCAACCTCCCTCCCTCCTCTCTGCTCCTGTCCCGGTTTTGAATCCCTTCCCATCTGCCTCATGCTGGGAGGACACTGGCATACTGGCATCCATCACATCCTTCCCTGCTACGAAGATGCCTCCAGTGCCCTGGGTCCCTCTGCTCCTCCTACCTTTGCCCCCCAATCCCCTGCCTCTTCCTGACCCTCCTGTCTCCATGTTTCCATCATCCTGGGAGCCCGATCCTGCGTGACACCTCCCAGCCTGTGGATTGCTGGAGCTTGTCAGCATGGAATGAGGGCTCCTGCTGTGCCCAGCAGCATGGAAGCCCGTGGCTCTCGGCTTGGTGGGGCTGACAGTAGCCCACCCTTGGGCTGGTAAGCCAGCTCCTCTGTTCTGCTTTCCTCCGGCCACCTCCTCCTCCTGCTCCGCTCCCTGCCCCACGCTCCTTAAGTTGCGGCAGCAGCAAGATTTCTTGCTTTTATAAAACATTAATTGCTGCCTGAACCTGTCTTTTACTGCAAGACTGAGTCACCTTCCTCCCTCTGGCATCGCTCTGCCAGCGAGCAAAAGGCCAGGAGAGCCGTGGGCGTGTGGGTAACCCCCATCACCGACTCCTCCGCCAAAGATTCCCCAACGGTGGGGCTGGCAAAGGGGAATCTGTGTAATGGGCTGAAGTGGGGTGGACTGAGACCAGGCAGAGGGCAGATGGCAAAGCCCATGGGGCTCAGCTCTGCCAGCCGGGCAGCCAAGGGGACTTTCCACCCTTGGAGGTGATGTGCAGCACTGAGGACCGGGCAGCGATGAACGCATCAGTCCTCAGCCAGCTGAGACACGTGCTCTGGGCACCAAGATGAGACACCATACCTGAGCACCCCATGGGATAGCAGGACCCCGCCACCCCATGGCTCTGGGGACAAGGGACCCTCCTGTGCTCTGCTGAGCAGCATCCCTGCCCCTTGGGTGCTGCACTCAGGAGGGCGATGCTCTCACCCTGCCCAGCTGGGGGAGGCAGATGTCAGAGCCCTTCCCTCCGTGCTCCTAGGGCAAGGGGAGATGGCAGAGCTCTGCAGGGGGGGCTCTGGGGGGCTGCCATCCCAGCCTGGTCCTGAGGGCTTAAGCTCATTTGCTGCCTTGGAGCCACGTGGTGTAAACTCTTTTTGGGGGGGGGGTTGTATCCCCAGGGGGTGAGGGTATCCCCAGGGGTGAGGGTACCCTCTCAGTTTGGCTGCTCTGCATTGGCAGGGGCCAAACACAGCCCCCACCATCCCCCTGCCTCCCAGACAGCAAAAGGAAAAAGGAGCTAAAAGAGAAACGAAATCGCAGACATGATGGCATTCCCTGGGGAGCTGGGGCTCAGAGGGGAACCTCTCTGCGGAGAAACTCTCACCCCAGAAGAGAGCCTGGGGTGGTGGAGCAGGGGGAGCAGAGAGGGGAGAAAAGCCCAGGAGGAGAGACAAGCCTTTCCTCTCATTTCTGTCCGTCAAAGCATCGGATCTGGATCAGCAGGGAACGGGCAGAGGAGGAAGATGGGCAGGAATCCACTTGATTTTGCTTCTCTTCTCTTCGCCTCTGGTTCTCAGTCCTCCAGGGTCAGCCCCGGAGCCCTGGCTTGTGGCTGATTCAAGCAGTTTCTCACCTCCTTGGTGGGATGCTGGAAACCCAACGAGAGCCCGGACTGCGGGGGGTGACCCTGTGAGAGGAGCAGCGCGGGGAAGGCGGTGGGGCTCTCCCAGGGGCAGAGGCAGAGGGGTGATCCCGGGGGAGGCTTGCTGTGGCATGGGGATATCGTCACGGCCCTGCATCCAGCTGGACACTCAGCCGGCCGGAGCATCGGCTGCTTCCCCGCTGGGCTCCCGCAACTCAGCACTGGCAGCCACCAGGGAGCCCGGGTCCCAGCCCGAGTGTCCCGAGAAGCTGCTCCTTCCCCATCCACCGAGGAACAGCCCCTTGGGGCTCTGCCGGTGCCAGCGCTGTGATGACGGTCACACACTGGCTCTGCGTGGCCTCAGACGACCACCAGCAACCAGCAGCGCCAGGGCCTGGCTTGGGTGATGGCTCAAGGGAGTGGGGTGGACGGGGTGCTGCCGGGGGGGCCAGGGGCTGCTGGAACTGCTGAGGGAGGGGAAGGGGAGGCAAAGAGAGGAGGAGAAGGGGGAAAAAGGTAAAGAAAGAAAAGAGGCAAAGAGAGGAAAGGGAAGGAAGGGGGAAAGGAATGGGGAGGAGAGGGGAAGGGAAGGGAAAGGAAGGGAAGGGAAAGAGAAAGAATTCAAGGATGTGATGCTAGAGGGTGAGGAGTGGCCATCATTCCCAGGCACAGCTCTGGCTCCTGCTCCACTGTGCTGTGCAAGGCCTGCAGAGGTTTGTCCTCCTCCATCCTGCCTGACAGCCCCAGATCCCATGGGCTGGCTCAGGGGAGCAAAGGAGCCTTCACTGAACCAGAGGGAAAAACTGAGCCCCTCCAGGAGCATCACCTAAGCCATCTCTCTGCCCTGAGCTGAGACCCATGGGACCTTCTAAGCCTTCTATGATTCTATAACCAGCGCTCCTCCTTGCAGGGGCTTCAGGATTCGGCCTTGGCAGAACACGCAGCTGGATGTGTAGGGGAAATACCTTCTGTTTTTCATACAGTCACAGAATCATCAAATGGTTCAGGCTGGAAGTGACCTTAAAGCCCACCCAGTGCCACCCCCTGCTCTGGGCAGGGACACCTCCCACCACACCAGGTTGCTCCAAGCCCCCTCCAACCTGCCCTTGAACCCCTCCAGGGATGGGGAGAGCAGAGGAACCCCCTGACCAGGCCACAGGAAGAGCTGGGTCTCCAGCAGCCTCCTGCCCTTGTCCCCACAGCAGTGGCAGGTGCTGCTGCAGGTTCCCATTAAAGGTTTAGTTAACAAAAAACTCCACAGCTGTCAGCAGAGCAAAGATCTCCATCCCTAAACTCTCACGCACAAGAATCCGCAACACACAGAGCCTCTCTGGTCCCAGCAGGGACGTGCCCTGGTGCCATTGCTCCACCGAGGTCCAGGAACGGCGCCATAACGAGCACGAAGCAGGGCTGGGCACGGAGCCAGGGGGTGTCCCCTGGGCCGGTGGCCCAACCTTTGAATGGCGTTAACGGTGACATTTTGAAACAAACAGTGTGTGGCGACTACGGGAGCACTTTGCTCCTGCTTCACACTTGGTGATGCCAACGCAAAGAGAAAGTGGTTTGTTTCCAATCAGCAAATCAGGCTTCCTCATCAAACTTCCCACACGCAGACACGCTGCTAATTAAGCTGCAAAATGTTTCAGCACTCTTTTTTAAAACTTTATTTCAAAACTGAGAACATTACAAGTAAGAGGACTGACCTCTTACAGTAGTTGTGATGTCCTGATAAATTTCCCCAGCGACAGATGTTTAAATCACCCAAGGGAGGGGAGAGGTGCCTGCAGCCCCCTCCACTCCTGGGGAGGGGAGAGGAGAGCAGGGCCCCGGCCCTTCCACCAGCCCCTCCACCTTCTCCTGAGCCTCATCCTCCCTCTTCTCACCTGGGAAGGCAGATCTGATGCCCACACAAGGTTTGGGTTCCTCAAAAAAAGCTTATCCTGCACAGTAGAAGACAACCCCAAAGCTCTGGCGCTAGCCCGGTAAGCCCTGTGGCCCCGCCTCGTGTGGAAGGACCAGCTGAGATCCATCCAGGCACATCCCACCCGTATCCACAAGGTGCTGCAGAGCCTGGGAGCACTGCACAAAGGCACTCCCCATCCAAGCAGACCTGCATGCTGCCACTTAGGGCTTCCTGCTACACGTTTCCCAGAGTTTCCACTCTCTGCTTAATGCAGGCAGTGAGTTGAGCTGGAGAACAAGTGCTCTCTCTTCTACCAAGTCCAGAAAAGCTGGCAAAGAGCAGGTCAGGTCACTGAGCCAATGAGTAGGTGACCTTCTACCTGTGGAGGGCTTCCATACCTGCCAAAAGGCAAAGGGACTGCTGAAGAGTCCCTGAATACAAGCAAGTGGTTGGTCTCAGGAACACAGACAACACGGGACTGCAAATCTTCAAATTTGCTAAAGAGATTTGAGTTATGGTGTCTCCCAGCTCAGCACGAGACAACCACAGGACAAGAGTCAATGGGCATGAACTGAAACATGTCAAATTCTGTCTGAAGATCAGGAACCACTTTTTTACTGTGAGGGTGACTGAGCACTGGCACAGATTGTCCAGGGAGATGGCAGAGTCTCCATCCTTGGGGATACTCATAAGGCATCTGGACATGGTCCTGGGTGACCCTGCTTGAGCAGGGGGGTTGGACAAGATGATCCTGAAAGGCTCCTTCTAACCCCCCAGCAGTTTGTGATCCTGTGAGGATGTAGTCAGCAGGTCTGAGCACAAAGAGTAAATCACCAAGGGAAGAATATGGTGTTGCAGCAGCAGGATGGGGCAGCATGGAGCAGAAGGAAATCAACTTGTTACCTGCACGATGACAAAGCAGGAGCTTTTCCTCCTGAGAGCGTTAAGTCAATACATGGATCATAGATATGTGCAATGCTCCTTCTGTGGGCCTGATTCAGCAGCACAAGGCACAGTCCAGCTGTAGGATGAGGGAAAACTCCCAAAACCATAACCAGAGCCCTCACTGCAGTGTAATTACTGAGATTTCCTTTCTGCATCATCACGTGCTCTTCTGGTTGGGAAAGTATTTCTCAAAGGCAGAATTTCTATCTAGGATAGAGTTTTGCAGGCAGTGAATCAGGTTTTCCTTCACAAAACCCCATGCCCATGTAAAGAGGTGTATCGAGCCGTGTGCCAGCGCCAGGAACCATAAAGTGGAAGAAATAATAATAAGGAAATGCAGTATTAAAAAAAGTCTGCAAGATTACAGTATTTGAATGATGGTTGGCAAAGGCTGCTTGTTGCCTGCTGTCAGGGGTGTGTGGTAGGAATCAGAGAAGATCTGAAATCTTTAACGACTTCTCATCCGAGGACTGAGATGGATAATATGGATCTGAGGATAAATTATCTGAGGATGAAGAGACCGGCAGCCTCTCCCCTGAGGAAATGCCCCAGCGCCAGGCCAGTCTGTGCTGCAGTGGAAGATGCTGCTGATCCCAAGTTCTAATTAGAGAGATGACATAAGGTCAAATGTTCCCGAGCAGGATGTCTGCTAAGTTGCTGTAATGTCTCCGTGCAGCATCGGAAAAGGGTGGGGGAAGACTCTTTCACAGCAGCGACTGGAAAGGAAGAGGACAGATGTGGCAAATATCCAGCAGAAGGAACTCCACCAGCTCCAATACCGTCACGGGCAAGGAGAACACCAAGTGTGAGAAAGAGTCCCTCAGGCACCAGCCTGACGCAGGAGAACTGCACCCACAAGGGGCTGGCATTTCCCAGCTGGGCTACTCAAGGTCCTCTGTGTGGCAGAAGACGCAGGGTTTGAGGGGGAGCTTTTTCTCAGTTTGATGTTTCACCACCCCCGGAGTCAGTATCAGCCTTTAATAAACACACCCGACACTGGAACATCTAATATCTTTGGCAGGTTCCCAATTGGAAGGTCACATCTGCTGGTTTTCATGGCTCTGTGCTGTCTCTGGGGCTCCCGGATCATTTGATCCCAAAGGACAGCCGCGATTAGGACCATCATGAGCTGTCCGGTCTCACAGAAAGATTTTAAAAGCCAGGATATTAGGAATGTTATTTTCACAAGACCCAGAATAACAGAGTTTGTCACAGGGGTTAGCAAACCAAGCTACGCAGGCGTGGGAGGAAGCAGGGGAATATCCTTCAGTAGCTGCAGTGGAAAGATGAGCAGGACGTAAAGTGTGAATCTGCTCCGCTGAGCACCAGGTAGGGACGGGGCTCTGTGACTCCGACCTAAGCTGAAGCGAGAAACATTATTCAGACCATTCACCCACTAAATGGATCGAAACCCAGAGATGTTCACGCCCGGAGTGGAGAGAAACACTTGGGCATCGATATCCCAAGACGGTACTGTATTTGTAGGTGAGTTTTAAGCACTGATCATTAAAGAAGAGCACAGGTATCTCCAGTTTCTGCAGCCAGTAACGTCCCACCTGGAGCTGCGGTGGCAGACGGTGGTGGGGGCTTTGGCCATGCTGGCTTTCTTCAATGATGTGTCCTGCCCTGGATCAAAGGGACATCTTTTTTGGGTAAGCAGTGCCCAGGTAACTGCTTTCCTTCGTGATGTCCTCAAGAAAACTCCAGGACTTTGGCAGCTCCTGCGTTTGCCTGCTGAGGAGTGTCCGGACCAAGCACCTACAGAGCTCTATTTCCTCCCAATCAAGCTGTGGCCACATCACAAGAGGCTTCAGCAGCTACAGACAAACCGAATATATCTGACCAGGCAGGTCTTAGAGCAGCCTGAATTCCTGGGGCATAACCCCTTCTCTCCTGTGACAGCTTCGAGTGCCTGGATGAGACATGGGGCTGGTGCAGGAAACTCTTTTCCTGCCAGTGGAGGTGCTGACTGAGGGCTACTAAAGCCCAGGGCTCCTTGCCATGGCTCCTTGCTCTACCTCCACGGGAATATGCAGGCAACCCTTTGGAGAAAGGCTGAGCAAAACAACACATCTTCCTCTTCCTCCTCCGTCCTTAGTTCCTTGCACAGACAGAGGAAAAGGGGGCAGGATCCAGGACACCTCCCACCTCCCAGATGATGGCATCACTTTGGGCGAGCAGAGCCACAGCAGGGTACGGCCGTACGACATCCTCACCTCAGATGGGCCACCAGGAGCCAGCGGACCTGAGAAAGTGTACTTTTGGGTAATGACTGCCTGTAAATGTCCACACGACAATGAAGTACCTGGTGGGATGTCACACTCTTTTACACAGGGACACCCTCCCCAAGACAAGGAACAGAAGACTCACATCAAAATGAGGTCACGATCAGTGGGGGTGAATCCAAGCCCCAAAAGGAAAAGAATAACTACCCTCTGAGCCCAGGAGACCCCACTGCGGTTTGCAGTGTATGACCCAACAAGCTGGCCCTTCACCTTGGTTTTGGTCACCTAGCTTGAAGGCTGAAGCCTAAAAAGTCCAAAACATTTGGCAGAACACACCTCAGCATCGTGGCTTTGAACCACCCAAAGGGGTGTTTTAATACAGCCTGTGAGCTTACATGGAGGGATAAAGATATACGTAAATATATATATACACATCGCCAAACCATTCCAGAGGTACTTCCTCCATGACTGGTTCCATGAGGCACTGATGGGTTTAACCTTTTGCTTCAAAAATAATCATTAGCCTGTTACACAAACACAGTGCAGGGGAAGAGGAAAGTTGAAAAATAACATTTAAAAATACTTGCTTTTTAAAAATTCAGCCCCTCCCACGTTACCAAAATCTAATTAAAGGGATCCAGCAGTTGCTGGCTCCGAGATGCCTTTGATCCAAAAGAATTAGGATTCAATATGTTTTTCTGACCCAGTCTTTCAGGTGCTGTTGCTGACTTTAGTCCTGCTTCTCTCCTTTGTGTTTCCAAGGGTAGATGAGCTCTCCAAGGAACAGCTTCTTGCAGAGAGATGCCCAGGAATCCTTCGGGTAACAGCTGTAGGTTGGCAGCCTGTATGCCTGTACCACACTGCCGTACGAGAGAGGGTTGATCTGTGGAGGAGAAGAGGGATAACAACAACAAAAATGTGTTGTAGTAGAAAACACAGGCAGCTGAGGAGGGCGAGGGCAACTTTTACAGAGCACTGGCCTCTTAAAACATCAATACTGCTACTCTCACAGCCTCAGAGTCCCTCTCTGCCTGGCTAAAGCTCTTTAGCCCCCTACAGTACCCCCAGACATTACTGAATCGAGCTTGGCAAGGAGTATTATCAGGATGGTTGTCAGGCAGAGAAGCAGATGCAGGCACCAGCAGGGTTTGAGAACAATGCTCACTGCAGGAGGGTGTGGAACCACTGCCTGGTTGGGGTAGCTAGAGAGATGGGGGTCCCACCACAGCCAGTAACGCTCCACTGGGAGTGCACCATGATTTGAGGAACTCCTCTAGAACGTGCCAACTAACCCATATCTTTTATGAACCTACCGCTTTCATGTGCTACGCCCTCACCCACAGCTCTGCTTTAACCTGGAGTCCCCTGTTATCCACCCAGGAGAAGGGAGTCCCGGCAGAACAGGACGCACACCCCACAATGCCAGGCAGGGCTGCTCATCACCATCAGAAATTAAGGCTCCTTGGCTGAGTTAACCTTTCCTAATTTGATTTAAATCACCATCCCAAGAACGACCAGGTCTGGAGTCTCTGCCTACCAAATCTGTGGCCTCCAATTATGGTCACAAAGTTGCTGTGTTGGGTTTTGGAAGACAGAGGAGACAGACAGACGCGCTGGCTGGACGAGGGAAGACAGAAGCACATTAGACCTTGGAAAAATCTCATTGCAGCAAAGCTTTTTAGGGTAGAGAGATAGGTGAAGTCCAGAGGATTGATCCAGTCTGGCCAAGATCTGATGCATGAACAGGATGCACAGCAATAATTTGTCTCCAGAAGAGTGAACAGATTACACAGGAACAGTGGGTCTTGGAAAACAGACCATGAGAGATGCCAAGGTGAGGGGAGCTGCAGAGCTAGAGGACGCTTGGACAGTGGGCAGAAATGGGAGAACACCCTCCTCTGGAGAAAGGGTCCAGCTGTGTTGGAAGCAAGCTAGAAGCTGTGTGAAAGGAGATAGTAATTCACAGTAGAAAATCCAGCCACAAAAAGGAGAGACATCAAAAACCACGTAGACAGTCACTACTTTGTCAAAAAACTGAGTATTTCTTTTGTCCACTGAAGAGCAACCAGTTTTCTGGGAGTTTGCCCGTGCCCCCAGTTTGGTCCAGCTCATGGAAAGAGGGGGGAAGAACTCAGAGTGCCAACAGAGATGGAGCTCTGGGAAAGGGGGACTAAGCAAAGAGTTCATTAGAATTAATCCTGGAGACCTTTGTCAAATGAGTTTCAATGCAGAAAATTGCTGAAGCAGAAGGAGAAAATTCTGTATGCAGGAGCATCCCCATGAAATTTAGGAAAAAGGCTGGGCCAGCAGCTCGCACAGGCTGAGGGAACCCAAAGAACAGCCAGACCCACCGCGGTCCGGCTGCAGGACACAGACATTAAATGGGTCCCAACAGATTAATGGGACACCAGTTCTGAATACCATCAAAATGAACGTTTGTGGCAGCGAGGGGAGAGCTTATTCCCCCTGAGCGTGTCTACCCCGAACTCACGCAGCTCCTATTTCAAACACCGAAAGGCTGAGGATCAACCACAGCATTTATGGGACACTCTGCATAACTGTAACCAACCACATCGCCCTGCGCTCATAGGCAGCTAAAAGAATCAGAAAAAATAGAAAAAAAAACAAACAAAAAAAGACCAAAGAAACCTGCCCCAAAACCAAACACCACTAAAACCTGAGTAGCTATTTCTGCCTGTTTCCTCAGCTGTGGGGCAAACCAGTATGTTTTAAGCGAAAACATGCCGGGGGAGGTTGGGAAGAGTTGCTATACACAGGAGATAGGCAGTGTGTGTTCCTCTGAGTACCAGCTACGTGGGCTGGGAGGTTTGGACACAACATGGCTCGTTGAAAACCATCCCCCAGCAGAGCGGTGGTACCCAGCGCTAACATTTGCCTATGGAGAAATAACACGAGATGGTTTTACGCCCAGCGCAATTATACGTGTCTGCCTTTCCTATTATTAAGGGAAAATGGCAAAACAAAAGCTACTATTTATTAGGGAAGTGACAATATGAGTTCCTTTTATGCCATTTCTGTCCACTAAAGCTATAATATACCCCGGTATAATATACATCCTTTGTATATTCAAGGACAAAGGACAGCTGTGGATGTATCAGTCACCAGTGGCTTGAATTCTTTTGGGCACAGTTGCACATACACGGCCTTACTTCCAGCAGGCACGGCTCCAGGGGGCTACCGTGGGGGGAGGGGACAAAGCCACCGAGAGACTTCTAGAAAGGAACATCAGCATGTAGCATAAAGAAGAATTTTAGTGTGTCACTTAAAACCAGGCTTTTAGATTGCCCTCTCAAAAGACCTCTCAAGAAAGCGGTATGTTCAGCAGGATTTCAACACAAGCCCATTTTCCATTTCCACCAGCACAAGGAGAGCAAAAAAGTGCCTTTACTGACTCTCTGCTCATTATTATTTGAACAGAAGGCCAAGAGAGACATCCACTAAAGCACTTCCACCTCTTGGTCTGATGACTTATGCTATATTCAGATAGCAAAAGGATCTTTCTGCAGTGCTCCAAGGAAAATTCATCATATTCTTATGACTCACTGCCTCTGCTCTCTAAGTCGTGATCTTTTTCCTCTGGAGAAGCCATCCACCTCATCTCACAGACACACTGATGCCAAGTTCTCTGCTCAGCGGCTCCTGCATCTCATCTTTGATATTTGGTTTCCTTTTTATGGAGTTTTCTGGCCACAGAGAAGGGCAGATTTTGGTTCTTATACCACTACCCTACTGAAAGAGAGGAACTGGGAGGACAGCGTGCTTCGGAAATGCTAGTTTTTCCCTGGAAGACATCTGTTGAAGGAATTCCCTTTTGAATTGCTGCTGCTGGTGTGCTGGTTCTGGGCTAATCTGACCTCTGCTGAGACAGGGCTGGGGCTGGACCGGTGATGGAAAAAGCAAAAAAAAAAAAAAAGGAAGCTGCAGTTCATTTCTTCCCACACACTCCCCCAGCGCCCAAGAGTTTTTTAGAAATTCTATATGCTCCTCCTAGGATGCGAAGAGTAAGAAAAGCACCCCTGTGATATCACAGTACGCCTGCAACACCAGGAAATGGAAATTTCACAATCCTGAAAGCGCAATGAGCGGGGCCATCATATAATTTCTTCTTAGAAAAAGTTTTCCTTTAGTATCTCTGATGACAGAGCATGGAGCTGTGAGGTCGCAGAGGTGAGCTTTTCCTAGACACCTTGCCAGAGCCACCCAGGAGAATAACAGGAGGCCCTTCCCTCTCTTGTGCCCACACACTCATCCTGCCGGCACCACAGAGCAGCCAAGGCTTTCCAGCACATCTGGAGGGGAAGACCTTTTACTGGTCCTTGATTCTGGATGGTTGAGCTGACGCCTTTTGCTTCCCTCACTGTTCAGCAATTACTAAGGTGAAGCTGCCTAGAGCCAGGAAGGGAGGTGATAATGATGTCAAGTCTTAATTCCAGAAGTAACAGAGCTCCATGTTTCTCCAGTCTTCCACATTTCATTTTGCACTACACAGGGCACTGCATTTTCTTTAAACAGAGGCTACAAGCAGGGTGTTAAAAAGAAGAGAAAGCAGCAGCCAGTCGTTGCAATGGGAAATGTATTTCCCTTGTTTCAGCATTTCCCAGCTTTTTAAGTGGGGCGTTTCAGTGGGAGCAGTTTCAGAACTGCTACAGAAGAGAGGGACTTTGGGCAGGCAAAAGGATTTTTTGTCCCAGGCAAAAAGCCTGCAGCAGAAAATGTCACGGCGGGCACCTTACCTGCATCAAGAGTCGAAGAGGTTTTCCATCCTGCTGCTCGAGGACTCTGAACTTCACACCAGCTGAAAAGAAACAAGAAAAGGAAACCAAATCCCCCCTTGGAGAAAAGCCCATGCCATTCGCTGCTCAGCTCTGTTGGCCGAGCGGCGATTTCCTCGAAACGCAGTCCTCAACCTTTCTTGGGTTAGCGAGTCCTTACACATTTTCAGTGGGAAGCACAGATTCTCTCTATGGTGAGTTTAAGCGTTAATGACAAGTGATGTGTTTCTCTCAGCTCCATTAAAAGCACCCCTCTGTCTTCCAGCTCGGAAACGCTGCGCTAAAGCAAGCACAAAGCCTAGAAATCAGACAGCCAGAGCCGATGATGACAAAGGGACTGGAAAAATCTTTCTCTTTTCCCAAGCTTCCATCAGAATGGGGAGCCCACACTAGCACCGGGCGGAGAACTCCCCTTTAATTTGTGCTCACATGGATACAGCACTTGTGCGAATCTCAGCCTCTTGCACAGGAAGGGAGGAAAGCGGCCGCCCCGGGGGCATTAGAGATATTTCAAAGCCATCACTGCCTATTAATCCCAGCATTCATATGTTTTTGACACACTGCTAACCCCATCAAACCTGCCATTTTTATATTTCCTCTTGCACTTGCTACATTCCCAATGCTTTAAAGACAAATAGAAAAGGTTTTGGATTGCAATGGTGACATATTGCACATGAGCATTTAATGCGATGTTTCAAACAAAGGTACCAAGGAGGACGAGCAAGGCATTTTTCTTTGAAAGATCTCGAATCACTTCACATAAATAAAACCAATGCATCTTCTGCAAACCTGCACCAGTCAAGTGTGCCCCTATTATTCCTTTCTACAGGTAAGAAGATGAGGGAAGAGTAATGGAGTGAGCTGCTGCGGGCCAAAAGGTGACTCAGGAGCTCAAACAGAAATAAAACTCTTCATCTGTGTAAGCCCTATCACTATAGTATCTGCATGACTCTCATATTATTTAAAAAACCAAAACATTTTCTCTTTGAAATAATCTGAATTAATTAAGTTACACAGTTTATTCCTCCTGGGAGAGAACACTCTTGTCTAGCAGACAGCTCTGGTTTAAAGTGTCTCCCCAAATAATAAAGTCTTTTTTTGTATAAGACAGGAAGGGTTATATTGAAACATGGGCTTCCCCAAGAGCTTCAAAGAGATGTTTGAGTACCCCAGGTCTCAATAAGAAAATGTGCTGGATGACAAAAAGCCTTCAGTGTGATTCACTGAGCTTTGGCTCAGAGGAAGTGTCTAAGCCAGTCCAGGAACTACTTTCAGGACAGGAGATTTGTCAGAGAGAGACAGAAACCAGTGGGCACTGAGGTCTCAGGTGTGTGGTTGAACACTCTGGAGACTTATCCTGGGATCAGACCCTTAGAACAGAAAATGCTGTTTCTGTAGGTCATGGCCACACACTTCCCTTGTACAGCTGCTGGCCAACGATCTCCTAATTACATTATTTAATTGTTCAAGAGCCTTACACTTCTAGGAAAGTACATGCACAAAAAGGCTACAGATTTATTTTAGAGCGACCTATTACAATGCTCAGGAGTCTGGGGAATTCACAGGAAAAGCAGGAGTTCTACTGCAGATGACTTGAGCAGAGAAGAACCCTAAACTATCCCGTGATTGCCAGCCAACTCCAGAGCTCGGGGTCCTGCTCCTTCTGTACCCCGGCATCAGGACATGAAGCCATTTGCTTTGTTTCACACGGCAGCTCACTCACTGCTTGTCTGTTCCAGGAATCATGGAGGCACCACCATGACAGGTCCTACAGAACCACAGCAAAATTGCCCCAAAGTTCGTGCGGTGAATATCTATGTACTGGGGCAGACGGACAGAGAAGGACAGAGAAAACAAACTGACCTGTGCAGGATCAAACAGTGTGTTGTGTGGGCAGAGTATGAGACCCCCAAACCTCACTGCTACACCTTGCTTCACACTCTAAATTGACACGACAGTGAACCCACCTCAACCAAGGTGGCATCTGAGCTGACACTGGGCAGACAGAACTCTTGCAGAGAGGACATCACCTTTGACATCTTTGCAGAAGGTTTTTAAAGCCCAAAGTGTTTCCATTCTGACGTGTGGAAAGAAAATACAGACTTTGTTTCTGGTGTGTGGATGGATTACTCATCTACCCTGGCCCAGGCTTCATCAATATCATAGTCCATCAATTCAAAAATTCAGTCGAAGAACCTGGAGGCCAGATGCCATGGCTGGACCGAGTTGAACTTAAGCACCGTGCTAACCCCTTGCTGTCTGGAAAAGCTCCCCATTCATATTGGTAGAACCATCTCGATGGCGCCTGTAAAAACAGCTGTCATAACATATGCCAGAGGGTGTTTTATCCAAGTTCTGAGCCTGTAAAGGGAGGCAAAACCTAAGCAGCAAGGACATCAAGTGATGTGTACTCTCTAAAGTCCCTTGAATTCAATTCAACTGCTCCATCTGTTATCACTCCAGTGACATGTTTTTGTGCTGGGGCAGGAACACAGGCTGCAGAAACTCTCAGAGATGCCTCTTCATCTCGCAGGCGGCGTGGCATTGCAGTGCTCTCTGTCTTCACGTGTTTAAGAGGAGCGAATAAATAGCCAAGAAAGAAAGAAAGTCAGGTAACAAACTCAACCGAGCAGACAATCCTCTGCCAGGGTGGGGGATTATTACCCTGCAAAAAGCTGAATAAAACCAAGACTGATGGGAGCAGATAGCCTTATCGCTCAGTGGCAACAAGATTTCCTTCCACCCCATTCCCTGCTGTTTCCTGGGACAGTTTTCTTCAGCAGCATCTCCTCTTCTCCAAAGACAGCCCTGAAGGGTTAAGAGGTTTCTGCCAAGAAATTCATAGGAACCCGCTGAAGGGACACAAGGAAAACCACCGAGTTGGTAACGTGGCTCAGCTCTACCTGCCCAAACTCCAGCCTGACACTGCTCCAACAGACAAAGCTCTTATCAGACATGTTGAGATTCCTTTCCCTTTGCTGACTAGCCTTGGTTTAATGATGATCGAGGTCGTTCTCATATTTAAAATTCCTGCTGCGCGCTCTTTAAATGGAGGGAAGATAAAAATTTAGACCTGCTTGATTTTAACTAGATTATCCAGAGCTGTCGACAATTAAACCCATTGCAAAATTTACTGTGATGCCAACCATGGTTCACAGGTACCAAAAGTGGAAAAACAATGACTGGCTTCAAAACGGTGACAGATTAGTCTCAAAAAGAGAATGATTATCTGAAATCTGCCCAGAACTCTGAAATTAATCCAAACACCTCAGCTCGGGACTTCAGTTAGTCGAGTCAGCACGGAACTGAAGCAGCTCCATTGAATCACCGTAGATCCTGACCTTTGAAACAGCAGATTTTCCAAGTATTTGTGTAATTTCTGTAATCTCTCCTATTTCAGAGCCCAAACCCCCAAGGCCAACAGCTTCTTTAACTCTCAGAAGTTCTACCTGACCCAGCACACTAGAACTGGAATCGAAAGATGAACTCATTTATATGGTGCTTGTTTGGATGTCACTTTTAGTTGCCACAGGCTTTGTAAAGGTGCTCCTGATTCTCCTTCAGCACCACGTTTCTTTCCATTGACAACCTCGTCCTGCTCCTTGCAGGAATTAGTTACAAGTAGGGAAAACTGCACGACTCCAGCCTTGGGTTCTTTCCTGCCTCCCCTGCATCGTTCTATTCAGAAGCACTCACTGCAGCAAAATTAAATGCATAATGCAAACTCCTCGAACTTCAGTGTGTGGCGCTGAAGGACTTACCGGCCAGTCTGTAGGATCTGCAGAGCCGAAGGAGGACTGAGTAAAGAGGCAGGGAGTCAATCAGGTCAACCAGCAAGTGTATCAGGCCTTGCACAATCACCACCAGCAAACGGAGCTACAGAGAAACAGTTCAATAAGAACATCTTAGAGAAACAGGAGATGCTACACTTGCAAATTGAGGAGCCCATCTGCAATCTGGCATCAGGGTGTGCTAAACTAAAGCCTACCAAGGCGGGTGTTATGTCTAGAAGTGTTGGGCAGCCAGATCCCACAGGAGGTTCCTCGACAATCTTAGCTTAAGGGTGTAACTGAGATGTAGCTCCTGGACCTGCCAGGACACGACAGTGATTCCACTTTCAGCCTCCATGGTCTAAAAGGGAGAATTTGGGCTTCCCTTTCTAGTAAACTCCATCACTATGTATCAGTGAATGTAAATTTTTCTTTCTCCAGCAGTGAAGTAACTTATTTCTGCCTGAAGAAACCCCATGTAGAGCATCTAAGCAAGCACAAAGCGGTCAGAAATGTGCTTTGTGCTCAGTGTTTTCTGTCCCCTGATTAAAGCACCTTCTTTTGTCAGGCTGCATTTATTTTTGCCACCAAGCTCATCTGAAAAGAGAGGGCTCAAAAAAGACATTGAAACCATGAGATGGCCACTGTCTGTGGAAAACTTTGCTGCAGGCAAGTCCCAGAGAGGACTGGTCATACCGGGGGAAGAAAAGAAAACTAAACAAGTCCAACCCTCTGAGCAAAGCCTGGCTGAAAGCATTTAACACAGCAAGTTCGTTTCCTGAAAAAAGAGTTTTGGATCAAACTAGAGGGGCCGTCACCCCAGGCGTGGGATGGAAAGATGAAAAAAAAAGATTTCCGAGTGAAAGAGAGAGGAACAGCTTGTGCTGCTGACTGGGATTTGCTGGGAATTCCCTTTGGAGAAACACAAACACGTATCCTGAATTCCACTTGCTTGGCCTGGACAGGCTGTGTCAGACAAATTCATATTTTCTTTGTGGATGACAATATGTGACCAGGAAACCTTCTTTTAATATCTCAGAAGACAGCATATGAATAACTTCAAGGGTTAAATCTTACCAGGGTAAACACCAAATAATACAGCGCAGTCGTAGGCAGGAGGAACAGCAGGATCGTAAATAGCAAAGTGCCAATAAATAACTAGGAAAAAAAAGAAACACAATCATTAGCAGAGTGATGGCAAAATAAAGTAAAATAAATTAAAAAAAAGCACAGGAAACTGTGAGACAATGAAAGTTTGCAAGATTCCTTAACATGTTTTTTCACTCCTTATGTGATAGTGCTGTTACCTTGAATATTTCCAGTACTACTTCTCTCACTGGGCCTTTTTAGAAGGCTCCTTATTATAGGAGTATCTTTGGAAAGATAAGCAAGCTGGATCCCAACAGCATTTTTTCCTTTAGAGACAAACCCATCCTGGCAAGTTGTAAAGCCGTTGGTCAGTTTTTACCAGGAAAAGTTGGAAGGGTACAAAGAAGTAGAAATTTGGTAGGGAGTTTTCTAGAGAATTGAGAAGTATTATTTTTCCTCCTTGTTTTAGCAGAACTAGCAACTGCGGAAAAGCTGACAAAATCTGGTTGATAAACATTCCCAGCAGCAGCAGCCGACTGGTCAGTCCAGCCATAGGACTTCTGCCTCGTGCTCACTGGGAAACTGGCTGAGAGAAAGAAGTTGGAGTCACTGGGGCAGGGGAAGCAATATTCAGAGAATGAAGGAGAAAAATCCATAGGGAAGCAGATGTCATTAGCTCCACTGCCCAGAGAAAAAGTTATTTTTATTATGGGCCAGCCCAGTTGGCGTAAGCCTAAATAATTCCAACTGGGAGAAATGCAGATTTATGACAAATAGGCATCTGACTCTTCAGTTTTCAGTCACCACTTCCAGAATACAGAGGCCACAGGAAGACAGGGCACTGCCATTTTTCCCAAGAGAGATCATGGCCGTGGTGTATTATGAAAGAAAATAACCCAGACAGTCCTGTCAGAGGTGGCTCTACATCCCAGCTTTAACCAGAAATAGATCATAACCCAACTCATTCTCTTTGGAGCAGTTGTTTCTCCCTCCTCTGTCACTCCACTGCAGTTGCTTAATGTCTCCAAAAGTCGTTTAAGGTCTGTTTTGAATGTCTCTTCCCACTCAGGCCAACGACATAATTCCCACTGGTCTCCAGAGCAGCAGGATGAAGCCTGAAGTGCCAAACCAATTCTCCTCAAAGTACACAGAGACTGAGTCCTGACGCAGATCCTGGCACGGAGGCACTTACCTTTCCATCACCAAAGAAACCCAAAACCAGCTCCTCCACCGTGGTGCGAGAAGCTCAAGGTTATCTGTTGCAATGGAGAGCCCTGGAAGTTACTGAATATTATGGCAGTATTTTAGTGATGTTTGCAACTGCCGGCGTGGAGCGGCTGGGGCTGTGCTGAACTTCTGCGTGGCATTTCAGAAACTAAAAAAGAGCTTGCAGCATTTTGACAAAAACCTGCCTCTGCCGCTTGAGTGAGAGCGTGTGGGCCGGGCTCCAGCGCAACGTGAATGAAACAGGGCCTTTTAATAGAAATGCTGGCACGGCTGTTACTGTGGCAACACTGCTGGGCACCGCTTTTTTCCATCGCCTCCCTCCTCCATCCCCACTCCCCGGCTCCAGGAGCTGCCAGCATCTGTGGCACCCACCGAAGAAGCTCAGCGGGGTGCCTCGGAGGTGCTCAGCGCTTGCCAGAATTAGGCCACCTCCGGCAGAGAAGTGAAGGGGTGAATTTGGAAGCAAAGAATCTGGAGTGAACCGACTTGCCAGTGCCTTACTAATTTCCTCTTCTATAGAGGTAAAACAATATCTGCTCACAGGCGTGGGAGGGAAAGCTCTCTGCAAGTGAATTGCAGAACTGCATCTCCTATGTCAAGCTCAAAAATATCACCTGGAACCAAACCCTTCCATTTCTGATCTAAATTTCAGTTTGTTTATTACCATGGAAAATTTTTAACTTAAAATCAATCATCCGAGAGCCATGGATGCAGACAGCTGCACCATGACTTGTTCTGGCCACCACAAAACCTCCCATGGCTTCTGTCTCAGTATTAGCTGAATGTTATGGTTGGACATTCATCCATCTTAAAGGTCCCGTCCAACCTTGATGATTCTATGATTCTAGATGATTCTATGAAGCAGGATAGGATTGTATTGCACATGGGAAGCATCCTGCAGAGAGCCCCGGGCCCTGCGGCACTACCTGGTCCAAGTCATAGGAGCAGGAATCCACCCGCTGCCGGAGGACGTTCCACTTCTTCCCACGGAACAAGCGCCAAAGAGATGACAGGCCGTAAATCTTGAGGCAGTAGAGCCTGGGCAAAGAGAAAATGTTGTGAATCAGAACTGTGAGCTCCCAAGCTTCAACACAAACCAGCTGTCATCATCACACCTCTGCGCCCACTCGCCCACTGACGCCGCACAACTCTGGGTGGCAAAGAAATCAGCCTGGGAATGACGCAGATAAAACACTAATTGCTGGGTTAAGTGTATTTGGGCTGGTCCCTGGCACAGGCAAAGCAGGCAACTGCAGACAGATCTGAACCACTGGAGGGCAATGGCCATGTTATACCATGTTCTTGATTTCTGCTCCTGTGGATGAAGGGTCTGGCATATGGGATGTGGCAAGTGCCACTGGAGGGTGGCCCCTACAAGCAGCAGCCATCGCCAGCCCGATGCCACCACCATCCCTGTTGGAGTGGAGCCAGAGGAGGCCCCAGAGATGCTGGGACGGCTGGAGCCCCTCTGCTGGGAGGGCAGGCTGAGAGAGTTGGGGGGGTTCAGCCTGGAGAAGAGAAGGTTCCAGGGAGACCTTGGAGCCCCTTCCAGTCCCTCAAGAGGCTCCAGGAAAGCTGGGGGGGGGACACTCTTGATGAGGGAGGGGAGCGATGGGACGAGGGGGAAGGGTTTGAAGCTGAAAGAGGAGAGATTTTGGTTAAATTTGGGGAAGAACCTCTTTATTTTGAAGGTGGTGAGAGCCTGGCCCAGGTTGCCCAGGGAAGCTGTGGCTGCCCCATCCCTGGAGGGGTTCAAGGGCAGGTTGGAGGGGGCTTGGAGCCACCTGGGCTGGTGGGAGGTGTCCCTGCCCAGGGCAGGGGGGTGGCAGTGGATGAGTTTCAAGGTCCTTTCCAACCCTAACCACTCTATGATTCTATGAATTTAATGCCGCTGAGGCCTCCATCCCCCTGTCAGACTTGGTTGAGGCTGGTCAACAGGTTCAGACCAACACCAAGCCCTGGGATCAGGTGTGATTTTGGAAGCCGTGCTAATTGCCCTCTCTTCAAGCTGTGAGGTGCTTCCAAAAGGATCTGGGATTGCAGAGAACAAACAAATACAAAGTCACCTGCGTGTTCATGCCAAGAGTCCCTTTGCTGACTGCAGCCAGCTGACAAGGTCTTCTCTGCTCAGCAGCAGCGAGGACCAGCTCAGTCAGAATTACTCCTGCGAGCCAGGAATGTGGCTGGAGGGGGCAGATCCAGGAGGCAAATGCTGAGGGAAACCTTGGCCCTGACTCAGGTGCCCACACGAGAGCTGAGCTGGTCGGAAAAGCAGGTCCCCACTGTCAGGGTTGGGGGCATCGTCCATCCCTGGCCATGCACGAGCACCTTCAAAGCATCTAAAAAAAGCTGCAAGACCTGCTCTTTGGGCTTTTCTTTTTTTTTTTTTTTTTCTACTGCTGGGGAAAACCACACTTTTAGAAGTCTCTAGTGTCTGAACTGGTAAAAATATTTATTTTATCCCAGCTAGGCCATGTGGGATTCGAGGTCTCGGTGTTTCCAGCAGCGGGGATGAGGAGGAGCGAGACCCGGGCACTTCACCCCAGCTGCCAACGGGGTTGTTTCATACCACGAATGTCACATTCAATATAAATTAAGAAGTTTGCTGCTCAGCTCTCTCTCTCTCGATGGTGGTGGCCCAGAGAACTCCTCGCCCCGGTGCCGGAGCCCTGAGCCCTTCCCTCCCTCCCGGAGCCGCAGCTCTCACAGGGTCCCACGTCGGCTGTCCCTGCGGGGAGGGAACATCTTCCTCCGATGAAATGGGTTGAGGATGGTCCTGGTATATTTTATATTAATATTGGGATTAATACTGGCTCTTTGGTATTATTCTTAATTATTTAGTCTTAGCTTATTAAATCCATTTAACTTGGCGCACTGAGAGCCCTTTGGGGATAATCGGTGTCACCGGTTTCCACCATCGGTGGGGAGGAGGCAATGATCATAGAACCACAGGATGGTTAGAGTTGGAAAGGACCTTAAAGATCAAGTTGTGACCCCCCTGCCCTGGGCAGGGACACCTCCCACCAGCCCAGGTGTCTCCAAGCCCCCTCCAACCTGCCCTTGAACCCCTCCAGGGATGCGAGAATACCCAAATGCATGCTTTGGAGCTCTTTGTTGGCCTTTTTTGGCCAAAAAAAACCATGACCGCAGCCAGTCCTCACCCACATCCACGTTCCTGAAAGGCAACAGGGTGTCACTGGACCTCACCCACAGCAGTCAACCTCCCCTGTTTTCATGGACTGGTTTGGGTGGGAAAGGACCTTAAAGACCACCTGCTTCCAACGCCCCACCATGGGACACCTCCCACCAGAGCAGGTTGCTCAAATTGTCGTTTAAAATCACCATAATAATTGGAAATTATTGGAATTGGAAGTTGGAATAACTGGGAAAGAGCATTAAAGCCATGGGTACACCAAGCAGGGGAGACGTCACCGTGCTGGGAGAACTGGCTTGGGAAAATTGCTCTGCCCCTCTGGTTGCACCCTGATGGGAGTTGGTTTGAACCCCACCACCCAGATCCTCAGCCTGAAACTGGGAACACACCCCCCCGCCAACTCCCAGTTGGGGAGGCTGGTTGGTTGGGGTAAGAGGAGCCAGGTGAGACACCCGGGTTGCACGGCTTGACGATGAACCCGCGGTGAATCCAACGCGTCCCGGAGGTGTGTGGGATTCACCGGGCACACACGGACCATCCGGCCAGCACATGGGGCTGGACACGGGCAGGAAACGCTGGAGTTACTGTCCCCAGTGTCCCCAGTGTCCCCCTGGCAGAGCGTGAGGGGCCCATCCAGACACGTGGATCTCCCGCCCCGGGGTCTCCAGGATGATGTAGACTCAGAAATGCCAGAGAAGTGGCCAAAACCCTAACACCCCCCGCACTGTCAGACAGGATTTAGAAGAAGGCATGACCAAGGGGGCGTGTGGTAATCCTGACCTTCTATGAATTGAAATCAGGGATCACCTGCTTGCAGGAGGTGGGATTCCAATGGCAAGAAGAAGTATTCCTTGGAAAATGAGCCACGTGTACAAGCAGTACGGATAAAGGGAGAATGTGACCCTGAAACTAAACGCCCCGTTCAATTCCAGACCTAAAGTCATCCAAATTTCAACTTGAAGGACTTTCTTCCAACAACCTTAGGGCAGTTTTCAGAATTCCAAATCCTCCCCACTTACAGTCACGATCAAGTCAACAAATGGCCCAGCACCACCAGCCCCAGCGCCAGATTGTCCCCGTAGCTTAACCCTCCATCTGTGCCCAATATGCCGAGCTCTTAACAAAATTGAGGTTTTTTTTTTTTTAAATCTGGTCTCCCGGGCCTGATCCCACGGACCTGGACTCACCGAAACCGATGGACTTCAAGAAGCTTTGGATGAAAGCTTTGCTGTAATTTGCTTATCTGGTGGAAGAGCTTAATTAGCAAATGTTGGCAAAGCACTTTAGGATGGGGCCCTGCACGGAGGAGCAAGATACCTCTTGTTGTTGGTCCTGTCTACAGGGGAAAGAGGTTTCAAATCAACGGGCAGAGAATGACTTCTCAGGACAGCTCCAGCCACAGACGGGGCTGCAGGACGTTCCCTTGGGTGGATCATCCCCAGGGAAGGGCCAGTGCGTGGGGCTGATGGATGAGAGCCCGGGGGGGGGGTGTCATCAAAGTTCCACATCTGCTCTGCTCTCGTAAGACCTCCCCCCGCAAAGCAGTCCTGCCTCCAGCTCTGGGGCCACCACCATCAGAAGGACACGGAGCTGGTGGATGGGGCCAGAGGAGGCCCCGGAGATGCTGGGAGGGCTGGAGCCCCTCTGCTGGGAGGGGGGGCTG
>JAOTQQ010000071.1:18652336-18665598 GCA_026546715.1 Gallinago undulata
GGCCCCAGAGCTGGAGGCAGCACTGGGGGGTGTCTCCCCAGAGTGGAGCAGAGGGGCAGAATCCCCCCCTGGCCCTGCTGGCCACGCTGCTGGGGATGCAGCCCATGATACGGTTGGCTTTCTGAGCTGCCAGCATGAAATAAATGTCATCCTGTTGTTTGCAATGTCCCACCCTCTGCTCACAGCCTGGGGAGGAACGACAACCATTCTGTACATTATAAGGCAAACGTTCCTTTATTTATCACCTTGTCTCTCACCTCCCTGGGAGGAGCAGCTATTCTCCAATGCCTGTCCTGACTCCTTGCTGCAGCACATGTTAAGAGAGAGCAGGAACAGACCACACTTGTGGGCACTGTTTGCTCAGTAACCCCAACATGCTCCAGACATGTCCCAAAGCCCATGATGTCCTCCAGGATGGTGTCACAGCCATGCTGTAACCCCAAACCTGCCATCTGTGCTCCATGATGCAGACAAGAACCTCTGAAGTAGGGCAGAGGAAGGGATTTGGGGGCTTCTCCAGAAGTACAAGGCTTCCCCTTTTCTCCTCGTCTCTTCCAGTTCCCCTCAAAATTACTGGGTAGGATGCAACTGGAAAGAGTATTATAAGGTTGAATCAAAGGGATGAGGTGAACTGTTTTTTTGTCCTCTGCCTGTCACATAGTTTTATTTTTCCAGGTCACTACCACAATAAATAAATAAATATTTAAACACAGGAGAACTGAAAGATAGGTTGCTTGTACTACTGTGGCCATCATTTCTACATGCATAAAAGAATGGGATAAATTAATTGCGGGCTAAACAGTGAATCCAAGAGAACTACACCAGGACTGAACGCTCCACAAATTAAAGAGTGTTCAGTGGCCCTTCTCTCCAAGACCCCCAAGACCCAGCCAAGAGAGATCAACTCACCTGGCTCCATAGACATAGAAGCAGTAGATGTGGAAGGTGAGAAGCGCAATGATGTCAGAGAGGATGCAGAGAGCCACAGTCAGGCCCAGACAAGCTGACAGCCCCACGTACCAGAGGATCATCTCAATGAATGGGGACATCAGGTGAATGTAGCCTAGAGAACATTGCAGAGTGTCAGTATAGATGGAGACATCTTCCCATTGACAACCCCAAAAGACTGATTCCCACCACCCCAGAACATTGCTCCAGAAATAGTCATGAAAACATGGAAGTAAAACTCAAATACTCCTTCAGATGCCATTTTCTCTTTAGGAGGGCCAGCAAAAACTCTCTTTGCCCTCAGGTTTCTGTCCAGGTGTGGCAGCTCTGCAAGGAAGGGAGGACATGCTTAGCTTGAACAGAGCAGTCACCTTCTTTCACAAGTGATTCCTCTTCTAGATTTGTGTGCAGGTTCCCAATTACATTTTTAACCGTACACACCAACCTTTACTGCAACCATTCCCCTTTCCTTGCTATTCCCACAAAAGCCACCCCATATGGCTTTGGTAAAATAAACCAGTGTGGAGGCACACAGTCTTTCTCATCACTAAAGTGGAGCAAAGTCACAGGAACGAGACCCTACTTGATGGGTGAGCAAAGAAAATCAGCATAATAACTAAGCATAATAATTCATGTCCATCGTGACTGTCCTCCTTCATCAAGACACTTATCAAGGAGAGCAGGGGAGTGTTATTTTAAGGAGGGTCTTGAAATACTAAAATTGCCCTGAGGTGAAGTCAGTGAGAGGACGGGCTTGGCATTCGCCCCCTGAGAGCATACCTCTCCTCCCTGTCCTGTCAGCTGCCTCTCACACAGCAGATTCCACGAAAGCCTACGAAGACCTAACGCCTTCCCCTGGACACTCACCACTAACGGCACCAGGAAAGCGAGCTCCCTGGTGGATCGCGCTTCTTGCAACGCATCGAGACAAGCGCTTTATTTAATATGCATGGCTTCCGTGTGTGGGAATCCAACTTCAGCCCGAGTTCCCACAGCAGGAAGACTTCCAGACAAGTCTGCACGTGCGGTAGTGCATTTGGATTCATTATTCACCTCTAGGCAAACATCAAACGCTCGGGAGGCGAGAGATGAAAAGGGAGGCTGAAAAGTTAAACAATTGCACTTACTAATCCAAAGATGGATGTGGTAAAGGAAGAAGCGGCCCAAAACCTGATCCAAAGCTCGGTTCATTTTCAGTCCAGCTGGCGCTCCCATTAGCCACTGGAGCAGGTCCTGGAGCTCTTCAGCGACGTGCTACAAACACAGGGAAGCACCTGAGATAAAACATTGCTACCACATTGAACAGCTCCAGTGAGCTCTACCTGCCACCCCCCCGCAAAGTATTCTCATCACACCCTTCAAAACAAAGGGAAAAAAAAATCCAAACTACAACTTAGACAACTAGTTAAATTAGAAATGCACCTTTATTGACTCGTTATTGAATCCAAAAGTAACGGCAGAGAGGAAGCTGAAGGGCTTAAGCAGTCTCAGCGCTGGGAACATGAACCCAGCGCTTGTTTACGGCCACCTCTGGTAGACTCACACAGTGGGACTTCTTGGTGTAATGAGAGTTCTTGACATAGATGGCAAAAGCAGGTGCATAAATTGACTTTTCAGACAGTCAACTGAAAAGTCAGAACTGAGCAAGTAATTAACTATGGGGAAGGCTGTCAGGATTTTAAAAGGGGGAAGATGCACTCATGGGGAAAGAAAGTGAATTTTCACAAACAAATAACCCCGGTGTGTTTACAGCAGGGTTGAAAACACAAGTATATAAATGTACTTCATACATAAACAAACTTTCTTGATACTCTGTGGCGTGTTTGGCAATATTAACCATGATATATAGCACTGATCTTGCCGAGGGTGGTGAGAGCCTGGCCCAGGTTGGCCAGAGAAGCTGTGGCTGCCCCATCCCTGGAGGGGTTCAAGGGCAGGTTGGAGGAGGCTTTGCTCAACCTGGTGTGGTGGGAGGAGTCCCGGCCCAGGGGATGGACTGGATGGACTTTAAGGTCCGTTCCAACCCAAACCATTTGATGATTCTATGATTTTGTGTTTCTCTGCAAGCTTTATGGAGACATACCTCTGGCATCCCAGTGAAAAAGAAGCCCTCTGAATCATTGAGAAAAAAAGGCTAATGGAGCTTGTCCCCAAAAAACTCAGCACAATTTCTTGTGATTTAATCCCAGGCCAATGTTATTTCCTGATCTTCTCTCTTGCCGCAGGTCCTCCTTGTAGTTGACAGGGCAGATCATCTTCCCTTTAGCAGCTTGACCTACTCACTAAGCTGAGACCAGCGGTGAAGTCCATGTACCAGGCTGTGAATCGAGGCAGCTAAGAGTGGTAACTTCCAGCAAAGGGGTGGGGAGCACACCTGGGAGAAGGGACCTCTCACGCTGTCCCACAGAACCACAGATTGTGAGTGAAGCCCTTCTAACTCCAAAAATCCCACTTATAGTCAAATCCATGCAAGGGAATTGCACTGCCAATGGTGCATGTGTAGAAGAATTGAGACACGCTACCTAAAGCCGAGGCACTGCAGCCTACTTTCCTCATCATCCATATGGATAATTTCCCTAAAGGAAAATTATTTCCAATGAATGAGTCCATTTTATTTCTTAACCAACAGGATCCTTGCAAAAAAAACAAACTTGTAAGCATTCGCTTTTAATGTAAGGGCAAAATTAAGGGCTCCATCTTCAACTTACCCGAAAGGACTGCCTTTTTATTTCATTCATTTCCCCCCTGTCGCACCACTAGTCAGAACTGATTTGAACCCGTGGATCTTACCTCTGTGGCTTACAAGTGTTAGCTGCTTTATAAATAGACTGGTTTTAATATTTAAAGTGTTGGATTGGTAATTTAGAAAAAGCATTTGGGGATTTTAATGAAATATTTAAACGCTTGAAAGCAGTCCGTCAGCAAGGCTGGTTTTCAGCACTGAAAACTTCTGGAGGCTGCTGGTCCCAGAGGGGCTACTGAATTCTGACAGGGGCACGTAGCCCTGGGAAGGTGCCCTCCCTGGCTGCTATTCAGCTGGGCAAGGCATTTCAAAACCCACTCCTAAGGCATCACCTTGCAGTTTGTTTTCCAGCCAGATATTTTAGGACTGATCAATAGCAAGCAGAAGCAGAAAAGGTGACTGGGTGAATTCTCCCGCTGCAGTCACAAACGCTGAATGTGGCCAGGATTAATAAATAAGACACGGTGAACTGGGAGTGTTTCATAAAGGGGTGTCGGGACGTTACCAACCTGGAGACTAAAGCTAACACGGTTTAGATGAGACCGCTGCTGAAATATTTTCTTTCCTGTCATGCTCTTCTTTCCAGTCTCCACATGCAGAGGGTCTGGGGGGATGTGACAGGGATGGAGGAGGACACACAGCGCACTGCACCGGGAAGAACGGTGCAAACTACCCGAGTGGAGCATCTAGAGCAAGTCAGAGTAAGCAGAGCCAAAGCACTCCCAACTGGACACCCCTACCAGACCCTGTGTCTGTTGCAGACAATTTGGGCTCTAAATTATATTATTTTACAAGTGAAGATCTAAGAATATTTCCCAGGAAGTATCCTCTCAGCTTGCTTGCTTTATGGATTAGCAGGACACGACAGAATAGGAACTTGCATCCAATTATCTCTAAGCCACAGCAATACTTTTGGAGGCACGATCTCTGATAAACATTTAACTGTTTCAAAGAGATTACAGCTTAAGAAAAAAGAGACATCAGCAAGGATGAAAGAGGGGAAGGAGAAAAAAGAACAGAAGATGGTTTATAAGCAGTTTGTTTTAAAACAGACAAGTGTGGCGTTTTGAATCGGGTATCTTTGAACGAAGGCTGTCTTGCGGAAGGCGAAAACAAGGACAACCACCGGGAACCTGGTGGGATGGAGAGGAAGGAGGAGGGTAGGGGTTGTGAGGGCACCTACAGAGAGAAGATTATTCAAATTTTCCATTCCTGGATGTGAAAACCTGCTCCAAAAAAATCGGTCCTTCGGTATTGCACACAGCTTCTTGCCAGTTCCTCCCTAGGTGTCTCTGAATCACATCTGCCTCATTTACTGACAAAAGCAACTTGTTATTACCGTCAGCCCAGCGCAGCTCATCAAGCTGTGAAAGTGGGGGCTGCAGTCAATGATGTCCTGTGCATCATCAACAATTGCCAGCAAAGTGCTGATGTGAGAACCATTCTATCAGGGGATGACGAGCGGTGGCTCAGGAACACGGCCTGATCCTCCTGTCAGCGGGCTGAGCATGTGACCCTGGCAGTTGGTGAGAGCCAAAATAACCTACCTGCATCTGCTGCCCTCCAGAGAGATGTTTGCTAGGGAACAAAAAATGAGCACTGGAGCCAGTCCCCACACAGCCACTGTTTTGTCAATATTAAAATCAATCAATCCAACCCCTAAGACTATACGTTATATAAGGTTTGTCAATATTAAAATCAATCAAATCAATAAGGTTACAATATGGTTATGTATATAACCTCAGAATATATAATAATCTTTTAATAATATATTCAATGTCCATTTACTAACAGATGCAGAGCTGTAAGGTCGATGCCATCAGCAGATCACATCAAATGCAGAACAGCCAGGAGCACCGGGGAAGGAAAAGTAGCTCATTCCACACAGGGGAGGGTTTGGGTTCCTGAACTTGGCAACACAGAAGCACTCGAGAAAGCCCGAGTGATGGGAATAATGCGTACCAGATGGACACTCAGCAGCAAAGAGGAAACCTACTGCTGAACAGCTACGGGGAGATTTTGCTGTCATACTGGAAAAGAAGTGGTGCTGGCTCTCACACCACATGCTGAAGTCATTGGGATATTTTGGGATGGCTCAGATCTGCATTTTTTAAGGCCTGCACATAATGCATATAAATCAATGCCCACCGAAGGCAGTAAAAGGACTCCAAATGATTTTATGTCCATAATCTAAGATGCTTGAAAGAAGAAAGTAAGGCTGGGAAGTAAGAGGGGTTGCAAGTGGCCTGAACTGATAAGCTCGGAGCGGCAGAGAAGAAAGGCACCGACAACCAGGCCACCCACATGAGGAGGAGCTCACACTTCCAGGAAAGCAAGTAACCAGCTCTTGGTGATAGCAGGGTGATGAAGTCCACCCGTGTAGGAGACATGGAGAAAATAAGCAACACTGTGGTGCGTCAGTTGAGCAGCAGACGAGCTAAATTACCAAAAGAGGAAGGAAGGAGCAGCTCTGTCCAGGGCAGGAGTGGGGAGTGGGTACACCTTGAGCACGGAGAGCGTCCATCTGCCAAAGACATTGGGCAGATGGAACCCCCCCTGGAGCCACCTGTGCAAATAGGAACACCGCCAAAAGCCACCCCCTTCCAGACTTGTTAAGAAATCAAGATTTCTGAGAGCTGGACACTTACAGTAATCCCACAGGGAGAGCTCTAGAGAACCTTAACTTCTCCAGCTGAAATATCCATAAGGGAAAAGCCTTAGAAATATTTAGAAAAACATTTTTAGCGTATAGCTCAAATACAAGATCATTGTAAGAATCCTGGTCCTTTCTACCTCATCACTGCTGCTGAATAGTGTCTGCAGCAATCCTTAGAGCATGGACTCCTTAAAAGTTTGACTATGAAAGATAATAAAAATAGCAATAATAGTGACCCACGGCTCTGTTGGACACTCCAGACACACTTTCTGAAAGCACAGGACGTGCAAGAATGATCAGAGACCTATGGCTTGTAACAATTAACAGGTTAGACATGGACCATGCAGCTCATCATCAAGGGTGACATAAGCTCTTCTCAAGAAAAGCAGGATACGTATGAAAAAGAAATTGCTGCTGAAATTTTCTAATCAGAGTTAGAGAAAGACAACCAAGAAGTTAGAGAAAGAGCAAGGAGAGGACGTTCTCCAGCTGTTAGAAAGAAACCAATGGAAAGATCCACCTTCTCTCCCAGAAATGAAAGGAAAGTGGGCAGAGAAGGGATTAGGCTGTGCAGGACTCGACCTTGGCTGCACACGCTTTCCCAAGACACAGAAGCTCCTTAAAATGGAGCTAATTTCAGATCAGCAGTCTGGTCTCCACCCTCTGAAGTACATTATATGTTCCTTACTGCCACTGAACAGATACTTTGGAGTACTGCACCTCAAATGAGCCACCAGAAAAGCAGGATAGTGTGAGTCATGCTTATTCTTCATTAATTTATGCTGATGCTGAAGGATCTTAGTGGGCAAGAGGAGATGTGTTGGAGAAAATCACAGGACACGGCAAGTTTCCCTAGTTCACCATCTGTACAGCGGAGCTCCTAGACAGGATTTGAGGTGTTTGTGTCCTTTAGATTTCCCCATGAAATTTCTCTTCACGAGCACAGCTGCACTCCTTATCAAGTCTGCCTTTTCAGCAGCTTATCAGATTCAACCCAGGTTACAGCTTCCCCCCCCACTCCCAGCAAATACCCCATATAGCAACAACTTTAGAACACTTCCTGTTGACTTGAGAATAAAAGCATTCTGGCTCGATAACCACTCAACCTGCTGCCGTGGAGCTCCATCCAAGCCATAATTGTTACTCGAGGAGCTGGGGCAGCCCTCCGGTAAACATTTAATTACTATTCACTGCACACGCAAAGCAGAGCTGGGCTCCTTTGGAGCAGCCCCAGCAGGCTTGATTTGAAGATTTCACCGTTCTTGAGGAGACCTGATTTGCATGACTTCAGACAGGACTCTCTGAAATGCCTGTCTAAGGCATTGCCTCCTTATAACTACCCCAGACATCAAGAGGTGGTCACTACCCACAGCCAGTGAAAGAGAAACAGCTTTGGCCAGACTCACATCAGCCACGGGGATGAGGGTGTCAGCAAGGTGACCGATTCGGTTCTTTCGGTACAGCCAGGACATCAGCAGCATCCCCAGAGCCACATCAATCAGCAGAGAGACAAAGATGTTGGCTTTTCTGCATGTGGGATAAAAAGAAATATCATTAGAGAAAAAGGAAAGGCAGAGTTTGATGTTTCAGTGGCAATTGGTGGCTTCACTTGCATAGAATCTTTAATGTCCCAGGGACACTGGGACAATTAGAGGCACAGTGCAGAGATCTTTTGACTTTCACTGGTGTGCTGCTGCTTCTGTGGCTCTCAAACAGAGAGCCACTGGGAGCCTGCAACACCACAAAACTTTCCTTAGCATGAGGAGAAAGAGTGGCACTGAAGCTACAAAAAGGAATGTTACACAAAGTGTGTGTGATATATATGTATATATGTATATACTCAGGAGGATTTACCAATACTAAGGGCACCAGCCCTTGGCATATCCATGTTGATATCAGATAGCTCTCTGAGAGGTTTAGTTAAATGACTAATCAACATAATAAATCGTGTTTCTGGGTAGACAAACGTTCCCAGAAGGGCTGCTGAACTGCCCACTCACTGCCTGAGTTTCTGAATGAAATTCCATGACGTGAGTTATTTGGGAAATCAGATTAAACAATCACGGTTACTTTTGGCCTTCAAATCTGCTAATCTATTTTAAGTGTTCCCTGGGAGTCTATTACTGCAGGATCAGAGAACCCCACAGAACAAGCCTCGCAGTGTAATGGCCACAGGGCATTCTGTGTCTGTCTCGGATCTCTGCCTCTCCCCGTTCCACTCGTTGTGCTGCCTCCTTGCTCCTTCTATTGCACCGACTTTGTTGCTGCTGTTGGAGTCTCTGCAAGAAAGATTCCCCCAAAGAGTGTGTGAAAGAAGAGAGCACTTAAAGCATTCTGCTCTTATGGAAAGTGCCGCTGAATACTGCTAGCTGGTTTTGGTTAAGAGCAGTGTATGTGGAAGCAATGAGCTTGTGGCAGTAGTGACGGCAAAGCGTTACACACACGGGTGCGGGACAAGCTTTCTGCGGGCAATAGCCTGGTTGCCTTTCCCAGGCTAGGGAAAAAGGCAGATATCAGGAAAAAGGCATCATTAATATAAACAAAGTGCAAAGATCTGCAGAGCAGCAGGGAGCAGAGCAGGGAAGGCAACACGCTGCGGTGCGGTGAGGAGCCCGTTGCGCTGCGTGGGGACAGGATCCACGGTTTGAGCTCCCCAGAGGAGTAAGGGCCAAGAGCAAAGACACGTGTGACTTCATGTGCGCTCTCCGTACCTCATCAGCTGGGTCTGGTTTTGAGCCTTCTTGTTGCTGCTGATGACCTGGAGGTGCTGGAGGCGGTGTCCCAGCTGCTCACAAGTGGAGAGTTTGCTCCATAGGAACGACAAAGGCCAAAGCTTCAGCACCCTGCAGAGATACCACGGGAACGGCCCCTTTCGCTTTCGCCATAGCCAGGGTACAGCCTCCACGGCCAACACTCAGCGTGAAGCCAAGGCTGTGCAGCCACGGACGGCATCAAAGTATTATCATTAAAGAATATCAGATGTTATCTACTCTCTTCAAGGTTAACAGAAACAAGGCCAGACCAAGACACCTCAAAGATAACCCAACCCGTCATTTCCATTCTGTAAAACCAAGCGTCTTGCTCTTCCAAGGAAGCCAGAAGGCAGCCCTGACTCCAGCCCGTGCCCTGGGATACATCACCGGGATTGCAACCTGCTCTGAGGCTCCAGGAGACTGGGCTCACGGCGGTGGCGTGTACAGCGCAACCACAACACGGTGGAACTGCTCCACGACCCCGTGTCACTGATCACAAATCTCTGTCTAGTGTGAGCGTGCTGTAACAACTCCTGCCCCCTTTTCCCTCTTTTACTTTCACTTTTCTTCCTTTTTTTTTTCTTTATTACTTCCAAATTCCTTTCTCAGTGTCTTCCTTGCTACCTTCTCTCCACTGCCCTGCCAAGGGTGACCAGCATTAGGCAGAGAACACCACATTGAGCATTTAATTAGGTTTCAAAGTTAACATCCACATTAGGCTTGCAGGGGAGGAAATATTCACACGGTTCTTTTTTTATGACTCAGAAGAAAAGTACTAAATGATGCTCAATTATTTTTGGGAGTTCCTTTTATCACCATGCAACCTATAAAGGAAGGAAGGATGGTGATTTGTGTAGTCTAAAGTGCCACCACTGGGTGCCTGCCGGGCAAAGAGTGCGCAGCAGTGAGACGGCGACACAAAGCACCACCTTAGTTGTGGGGAATAAATTCTGATGTGGACATAATTTGGACTACTTCTTTCCTGTACACAAAGGTGGTTTCACTGTTTCTCATTCAAGGTCTGGGAATCCACGCTCACTTTTAGTCACTTCCTTCACCTACTCTCTCTTGTGGTTTTGGCATCTTCCTTCAGTTTACATTCATTCCAAAGGCTAAAATTATTCCTGGTGTCCTGCTTTGCTTTCAACATTGTCCAGCTGTTCAAATCGTTAGTGAGCATGGGCTGGAGACGTCCCTGCAGCATGTCCGTGCCTTCCCCAGATTTCACCCGGAGGACGTCAGCCTGCGGGCCAGCAGCAGAGCACTGCCCGGGGTAACCAGCAGGATGGGCAGACCGGGGCTCCGGCTGCTGCTTAGACATTTTACACGAATCACAAGGGTATGGCTCGTTCAAAGTCCTCCTCAGTTCACTGTGTTTGTGGTCCCCTTTGATCCCACCACCCTCCTAAGCAACTTCAACCATCCTTCCTGCGGCTTAAAAAGCAGAGCGCTGAGACTCCCCCCTTCCCCCTCCCCATTCAAATTTCAGATACGTGGGGTTTGCAAGGCAGGCAGCGTGCTGTGAATCATTCCTCTTCAACCGAGTTACTCAGCGCTGCCTTACAGCCTCCCACCTTAGAGACAAACGCGTGCGCAGTTCTTCAGCTGACTTGTCAGGAGGGGACAGCTAAAGTGCTCTGTGCAGGGAAGGGACACGCAGTGGGCGACTGATCTCCAGGACCTGGGTGCTTGCAGATTCACCCAGGCACAAGTGCAGGTGGGTTTTCTCTTCCAATTATGTCCTAGCCCAGTGGCTACAAATTCTGGTGCAAGAGCAAAGAATCACACGAGAAACACAAAGGAGGTGGAAGAAGAAAGGCTGTACCTGGGCAGTCATATATAGATGACTGAAGGTGAAAAATTCCTGGTTAAACCATCTTCGTTCAAGCATAGAGCAAGGGTTCTGAGGCCCAGTGATAGACACTCACCGGGCTGATGATCTCCCCATCCTCTCCCAGCAACGTGTCTCTCACCAATCACTGCTGCACTGTAACTCCCCAAGCCAGAAGCTTGTGGGTCACCCACCGACTGGACACCCCGGGTCTCCCGCGCCAAACGAAAGGCCAAGAGGAACCCTCTTGCACAAGTGAGAATGATTTCCAAACCAGCATCAACCCCCAGAGCACCCCCAAACATCTGAACCCAATGGGTAAATGCATCTTGATTGAACAGCGTGGACCCACGAGAGACATCTGAGCTTGCCTCTGCTACAACTCGCTCTCTTTGTTTCCCACCTAACCTCAAGAAGACAACCCTTACATGCTTTCTTTGGAAAATAAATACATACACATGCTTATTTAAAAAAAAAACACAAACACACTGTAAAAAGCTCAATACAATATTTGCGAGATGTGCTATGGAAACTCCCATCTCCAAGAGTCCTGAGGAAGAAAGTCAAAAATATTCCCTGCGTGGTCTCCTACCCCTGTGCCCACTGACTGCGCTGCCATCAATGCTCCCACTTGTTTACCACATGGTATATGGAATGATTTTCAGAAGTGCGGTGGAAAACCAGCCAAATTAAAATGAAAAAGACAGCCCAGAACAGTGATGTCGTGTCATTTCATTATTTAAGCAGTAGGAGGTGTTTGGAGTATTTCCAAATATAAGGAATTTTAGTGATGAATTAACATAGCCTGCAAGAATAAACCTTGGTTTTCCAATGCAAGTTTTTCCAGAAGCAAGAGTGGGTTTTGCAGATACCGGATGAAAAGCGATCCTTCCAAATCAGGATCACAGGGAATTGTTAAAGCTCCATTAACCAGAACCCCTGGCTGTGTTTTTGCTCCTCGCTGGGAACTGCAGGAACAGTGGTCAGGGTGTTTGTAAAGGGACTTTACAGTCTCTCCGGAGAGAGAACTGCAGTGGCCACCCCTTAGCACAAGGTGGTGCTGAAGAAATGCCTTAATTTGCGATGTTTGGGTATTGAGAGCTTGGATGGATGGATGGATGGATGTCATCCCTCACCCTCGGACATCTCTAAGGCTGCTGCCCTGCTTTCCCAGTACAAATACACAACTCGGGCGTATCCAAAAAAGCCCCAGGCCCCCACAGCCTGAGGGGACATCACTGATCCCTTTCTTTAGCTTTTCAAAGCTGACTATCCCTTCACATCACAAAAACCTGGTGGCCAGGAGCAGCAAAAACCTGATAGATCCTATTTTATGGGATCGCGTTCTGCCTGCTGGTACGTACAGCTGGCTGCTGCGCCGGCTCAAAACCCCTGTACTGGGCTTAGGAAAAGCTGAAATGAGAAGAGCTGCTGCTATCTGGGCCCAACCTGCCAGAATCAGCTCCAGCATTCGAGTTGTGCTTTGACTGTGGCCTCCTAGAGACCTGTAAGGCTTGGGCTTAACCTGGCTCTGAGCCTGGTCTGAGACCTACCACCAGCCAAGGCAGGGAAGTCTGACCTTGAAACCAAGTGCTTGCACAGAAGAAGATAGTCCTGTTTGTTGGTAGTCACACACCGCCCAGGGACAACCAGAAAAAGGACCTTCAGAGTTGAATCCAAGTCTTCTACCTAAGCACAAAAAGTTCTGACTTTGTTACCATTAACGACCGTTAATGCATAGTCAGTGTCTACAGAGCAGTCCCAGGAACCAGTGGGCCCTGAGAGTATACAAAGTTTGGGTTTAACCCTAAATCTCTTCCAATAGAGTAGTCCAAAACCAGTCAGTTCTCCCTTTGTGTACCAAAATGCGTAACCCAACTGCTCAGGAAACCTTTGCATATGAGGAGTTTCACTGTCAGTTTTTAGGCCAGGATCATACAACTGGAAACCTGTTAAGAGACTCCATTCCCCAAACCCTTAGTCTGTACTTGAGAACATTTATCCATAAATACAGGAGTAGCTGTAATCCAAACCCCAGTGTCCCCTCGCAGCTTGGAACCTGAACTCCCCTCCTCTCCCTGGCACAATCTCTCCAGGCTGACCAGACGTGTTACTAAGATTCAGCCACAGAAGCTGCTCCTCTTCAAAGCTCAGAACTCCTCTTCAGCACTTGCCATGCATTAAATTGCACGCATGCAAATGGCATGAAGTTCAACCAAGCCAAGTGCAGGGTCCTGCACCTGGGACGTGGCAGTCCCAGGCACAAATCCAGGTTGGGTGGAGAATGGCTGGAGAGCAGCCCTGAGGAGAAGGACTTGGGGGTGTTGGTGG
>JAOTQQ010000071.1:18666418-18688548 GCA_026546715.1 Gallinago undulata
GGGTGCATTGAGCGAGGGGTGGGCGGGGGGGGGGGGCAGCCCTCTAGCCCTTTAAGAGAGGAACATCAACTTTGTAATCCGAGCGAATTCCTCTTTTCTGACTGGCGGGAGAAGTTACGGGTCCCTCCCTCCCTCCCTTCGCTTTATTAAATATAGTAGTAGCCTCAGCCCTTGCCTGGAAGCGGGCGCTGGTGGAGGAGCTTGCCCTGCCTGCAGCCCCAGCCCCCGTGGGACACCATGGGTGCCCGAGGTGGCATCGCCACGCTGCTGCTGATTCTTCTTCTCCTGGCCTGCCAGACACAGCCCCTCCACGCAGGACCCCCGGCCGGAGGTAAGCCCAGTCCCACCAGCTCACCCCGTGGGATGGAGTGGTGAGAAATCGGGGCGGGATGGGGATGGGGGGAAAATGTTCGGTTTCAGGAGCGTGGGGTGGACTAGGAGGGATGGGGACCCAGCGTGGAGCGGTCACGCGTGGATGAGGGCTGTCCCTCCCCGAGGTGTGGGGGTCCTGTCGCCAAGCCGGCAGGAGTGATGGGGGTGGAGGGACGGCAGCCTGTTTTTGGGGAGGGTGTTTGGGCCAGGGTGCCCAAACCGAGGGACAGGAGTGGGGTGGCTCACCCCACACGGTCCCCAGGCTGCAGCATTCCCCCGTCGGTGCCTGATGCTGGGTGGGATGGGGCTTGCTCCCCCTGTGCGGGCAGGAGCCGCGGGGCTTTGCCAAAGCCCTGTGCTGCAGAACGTCCCTCTGTCCCGGCAGGGAGAGCCAGCCCTCCCTGCCCATGTTTGGCCTTGCCACAGTAGCTGCCTGCGAGGGCAGCCCCTCTCACCCGAGGAGGAGCTGGGGCTTTGATGGTGGCAGTGGGAAGAAAGGAGCTGGGCAGCGTTTGTGTCTCCCCCCACACACACCCCGTTTCTGCTCTGTCTGTCTGTCTGTCCTGCACGCCCAGGGCTCACCTCTCCTGCTGGCATGGCCCCAGAGGGGTGCAGGATCACCCCTCAGGTGATGGGACCCCGGGGACCATGCAGGACTCAGGGTGTCCCCCCCCGAGGAGAAGCAGCCACTGTGCAGCAGGACTGGCCCCGGGGCAGCAAGGAGGGCAGGGGACACTGGCTGGTGCGCAGGGACAGAGGGACAGAAGGGTTACTGCAGGGCACGGGCTGGGTGGGGAGCAGAACTGGTGATTTATATCCAGTTTTCCCCAAGAAGTGGCCGGGTTTGGCCACACAGCTCTTGGCACGGCGCTGTGCCCGGCCTCAGCATCCCAACGGCCGGTCCCACCCTGCTCCTGCCTTCTCCCCTGCTCCCTCTCCCCTGCCTCCTGCTCCCTCTCCCCTGCTCCAGGATGCAATGGTCCAAGCCTCGGCAGGCTCTGCGGGGTCTGGACATGGGTCTCACCCTGCTCAGGACAGGTCTGTGCCTTAACCCGACCCTCCAAGCTGCCCTCAGGGTCAGTGAGCACCGACCACCTCCACTGGGTCAGTGGCACCCACAGCTTCAGAAGGGGAAGGGATTTAAAAAACTTTTTTTTCCCCCCCCAAAAAAATATTGTAACATCTCACTGAGCAGTTTCTCTTCCCCAACCCTCCCCCTGGGTGCTGGGGCTCCAACCAGCGGTGGGGCAGGAGCTTGCTTTGTCCAAGGGCTTTGCAAAGGAATTATTGACCACCTCTGGCCTTTTGCTCCCCAAACATCTTCTGCATCTGAGCCTGTGTCGGTGTGAGGAGGAGGAGGAGGAGGAAGACAGTCCCAGGGCCCAGCCCTGTGGCCATCAGCACCTACAAGATCCCTTGTTGTCCCCATTCCCTCCCCAGGGAGCAGGTGGCCTCCAGGGATGCGCCTCCTCTTCTTCCCTCCCGCTGTGTTCCTTCTATTTTTTCCATTCACCAAAATATGACGATGCCTGGCAAGCCCAGTGGAAAAAAAAAAAAAAAAATCCCTTTTGTTAATGAACAACGTGGTCTTCTTCCTTCCAGCCCTGACCTTTCCATCCCGGGCAGGGATTTCACCATGTGGAGCCATTGCCCGCTCGGGTGGCCAGTATGGCTCCTGGGGCTGCCCTGGCACTCCCGAGCTCTTTCATGGTGAACGGGCTGGAGCAACCCCTAAAACCAGCATATGGCTTCCACTGGGACCTACTAGCCCCCCCCAAGCCCCCCCCCCCCTCCTAGATAACACCACCCACAGCCAGGGCACAGCTCCAGGGATCAATGGGCATCCCCCTGGCACAGACCCACAGGGCTGGGAAAGGAAAGGGGGTTTTTACACCCCGTTTCCTGATGCTGGGGAATATTTCTGGTCCCGGTGGAAGCAGGTGTGCCAACAGTGACCCCAGGTCTGGACACTGGCCTCCTGGGAAGCCCCCATTCCCTGGGGAACATCCCTGCTGAGACCACCAGCATTGGTGCCAGGCGTTCCCACGGGCTGCCTGCCCTGGGACATCCCTCCCTGTCTTGTCACTAGAGTCACACCAGCCACCTATGAGCATCCTGGGCACTGGGCTGGGTGACAGGCTCGTTTTTAGGGACAAAGCCCATGTTTTGTGTTTCTTCCAAGCCCAGGTTCAGGGGCCTGGGCGTTCTGCCCGGCCCGAAATGGAAAGAGTCACCGTGCACATGAAAAAAACACAAGATTATATCAAAAAGAAAAAAACACTCATAAAACTTGTCCTCTTGACATCGGAGTGTGAAGCTTCAGTAAACTGTTTTTAGCCAGCCCGGCGCTCATCCGGTTCCCAGTGAGGTCACCCACGGGCTGAGCTCCCCCTTCCCCAAAAAAACCCTCTCCCTGGGGGGTTGTGATGAGGAGGGATGCAGGGGGGAAGAAGGAATGGGATGCAGAGAGTCCCTCTGGGCAATGTTCACCCCCAGCTTCCAGTAATGGGGGGAGAGGAGGGGGGCAAATATGTGACCCTCAAGTCTGGGGGTCCCAGGGGGGTGAGGGTGACCCATGTAGGGTACCTGCACCCATGGGTGTCTGCCCCATCCGGGACCCCTCCCACCTTTATCCAGGGTTATGGGCTCCAGAGAGCAGCCTCAGCTATTCCTCTCCTCCGCTTTTGGAAATCCCTCCGATTTATTCAAAGTTTCTTTTTTGTGAACGCGCCACATGTTTTGAGGTCAGAGCTCCAAGCAGCTGGAAAAGTTTCCAGCTGATGGGAAAGAACAGGAAAGAAGGGCTGAAAAAGGGGGGAAGAGACGCAAACTGGTACCGTGGGAATCGGCGAGGAATATTCTCGTCTCGCTCTTATATTTAGCAACAGGGGGGCTGCGGGCAAATACATAAGGAGCACATTCCTGCGGGATCCTAGGACAGGGTTAAGCTCACCCGGAGGAGCTCACGTCAGGTTGAAGGCTGGACAGTAACAGGGCCTGGGAGGCGGCAGGCTAGCGCTGTCTGTGTGCCTAAATAAAGCTCAAAGCACAGACTGTTCGCAACAGGCGTTGGCTCAGCCCGGCCTCGGCTCCCAGGGGCCCTTCCCTCGGCCCTTTCCAGGTGCCTGGAGGAGCCGGGATCCGGCTCCTCTCCTTTTTGGGAAACCAGCTTCCCCCAGGCGTTAGCATCACCCCCAGCCGTCAAGCTGGGAAAATCCTGGAAACTCCCCGGCTTGGATTTGTGCCCTTCCCAGGGCTTGCCTGGGCATCCCAGGTGCCCCAAGTCACCCCAGCGGGTACAGAGCAGGTCTGAGACCGGCCCCTTCACGACCCAGCATCTCCAAACCTCCTGGAGACACAGAGTGAGGAGGATGCCCATCGAGTCCCCCCTCATTCCCAAACCAGCACGCCATCGTGCCCGGCGCCTGGCGCCACGTTACCACGCTGCACGTGGATGGGATGCCCCGTAGAGGGTTTTTACAGGGTAAAAGTAACAGAAAAAGGGAGATGAAGAGAATTGTGTTATGATCTTTCTCCCTGAGCTGCTGGGGAAGGTGTAGACGTGCCGGCGCGATGCTCGTTTTACTCGTGAAGTTTGCAAACTGGCTTTTTAGTAATGGGGCACGACCGGAGAACCCGCTTTGCCCAGCTGCAAAGAGGAGAGAATCACACAATCATTCAGGTTAGAAAAGATCCCTGCGATCGTTGAGTCCAGCCAAAGTTCTCTACAAAGTTCTCCCCTACACGATATCGGCGATGCCGGGGGCTGTGAGGGGCAGAGAGAAGTGTCTCCATGGACAGGGAGGGCTGTTTGCGGCGTGGAAGGGGGAAGAGAGGGTATTTTTTTTGCTCATCCGGGGGTGGCATGCTAAATTGTCTGTCTTTCAGTTTTAAATGAATTTTTTTATTCCACTTTCTAGAGGCTAAACCTCTCCTCTCCTCTCCTCTCCTCTCCTCTCCTCTCCTCTCCTCTCCTCTCTTCCCGACCCTGGGATGGGGAGGACGCAGCTTTCCCACCCGGTTTGTCACTCGTGAGCTGTTGCTCATCCCCAGGACAGACCAAACAAGGCTTCTGAGCATCCTCCCACCAGCCAGCAGCGAGGTGGGGTGAAAGACGTTTGTGCCCCGTGCCCTGGATCCAAGAGGGCGATAAATTCCCATTTTCCATCCTTCCTCCTGGGGTGTGTCGCCTGCGCCAGTTGAGCATCGCTCCATGTAATACCCCTTGGGGATTGGGGGGGGTGGGGGGGTGGGGAGGGCCACCCTGTGCCCAGCGGCTGCTCTTGGCTGCCTGACAGCCGGACAGACAGCCAGTAGCAGACAGAAAGCATCCCGGGGAACGCTGCTAAAAATTGATGGGAGTGGAGAACGTCATGGCACGGTCCCATCGTGTGCCTCCACGCCAAGGAGAGAGAAAAGTAACATTCATCCGTCACCGTGACTCACTGGCTGTGTCAGGGAGACTTTGTGGGCTGTGAGTCAGCTTTAGGATGGCCCCCGTGGATCCCTGATGCTTCTTTTGCCCAAATCTTGGCTTTCTGCTGGTTGTTTTTCCTCCCTGCTGCAGGCGGGCGAGGGGAAGGTGGGAGAAGGGGGCGGGGGCCGGGGAGCAGAGCCCCTGGTTGCCTGTGGTGTGTTAATGGATGCTCCCCATCGGTTTTCGTGCCATAACCCCCCCAGTGCTCCCCAGCACACAAGCAGGAATCACAGGGGAGGGGGTCAGGAGGAATTTCCCCTTCCCTTTCCCAGCCTCCGTCGGGGCTTCAGCCGGGCTTCAAGGTTTTCTGCATCCCATCCCGCAGAAATTTCTGGGCCCACCGGGGTCATTTCCTCTGGGAGCCGGGGGAGGAGAGAGGGAAGCTTTGGCCCGAGGTGGATGTGGCTGAGAAAAGCCTCCTGTCCTGCCCCGCAGCCCTGGGAGGGGATGTGAGCGCCCGCTTCCACACCCCCACAGCCCCCCGCGGCCAGCTATAGGTTCCCCCCGTGCCAGAAATAGAGCAGGCAGTTATTTTCTCTATAAACATCACCCTGCAGCTTGTTTCTCATAGATGGAAAAGCTGGGGGGGGAGAATAACAGGAATGGGGAGGGGGACTTCTGAAAGCATGGGGAGAGAAAAGGAAGAGAAGAGAAGAGAAGAGAAGAGAAGAGAAGAGAAGAGAAGAGAAGAGAAGAGAAGAGAAGAGAAGAGAAGAGAAGGTTTAGGCTCTAGAAAGCAGAATAAAAAAATTCATTTTCTTTGCAGTTAAAACTAAAAGACAGACAATTCAGCATGTCACCCCCGGATGAGCAAAAAAATAGCCTCTCTTCCCCCTTCCACACCACAAACAGCCTCCCTGTCCATGGAAACACCTTTCTCTGCCCCTCACAGCCCCCGGCATCACCGAAATGGTGTAGGGGAGAACTTTGTAGAGTAGGGTTGGTGGTTGGACTCGATGATGCCCAGGTTCTTTTCCAACCTGAACGGTTCTATGACTCTGTGACAGCCCATCCTGGCCGTGGCCCTTGTAGCCCCACGGGGGACGGGATGCTGTGGGTGTAGTGGGTGCTGCCCTGCCAGCAGGGCTATGGCCAGGTCACCCTGAGCTGCACATTTCAAAAAGTCCTTCCCTGCCCCTGGATGCCGAAATTAAAGCTGGCGGGTAGCCCCCGCAGAGCTTCAGCATCTCCCTCCCCGTGCCGGGCTGCGTGCTCTTCCCATGCCTGTCCTTTTTCCCCCTTCGTCCTGACTTTGGCTGATATTTCCCGACCCCCCCCCGCCCCCCATCTTGGCACTTCAAGAGCCGTTTGAGACAAATGGGGCTGGGACAGATCCGAGCTGGGGCGGCTGGAGACGGGCCCCCCTCCAGCGGCGGCCGCACTGTTTTGTTGAGGATCTCTCCAGTAACGTCCAGCCGTTCCAGGGTTGCCTGGGAGCATCCCCCTGGCCAAGCTCTGCTTCTCCCGGGAAGGCTGAGGGCTGGGGGACAGGGATCAGCTCTGTCGGGTGGGCAGGGATGGGATTTGGGGATCTGCAGGTGGGATGTGCACCCCGGGTGCCCCGCTCCCCCGTAACCCAGCCTCCAACCCAGGCTTCCCCCAGGGTCCCCTGGCTCCTCCAGCACTGGGATGGCTGGGGTTGTCCCTTCACAGGCCACCCTGTGGCCTCCTGCAAGCCCTTCCTTCCCTTCCCGGGTGGGAAGCAGCCGGCACGGAGCTGGGGCAGGGAAAAGTGTGGGAGCGGAGGCCGGGATGTGCAGGGTGGAGCTGGAAAAGCTGCCAGCCAGCCAGAGAGGGGGAGACGGCTTGGGAGAGAGAAAAAAGAAAGAAAGAAAAAAGAAAGAAAAAAAAAAAAAAAAGGAAGGAGAGGAGGGGGGAAAAAAATAGAACAAAACCCGACTTGGGATGGTTTGGAAACCACGTCCTCTGGGGCTGATACAATATTTCCAGGCCAACTTCTCCTGGCAGCGGGAGCCAGAGTGAGCCTGAGTCACGCTGCAGGGGACGGCACAAAAGCTCCATTGAGCCTCCCGCTTCCCCAAATCCTCCCACTTTCTCTCCCCCCCCCCCCAGCACCCCCCACCCCCTCCCCGCTTCGTTTCCCAGGGCAAAAACTCCAACCACCGCTCCCAGCACGGGCTTGTTCCCTTCAGGTCCCTCCGGAGCCGTCGAGCCACGTGTCATTAAAAGCTCTCCATCCCTGCTCCTGGGATGTCACCCACCCACCCCCCCCCAGCAATTCCTGAGAGCACCCTGACTTTTGCCCATGTGTGGCCGGGGCCGTGGGGGTACCAGCTCTCCGCTCCCCTCCCCAGTTCTGCATCTGGCCGAGCAGGGGAGCGCAGGAAATACCATCAGCTTTAGGGCTGCTTGAATCATCGTAAAATCACGCTGGATAAGCGAGGGCTGGAGCTCCAGAGCTCCAAGCCAAGCCTTCTGGACCCCGTTTTATGGCCTCCAGCTATAGCAGCTCCTCCGTGCTCTCTCCGTAAGGATGAAAGTCGGGGGGGAGGACAGGCAGGAGCAGGCAGACGTGTTGGGCAGGGGGTCGAGGGCTGGCAGGACACGGAGTGATACAGCAAGCCTCCCTCCCCAGCAGCCCAGAATTAGCAAGGGCCATGTTTTTTCCCTGACCCCGAAGTCCGTGGGTTGCAAAAAGACATTTTTTTTTGGTGTTTTTCTTTTTTTTTTCTTTTTTTTTTGTTTCCCTTCCCTCAAAGCTGTCAGGCAGGAGCCGGGGGAGAGCATCTGGCAGGGGAACGGAGAGAGGAAACTGGATTTATAAACACAGGCGGAGGGTTTCCAAGCGGCGCAGCGCAGCCAGGGGTAGGGGTGGACGGTCTGGTTTGGGAGGCAGGGGCCAGCGGGACGGGACAAGGAGGAAGGAAGAGCACCCTGGCCCAGAAACAAGGGTGATGGCCGCTTCTGGCCAGCGCTGGGCCGCCGGTGCCCCCGAGGAGGAGGGTGACGGGCTGTGGCTCTTTGCTGGTGGTTTCCCAGGGGCGCTGCTTTCCAGCAATCTCCGCTGGCCAGAACTCCTGGAAAGCATCAGCTCCGGCCCCCGGGAGCCCCCGCTGCCAGGGAGGACCAGGTGGAGGGTGGGAGGCGAGAGCCCCCCTCTCCTGCCCACGGCTGGGGTTTGAAAAGCACGCACGGCCCCGGCTTGGGAGCTCCAGTCACCGCCTGGGGTCACGGGGGATAAAAGCTGGAAGAGGGGATAAAGAGAAGAAGCCCCCCTCCTCCTCCTCCTCCTCCTCCTCCTCCCGGGAGCTGTCACAGCAAGGGATGGATCCCCGCCGATGACACCCCCCCACCCTGTACATCCCAGGGCTGGACCCCAGGAGCACAAACAGCCTTTTCCCAGGGTAGGGGCCGCTTGCTGGGCTGGTTCTGCCCTGTCCCAAATGCCTGAGCCCATCCTGGAGGGTTCTGCCAGCACAGTGGGGACCAGGGGACGTTCCAAAGTCCCTCAGCGGGCTCAGGTGCCATGGCTGCATCCCAGGATGGGTTCACGAGTGACCCCTTTCCATCGCACCGGGATTTCCTCGCCGCAGAGACCCAGACGGGTGCTCATCCCTCCTCCCAGGCACAGGTCTCCCTCTGAGCATCCCTGAAGGCAGCAGCCCCCCCCCTACCCCCCTTCTCCCCCCCCCCCCCCGGCACCCCCCTCCTCCCAGCGGCTGTGTTTGCCTTAGCCCTGCCCCGCAAGCTGCTCATTTCCTTCCCCGGCCATAAATAAAACCGCGCCGTAAAACGAAGGGAATGTGTAACATAATGAAGCCCTTTCTCAGAAAACATCCCTTCCTCTCCCCCCCTCCCCAGCCCCTGCACGGGGAGGGGGCTACAGCCCAGCCCTAACACCAGTCGGGGTGCAGGGGGCTGGGTGTCCCGCTGGGAATCATCACAGAGCCTGGCTGGGAATTAGGGAGGATGAAACCCCCCCCGGACCATCCGGCTGCTCCTGCCCATCCTGCCTGTGTTAGGAGCTAGGATGGGACCTCAGGGGCACACTGTCGGGGGGCGGGGGGGGACCAGGAGGGGTTCGAGCTGCTGAGAAACGTCCCCGGGGGCTGGGTGGCTGTCCCTGAGCCCCTCCGGTGTTTGCATCCCCCCCCCCCCGCCCCGTCTCCCCCCCATCCCCTCCCTGGTGTTTGCACAGTGGGTGGGTGCAAGCCCAGCAGGGCTGGCAATGGGCACTACCTTATAAAGTCATTAAAATATAAAGAAAAACAACCCCCAAACTACTCCTAGGGCCTCGAAACAAGCTCCTGACGCCGCGGAAGAGGAATGCACCCAGCTGGCCATGGGGGCACCCTGGCAGAACCCCCGTGCCGGTGATGGGGGGGGGGGCTCAGCAGCAGCGGGTACCCCCACCCCACCCTACCCCCCGGCACAGGGGCCACTTGTTGGCATCATCTGGCGGGCAGGAAGGAGGGCTGGGTCCCACTGGCCACCGCACAAGCCCAGGGCTGTTTGGGCAACAAGGAGCCTTCACTCCCCGGCTGTTTTTCCACCCGGTGTGGCCGGGGTGGGATGCGGCTGCAAAGACAGAGAGCCTTTCAAGGAGGGGGGTGGGGGGGGTGGTGGTTCATGTATGCTCACGGGGCTCTCCTGGCACCCGTTCTGGTAATTAAAGAGCTGCTTTAATGAATTCCAGTCCCCTCCCTGCAAACACACATCGTGGGCCACCAGCCTTGGCCCCCAGCTGGCCCCCACCGCAGCCTGAATGAAGCCTTGTTGAGCAGCCAGCCCCTTCCCCGTGCTGTGTGTGTGTGTGTCCCCTAGCCCCCCCCCCCCCCCGCTCAGCTCCAGCGTCCCCCTCTGGGCAGAGCAACGGGGGTCCCTGCAGCCCCTCGGGGACTCAGTTGCACCCCCTCCATCCACCGATGCACCTCCTGGTGCCCACCCCAAAAACCCATCCGTCCATCCCACGGAGGGGGGCTGGGGCTGCCCCAAATCTGCGGCCACCAGCTGGTGTTGCCCCCTGTGCACCCAGGAGACATCTCCCCTGCTCCGAAATTCCAGCACCCGGGTGGCTCTGGGGACCCTCCTGCCAGCCCTCTGCCTCCCCTGACCCGGGAGCTGGCTCCTCCGTCCTCCTACGTGCCAGGGAGGAGGTGGGAGAAGTTTGTGTGCCGAGATGTTAACAGAGGCAGGAGAGCCCAAACTGGCCGTGCCGAGCCCCAAAGGTCCCCACGGGACCCCCCTCTCTTCCCCCCTCCCAGCAGGGAGACCCCCACGTCGAGGGGGATTCCTTCCCCACCCAGCGCCGTGCTCTGCTCCCCACGCCGCCGGAGCCATTCAGGGGGGGCAAAAACTCCCTGAACACCAGAAAACAGAGGCCAAACCCCCCGTGTTTTCAACTGGAAGAGCAGGGGGAGAGGGACAGGGCATCCCGGAGCCGGCGTGTGGCCGGTGGCTACGGTGGCTACTGGGATGGGAGCCAGGGAAACTCCAGCTCGTTCACCCCAGGAGGAGCTGAACACTCCCGAGTCCTCGCTCCCAGCCCCTCGCTCGCAGCTTTTGGCTCATCCCCTTGTTTTTTTCAAAGCAAAAAAGGAAAAAAATATATATTAAAAAAAAAATAAAAATACAAACCCCAAAACCCCAAACGACGCTGCAGCCTATAATCTGCTGGCTGCTGGCCGGCGGCTTGGAAACTGTGACGGAGGCCCCTCTCGCCTCGTCAACGCCTTTCCATCCCGCTTCCCGCGGGACACAGTGAGCTGGGAATGTCGATTATTTTTAGCTGAGGTGAGAGGGACGGCCGGGGTGCCCATCCCGACCCACCTCCAGGACATGGAGATCAGGCGGACAGACTTTTCTCAGGGACAGGACAAGAGGGAACGGGCACAAACTTGAACAGAAGTTCTACCTAAACACGAGGAGGAACTTCTTCACTTTGAGGGTGGCAGAGCTCTAGAGGAGGCTGCCCAGGGAGGTGGTGGAGTCTCCTTCTCTGGAGACATTCCAAACCCACCTGGACAAGTGCAACCTGCTCTGGGTGGACCTGCTTTGGCAGTAGGGTTGGACTAGATGATCTCCAGAGGTCCCTTCCAACCCCATAGCATTCTGTCATTCTGGGAGACCTGCTGCTCCCCATGAATGGGGAGCATCCCCCTCCAGTGACGTGGCTCAGCTCGTGGCACGATATGACCTTGGCGTGGTCACAGCACCCTTAGATCCCCTGGGAAAGGTGCTTTTGGGTGACGGGAGAGCATCCGCATGGGGTGATCCCGGGATGGTGGGCTGCAGCCAGCCCATGGACACGCCTGGGTACCCAGAGGGGGTCTCTGCTTGCTCCGTGCATTCCCAAATGGGACCTGCCCGTCCCAGCGATGCATTTTGATGGTGCACCTTGCCCCATGGAGGCTTCTCCAGGGCAAATTGTATCCCCCCTCAAAAAAAAACCAAACTAACCAACCACAAAATCCAAGAAGCCATATTTTCGGCATCTTTTGCAACATGGCGGGCGAGGAAGAAGGGAGAAGGAGGTGAAACGCTGCGAGTCCCTTGTGAAAGAGACATGTCCCAGGTCGGTGTTCCCATCATGGCCGGGCTGCAGCGCTGAGGAAGAGAGGGGGCCCTGAAATAAAGCAGGAATTTGGGAAGACAAACAGCAGTAACTCACACCACACTGCCGCCGGAGAAAAATCCCAGGGCCTCCCGGAGCCGGGCAAGGGTCCCTCCTCCCTCTCCCAGCAAACAGCTCCGCTCCTCCCGGGGGGCATCCACGCTTTTTTGGTAACTTTTTATTAGTAGTATTTTATGAGAGAAAAGAGAAGAAAAGCACCTCTGGCAGCTTCGGGAGAACAGAGGCGGGACAAAATGTTCCGGCTGCCCCTTGTCACGCTGGAAAACAAGCTGGCTCTGCTGGACCGGCTCTGCCAGCCCCAAAACGTGATGCCCAGCACCCATGGGAGATGCTGCCCGGCCCCCGGGCTGCCCGAGGAGCTGCTGGTGGGTTGGTCCCCAACAAAGCTCTCCCTCCTCGTGACGGCAGCCTCTTGGTGCCCATCCGAAGAGCACGTTTTTTGGCATCAGGGGAAGCCACAAAAGCAAGATCCTGGTGGGAGCTGGAGCACAGAGAGCGCGCGCACATGGGGAGGACCTCGATGGGAGCCAGCACATAACGTGCATGAGATGTCTCCATGGACCACAGCCTATTGCATGCATGTGTGGGCGCCTCGCCGGGGCCCCAGCGTGGCTGCCTGGGTCTGGACCAGAAGGGAGAGGAAAATTCCCTTTTCCCATCCATCTGCTGGGTCCTTCCCGCTCGCCCAACGCCGGGACAACCTGGTGCCCAGAGCCCCAGGCAGGGCACCCACCAAGGCCACCAAAGCACGCCGGGGCTGGCTGGTTTCGCAAGGACCACTGGAAGGAGGGAGCAGGTCAGGAGAGGACAGAGACCTCCGCGGCCCCATAGCGAAGAATAGCAAAGCTCCTCTGAGTCACTTGTCCGAAGAGGACAAGGAAGCCAAAGTGCCCCATGCCAAGGGCAGGCACGGGGGCCAGGAAATGAGCCGGCTTGAGTAAGGCTGGGCTGAGCAAAGGGCTCGCTGTTAAAGCACGAGCTAGATATTTCCATGGTGCCATCACTTCCCTGCCTGGAACGGGTGGGGTGACGGTCCTCGCAACACCCACGTTATTCTCCCAGAGCCCAGGAGGAAGATGAGGGGCTTTCTTTGCTGCCAGCAATGGGAAATTATTTTTTATTATTTTTTGTGGTGTTTTCCCTTGTTGCACCACACCATGAGCCTGCTGGAGCAGTGAGGAACCTGCCCCATTCCTGCCCTGGCCAGCCCCACAGAAATTTGGGCAATAGGGGAAGAAAGCAGCTGTAAGAGCTGGGTGTTTAGAATCATAGAATGGCTTGGGTTGGAAGGGACATTAAAGATCATCCAGGCCCACTCCCATGGGCAGGGACACCTCCCACCAGACCAGGTTGCTCCAAGCCTCCTCCAACGTGGCCTTGAACCCCTCCAGGGATGGGGCAGCCACAGCTTCTCTGGGCAACCTGGGCCAGGCTCTCACCACCCTCACAGCAAAGAATTTAATCCCAATATCTAATCTAAATCTCCCCTCTTTCAGTTTTAAACTGTTCTCCCTCATCCTATCACTCCCCTCCCTACCAAGTGTCCCTCTCCATCTCTCCTGTAGGACCTTTAAGTACTGGCAGATTAAGTACTGGCATTATAAGGTCTCTCTGGAGCCTTCTCTTCTCCAGGCTGAACAACCCCAACTCTCTTAGCCTGTCCTCACAGGAGAAGGACTCCAGCCCTTGGAGCACCTTTGTGGCCTTCTCTGGACCCACTTCAACAGGTCCATGTTCCTCCTGTGCTGAGGACTCCAGAGGTCAATACTCTAGATGGGGTCTCACTAGAATGGAGTAGATGGGACTGGTTAATACCCAGACCTCACCATACACGGGGGCTGGGTTTCATCCCAGCACCCAACCTCCATCCCTGCCTCCTCCAAAAGGGGAGCAGGGGTTGGGCTGGGAACCCTGGGAGAAGCCCAAGCTTCATCCTCATCACCCCACGGCCCCTCAAAGTGGCTCGTGGGACCCCAAACCCAAGCGTGGGTCCGACCATGACGAGTGCCCTGGTGAAGCCTTGCAGGCAAGCTCCGCAGGGATGGACTCCAGCACAGCAGGCGTTGCAGCCTGTGACTACAAATGGATTGAAAATTCCGTGTGTTCCCCCCTTCTTCCCCCCTCCGGCCTCAACACATCCTCGCCAAACATTTACAACTCACAGGTCTTCCCAGTGTTTACACTTCGCTCTGCAAGCGCCGGGTTAATGAAGATGCTCTGGAGCTTAACTGGGATGAGTGGTTCCAGACACACGTGTGTAACATGCGTGCAGCACACACACCCCCAAAAAAAACCCAAAAAAACAAACAAAAAAAAGAAGTACAAGAGTTCTAAAATTAAGCCTTGCCACTCCCTGTGCTTTTTATTCTGCCCTCTCCCCGCCTGTGCCCTGTGACACAGTCTGTCATTTCGTGACCACATGCCATTGCGCTGAGTCCCGGCGAGGACGATGTACGTGCTGGGGGCTGGACACCTTCCAGCTGCAGCTTCGGGTGCCCAGCTTATCCGAGGCTTCCAGCCGGCCCCGTACCCACGTCTAGATGGCAGGCACGGGCACCGAGTCCTCCAGCACCGCCCTGGAGGGGGCTGCTCCATCCGTCACACACCAGGGATGGTACAGGAGAGGGGTTGGAAAGGGGTGGAGAAGAGGGAGAGGAGTGGAGCACGGTGTGGGCTGAGCTGGTGGCATCCCCAGGGCTCCCAGGCAGCCTTCAGTGGCAACTGGCACCAGCCAAGGCACGGCACTGGATGGGATGGGGTTCTTCCCAAGGGAGGGGGCTGTGGCAGAAGTGGGAGAGGGTCTCCTTAGGGTAGTGCCTCCCGGCGCTGGTCGAGGAAAGAGGTTCCTCAAAACGCTGCAGGGGCAAAGAGAAGGACCACCCCTTCCTCACCACCCAGCCCCTAGGAACCCCTTTCCCTGGGAAAAAAAAAAAAAATAATAAATCAGGCTCGGCTGAGTTTTTTTCCAAGCTGCTGGGCTCCCTGTCACAGGGCAAACGGGGAAGGACCGATGGATGGGCTTGGGGGACTTCAGATTCACAGCCCCCACGCAGACAGGGCTCATGGCGGGGGGGGGGGAAAGGGGGTGTCTTTCCCTGCCTGACCCTCTCCCTTTTCTCTCCAGCCTCTTTCTTCGGGGATGGCTACGTGGAGATGCCGCTGGCCGACGCTTCCCGCACGGTGCGGCTCCGCCTGCGGCTGTACACCAGCCAGGGCAACGGGCTGCTCTTCCTGGCCGCCAGCCAGCCCGACCACCTCCTGCTCCAGCTGCGAGCCGGCACCCTGCAGGTCAGCGACCTCCCGCAGGGATGGGGTCCAAGGGTCAGGGGAGGACCTTCCAAGGATGGAAGGGGCAGAACCTGCCCAGATCCCTGCCAGCGGAGGTTAAGGCTTGAAGGGGAGGTTGGACGTAGTCTTGGGAGAAACAGGAGAACCTTGGGAGAACCTCCTCTCCCACCGGCCAGGGAGCATCGTGGTGACACCCACCAGACACCGACACCTCACGTGCCCTGCACGGTCAGACACGGTGCAGAGAACCCCACCAGCACGAGGGGTTAGTGAGGAGAAGGGGTGAGCTGAGAGCATCCAGAGGAAGGAGAGGTCTCCCCCTTCCCAGCCAAGCCCAGCCAGGGCGTGGGAAGGGATGAGGAGGGAAGAATAAAATTCCCTTTCTTGTGGTTGTGGTGTTGGCACCCACCATGAAGGAAAAGAGCAGGGAGCATCCGAGACGCACATCCTGCCTCTCCTGCAGCCCGGGCTGGGCCACCAACCACATCTGAAGGAAAACAGGAGAGCAAGCGAGCAGCTGGCCAGAGATCTCCTTCCTGCAGACCCCGTGTCTCAGGTCCATCGGCTCACCCTCTACTTAGGCGGGCTCCAGGCTGCTGGCTGTGGGGAGCGAAGCCTGCTATTTCCCCTGCCAGCTCCCAGGGATGGAGGATGGTGGGCAGGATGGAGCAGGGAAAGAGGAACCAACATCTGGCAGGGCTCCTCCACGGGGGGAGAGGGAAAGCCCAGCGGCAGGGCAGCAGGACTAGGAGATGGAGGACCCCAGAGAAACCGCCCTGAGACCGGGGCTATGCTGAGAAAGAGTGAAAAAGGAGAGAAATTCAGAGAGCGGGATGGAGAAGGCATGCCCACGGGGGGATCCTGCTGGGGAGGGAGGAACGTGCACAGAGGAGGGAGAGGGCAGGACAGACAGTGGTGAACAGAGGGACCAAAGCACTTGTGAAGCCCCCAGGAACAGCCCACGCTTCAGTAGGTATTTCTGGGAGGTGGAGAGGTGTCTCCTTTGCTGCAGATAACACCTTGAGCTGAGCGCTTTCCGTGTCCTTCCCCGCAGGCCAGGCTGCAGCTGGGCTCAGAGGAGGTGACGCTGCAGTCCCCAGCAGAGCTGCAGCTCAATAACCTGGCGGTGCATGATGTGGAGCTGCTGGTGGAAGATGGCAAGATGACGCTGACCATCGATAACCTCTTCAACAGCTCCGCGGACATCGCAGGACCCGTACGGGAGCTGGACATCCAGTACGGCCTCTATGCTGGTGGGACAGGCAGCCTTGACCTGCCATACCTCGCCGAGGCCAGCTCACCTTTCAGAGGTTGCCTCCACCTAGTGACGTTCAATGGCCTGGATGTCCTCTCGCCACTGTCCTCTGATGGCAGCTCCAAGATCTTCCACCGGGTCCAGGAAGGGTGCAGCACACAATTCTCTGCGGAGCCCGAGGACCCCTTCGGGTTCCCAGGGCCACACTCCTACATTGCCTTTCCCACGTGGCATGCGAGGGAGGAAGCGACCATCGAATTCGTGATAACAACAAGCATCACCCAGGCACCCCTCATCTACCATGCAGGGCTGGAGAATGACTTCTTCTACCTGGAGATCTCCAACGGGCGCCTGAGAGGGTTTGTTGAGAAGGGGAACGGCATCATCGTCCTGCACAACAACGTCTTCATCAGCGATGAGCAGCAGCACTATGTCAAAGTCTACACGGACATCCACAAGTTTGAGATCCTGATTGATTACTATGCTTCATCCACATCAAACCGGGGCATCAACAACTACCTGGACCTTCAGGGAAACCTCTTCATTGGAGGTATGAATGAAAAAGCTTTGCAAAGGCTGAGGGAGCACCATCTTTCTTTCACCTCAGTGTGGACCATGACCAACAGCTCGTTTGTTGGCTGCTTGGAGGACCTGCGGATAAACCTGCAGAGGAAGAGCCTGCAAGATGCTGTGATCACAAAGGACATCACACCAGGCTGCGGAAAGCAGGATCACTACTGGGACTATGACGAGGTGTACGAGCAGGATGAGGCACCCACCTCACCACCTCCAGATATCTGGTCGGGAGCACCGGGCCTGGTGGTAGAACCATGCCGGCCAGACAACAGCTTCCCACCTGCCTTCGCCAACATCAGCAAGCTGCTGCACATCAGCCCCCTCATTGTCTCTGAAGGAGGCATGACCTACCTGGAGTGGAAACACGCCCAGCCAACGGTAGACTTGAGCCTTGCAAACATCCGTCATTCCCAAATCCTCTTTAGCATCACCAACGACCCCAGGCACGGCCAGCTGGAGCTGGACATTCCCGGGTCCAGGAGCAGAAGGAAGTTCACCTTGTTGGATATTGTAAATAGGAAAGTCAGATACGTCCACGATGGCTCCGAAGGGCCTATGGACCAGCTGATGCTAGAGGTGACAGTGACTGCTCAGCAAGGGGTGCCAGAGTGCTTGCGGCAGGGGCAGATGTACCTGCTGCCCATCATGATCAACCCCATCAACGATCCCCCACAGGTGATCTTTCCCCATGGGAACCACATGACAGTCTTGAAGCACACACGAAAACACCTGACCACGGACATCCTGCAAGTCCTTGATGATGACACGTCCTGCGATGACCTCGAATTCCAGCTGCACGGCAGCCAGCAGATGGAGGAGGGTTATGTGGAGTATGACTTCCACCCTGGAGTGCCCATTGAAGAGTTCTCCTGCAGGGACTTGGAAGCAGGCAACATAGTTTACGTGCACCAGAGTGGGACAAACTCGCAACTCACCTTGCAGGTGAGTGACGGCACCGTGCCAAGCCCCATTGCCACCCTGAGCATCCTCGCCATTGACCCCAACATCCACCTGCGCAACAACACCGGCCTCTCTGTCCCCCAAGGAGGGGCTGCACGCATTACCACAGCCAACCTGTCAGTGGAGACCAATGCTGTGAAGCAACACGTCGCCATCCTGTATGTCCTCACAGAGCCCCTAAGGTTTGGTGAGGTCCAGAAGCAAGGGAGCATGGGAGGGGAATGGAAAAAAGTCGAGTCTTTCCACCAGCAAGACCTGGAGCAAGGGCGCATCCAGTATTTCAGCACCGATCCAGAGCACCGACTGGAAGATGTTGTGGAGAAGCTGGGATTTGAAGTCCAGGTGGGGCAGAAGGTCTTGCAAAACAACACCTTTCTCATAAGGATTGAAAGAGCCACCATTAAGATGAAGACTATGGTCCCTCTCCAGATGAAGAACAAGCGGCACAGAAATATCACCAGTAAGGAGCTGGAGGCAATGTTGGAAGATCCAAACGCTGCCCCAGTCCCCTTCCACTATGTGATAATCCAGGCTCCCAAAAAGGGAAACCTGGAGCTGCTCGGCAACAGGCTGACCGAAGGCTTTGGATTTACCCAAGATGACCTGCAAAGAAACCACCTGAGCTACAGTGCCACCATCAGGAACTCTCAGCAAGCTGAGGACACCTTCCAGTTTCAAGTCCGTGCTGACGAGCAGCACTCTCCCCTCTATACCTACACAATCAGCATTGGTGGGGACCCTGATGCACCAGCCCTGACCAACGTCCTCCTGACTGTGCCAGAAGGGGGACAAGCCGTCATTTCCAAGGACCACTTGTTTGTACAGAGCGTGAACAGCATGGACTACCTCTACGAAGTGATTGAGGGGCCAGCACACGGGAGGCTGGCCTGGGCTGCGTCCCATGGCTGGGCCTCCAGAGAGGAGATCACAGAGTTCACCAACGACGACATCCTCCACCGCCGGCTGCTCTACCAGCACGATGACTCCGAGACCCTGGAGGACGACATCCCCTTCGTAGCCATCAGGCAGGGTGAGGGCAGTGCTGAGCCCGAAGCCGAGGAGGTAAGAGGTGTCTTCAGGGTCTCCATCCAACCCGTCAACGACCACACCCCAGTCCAGGTGGTGAACAAGGTCTTCAATGTGGTGCGCAATGGGCAGCACCTGCTGACAACAGATGACATTGCCTTCACTGACAAGGACTCTGGCTTCTCCGACACGCAGCTGGTGCTGGCGAGGAAGGACATTTTGTTTGGCAGCATCGTGTCAGTTGACGATAGAAGCCACCAGCTCTATCGGTTCACACAGGATGACTTGAGGAAGAAGAAGATCCTCTTTGTCCATTCAGGGGCTGACCGGGGCTGGATCCAGCTACAGGTCTCAGATGGCCTCCACCAAACCACAGCCCTCCTGGAAGTACAGGCATCAGACCCCTACATCAAAATAGTCAACAACACCGGACTAGTCATCCACCAAGGCAGCCAAGGGACCATTGACTCCTCTGTCCTCAGCCTGGAGACCAACATGGACATCAGGTCAGATGAAGAGATACGGTTTCTGATAACGGTTCCCCCGAGGTGGGGGACCGTGCTGAAAGGGGAGCAGCCAGTCATGGCCTTCTCCCAGAGGGACCTGCTAGCAGGAGAGATCTCCTACCGCCACAATGGGAGCAGGAACACCCGGGATGAACTCCAGTTCACTGTAGAAGCAAATGAGGTGGCGGTGGAGGACACACTGGCCATCAGTGTGTTCCTGGACACTCATCCCAGCCCCCTGCACATCATCAACCACAAAGAAATTCATGTCTTCCAGGGGGAAGGAGCTGGGATCAAGGAGGAGTACTTACTGGTGAGTATCCCCTTCTTTAGCCATTCCCCAAACCTGCATCACTTCTCTGGTCACCAAACCAGGCCAGACACAGGTAGGACTCAATTTTAATCCCACCTGCCCAGAGCAAAGGACTCGTACCCATGTCAGGCTTTGCCCCTGGGGGTGGAGGCAAGGGGGTTCAGACATAGCCTTGGCAGCAAGGTGACTCTTACAGCTCATCCACAGCAAAGTTTGGGGGATGACACATCTGTGGGGCACCCCAGCCTCCAGGCACCAGCCCCCAACTCACGCCTTGTCTCCCCTACACTCCCAGGTGGCCCACGAAGAGATCCCTCCCCAGGACATAGTCTACCTGGTGAGAAGGCCCCCAGTCTCTGGCTTCCTGGCAATGCTTCAGCACAGCCAAGATTCAAATGAGCAGCCCAGCCTGGACCCCATCCAGTCCTTCACCCAGGAGGACATCAACAACGAGAGAGTCCTCTACCTCCACTCCAAGCAAGAGGTGGAACGTGACCGGTTTGTCGTGGACATCACAGCCAGCAGTGCAGACCCGCTGGAGGGGGTGGTGGTGAGCCTGGTCGTGCTCCCCATCGCCATCCCCCTGGAGGTCCGCAACATCACAGTGCCAGGAGGTGGCTCTGTCACCCTCTCCACGGGCATCCTCCACATCCCCAACACCTACTACAGGGCTCTCGGTGTGGAGTTCAAGGTGCTCGAGCCCCCCCGGTTTGGCACCCTCCTGAACAGCGAGCGGCCTGAGGATGGTGGCCTGCACACCTTCACCTGGAGCCAGGTAGAGCAGCCAACATTGCTCACTTGCCCACCACGCTGCTTTCCCAGGGGGGTTGGGAAGAGCCCAAGGGTGGGCTCCAGCCCTCAGAGGCACTGGGAGGCTGGGGATGGCTATGGGGGCTCCTCTCCCCATCAGAGAGCTCTGCCCTTGGGATGGAGGGTCTCAGGACGGTGGGGGGTGTGCATCAACCCCCAAGGTGTGCTTAAATGGTCTTGGAGATACGGGATACAGGCAGAGCTTCCCAGGGGAATCCTCCTCCCTGTTCTTTGTGCTGGATCCATCCCACAGGGATGCCCCAAAGCAAGAAACAGGCACCTCCCTCCCTCCTCCCAGGCCAGTGCACAGGTCCCCTCCCTAGTAGGGCTGGTGGCCTGTGCCCTCCCAGAAGGGTCACCCAACCCCTGCCCCACAGGTGGAGAACCAGCGCATCCAGTACAGGCAGGACGGCCCCCGGGCCCAGGCTGACAGCTTCACCCTCCTGGCCAATGCCTCCGAGATGGACCGGCACAGTCAGCCCAGGACCCTCTTCGTCACCATCCTGCCCCGCAGCTCCAAGGGACCTCGGCTGAGGGTCAACGCTGGCCTGCAGGTAAGGGTGGGATCATAGAATGGTCAGAGTTGGAAGTGACCTTAGAGATCATCAGGTTCCAACCCTCCTGCCCTGGGCAAGGACACCTCCCACCACACCAGGTTGCTCCAAGCCCCATCCATCCTGGCCTTGAACCCCTCCAGGGATGGGGCAGCCACAGCTTCTCTGGGCAACCTGGGCCAGTGTCTCATCACCCTCACAGCAAAGAATTTCTTTCTGGTGTCTAATCTAAACCTCCCCTCTCCCAGTTTAAAACTATTACCCCTTGTCCTGTCCCTGCACTCCCTGACACAGAGTCCCTCCTCAGCTCTCCTGGAGCTCCCCTCAGATATCGGGAGGCTGCTCTAAGGTCTCCCTGGAGCCTTCTCTTCTCCAGGCTGAACACCCCCAGCTCTCTCAGCCTGTCCTCACAGCAGAGGTGCTCCATCCCTCTGAGCATCCTCGTGTTCCTCCGCTGGACCCGTTCCAACAGATCCATGTCCTTCCTGTGCTGAGGACTCCAGAGCTGGACACAGAGCTCCAGGTGGGGTCTCACAAGTGAAGAGTAGAGGGGTAGAGTCACCTTCTGAGACTTGCTGGCCACGCTTTCCTTGATGCAGCCCAGGATGTGGTGGGCTTGCTGGATGCTCCGGAGGATTGTGGAGAGTGGGATGCCACGGGGATGGGCAGCAAGCCCTGGGTGCTCAGCGCTAGGACACCACAGGGGGGGAATGGGGGGGTGGTGGACCCCCTCCGAGCCTGGTCACGCACTCCTGGTGCGGGGACACAGCGGAGCTGCGGGGACAGACCAGACCAGAGGCGGGCGATGGGCTCCGGGGAAGGGGAGGCGGTTTCCATGCGGGACGAGACTTGGCAAGAGGCGGAGACCGGGCTGTGCCCTCCCTCCCCGTCACCCCCGTCCCTCCCCTTCTTCACCCCCGTCCCTCCCCTTCTTCTTCACCCCCGTCCCTCCCCGCCGCCGATGCCGAAACCGTCCGCAAGATGGGAGCATCGCCCCGCGCCACCGCTCGGTCCCTCCCGCACCCCGGGCTTGCCACGGCGGCAAGCGGGGGCTCCTTCCTTCACCCCCCCCGTTCCTGAGGGTGGGCAGCCTGCTCGCCCCTTCCCCAGGCGCCCGGAGTAACCCCTGGCAGCACGAAAGAGCAGCTCGCCCCAGATTCATCAGCAGAGATTGGAAACACCTAATTATTTCGGCAGCCTCCGCCCCCCCCCCCCCTTACGCCCATCTCAGAAGCGAGTTAGTCTCACCTGGATGTCCCACCTTCTGTTTTACAGAATCACACGGGGTTGGAAGGGAGCTCTGGAGATCATCCAGTCCAACCCCCCTGCCAGAGCAGGTCCACCCAGAGCAGGTCCCACAGGAACGTGTCCAGGCAGGTTTGGAATGTCTCCAGAGAA
>JAOTQQ010000071.1:18688648-18706369 GCA_026546715.1 Gallinago undulata
GGGCAGAGCAGAGGGGCAGGATGACCTCTCTTGACCTGCTGGCCACACTCTTCCTGATGCCCCCCAGGATGCCATTGTTCTTCTTGGCCACAGGGGCACATTGCTGGCTCATGGGCATCTTGTTGTCCACCAGGACCCCTAGGTCTTTCTCCTCAGAGCTGCTCTCCAGCAGGTCAGCCCCCAAGGTCACCCTGTCCCCGGACCAGGAGGAGATGAGACCTCAGGAAGAAATTCTTTGCTGTGAGGGTGGTTTGCCCCCACCCCCCCTAGGGTATCCTCACCCACCCCAGGATTTCCCAGGCTGGCAGCAGCTCCTTCCATCAGGATTATCACCCCGGGGTTATCACAGCAGCTTTGGGAATGTGTCTGGGATCCTGGGCTCTGGAGAAGATGCCTGAAGGGAAGGGTATGGGCTGGTGACCACCCAGGAAGCCCGAAAAGCAGGGAGAAGGGCCAGGTCTACCAGCAAAATTTGGGGGTGGGGGGGATGTCCCCCTTGTTCCCATCCAGCCCAAACTCCATCCCTCCCCAAGCTGCTCTCAGTTGTGCCCCCAGCCCAGGAAGCTCAGCTCCTTCCCAGCAAATCCCTTTTGTAGTGCATTTGGTGGTGCCTCCATGATCTGCCCCAGCTGTGCCAAAATCCTGCATCCCCAACAGAGGCTGGTTAACTCCTTGGCTGCTGGGTCCACCGCGGTCCCCAAGGCACAAAACCTCCCCCCCCGCTCACTGAGGACCACCCCATCCCAAAAGAGCATCTCCGGGTGGGCCCACAGCAGGCAAAGCGGGCAGAGCAGGCAGTTCTGGCCCCAGTGCCAGGCATCCACACAGAGCCGGCCCTGTGCAAGGGGAGGAAGAGGAGGAGGAGGCTCCCTCCCTGCCTTATTTTTAGCCAATCCGTTAGAGGCACTTAGGGAAATCCTTCCCTCCCAACCACGATGCTAAAAAAAAAAAAAAAAGGGTGAAAAGAAAGAAAAAAGCTCCCAAAATAAACTCGGAGGCAGCAGTCCCATCCGCCTTTCCATTGAGATCCCTGTCTGGCCCTGGGATGGGTGACCAGAGCCGCCCGCAGGAGGGGCTCTGGAGCTGGGAAAAACTCCCTGCTCCCAGCAGGAGAAGGGATAAGGCAGCCCAGGGGTCAGGAGGGGCCCGGCCCTGCTGTGTTTGTGCTCTGGGGCGAGAGGGATGACTTCAGCGTTGAAAGGTCAGGCCGGGTCCAGGAGAGAGATTGCACAAAGTCTTCCTCCCCTGCCTGCCAGCGCCGGGGGGTGCAGAGTCCACATGGGGCAGGGCTCAGCCCCAGAAACAAAGAGTCCCTCTGTCACCCCCCCCTTGCCCCCCGATCCCTGGAAAGGACCGGGTGGATTCACCCCATGTTGCTTTTTGGGGTCGCAAGGGGAGAAAGGATGGCTGGATGCATCCCAGAGAGAGGGGGCGACCCACCGCTGCCGCCCAAAGCCAGGACCACCCTCCCTGGGGTGGTTTCGTTGCCTCCCCCCCCCTGTGAGCTCTCCCGGGGAGCGGAGGCGACACGGGGGCTGAGCAAACATAATGAGGCCAGTAAGGGAGAGCAGGAACGGAGCGGAAGGCTTTAATAATTCAGGGAGGGCTTGGGAGCAGAGAGAAGCAGGTCAGCTCCCGGTGGCAGCAAGAAAAGCCACCACACGCTCCAGCCTGTGACCGTCCCCTGGGGCTGGGGGGAGGTTGCTGTGGCCCCCCCCTGCCTGCACACACCTCTCCACCCATAGAGAGTTGTCCTTGGCACCCAGCCTTGAGCAGTATTGCAGTTTCTCTGGGTGTTGAAGTGATCCAGCTACAGGTCCTGGGGGGGTTTGGGGAGAGGGGGGACAACCCCAAAGCCACCGTGCAGGAATATGGTGGAGCTGTAGATCCTGCTGCGAGGGCTTCGGCTCCCACAACCGGGCGCTTCCCCCCATCCCCACATCTCCAAAAGCTGTGTTTTCCAGCCTGCCTCTGCGCCGTCCCGCGGGGACTGCCGAGGGATTTAATTTCACTGTCGGCACCCACACCCACTCAAGAAATGTTTGGGGTTAGGCCAGCTGAAAACAGCAGAAAAGAGCTCATCTAACCCAGCTCAGCAGCTCCTCCGGAGCCCGGGTTTGCAGGATGGGGACCAGGCTTGGGATGCCGGGGGGACGCCGTGCATCCTGCCCCTTCCCCACAAAAGGAGCTGGGGGGAGGCTCGGTCCACACACACACACCCCCCCTCCACGATTTCAGGGCATCCTGAGGGCAAAATGCAGCTGTGGGGTGTGCGGGCAGAACCCGTCTGGCAGCACAGGATTCATCCCTGTGGTCTGCCGAGACCGAGATACGGATCGGGATTAGGAGCAGGGAAAATCGTTGCCTCCGGCTGGAGAGGGGAGATGCCAAGGGATTTGGGGTGGCAGCGTCCCTGGGGGGGGGTGGGAAAGGGGCCCTGGGGAGCTGTGGGATGGCTCTAAGCTCGGCCGCATACTTGTCATTCCTGGAGGGTTTGCTGGGGTGGCTGGTGGCCTTGCTGCAACCTTATGAGGGGGCGGTGGGATGGGTGCTGTGATGGGAGCAGAGAGAAACACCCAGCCGAGGAGAGATGGGGCCACCACGCACACAGCAGTCACCCAGGGAGAGAGCCCTGGAAGAGGCTGCCCAGGGAGGATGTGGAGTTCCCTTCGTTGGAGATCTTCAAGCCCCACCTGGATGCCGTCCTGAGCAACATGCTCTAGCTCTGGGCAATCCTGCTTCAGCAGGGGAGTTGGACTGGGTGATCTCTACGGTCCCTTCCAACTCTAAAAATTCAGTGAAATGTAGTGAAAAGGCACAGCCTCTGCCCCAGCCCCGTGCCTGCTTCCAGTTCCAGCTCTTGGGGAAACTGAGGCACGGAGGGGCAAGCCCTCAGCTCTGTCCTGCACGGACCCAGGGGCACAGCCGTGATGACAAACCCGGCCGTGGTGTGGGGTGACACAGGGCTGGGATAGGGACAAATGATGGAGGCATCACCCAACATGCAGATGAGGTGCCCATGCTCAGCCACCCAAGCAAAGCCACCCGAGCTGGGTCGGGGTCCAGAGTGGGTTGGGGGAAGAGGGGAGAGGTGGCGGGGGGGGATTACAGCCTCTCCCTCTCCCCCAGCTGCGGGAAGGAGCCACGGCTGCCATCGGTCCCCACATCCTGAGGGCTGAGGATGAGGACTCCCCGGCGGAGGAGGTCACCTACTCCATCCAGCCCCCAGCTAACGGGAGGGTTGTGCTGAGGTCGGCCCCAGGCGCCGAGGTCCGACGCTTCACCCAGGCCCAGATAAACAACGGCCTCGTCCTCTTCGTCCACCAAGGTAAGGCAGTGTCACCCCCAGCCCCAAGGGAGGGGACACCACCGGTGGGGAGCAGCGTGCCACCGAAGCAGATGCTAGCCCCACCACACAGCACCCTGGTCCCAACCATGCCTGGTTAATGGGAGGGCTGTGTCGTCCCCCCCCTGCCCCCCATAAATGGTTTTCACGGTTCCCCGTGCTTTCTGCAGGGCCCCTGGATGGAGGCTTCGCCTTCGACCTGTGGGATGGTGAGAACCTGTCTCCGGGGCACTTCTTCCTCATCAGGGCCCAGCGAGAGCCCCTCATCAGCCTGGCCAAGAAGCAGAGCCTCACCGTTTGCCCAGGTGGGTACAGACACGTTCCCCATCCTCCCAGTTTGAGAGCAAGAGGGGTCCTCGGACCCTTCCATCACCCCCCACCCAGGCGCTGTCAAGAGATGCCCACAGCAGACGCCGCAAGGAGGTGGTGAGGCCATAGGGTGAAGTCCACCCTTGACGTGCTTTCCAGGTGCTCTCCAGCCCATCACCAGCCAGAACCTCCAGGTGGTGAGCAACAGCCCCACCGGCTCCACCGCCCTGTACTACAGCATCGAGCAAGCCCCACGCCTGGGCAGGCTGAGCACCTCCCGGGGGAAGGAAATCCGGAACTTCACCCAAGCCCAGGTGAGCTTTTGGCTTCCCCAAGCCCGCCAGCACAGCTCAGGGGTCCCAGCCCCGACCCTGGGCAGGAGGACCCTGACACCTGGCCGGAGGCAGAGCAAGGCTGCAGCCACGCCATGACTTTCCCAGCCCTGCCGCTAAGAAGGATCACAAGCTGCTGCCCCAACACCAGCTTCTCCATGGCCACCAGCCCTGGATTTAGTGCCAGGGGAGGTCAAGGGAGCGATAATCCCTTTTTCTCCAGCTGCTTGCCTGCTGCACCCCCAGCCATCCTGGCTGCTGCCCAAGGCAAGAGCCAAGCACAACACTTCCACCCCAGCTCCGAGCAGATCCTTGCTGCCACGCTTCTTCTAGCATGGGGGTTTGCCCCCTCTGCAAGCTCCCCCGTGCTGTGCCCGCTCTTGGAGGACGCTGAGCAAGCTCAGCCCTTCCTCTCAGCCTCAGTTTCCCCGCTTGTTGGGCAGAAACATCCTGCCCGAGAGGCACCATGAGCTCTCGATGGTGGCTACTCTGCCATGGATGGTGAGGGTCCCCATTTCTTACCTAATTTGGGCTTAGCTGCTCCTTCCTACAGCCAAGGCAAGAGCCCAGGGTGCACACCTTGGCTCTAGCACAGCATCATGAGCCATCAGCATGCCCTTGTGGCCAAGAGGCCAATGGGATCCTGGGCTGCACAGGGAAGAGTGTGGCCAGTAGGTGGAGGGAGGTCATTCTCCCCCTCTGCTCTGCACTGGGGAGGCCACAACTGGAATCCTGCATCCAGTTCTGGGCTCCCCAGTTCAAGAGAGACAGGGAACTGCTGGAGAGAGTCCAGAGTAGGGAAACAAAGATGATGGAGGGGTTGGAGCATCTCCCTGATGAGGAAAGGCTGAGAGAGCTGGGACTCTTTAGCCTGGACAAGCGAAGGCTGAGGGGAGACCTTTTATGTTTAGAAGTATCTAAAGGGTGTTGAAGGAGGATGGAGCCGGACTCTTTGCAGTGGTTTCCAGTGATAGGACGAGGGGCAGCAGCCTCAAGCTGGACCATGGGAAGTTCCATTCAAATATGAGGAAAAACTTCTTTACAGTGAGGGTGGCAGAGCCCTGGCAGAGGCTGCCCAGGGAGGGTGCGGAGTCCCCTTCTCTGGAGATCTTCAAGCCCTACCTGGATGCCGTCCTGAGTGATGTGCTCTGGGCAACCCTGCTTTGACAGGGGAGTTGGACTGGATGATCTCTAGAGGTCCCTTCCAACTCTGACAATTCCATGATCACTAAGGTTCCCCCCCCCCCCCGCCGCTACAGTGCCCATCACACCAGAGATGAAATGCACCCACCTACCACATGCTATCACCTGCTCCAAGTATTTATGCCATTTAGCAGAGCTCATTGAAGGTGGTTTTTTTAATTTTTAGGTGGACAGCGGGTTGATTTTCTACCAGCATGAGCTGCCAGAGAAGCCCTTCTGGCTCGCCCAAGATGCCATCCGCTTCCGCGTGGTTGCTCCCACAACCATCTCTGATTCCTTCATCCTCCTTGTGCTGATCTCCTTCGAGGCCAAGTGTCCCCAGCGCTCGACCCAGCTATGGAGAAATGCAGGTAAAGAAGGAAGGGAGAAGCAAGGGACAAACCACCCCACCTGAAGTTTGCAGTGTCCCCTGTCTGGGGGGGGGGAGATTGTACCAACTTCAGGAGTGCTTCTTTCTCTGAAGACACCATTGAGTCATTTCTCTCAGCCACCCGGCAACAAGCTTTCCTGTTATGTCAAGCAACATCTAAAATTGCAACCATCCTTTTGCTGGCTCTCCATGCAATTCCTTCCTCTATCATCTTACCAAACTGAGAAGTCCCAGTTGTTTCTCCTCCCTCTCCATTTCTTTGCAATCCTCCTTCTTCTGCTGTAACTTGCTCTCGCCCCGGTCTGCTCTCCTCTCCAGCAGACCCTGGCTTTTCCCAGAGGTGACAGACTTTTGGGTTTTCCCTTTTCCCCCCAGGTCTCCAGCTTTCAAGGGCTCAACGGGCTGAGATCAACACCTCGGTGCTGGACGCCTCCAACCTTTTAAGCCAAATCCCAGTCCCCGAGAGGGCTGCGCATGATGTTGTCTTCCTGGTGACAGGGCTGCCAGCTCATGGGCAGCTCTTGGTGTCTGGTGTGCCCCTGGAGCAGTCACGGCCATTCTTCCTGCAGTCAGACCTGGCCACAGGACGCCTGGCGTATGCCCATGGTGGAGATGGCATCTCTGAAGACCGTTTCAGATTTAAAGCTTGGCTCCGGCCCCAGGCACAGCAGTCCATCCGTCCTCCCCAGGAAGGGGTGGTCATCTCCGAAGCTTTCAATATAACAGTGACCAGTAGCAGCAGCAAGCCACCACAGGTGGTGAAGCGGCAAGAAGTGCTGCGGGTCCCACCAGGCTCAGTGGTGACCTTGTCCCAAGAATACCTGGATGTGGCAGACCCATCAGGTTCCCCAGAGGAGATGGTGTACAGCATCCTCCAGCGACCCCTCACTGGCCACGTGGCCAATGCACACAGCCCACAGGAGCCCATCAACCGCTTCACCCAAGCAGATGTCAACGCAGGCCACGTGGTGTTTGTTGCCACCGGGAGCCATGCCCCAGGGTCCTTAGCCCTGAGCCTCTCTGATGGCCACCACCCACCCACCATGACCTCACTGGAGATCGAGGTGCTGCCTGCAGTGAGCACCACGGCCAGCCCAGTGCTACTGGAAGTGCCCCAAGACCTGAACAGAGCCTTGGTGTCCCAACATCACCTCCTGGGAACCACGCAGCTGGGGGCAGGTAATGTTTTGTACAGGATCACCAGGGCCCCAAGGTTTGGCCAAGTGCAGGTCAACCGAAAGCCAGCTCGGGGCTTCTCACAGAAACAGCTGGACCGGGGGGAGGTGACATTCACCTTCACCAACCTCACCTCTCCTGAGGACAACTTCCAATTCCTCGCCATGTCGCGGGCAGTGAACAGGACTGGGGTGGTGAATGTGACCGTCTGTGCTCTGGTGAAGGCTCGGCCAGGCAGCGTGTGGCCCAGGGGCACCACGGCCCTCCTGGACACCAGCATTCTTGATGCCAGCGAGCTGGCCAACCGCACCAAGAGCGTCCCAGTCTTCAAGATCCGCAGGGCACCCCATGGCAGCCATCTCGTGAGGGCCTCCAGGGACCCAGGACAACCCATCACACCAATCGAGACCTTCAGCCAGAGCGAGCTGGAGCAAGGGCTGGTTGGGCTGGAGATGCTGGATGCTGGGAAGGCTGACCAGCCCCTGCAGAGTGACAGCTTCGTCTTTGAGCTGGCAGCTGCCGGCGTGCCACCAGCGCTGGCATCCCTGGGGTACAGCATTGAGCCCTACAACGCCTCAAAAGCCTATGGTGTCACCCTGCTCGCAGCCCCAGGGGCACCATCTCCCCCAGTGTCCCATCCCCAGGGGACAGCACAGAGCAGCCCCAACGCCAGCGAGCTGGGTGTACCCTCCACTGCCTGGTTGGGCCCCGGTGTCACCACCAGCCCCAGCCCCGTGGAGGGAGGCACCTTCCTGAGCTTCATTGAGGCCAACATGTTCAGCATCATCATCCCCATCTGCCTCATCTTCCTCCTGCTGGCCCTCATCCTGCCCCTGCTCTTCTACCTGCACAAGCGCAACAAAACAGGGAAGCACCACGTCCAGGGCACCCCCTCCTCCAAGACCAAGAACGGGGTCGTGCCAGACCAGGAGACCTTCCGGAGGACGGACCCCAACCAAGGCATCCCCTTAACAACTGTCAACGCCCTGGAGGGCAAGGGCACAGGTCCCCCACCCAAGGGGGCAGGTCCTGGGGCACCACCAGACCCTGAGCTCCTCCAGTACTGCCGGACTTCCAACCCCCCCTTGAAAAACAACCAGTACTGGGTGTGATGGTCTCAGGCGTGGGGGCACGAGACCACTTGGTGGTCCAGACCCTCCTGGAGCACCACCAGCCACCTCCTCCCAGCTCTCCTCCTCCTCCATGGGAGCTGGCATCCCACAGATGCAGGAGGACCCTGGGGATATGGGGGCTGCTGGTCCAGCCCACCCAGGAGCCCCAAATCTCCAGGTGGCTTTGTGCAGGGGAGGGGGCACCGCACAGGCAAGTGGGGACCTGAGCATCCTTGGGGAAACGCTGACTTTGGCTACTCATTTGGGCCACCCAAGAGTGGCCACAGTGCTGGAGGGGACCCGATGGCACCAGTCCCCCACTGGGCCATTGGTGGCTTCTCCAAGGGCAGCACCAGTTGCCACAGGGGTGTTTGCCAGAGCTCCCCGCAGGAGGAGCAGCTGGGGCTGAGTCAGGCTGGGGGATGAAGTTGCCCAAATTCCCCAGGGCTAGGCGGGCTGAGACACTGGAGCAGAGGCTCGGAAAAAACTCTGTGGCCAATGCCAGGGGAATTTAAGGAGTCCCCACCCACTTGGAGGAGGGGAAAAAAAAAAACAAACCAAAAAAAAAAACCCAACACAACCATCCGCCTCGCTCTTCCTCTGCGTGCTTGCTGTGTGTTTCATAAAGCAGATCACACCGGGGTCGGGGGGGGGGATTTACACAACAGGTAGGATGCCCTCGGTGGGGAGGGATGGAGGGATGGATGGAGGGAGGGATGGATGGACGGACGACAGGAGCTCACCTGGGCAGCGTGAAACCGGAGAGGAGAGCGGAGAACCAGAGCCAGGGCGGTTTTCCACTGTATACGCCAGCGCAGCAGAAGTAAACAGAAATAAAAGTGCCTTTTTTTTTTTTGTCCCCGAGGTGCATCCCAGTTTTTGTCAGCCGCCTCCCTCGCGTCGCAGCTCCTCGCCAGGCCCTTTTTGAGCCCAGCAAGCCGCCGAGCGACATTTGGAGGTAATGGACCCAGTTCTGGGCTCCCGCTCAAGTTTTCCCCGGCATGGAGTCCTGAAAACTTAAATAGAAATTGTCTGAGGACAAGCAGAGGAAAAACTGAGCGCGGAGCTCAGGATGGGACCCAACAATAACACCCTGCATCGCTGCAGCTGGGAAGCTCATCACAGGGCACATCAGCTTCCCACCGGTGTTGTGAGAGCAGGAAGTGAACCCACGGGGGGCTGTTTTACATTCTCACCCCCTCTTACCCAGGATAAAAAAAAAAAAATCCGTCCCACCATCCCTCCCCAAACCAGCACCTCCATCCTGGCAGAGCCGGGATGTTTGCTTGGACCTTTTCCTGGCTGCCTTTGTGGTGCCAGATCTTTGTCAAGCCGTAAATCACACCAGCTGGTGGGTGCTGGCACGTCCCACCGGGCATCCCCACGTCCCCCAGCCTGCCCCACAGCACGGGTGAGACGGGGCACAGCAGTGGGCAGCCCTGGCACCTCCGAGCCCTCTTGGCCCCAGGCAGCCCGTGGCGATGGGTGCCAAGCCCTGCAGGCTGCCACCTGCTTCCCTGCTGCAAACTCCCCGCCTCCAAAATCCTCCTCCTGCCCCATCCAGAGCAGGGAAGGAAAAAAAAATAAAGAAAAAAAAATAATGTTTCCTTCTGCTCAGAGGCAAATCACATCCTCTCCCTTCTGTAAATTGGGGACAGGGTGACCGGGCTGCCCACGCCACCACGGTGCTGCTCCCAGAAGGTCAGGACAACCTCTCCCTGAGGAGCAGAGGGAGTGCCATCGCCTCCCTCTTCCAGATTAACCCCAACTCTCTGCCTTCCCCACCGCCTCCGAGCGAGCACATCCGTTCTCTTTGCTCAGCACATCCCCCCCCAGCAAGGAACTGGGAGGGGGTTTGCGGCGAAGCTGGTGGCATCCACCCCCTCCTTGGAAGCATCCTCCGGGTTTTCCTTCCAACTGGTTTTCGCCTCGCACCCGGGGATTAAATAGAAGGGACGTGGCCTATTTTGTAAAGGAGCACTGAAAAGCAAAGCAGGTTATTTTTTATTTTTTTTTTTTTTTAAGGCTCGAGGTTGTATTCCTGCTGCTGGGAAACACACGCTTCCCGGGGTCAGGGGAGGACAGGCAGTAACCTGGAAAACGCCAGCACGGATGGGGGTTTCTCCGGGGCCACGCTCTGCTGGCAGGGTTTAAACCCCCAACACAGCCACTCGCCTTAATTTGGGGTCCACAGGATGGCTTGGGGTAGGATCAGGTCCAGCCTTGGTGCTACCCACCTGGAGAAGGGCTGAGGGTCTTGGGGTTGGGGGGCTCCTGCCCACCCACGGGATGGACAAACCACAGCCAGAAGTTTCCTGGCCAGACCTTCTGGCTTCCTCGCATCAGGAGCCAGCACAGCATCTCTGCCTTCCCCAGGAGGCTCTGTGCCCACCACCCCAAAACCTCCTGCTCACGCAGAGGTGCAGCCCCACCCTTCTCACCCCAGTATGGGCCAGAACCACCCCAGTTCAGGAGGTTTTGGAGCTGGGCTGCACCATTCCTTGCCCAGCTGGTTTATAAAGCTTGCAGAGGTTCAGAGAAGATGCTTACAGCTGCCCTGCCAGATGTGCCGTGTCCCCCCCACCCTCCTCAACGGGGGCCCAGATGTGCACAGCTGCCTGACAAGAGCCAGCCATGCCCATGAACTCACATGCCCTATCCATGGGGAGCTGATGACAGGTCCCTCATCCCCCCAGACACCTCCCTCTGCACCTACAGCCACTGGTGTTTCCCCTGGTGTCTCACACCTACCTCCCTCCTCCTCCACCACCTTCTCCCCACAGTTTTAAAGCAAGAACACGACACCCAGAGCAAGGCTGCTGTCCCCAGGGAGCCACTGTCCCAGGACACAGCCAGAGTCATTTCTTCTGCGGCACCACCAACCAAGCCCACCCCAACCCCGAGCTGCAGGCAGGGAACCTGCACCCATGGGTGCTTCCCAGGAGGGAGATGTCCCTGCACCATGGTGGCAAAGAGACACTGCTGTGCCCAGTCCGTGAGCTCAGAGAAACACAAGGTTGGGGTGAAGCGGGGACCATCAGGCACAGGAGCACCAGGAAGGGTGGAAGAGGGGCTGTGAGAAGGTGTTGAGGGCACCTGGATCAACTTCTGAGGAGGCCTGAGTCAGGGAGTAAAAGGCAGACCCAGAGGAGATCCAGCCCACCGCCAGGCTAAAGCAAAGCCTGGAGTCACCACGGGGAAACACGGGGTGGCAGCAAACAGGGTAGGAGCCAGAAGACACCAAGCTGCAGAGAGACAAGAAGACAGTGACTCACGGAGGTGTGACAGGATGGAGGTGACAGACCTGCCACCACCTCCTCAATGGTAGGAAAAGGCACAGCGAAAGCAAGGACATCACCAAGTAGAGCCACCCAAGCGCAAGGAGGACTTGATAGCTGGTGTCCCTTGCCCTCTGTGCCATCTTGAGACACCCTGAGGAGATCACCAAAGCACCTCGGTGCCCGACCACCAGATTATCTGGGCAGACCCAGGGGCTCACAAGCCCACACCTCCAAAAGTGCCAGTGAGTTTCACTTCTAGTTTGTTCTTAAGTCACTCTTTCTTTCTGTAAGCCCAGAAGCAGGGACTTTTCCTCTGCTGGAAAGCCCCCCCCCCCAGCCAGATCCCAAGGCAGGGATCCTGGGCTGGATCCATCAAGAAGTCCTTCCAGTCCTGCTGGGATTTCAGCCCGGCACTGGGGTCAACGTCCCGATTTGAGCTCAGATCAGAAGAAACGAGCAGGGACAAGAGTGGTCCGACCCCTCTCCTGGGTCCACAACGCTACCGGCGTGGTGGTCACCAGCTCTGGGAGGGCCAGCACTCTTGGCAGAAGCTGGAGACCACTGGTGGGGTGGGGATGGACACACAGCAAGGAGGAGAGTCTGTGGCAGCTCAGGTGAGCTCAGAACCGGTTTCCAGGCACCTATTCAAATGCAAACAAGCAATAGGCCAAACAGGTTTCTTGCAGCACCCACCCAGGGCAGACAGGATGGATCATCGGGCTTTCAAACCCTCCCCTAAAAGCTGTAGCCCTGCAAATGCAGGGGTTCAACCAAGGAGGGACTTTATTCCCAGCTAGGCTTCAGGCCAGCGCTGGCACTGGGTGAGCATCACATCCCCAGCCTCCAAAATACCCTGCTGCCGTGGACCCCCCAGACTGCAGGACCTTGTGACAGCGTTGTCCACGTTGCTCCTGGGGACAGAGGCACAGCAAGCGCATGAACCCCCTGAGCAGGCAGCCCCCCTCCATTTTGGGGAGGCAAAGCTTGGTCCCAGGGCTCCTACCTCCCTGTCCCCCATCCCAAAACCTTCCTGGTAGCTCTCACCAGTCCTAAGAGATGCTCTGGGAACCAGGAGGAATGTTCTGGGGGCTCCTCAGGTGACACTCCTGGATGACAGGTGATGAGGAGAGGTCTCCAGGAGACCCTACCTGGGAGAGCAGGACACCTAACCCTCCAGAGATAGGTGTAGGACCTCACCAGAAGCGGCCAGGTCCTCCTAGGAGCTTCCCCCACACGGGGAAACTGTGAGCCAGGCTGGCTGCTGCATCGTGAAAGGAGCCCCAGGAGCTCTGCTGGGCTCCGAGCCAAGGCCAGCGTCCCGGGATGCCGGGAGCCCTCCCTCCCTTGCCCGATCCCGGCAGGACATGCCCACAGCCTGCAGAACAGGCCGGGCTGGCAGCAAGCCCGGCAGGACGGGACAGAGCCCGGGGGTTGAAGAGCAGGGTGCAGGCACATCACCTCACAAGAGGTGGGGACAAGGAGCCCCTGCAGGCACAGGGCTGTCCCCAGGAGCCTGGCATCCCCTCACCCACCTCAGATAAAGCTCCCCAGGCCCGGGCAAGCAGAGGAAAGGATGGAGAGAGGAGGACCCCGGACACCAGAAAGCATCACCCCAGGCAGCTGCTGCCTGCCACGGCTCTCCAGATTTAAATTCAAGCCAGATTGAGCCTAGCCTCCATTTCCACACCCAGCAACGCCGAGGCAGACAGACGGACGGACAACCGCATCCCAGAGCCTGGCTCCTCCACCCCTCCTGCAGAAAAAAACAACACACCCAGAGACACAGCTCCACGGCAGCACGGGACCTACCTCCCAGGGCTCAGAGCCTTCCCGTGGACCAGAGGGGATTATCCATCCTGGCATGGACGGCTAGGACAGGGTCTGCCCCCAGCATCACCCCAACTCTGTCTGGGGGAGATGGGATGGGGGGAACACACACATGACAGAGCAGCCCTTTGAAGAGCACCAAGGGCTGCAGCGTTCAGCAGGAGGGGAGGTGGCAAACCCCAGCTGCAATTAAAGGTGGGTCCCAGCTCATTCCCCCAGTAAAAGCACCACTGACACCACCAACACCCCCCCAAAGATTGCACTAGGCTGGGAGGGGGAGGGAGGGATTTATCCCCGCAGCCAAGGGGAACCAGCTGGGGCTCGTTGCCTCGCCTGGAGGAGCCGAGTCAGGGTCACGCTTCAGAAATATTTGAGGAGTGCAGTGATTAACAGATCTGAGCTGGCAGCCTGGGCTCCCTCCCTCCCTCCCTCCCTCCCTCCCTCCCTCTGCCTCGGCTTCACCACCACCACCGCCCGGTGCCCTCCCACGGGCATCTGCCCGCTCTCACCCCCTCCGTGGCTGGGTGGGGATGGGACCCCGCGGCCATTTCGGGGGGTGAAATCCCACTTCGGCTCCATCCCCTGCCAGGCACAGCCCCCCAGCTGCTGCTGCTGCTGCCAGCCCCGGGGAGCAGGCGTGAGCGTGCCCCCCGCTCCCCTTGGCAGCCCTTCCCTCTCCCGTAGGCTTTTGCCGAGCGGCAGCAGGTCCCGTCCTGCCCGGCCGCCCCACCGGGAGCTGCACCCTCTTGCTCCCCTTTGTGGAAGAGCCAGGTCGGCCCCTTGGGCTGCTCTGGGGCCTGATTTCCCAAATTATCGAGCGCTTTCAGGCTGGTTGGTGAGGGTAGCCGTGCCGCTGATGTGTCCCGGGGGGGGCACCCAGGGCATCCCCAGCCTTCAGCCTCCAGTCTGCCTGGCTGGTCCCCCCTGGGCTGCTCCTGCACCCAGGAGGAGGTTCTCCCACCCCAGAGCATCAATCCCCAAGCCAGGCTGGGGTGGGGACACCTTTTATGGGGTGGCGGAGGATTGGTATGGCTGTGAGGGTGGCCCATGCCACCCAGCTGAGCTCTTACTGGTGTGGGGGATCCATGGGGATGGGTTGGAGGTTCCACCTCCTTTGATTCCCACCCCCCCAGCCTGGGGACAACCTTGTGGCACGAAAATAAAACCAGCACAAGGTGCCGGATTGTCTTTCCGCGGTGGGGAGAGGCAAGATAAGAGCAGCTGGAAGCCCCCCAGTGGAGCAGAGGCAGAGGTGGGCTGTGGGGCTGCTGCTGCCACCTCCCCACCCGGCCACCGTGCCGGCGGGGCTCGTGGCCGTGCCTTGGCCTTGGCTTTCCCACGCGAGAGCAGCCTTGGGAAGCAAGAGGAGGAAGCGGAGACCTGCCCCGTGTTCCCGGCATTTCCTCTCGGCCCCACGTGCCCTGGATTTTTTTTTGGTGTTTTTTTGTTGTTGTTTTGTTTTGTTTTGTTTTTTATTTTTAATTTGCGGCGACCCAGAGCAGGAGCAGCCCGTGTCCCGGGTAAGGGGCAGCCCCCAAAAACCCACGTGGGCGCGGGGAGCACTGCTGCACCCCCAAGCCCCTCTCTCCACCGCCCCGAGGGTGCCCACTCGGCGCAGAGAGCACAGGTCCACCCTTGGGGAAACTGAGGCACAGCCTTCGGAGGGGGTACGTGCAGCCCACAGGGACCTTCTCCCACCCCTGTCCCCATGCCAGGACACCGGGGCGGAGGATGAGCCCCCAGGGTGCTGGGGCATCTCCCTGCTCCACCGAGGGAGCGGAGGTGGCTCTTCGCAGCGCTCACCCACCACCAAGGGTGTCACCAGCCCAGGGACCCAGAAAGGGGGACCCCAGGAAGGACATTCCCCCACCGTGCTTGGTCCAGGGGAGCTGGGATGCCACAGCTGGGTGCCACCACAGCTCCGGAGGCTGCTGGCCGTGCCATGCCAGAGGCTGGCTGCCCGCCCGGGGACGGCGGTGGCAGGCTCAAACCCAGGGGCCCATTGTGCTACCGGGGGTGGGGGACGTGCTGTCCCACACAGCATCTGGTCTCAACGTGGGGCAAAGACAACTGAGGTCATGGAGTGCAGACAGCGGGGCCGGGGACACGGGGTTAACCCCTGCGGGGTTGGCATGAGGGTTCGATGCCCCGTTCCCACAGCTGCTGCTGCTGCTGGAGGGGCTGGGGAGGGATGGGGCTGGGGTGGGATCAGATGGGACTGGGGGTGGGATGGGGCTGGGGTGGGATGGATCCAGGATGGGATGGGGTTGGGATGGGACAGGATGCAGCCAGGGTGGGATGGGGATGGGATGGGATGGGACAGGGCTAGGAAGGACAAGGATGGGATGGGATGGGATGGGATGGGATGGAGCCAGGGTGGGACAGGACTGGGGAGGATAAGGTTGGGATGGGATGGAATGGAACTGGGATGGGATGGGGCTGGGATGGGGCCTAGGTGGGATAGAGCCAAGGTAGGATGAGATTGGGATGGGATGGGGCCAGGATGGGATGGGGCTGGGGAGGATAAGGTTGGGATGGAATGGAATGGATTCAGGATGGAATGGGATGGGATGGAGCCAGGGTGGGATGGGGGTGGGATAGAATAAGGTTGGGATGGTATAGAATGGAGCCAGGGCAGGATGGGATGGGATGGGATGGGATGGGATGGGGCTGGGGTAGGATGAAGTTGGGATGGGATGGAATAAGGGTGGGGTAGGATATGGCCAAGGCAGGATGAGGCTGTGGTAGGATAAGGTTGGGATGGGATAGGATAGGACAGGACAGGACAGGACAGGATAGGATAGGATAGGATGGGACCAGGGTAGGATGAAGTTGGGATGGGATGGGTCCTGGGGGGGATAGAGCCAAGGTAGGATGAGGCTGGCATGGGATGGGGCCAGGGTGGGATGGGACCATGACAGAGGTGACCGGCCCAGCCGCGGGATGCAGGAGGAACGCGTCCTCCCTGGATGGAGGCTGTGCGATGCCTCCGGTTGTGTTTAGACGTGCCGGTCCCTGCGGGTTGGGGCTGGGGAGGGCTCTGGGAGGACGGAGCGCAGCCCGTCGCATTCCCAGCGATGCTGTTATTTTAACAATACCCCGCTGGCCCGCACGCCGGGGCTAATTTTAACCCTGGAGCCAGGCCAAGCCGGCCCTCACTTTCCTCGCTGTGATTTATCCCAGCCATTTCCCTTCAAAAACAAGGCCCCCGTGCCAGCCCCGCTGCCTCCCCAGGCGGCGACGTGCTGCCGTGGCTCCGTGCAAAGCAGGGCAGGATTTGCCCCTCGGTGGGGTTGTTTGGAGAGCGGGAGGGTGGTGGGTGCAGGACAACACCCCCCCCCCCCGACACTCAGGGCACAGGGATTTTTGGCAGCTGGCGGGGAGCCAGGGGATGCTCGGATGCGGAGCCTTCCCCAGGATCCTGGAGCGGCTCCGTTTTCCACAGACATCTCTGGGAAAGAGGTGGGGTTTTTTTTCTACCGACGGTTTTATTGAAAAGGCTGTGGGGATTATTATTTTTTTTTTCCCGTTTTTTTTTCCTCTCCCTTTTCCCAGTCAACAGCCATGCTTGAGAAAAAGATTTCCCCTCGCCTCCGTGCATCTATTTAAAAACTGATTGGTAAAAATGCTGCAGAAACCTTTGCGAAAAATGGAAAATATTGAAAATATCTCGTGACAAAAAAAAAAAAATCATTCTCTTCCAAATAAAAGATCTTTTTCCTTCTCTTTTTTTTTGTTTTTTTTTCGCCATCAGAAAAGCTTTTAGTGTGCAAAATGTTGACCGCTTTGATTTCTTCTCCCAGCGGGCTGGGATGGACCCACCGCTCTGCTCCAGGAGGGTGAGTTTTCAGAAAGCTAAAAATCACTGGGCAGAGACGCCGGCACCGCTACCTCCACGTCCGTCTCTCTTGTGACCCCCCCGCCGTGTCCCCGCCAGACCCGCAGCGGGGTGGGAGGTCCCCAGGGAAAGTAGGTGGCACGGCCAGCCCCGCAGGACCGCAGCCTGCCCACCCGCCCGCCCGGGAAGGGGGGAAGAAAGCCCGAAGTTATTTGGTCACTAGCGTGATGAGTTCCTGCTTGTTCTCAGCCCGTTCCTGTTCTCAGCCCGGGTAGAGAAGCCCGTGATTTCGGCGGGGCAGCAAGCGGAGGCGTTAGAGGTTGTCGTACATGCGTAACGTCTTCTCCAGCTGCTGGCTGACGCGCTGGTAGAAGACGATCTGCTGCCTCAAGTAGGACTGCATCATCCTCTTGAAGTCGGCCACGCGCCGCTCGTGGAAGTGGTTCATCTCGGCTTGCAGGGCGAAGCCCACCACCCGGCAGCGCTTGCGGATGCCGTCTGCCTCCTCCTGGTCCATCCGGCCCTCGTCGCTCATCCGCTGGCTCTCCTTCACCTTGGCGAAGGCGCCTGGCGGGGCAGGGGAAGGGTGAGGTGGTGACGGGTCCGCGGGACTCTCCGTCCCCCTTCCCTCGGGACACCGGGGGTGCAGAATGACTAAGGGAGGGATCCACACACTCCTTCCTGGGCTGCCATCTCCCCGTGCCCATCAGTCCCCATCCCTCTCCTCCAGGCAGGGAAGGACCAGGAGCCTTTTCCTTCCAGACTGACCTCCCCAACTCCTTTTTCCCCCCACTGGGACAGTCAGCCTCATCGTTAGTGGGAGGTCTGGGGGTCCGGGCTGCTGGAGGGGTGCATGCTCTAGTGGCCAAGATTATTGGTTTGTGGTGGGGTGTTGTGCGTGGGGTTGTGGGTGTGGGGTTTAGTTGG